>CM076579.1:662909407-664109407 GCA_034641835.2 Pinus albicaulis | reverse complement strand
GATGTCATCGGTCATGCCACCCATACTTGTCCCGAGTTACCCCGTATTAACCCCATGGTTAAAGTCACGTTCCCTAAGTCTACGGTCATTGAACCCTATGTTTCTTCCTTGTTCGTAGCCAAGAACCCAAAGACTATTCGCACCAACAAACCTTGTGCTTTGTGTGGTGTCCATGGCCATTATTCCCACCATGTTCCTCACCTGATGCATTACCGCACCTCTTTAGAGGTAATTTGAGAGTATGAGGTTGAACAAAATCACTCCGCCTCTCCCATACTTGTGCAGTATGCGTCCGGCCAGCTCGAGGATTTACCCGCTCCCATTGACATTCCCCCTCTTGATGTCAAGATGGCGGAGCCTGCTACCACCATCCTATACCTATCATCATCCATGAGATCCTCAAAGAAAATTCCCTTTGAATCCTCCCCTCTTGTTTCGCTTGACCCCTCTTCAGTGACCACCTTGGGCTCAACATCTTTTGACCACCTATTTACTTGTTCTTCTATATTCCCCCATGAATATCCATATGTGAGCCTTTCTTCTCATGCTAATGGTTTAGGTAGCTTTATAGCATCATGTGGTTTGTCTTCCCCTTGTCATCCCATATTTTCCCATTATGATGACCTCTTGGAAGCCTTCTCCACCCCCGCTCTTTCTTTTCCCGCCCTTCAACGAGACAACACAATCAATGTCTATGTTGATATCTACAGCATGATTACTAGCTATACCTCCCGTAGCCCTTGTACACTACCCTCTAGTTGGTGCATGAGTCATAGCCATCTTACCCAGCACACTTCCCCCCGCAGTTGTTGTTTGATGTCTATTGTACACTCACGTTGCCATCATTGCTCTTCATCCTCCCATTTATTGTCTTCTAACACTATTTCGTAGGACCTCCCATCCATACCCTATATCAGGTACACCGATGGTGCAAATCACTATTCCCAGAATCTAGCCTCAGCATCTTGGGCCATCTCTACCCCCTTGCATGCCCTCATTCTCTCGAACGGGGTCTGCATTGGTACTGGGACCAATAATTAGGTCGAATATGATGCAGTGCGTGGTCTCTTAGCCAATGCCCTCTCTCATCGCATCCTCCATCTGCATGTTCATTTAGATTACTTGATTTTGTTATGCAACTCAATGGTGTCTATCGTGTGCATAATCCTATCCTTTTTAGACGATATTTACGAGTGAAACTTTTGATACATGAATTTGAAATCATCACTTTCAACCATGTACCTCGAGAACAAAATCACTACCTAGATAGCATTGCAAACCATGTTCTCGATTGGCATTTATCACATGCATTTTATAGAAGACAATAACATTCAAAATAATCAAAACGATGCATATCCATAATATGTGTGGTATAACATGCTTTTAGAGTCCATCTACTCTAATACATATGACATGCCCATAGCATGTTACACAAACAAAACTCAAAACTGGGGGCATCACTTGCCCCTACATACACACTAGGGGGCATCACCTTCCCCACACCTAATCATTATTTGGAGGATCCTAAGCCAATGGCTCTGCTCCTACAGCTCATAGATCATGCATCCCCTGACTGGCCATTGCCATGCGCCAAATGACACCTCGCCATTCTGAAGGTAGACCAATACATAGCTCTATGTAGTGCTCGTCTAAGTCTTGCCAACCATGCTCTGAAACACCGGTTAGCAGCCCCTCACATCTACGATGGATGTCCTCCAAGAGGGCGGCCGCATCTTCATTCCGTGCCACTCTTGATCCACTAGGGCCTGCTTTCCTGATATTGCAGGTTGTCTCATATATCTGACCGGTTTTACCGGAGCTATATCTGCATACCCAAAGTACACGAATCAGTACCATATATACTATTCAGAAACTTTAACATGCACATAAAACATTAGTAGCTTGTCACTTACCATCAGGTCCCCATACTTGACCAGGCAGAAGTGGCAGGTCTGGATCTCCACAATAACTCATCCCACTATAGGGATAGTCGTCTATGTACAATGGAATCTGATCCCAATGGGAAAAGAACTCAGGTCGGAACACCCGTCCGACCACCCCTCCTCCTCCTCTGCACAATAGTTTCCCCCACCACCACATCCTAGGCTCTCTCAGGCCCCCATTTGGGAGCTGTATACGAGGTCGCAAGGTCGGGATCTTCTCAAAAAATAAGGAGCACAATACAGTCCCATACGAGCAATCATGGTTCACTTGCCACTTGCAAAGCAAAAAATTTCATTTCAACGACACCAACATCATTTGGGCCCACCCATAGTAGGTCCCACTCAACACTTGCTCCACAATCATCATCTGCCCCCCAGTGATGTGATGGAGCGCCTAGCTACCCAGGATCAACAACACCACTGCAGCCACTGCACGGGTTTCTAATCTATCTAGGGCCCCAATCGGTATCCGAGTCACTTTGACTTGGAGGCTTGGTCAACAATCTCGTTCTACAAACTCCATGATGTTATGCCCCCGTGGTAACACTGGCTACATATTTCCTACCATCCCAAGTGGCGGGAAACCAATCAGGAAATATAGATCCTGGACTATCAACTCAATCATGTGCCCTTGCACTATAAAGACCTCATGATCTGGATCCCAATAACTAACAATCTAAGCCAATAAGGGCTCCCTAGCTCCCATCAGTGGGTTCTCCACAAACTTCAGCACCCCAAACCTGGCCAATGAACTATGGACACCCTGATCCCCTTGGATCTTTGCTTGTAATGTTCCCAGGTCTCTCTCTCTCTCCAGTTGATCCATATATCTGCCATATCTGCACAAAAACATCATCTTTGTCAGTATACTGATAGGAAAAACTGTATCCAACCACAAAAACCCAACTCTCAGCCCACAACAGCACTGAAATCACCTCCATTTGACAGGTCACCCTTTTTTTCCAAATCCTGGGACAGGTCACACTTTTTAGGCCAGAACCTACTTCCCAGGTCACAGTTTTTGGCCCAAATAGTGCAACCCAGCCATGAAGATGAGGGAGGGGTTGTTCCTAATATTTAGGAACCTAATCTAAACTTTCAATCCATCAAAAAGAAAGAGTATGATTAGGCCTCTTACCTGCAACTGACAGATCTCGATTCCAATGGTCGGTTTGTCCACTATGATCGCCGCAAGATTTAGGGCCTTCTCTCCTCTCTACATTCACCACAGCTACATAAGAAAATGAGTGCATTTGGAGGGAAAATGCCTTATTCAAAGAGAAACCCCTGATTTTTATTTTTCCTGCTGCATCTAAACTGTAGCCTTGTTTGACAAACTGTATGCACTGTTCGAAAGCTCTCACCGAGCACTAAAATGGGTATCTGTTATTTTTCATGATTTGATACTTCACTCAGACACATTTTTTCCATGAAGGGTCTATTCACCTCTCCTCCAAATCGAATTTACTCACTTACAACACTTTTACTTGGGGCACCACTTTGCCTCCTTACTTGTCCTTGTTTGTGTTGATTTTCATCATGAGATACCCCTTTGTACTCATGTTTTTATGGTCCCCCATTGGACCTTTACTGTGTGGCAGCACCATCGAGTCGCCCTTGTTTAGAGCATCCGAGTTGAGTCATCATCACATTCATGGAGTCTATCCTGAGTCCCTTTGTATCCCACCATAGTCTTCCATCCTTCATTTCTTGGTCCTTCTCTCGTGTCACACATTATGGCCTTCAGCCCCACTGTCCCCTTTCCCTCATGATATTGTGTCAGTCGATGCCAAGTCATCCATGCCCTTTATGCTCTAACAGGGGAAGTCATCCATTCGCTACTCAGTATCCCCCACTTCATCATCTTCATTAGTGTCAGTATGTCAGTCACTCTACTATTTTCTCTCGTGCCTTAGTTGAGGATCCCTTATTGCCTCACCTATGGCAGACCTCCTTCTGTCGACATCAGCTCATTCATTCCAGAACACAGGTCTAGAGGGCAGTGTACCTTGGTTCTAGCTTCCACTCTTGTTCAGTGCCTCGGATCAGGCAAAGGAATTTTTCATTACCCTTTGACTTGATTATTTTTGAGCTCCATCTCCTTTCAGCATAATCAAGATCCGTATACTTGATGGCTCAATGATGCAGCAGCCGATATCGGTGATTCCTTGGTGTGTGTGAGTTGTCTTAACCCTCATGACGGGGTGGCCATGTAGGTAGCCCCCCACATGCCTGGATGACCTCTTCATTGCAACCTTTGATGCAACTCCATGTATTTGATGATGTCAGCCTTAACCGCTTGCAACACCTTTTTGATTTGCATGTATCAGTGAAATTTTGTGAGCCCTTCCCCTTTTCTAGGGGCATTTGGGTTGTATTTTTTATCTCATGTACTTAGATCTTATTGTATAAGTCCTGGCTATTATCCCAGGCACAACATGTATGTGGGATTCATCATGATATTTTTTATCTGGCTCATGTTTATGCCAGCATGTACTTTATAGTTTGATCCCTTGCTTACTAGACGCACTATTATTTTGTACTTTTTCTCGGCGGGCATAGGTATGCCTCCCCTACTGCCTCTAGCATAGGTACCCACTCATAAAAAGAGACTTGTTGCACCTGTAAGTCTTGTCTCCTCAGGGTCTAGTTATTCAACCCATTAGGCTACCTTACATTTCTCTCTCTGACTTCCCTTTTGATGTCTGGGGATTGAGTTCTTACAACGTACTTCAGTCATACGATTTTCTCCTAACACTTCCATGCTGGGGGGAAATCTGTTACACCATTTTTTGGTCACCTAACCTATTATCATTAGATGGACCCAAGTACACCATGTAAGACCAATTTTACCCTAAGTAAAATTTCTTTCACTATGTAAAATAACTTAATAAAACACATTTATTAGGTAGTTTATGGTCTAAACAAGAAACCCCAAAAGGAAATATTAAACAAATCTATATTTTTTTTATTTTCCTCATGGAATAATTAATTAAAAAATAATTTAATTATTATTCCTGGTCATATTTAACCCAAAACAAGGAAATTAATTAGGTAAATCCTTATTTATCTTATTATTTTCTAGGAATAATTATTTAAATCTTATTTAAATAATATTCCTTGTTAAAAATGACTAAATCATTTAATTAAATAAATCATTATTTATTTAATTATCATTCAACCACTGAATCCTTAAAATAATAAATCAATCATTTATTTATTTATTATTTAAAAATAAAGTGATTTGATCCAAGTCAAATGCCTTTTCCCTCCAACAAATATAATAAAATATTCCATAAAAGGTGGATCTAGATTTGGTTAACATTATTTTAATCATGCACCAAGATCTAGAATGACCTAATATTTTTTTATAAATAGAAGTTTTTTCCCATTTATTTGTCACCTTTTGTTGCCTATTAGATCACTCTGGATCTATACTCTTGGTCTGACTTTGAGCCATTATCATTGTCAAATTTTCCATTATTTACTTTATGAGCTCCCTTTGAGTTCTATGTTTGTCTAGGTTTTCTACACCAACAAGAGAGAGAAATTCTAGATATGAAGCACTGAGGACTTTCAAGAACCCATCCCAATGAGGAGAATTAGAAACACCTTTCTTGTTTTCCTCCCAGGTGCCCTTAATATAAAATTATTTCAAAATTATTTTTCTTGTCTTGTCTATTAGATGTATGGAGCAAAACCTTATTTTTACTGCTTAATGTCTTTTTATGCATAGATCTGGATTTTTACAGCATTTTTCTTGATCAAGTAACTACAGATATGAAGATATTAGCAGCTATCTTTTGCTGTTAGGGCTGTTTTTTATGCACATCTAAAAGGGTATTTTTTCATACACTTCAATGAAAGATTCATAATAGCAGTGACATTCAACCAGTAAAGGAACCAGAGCGCGAAGCAGATGCACCAGTAGAGAGGGTTGTCGGGAGAGCAGTCTTTTAGGACCTTGACATGGCTGAGACTCTAGCTAAGCTTCAACAGCACATAGAGGGATTAACCCTCGAGATTTTGGATTGCTGGCTTGAAGAGTTACCCATGTGACTGTAATGACACACTATTGGGGTTCCTAACCATTGGATGCGGTTGCTCCATAGGATTGCTAGATCTATAACATGTTATCATGAGCACCACTAGTTTACTGGTGATATTTTTTAAAACATTTTGAGGTCATATGAACAATGTGTCTTGGGAAATTTTTTTGTAAAACCTATAACTATCTATCTATGTGTTTTCAGAGCTTTTCCTATCTTTAATGCACAATCCTATTCAATGATGTGAATGTTTTATTTACCTATGTCACAAATTTCTATCTAAAACTTGATTAGCTAATGAATTAGTTAAAGTGTTCAGATTTCTAGAAATGTGTTGATATTGAATGAAATCAAAATGTCTTTCCAAAAGTTGAACTCTTAGGAACAATCTAAGAAGTGTTGGATTTCTAATAGAATAAATACTAGTAAGTCATAGTACCACAAGTTGTAAATCTAACCTTATGATTATGCAGTTAATACCAAATGAAATGGCATCAGCGAGAAGTTCAATAAATGTGCTATACTCAGTGATATTATTTGTCAATCTACCGATACAAATCCCTTGAAAACTCACTAACTCGTCGTTCGGAGTGAAAATGGCCCATGCTGTAGAGGATAGATTTTGCATACTATGACTAGCACCATCAGCATATCCAACAAATGGTTCTGAAGATTCAATCATCTGCGATGAAATGTAAAGAGGATTACTAACATCACGAAAAATCTAAATAAAAAATCAAGATAGTGAATGCAAATCAACAACATATAAACAATATAATAAAAAAATTACTACGCTCATGATTAAGCATAGTAACGTTTCAAATAATTACCATTTATAGGCTATGCCAATGGAATCCCATCGTAATCAACTAACTCGTAGGCACCCTTAGCAAGAACTCTTTTGAAAATATAGGGGTCGTGCCATAATGGTTCGAATTTCCCTGTACCTATTACATCAGCTTCTTGATCGTAAAGAAGGACCAAGTCGCCCTCTGAGAAGATGCGAGGATGGAAATTTTTATTGTATTTCACCTTTATACATCTCTTATGTGCTTTGTTGGCCAATTGGGGTTCACGATGTGTTTCATCTAGATGGATGAGGTTAAGGAGACGTGCTTCTTCTTCTGAGGTGTCAGGTAACAAGTCTATCGTGAGTTTTAACGATGATATTTCACATTGGATTGGTAAGATAGCTTCCAGAACATACACCAATTGAAAAGGGGTAAATCTAGTTGCGTTTCTCACTGAGGTTTGATATGCCCACAAGACAGAGTACAGTATCAAGTGCCAGTTCCTTTTACAAACTCCTATCATTCTTTGAAGCATTCATTTAAGAATTTTGTTAATAGCCTCAACTTGTCCATTTGATTGTGGATAGTAAGGAGTAGAATTATCATGTGAAAATCCTAACTTGGATGTCAATTCAGACATCACATGGTTGCGAAAATTCTTCCCATGATACATAACTATAGCCTGTGGGACCCCAAACCATGCAATAACATGGTTGAAGAAAAACAATGCAGCTGTTTGTCCTATGTTGCTTAATGTAGGCATCGTTTCAGCCCATTTGGTAAAATAGTCAACTGCGACAATAATATAACCATGCCCCACAGACGAATGAGGGTTATAGGTCATGAAGTCAATACCCCATTTCGTAAATGGTCTAGCAGAGACAACAAGATGCATTGGTGCTGGCAGTTTGCGGATTTTACCGTAAAAAATCTGGCATGCATGACAACTTCTGACTGCGAGGATACAATCTCGAAAAATAGTAGGCCAAAAGTAAATGGTGCGGAGTATCTTCTATGCGGTAGCATATCCAGATAAATTTCCACCACAAGCCCCATCATGACAATCATTTAATGTTTTTTTGGCCTCCTCATGAGTGAGGCACCTCCTAAAATGGTATCGACACCATGAAAATAAAGTGTATCACCGACAATCAGATAATATTTGGCTTGGTATCGAATAAGTCGCTAATCAGAGCAAGAGGTATTAGGTCGAAAAGTTTGGGTTTGGAGATAAATGATGAAATATCCATACCAGGGATCAGATGATCCAATCAGAAATAGAGACTCGTCTAGAATAGATGGTTCCAACGTAGTAGAAGTACTATCAGAGGGAAGGTCACAGAGAAGCTCAGCCAAAAATAAATACTTCCTTGATTTGGATTTGATGAATTCAAAATCAAATTCCTACAAAATGACAATCCATTTTGAATATTTCCCCCCCAGAAATTGACGTGATAAGATGTAAGTCATGGGGTTGTAATCCGAAACTATTGTTGTTTTTCGGAGTAGGATATAATGGAAAATTATTTGGACAGCTTGAATGGCTGCCAAGGAAAGATTTTCCACATACGAGTACTTAACTTCCGTATCATTGAGATTACGATTAAAATAATAGATCAGATGTTCAATTACATTTTCTACTTGGACCAAAACCATAGCGATGGTTGTTCTAGCCACGACGATATATAGGAAGTAATCATTTTGATAATTAGGAGGATACATTAATGACACTCGGACAAGATGGTCCTTGAAAACATCAAAAGAAGCTTGTGAAACTTGGTCCCAATGGAAGGGAACTCCCTTTTTCAATAATCGAGTAAATCCTTTAGCCATTTCAGCATAGTTTGGAATGAAACTTCTCATGAAGTTAGCCTTTCCTTGAAGTTTCTGTATCTAAAGTAAGTTTGATGGTGCAGGTAAATCAAGAATGGTTTGTACCTTCAGTGGGTCTATTTGAATTCCTTCTTTTGAGACTACGAATCTGAGCAATCGACCAGAACCAACACAAAACACACATTTGTGCAGATTGAGGCATATCTTGTAGTGTCGACAGCATAAGAAAATGGCTCTCAAATGCATCGGGTGATCAGTCTGATTTCGTGAATGCGTTGGTAAATCCTCTAGATATGGTTGAACTATGTGCTTGATGTCATTGAAAGCATAATCCATTGCTCTCTGAAAAGTTTCCCCAACATTCTTTAAACCAAACAGAAGTTTCCTATATGCGAATGTGCCCCAGGGACATATGAATGATGTCTTGTGTTGGTCATATGGGTGGATATTGATTTGATTGTAGCTATAAAAGCCATCCATGAATGAAAAAATCTCACGTCTAGCACAATCGTCAATAATATAATCGATAAAGGGAGTAAGATAGTTGTCTTTTGGACAAGCCTGATTGACATCCCAATAACCGACGCACAATATAATGGTTCCTTGTTTTTCCATAACAGGAATGATGTTGGAAACCCACTCAGTTAGTGGAACTAGGTAAATGAAACCAGCACACAAAAGTTTTCAAATTTTTCTTTGATGGCAACGGCTTTCTTTGGATGAATAGGACGAAGCTGTTGATGCACCGGTTTGACATCAGGATACATATTAATAGTGTGTTCAATTATAATAGTATCTATGCCTGGCATTTCCTCATAATACCAAGCGAATACGTCATGATATTCATGAAAAAGAGAGCGATATGAATCAAGTTCTGATGGAGAACAAGATACACTGACATGAATATTTTCTACAATGCTAGGTTTAGTCGAAATATCGATAGAATTTGTTTCTTTGATATTAGATAAATTTTGTTTAGATTCAATTGCATTAATTGAAAAAGAATTCGAAAAGAAATTTTGAATGGATGGGTGATATAGTTCACTAAGATTATTTTCTTCATAATTTGGAAGATGTGAATGATGATGATAATCTTCCAATGGTTCTCCTTCCATCATAGCTTCCAAAATATTTTCATCTGTCAAAATTTGAGGAAAATGGATCAGATGGAGTACCAAAATCTAATGAACGATCAACCCAAACACTCAGCAATGCTGATTTTGGATTTGCCGCCCAAACCAAATAGATTTACTGCTATTGTAGCTTAATAGGGTTGAGCAGTAAAACATTATCCAACGTAGAAATATCATAATCACCCATACTCTCCCTTAAGCCAGATAGAGTGGAAGAGATCATGTAGCAGATCCCTATGCTCGCAATTTCTGCCGACGTCACGGGCATCGGTAATGCAAAGGTTCCCATAAGAGTGGAATCCTTTAAGAGTCCTACACCAATGTTTTGAATTTCTAGTTGGGGTAAGTGAATATATGGAACGCTTTCAGTTACTTGTGAAGCAGAAGAAAAAAAGGATAATTGATTAGTTACTGTGATTGTACCTCTATGTGGAAAGGAAATCATTACAAAGTATGTAGAAACAATTGCAGTCATCACATATACCATTTGGTCTTCCAAGTAAAATATTATAGTCAAGGGGTCTGTCGACAACCTCAACATAAATACTTACTGTTTTCCCCCTAATTCAACTTGCAGTTTATTGATAAATACCACAAGTTTTATATGTTATTCCATAAAAAGGCTTCAATGTCATTGATGATTATGATAATCGCGGCGAGCCAAGTGACTTCCAATAGTTTAGAGACATAATGCATGTAGATTCTCCCTCATCAATAATAGTGCAATGAAAAAGGTGATTGAGAACATTTACTTGGATGGAGAATGCCAATTCTGCTGGTAATTGCGGCACATAGCTCGTATGATTAAAGATGACAAGATTAGAATCAGTCGGATCAATTCCACCAATGGCCGAAAATAAAGCCTATTTCTAGGAGGGACAATTTTGTAATACCTCAAGAGCGGACATAGATGAAGGGGATTGAGCCAAATATTCAACTAGATTATAATTTTGTGCAGCGCTTGCTTGAGGATTATATGTCGATTTATGAATTACTCCCTTTGGTGGCTTAATTGTCAATTCAAGAATAAGAGGAGGTGGTACCGATTCATTAGATGGATTCGTTTTCAAGGTAGTAGGTTGATCAGTGGCCACAATACCATAGTATTTATTCCACGTCGACACCAAAATATCTTGGGAAGGTTTTGTGGTCGATAAAATTACACTTGGGAACTAGGATATGTATCTGTAGCAACCAAATTTGTGTCTCGATTTGGGAGTGGGTTTGTCAACACAGCCGATGCATGAGAAGTCTTGATGGTTTTTGAGACTTCAGCACGATGAGGACAATCCCTAACAAAATTTTGTTGTTACAGATTATGCATGGATAACAAGGTTTCCGTGGTCCAAATGGTTGATCAGATGATCGTTCCTGTGGGTTAGAAGTTTTCTTTTTCTTTGATTTCCCATTTTTCTTACCTCCTCGTTGCTTATCACTTTTGCCTTTGTCAAATGACATGGCATTAATTTCAAAAGTAGGAGCAGGATCAGATGCAGTAGTGTGGTGTGTGTTTGCAGTGCCTATGAAGCCGTCTCTGGCATGAGAGTCCTTTATTTGAGGAGGAACATTGAAATTAGATCGTGGTGCATTTGGTATTTTTTCATAGAGTGTGCCAGACTGAGTATAAATCAAGTCTAAATATTGGGCACGAGTGATAAATTTCTCTTCTGTGACGATGCCACCTTTAGCCACATCCTCAGTTATAGATGGTAATAGGGACTTAATGAACCATTCAACAAGGAGCTGATTGAGAACAAATGTCTTAACCATTCGTTGACAGCGACGCCACTCATGAATATGATCAGAAATTTGAGTAGCATTAGTCTGTTTGAAGTTGGTCAAGAGTTCCGTTCCAGTTTCACATCTGATCGGTAACTAGAAATGGGTCAAAAAGACAGTAGCTAAGGTAGTGAAATTGTCGAAAGAAGCTCTAGATAATTCAATGTACCATTTAGCTTCTGGACCTGTGAGCGTATGCTGGAAAAGACGTAATAAAACAGAATCATCATTTAGGGAATTTGATGAACACCATAAATGATAAGTCATAACATGAGTTGATGGGTCTTCTCCAAGGTTTCCATTTAATTTAGGAATGTCGGAGCGTAATTTATAAGGTATCACCAGTCACCAAGGAGCATAATTGATAGGATCATTGGTTAACATGTTTAAATCTGGTAATTCTAAGGTTGCAACAAAAGGCAACTGTCTATTAAGGTCAGGTTGAGCATAGTCGAGGTATGATGGAATTGCTCGGGCAACAGGTCTTTGAGCACCAGCATATGGAATTTGAGGCTGGTAACCTAGATAAGGGTTGTTTTGCATAGTAAACGCTTGAGAATTTTTTTGACCAAAACCTGGATATGATACTTGTTGGAATGAAGTTTGAGGAATTTTTTCCTGGGGCTACCAAGGGGTCTGTCCACCAATGTTATAACCCAAATTAGTATAAGTTGGATTCAGTTGATATGTATAATCAGGTTGTGTTTGCGACATCCCATAAAATGGTACACCAACTTGTGAATAAATGATCCCTGATATAGGTTGTTGTAAATTAACCAAAGGTTTTTGAGTCTGTGGACCCAATATTTGATGATATTGAGTTGAAGAACTTTCCTGATAAGGTTGATGTAAAATATTTTTATTCTGTAATAGGGGTATAGATGTATTAACAAGTGGTAATGAAGTGGGTGTAACATATTGAACTGGTTGATACGAGTGTACAACCGTTTGTGGTTGGATAGAAAAAGTGGGCCTCCATTGAAAAAGATTAATGTCAACATTAGTTTTACCAGAATGTGACTATGTACTGTCGTATTGGGTGACCAAAGGTTTCCCCACAACATAAGGAGGATAATAAGATGGAAAATAATTTTCTCCAAATGATGGGAGTCCAGTTGATATAGTACTTAAAGGAATTGACCCATAATGACCGGCTTGATATTCCCCTAATGATGGATTTAATGAATCAAGTCGTTCAGTACTAATGATAGGACTACCAGTTTAAACACTAGATGATGACATTGGTAAGGAACATGGTCTTCAAGATGTACCAGAGAAAGTGCCAGAAAATGATTTCTAGCCTGTTGGGACCAAAGGGCCACTATGAAAATATGACTCTGGTGAGGTTGTGAACATCGACGAGGTAGCGAGGGTAGGAGCTGATGTAATTGGAACAGCAGAACCAACCGAAGATGTTGATTTAGACATGGTTGTATGACCAATTGTACTCTCCAAAATCAATGGGAGATTGAATGGAAATAGGATCAAAAAAGCAGATGGAAACTATTTAGGAAAATACTGGTACAGGTAAAGCTCTCCTAAAAAATGGGTTGGACTTAAAGGTGTATCAGGTTGTGGTATTTCTTCAATCGCAATTAATCGAGCAGGAAGAACTTCACCGTCAGGCCCAAAATATATTTCAGATCATTGACTGTGTGATATAAGAGTTTCAATGGCTACAGAAATTTGTGGGGTGACCAAGGTAGGAACAACTTCCAGTTTTTCAACTTCAGGATTCAGATGTGCTAGAAAATAAGAGGCAAGATCTGTATCTATTTTTGATTGAACAACATCAGGTCCAGGAGGTATGGTCTCAACGATTGAATGGATCGTGAGCATGGGTAGCTATGAAGACTCTGTTTCGACAACAATAAACGAACCGAGATGTGTGGAAACAATTTGAGCTAGCTCTGGTTTAAAAGATGATATTTCGCCCGAGGTACGAATTGTACTTGATTCGACAAATCATGATCGCCTTCACCTACTAGAAGTAACTTCCAGTGGTAAAGGTGGTTTTAAAGCTAATGTACGCGAACGACAGGGGGTAGGATTTTTTTCTTCCACGATTACTGATTTATTTTAACCAAAAAGAAAAAGAAAAAAAAGAGGGTAATTCTAGGAAAAAGGGTTTACCAAGAAACTGTGAACTGTAGAATACCTCTTGGCGAACCAAGAAGTACGGGTAGGTAATCTCCCTGAATGTTGTGTTAGGTGTATCATAATTTCAGGGCGGCCGACTCGGTTCACTATGGATGGATAGCAGCTAAAATTTGTCCTCCCAAATATACCTAAAGGTACGTGGAGTCCCAAGTCTGTATTAGCCCCGTTTGATGCGAAACCTCATAGTGAGAGCACCCATTTATACTTATTGTACTGTAACACCACTCTATATACCCAAGAGTACGTGGACGAGCTACGATATAATTACGTATGTGGAGTGAGGTATCACACTTGGAATGTATCACAGACAAGTTAACGACAACTGCTATGTTTTATGATGCCAGAACACGTCTCTAGCCTAGACCTTCTAAATGTTATCGTTATGGTTCCAATGCGTTGTTAAGTAAATTGAGATTTATTTTATGTTGATCTTGCTTAACAATTTCCCTTTCAAGTTCACCACGATGATGTATATGAAATTCCTAAAATGCAAGCTAAGAATGATAAACAAACTTTCACTTTCAGCTTTTTCAATGAAGAACCTAGCTACTAAGGGAAGAGAGAAAATAATTTGTGAGCAAAAAAATCAATGAAAAAAAACAAAGTCAATGAATCTCAAACTAAATTCATATTTCCTAATGTTCCTTTTGCAAACCAACACAATCCTACATGCAAATGCAAGTTTTTCTTTTCAGTTTCCTTAATGTTATGAATGTAGAAAATAAACTAGGTGCACTAAATCAATAATTCAAATTCTTTTTACTTTTGAGAAATGAAGAATACAAACAACAATTTCTCTTTTGAAGGAAAAACGAGGATTTCAACAAAAATTTCTCCTATCAAGGAAAATAAGATTTTACGACAATTTCCCATTTCAAAAGAAAATGATTCTTAATGTGACCATAAAAAATACTTTGAAATCAACTTGTAAATGATAAAGAAAAACTTTTTTAAACAAACATTTAACAAATTTTCAGCCAAAGGAGGAAGAAGTTTGTAGAGTCATTAGTCAATTGAGCATCAAACTTTTCAGAACACAACATCAAACAAAACTGAAGCAAGTTTCAAAGTAAAATTCAAGGGAATTTGGTCACTTTCAGGAGTCAACATAGTCTCCAAGGGGAGACAGTGCTCTGCAACATAGGCTTGGAGGGGAGATAGTGCTCTGCAAAGCACTGTGTCCATACTAAGGGTGCGTTGGGCGTAGTAGACAAGGAAAAATACCACTGTTTGGCTCATTTTCTTTGCAAATTAAGCTCTGAAAAAGTCTAATCTTTATGTGTAACAACTACTGGGTGGATTTACAAAGAAAAGCAAAGACTAAAACACCTAAAACTAAGAGAAATTCTCCCCAGTGGAGTCGCTAGTTTGTTGGGCTAGAATTGTAATCAACGGTTAAATTACGCTTCCCTAGATAGGTGTTATTCTAGAACAACAGGTGAAATAATATACTACCATTTCTCCTAACTTAGAATAGATACACAGAGAGGATTGGAGGCTTACTTGTTCAGTCACTTCCAAATGGCTCCTTCTGTCGCTTCTGTTGCAGCTTCAAATTCAAGCGGTTTGTGAGCTGAATGCTTCCTGCAAGAAAGAACACTGAAACAATAGAAGAGGCAATAATATAGATATATATTCAAGATAATTATCTAAATCAGTAAAGCATAAACTACATTCATCAACCAAGATCTTACAATATGGAAAATCAAAGTTAACATAGATGCATGTAGGGAAAAAAAAGAAGTACTCTTTATTGATGATAGAAGGAGAGGTTACAACCTAATGACTGATTTGAAGTGACCTTCCAGCAAAGTTCCCAAGTCTCATCACAGCATAAATCTCTCCAGCAGTAACTCCGAAAATCAAGCTCTCAATTGAAAATCATCCAACATTTCTCTACTCAAATTCTTCCTTTCAAACACTTAGATTTGTGTTCAATTTATAGATGAATTGTAGGTTGTTTTTCAATCAATAAATTTCCAAAAATATACAAGACATGTTTCCATTAATGTAGATGTCAAATGGACACTTGGATCCGAAGTTTGACATATGTGAACTCTTCTAGAAGGCACTGGCCAAGTGGAGATTCCGGAACAATGAGAACTTCACTCCTAGTGTGATCAACACACCTGTGAATGTCGGGACGTGCTTTGCAGATGTTGTGTAACCAGCTCCAAAAAGAGAAGAAAAGAGATATAAACTCCTTAGAAATGAGCCACTTCAAGGGGGCAACCTCCAATACATTACATAAATGAACAATTCTTTGATGATCCAATCTACAAAACCTCCTTTCTATATATAGGAGTCCATGGGACCATAATGTAATCCTAGTGGGCCACAATGTAATCCTAGCCGACCTAACAATAATAATTTAAGGGCACAATAATAACAAAATGGGGGTTACAAGGGTACAATAATAACAATAAGGGGGTTACACTAACAACAATAAGGGACTATACTAGTAATATAGGGACCTAACATGCCCTCTCCTTCAAAAAAGTGTTGTCCTCAACACTTGAGTAGCTCTGGGTGCTTCTGTATAAAATTCTCATCCTCCCATGTAGAATCTTCACTGGGTAAGTTCTTCCACTTGATGAGATATTTTGAAATTGATCGATTTCGTAGTTGTCGAGTTCTTGTTTCTGTGACCGCTTCAGGTTCCAATATGATTTTTCCTTCCTCATCAAGTTCTGGTAATATTGTTTGAACCTTCGTAGAAAGAAATTTATAGCGCAAATGCCAGTGGCTTTGTTTAGGAGCACGAAAAAAGAGGTAACTTGACTTCCACAGGATCTGTCTCAGAAAATATTGCAGACAAGCTCGAAATTTTTGCTACAAGATTCCTCGAGATTTCGACCGCACCATAAAACTTTCAGCACGAAACACAAAAGAAACAAATTTATAGCGAAAATTCCACGATGACCTGTTTGGAGCAGTGAAACCCTAGAATCCAAAGCTGCGATACCAAATGTTGTGTAACCAGCTCCAAAAATAGAAGAAAAAAGATATCAACGACTTAGAAATAAGCCACTTCGAGGGGGAAACCTCCAATACATTACATAAATGAACAGTTCTTGGATGATACAATTTACAAAACCTCCTTTCTATATATAGGAGTCCATGGGGCCATAATGTAATCCTAGTGGGCCACAATGTAATCCTAGCCGACCTAACAATAATAATTTAAGGGCACAATAACAATAAAATGGGGGTTACAAGGGTACAATAATAACAATAAGGCGGTTACACTAACAACAATAAGGGAATCTACTAGTAATATAGGGACCTAACAGCAGAGTAGCCTTGCATGGGGCTACCTGCATATGCAACGCACTTAGGCCCCTTAGAGCCTACGTTGGTGAGCTTTCATATGCTATATAATAAGCTTCAAACCATGGAAACCCTTGTTTGATGAAAGTATTTCTTGATTTGTCTTGTTTCTTGTCTTAGGGCATGTAGCAACTGAAATGATAGAGAACGATAGAACCTTGATCGTTGGTCCTGGAGATGATGCCCAGTTAACCAGGTCATTGGGAATGGTGCCAAAATTGACCTATAACAATTTTTGGGCCATAATTGTATTCTACAGATAAATTACGCTTCCCTAGACAGGTGTTAGTCTAGAACAACAGATGAAAGACTATACTACCATTTCTCCTAACTCAGAATAGATAAACAGAGAGGATTGGAGGCTTACTTGTTTAATCACTTCCAAATGGCTCCTTCGGTTGCTTCTATCGTAGCTTCAAATTCAAGTGGTTTGTGAGCTGAATGCTTCCTGCAAGAAAGAACACTGAAACAAAAAAATATGCAATAATATAGATATCTATTCAAGCTAATTAGCTAAATTAGTAAATCATAAACTACATTCATCAACCAAAATCTTATAATACGGAAAATAAAATTTAACATAGATGCATGTAGGGGAAAACAAGAAGTACTCTTTATTGATGATAGAAGGAGAGGTTACAACCTAGTGATAGATTTGAAGTGACCTTCCAACAAAGTTCCCAAGTCTCATCACAGCATAAATCTCTCCAGTAATAGCTCCACAATCAAGCTCTCAATTGAAAATCCTCTAGCATTTCTCTACTCAAATTATTCCTTTCAAACACTTAGATCTGTGTTCAATTTATAGATGAACTATAGGTTGTTTTGCAATCAATAACTTTCCAAAAATAGGCAAGACATGTTTCCATTCATGTAGATGTCAAATGGACACTTGGATCCGAAGTTTGACACATGTGAACTCTTCTAGAAGGCACTGGCCAAGTGGAGATTCCGGAACAATGAGAATTTTGCTCCCAATGTGACCAACGCACCTGTGAATGTCAGGAAGTGCTTTGCAGAGCAGCCTTGCATGGGGCTACCTGCATATGCAATGCACTTAGGCCCCTTAGAGCCTGCGTTGGTGAGCTATCATATGCTATATAATAAGCTTCAAACCATGGAAATCTTTGCTTGATGAAAGTCTTGCTTTATTTGTCTTGTTTCTTGTCTTAGGGCATGTAGCAACTGAAATGATAGGGAATGATAGACCCTTGATCATTGGTCCTAGAGATGATGCCTAGTTAACCAGATCATTGGGAATGGTGCCCAAATTGACCTCTAACAACAGATCTAAAATAGATCGATCATTTTGTATACATATCTTCTCTAGATCTGAGATGTAATCAACTGTTGCTTCAACCAATGAAAATAATGTTGCCAAGTCTATTCATAAATTTATTTTGGTTATATCACCTCATTTCTGAGGGTTTCTTATTGTATATGATTCTTCTTTCTATTATACATTGTATAAGATTATTTGTAAATCTATTTTGTTGATGTATAGATGAAATATGAGCCTCCACATTGGTCTCCTACTCTCAATTAGTTAAACTGCATTATTTCTAAAGCAGTTTGTTGCACATAGCTACAACCCCATTCTTTGGGTGTTTTTCAGCAATACTAGGTGGTGGGAGGTTTGTTTACCTCCCCTATTTTTATTTGTTTTTTCTCCCCTTTTGGATATAGACACTAGATCCACTTATCTAAGGGATCCAGGAGTTCCAAACTCATTTCAGTGCACATATTTTTGAAGAGTGCGTTATTCCTGTAAGCATTGCTGAGTATTCCCATTTTGGGATATTACACTGTTGTAGATTAGTATATCATCAAAAAATAATAGCACAAATTTTCTAAGGAAGGATTTGAAAATGGAATTCATAAACCCTTGAAATGTATAAGGTGCATTGGTAAGGCCAAAAGGCATGACCAAAAATTCATAATGACCCTCATGAGTTCAAAAAAAAAAATTTCGGATTATCTTCAGTCTTCATTCTAATTTGATGATATCCTGAATGAAGATCCAACTTGGTAAAATAAATGGCTCCATGTAATTCATCCAATAATTCATCAATCACAGGAATGGGAAATTTATCTTTAATAGTGAGCTTATTGAGCTCCCTATAGTCTGGACACATGTGCCATGATCCATCCTTCTTATGCACTAATACTACCGGAGCAAAGAAAGAACTTTGACTAGGTCGAATTATACCAGCCTCTAACATTTTTGCAATCATACGTTCAATTTCGCTCTTTTGTACATAAGGATATATGTAAGGCCTGATGATTGGACAAAAATTTATGGAGTCAAATGAATAGCATGATTATGATCACGAATAGGTGGGAGTCCTTAGGGAGTTTCAAACACCTTAGAATGATTGTCCAAGACTTTTTGGAGATCTGGAAAAATAGATGATTTTGATGTTGGAACTTCTGGTGAGCATAATTGTGCAATTACACCTCATTGTTCTTTCTCATTAGGGGAATTTTGAGGTCTAAAATGGGCCTCCTAAGGAAATTATAAAATAATAATGGAAATAATAAAATAAGATTTGATGACATCATCAAATTTTAGAGGGAAAAAAGAAAAACTATTTTTTCAACTTGTATTTTCAACTTATCTCCCAAAGTTTTTACTCAAATTTCGATTGGGAGTACTCGTTGGATGCAAAATTTAATTCCTCATCCAAGGATTACCCATGTTGCATACTTTTGATGGACCCTGCTACACAAAAAATGAGAAATACATGAAAAAATGTGATTGCAATGATGTTTTTTCATGTATTTCTCATTTATCATGTAGCAGGGTCCATAAAAAGTATGCTACATGGGTACTCCTTGGATGAGGAATTAAATTTTGCATCCATCAAGTACTCCTGCTCAAAATTTGAGTAAAAAAATTGGGAGATAAGTTGAAAATACGAGTTGAAAAAATATTTTTATTATTTTATTATTTTTTAATCTTTTTACCCTTTTACTTAAAAAATGGTGAATCATCCCCCATGGTGGAAATCATCATCTTGAATCCTATTGGTTCTTAAAGTTTATTTTGATTGTAAATTTCTCTTAGGAGGCTCATTTTAGAACAAAAATTCCACTAATGTTCAAAAGCTTTGTCATTACGTTAGAGCTTATTATCTTTCATGGCTTCCTTGCGATACCCTATAATTCAATTTCCTTTCCTTTTGAAAAAAAATCAAGAAAAGTTCTTGAAAATTAAAATCTATCATCCCCAAATATTGTAACCATTGTACTCCTAGTACAACATCAACACCTCCCATTTGGATTGAAAGCATTGGAATATTCAATACATATTCCCCCATGGCTAGCTTGATATTATGGGATTTTCGAGAGCAATTTATAGTTCCTCCATTTGCAACCATCACTTGACATTCTGGTGCTGGGTATAGGAAACAATTCAATTCCTTGGCTACCTTACAATCAATAAAATTATGGGTACTACCTGAATCAATAAACACTATTACCTTCTATCTTGAGAGTTTGAGGAGTGGTAATTCCTACCAATGCATTAAATGATATGGTTGGACCCATTTCTTCTTCTTCTAGGGTTGGTTCCTAGTGTATATCCTCTTATTTTGAAGTTTCTTGTTCATTTTCTTCCTCCTCTTCACAATCTATGTAAAATAATTTCTTCTCAGCACACTTATGACCTTTAGTGTATTTTCTATCACAACTGTAGCAAATCCCTTTTTCTCTTTTTTCTTCCAATTGTTGTGGTGTCAACCTTGTTGGTTGTGGAAGTCTAGGAGTAGCAACACTTCCATCTTTATAGATGTGAGTGTTAGGCTTCCTTGTTGCCATAATTTTACATTCAATTTTTCTTGCCAACCTGAATGCCTTCTCCAATGAATCAGGTTCCCAACACCAAGTTCATGTTGGATGTTATCCTTTAAAGTCCCTATGAAGACATAAATCCTATGTTCCTCTGGAATATCAGTTACCCTTATATTCAATTCTTGGAAGTTCTCAATGTGCTCCACCACCGAACCCTTTTGTTTCTAATTTATCAATTGGCTAAAGAAGGTGTTGCTCTTTGTATAATCATAATGTGCTATCATTTTCTTCGTAAAAATTGACCAAGTGACAATTTCTTTACGAGACCAAAGCCATCGATACCATACAAATGTATTTTATTCTAAATGTAAAGTTTCAATGCATACATTTTGTGTGTTTTTCACATTATTGAGATAAAAAAATTGCTCCATCTGTAGTATCCATGATACGGGATCCTTGCCATCAAGCTTACTCATATCCATCTTTGGAATATAGTGTTTCTTCAACCCAACATTAGAGTTTATGAAATCATGATTAACATTTATTTTGTTCTCATCATGAGTTTCCTCTACTATCTTTTCGCTATTAGGAATCATTTCTTGTATCAACTTTGACAAACCTTCCTTTAAACCTTCCATGTCTTCCTTCAAACCTTGCATTTTTTCTTCCATGCCATTCTTCAAACCATCCATCATAGCTTCCATGATTTTCTTCAAAACATCCATTTCATTTTATGTTTCTCTTTATGAGAGTGAAATTTGTTGCACTTGCTCTCGTAATTTTGATATGTCATGTTGCATTTCTTCATCTTCATGAGCCATAGTAGAGCCTTATGAAGGCTTAATGGTTGTCGAATTATTTTTAGGAGGCATTTTAGAACCCAATACTGATATCTATTCTACAATATGCCCTTGGAATCAATTCAAATTGATTCTTCAAACAAGACTTATGCAATTTGGAAAAAAATACACACCTTTTTCTTTCTTTTGAGGAGCTTGATATTGAAATTGAATTATCTCCATGGTTTAGGATCTTTGATATCTAAAATTTGGCCCTATAGTAGCACTTTGAATCTTCTTTCAAATGCCATCGGTTTGACCTGGTTTGGATTCTTCAAGGAAAAGTTATGCCCAATCTCCCACAATGACCTAATTATGGATTGGTTCAGTAGAGTGAAGTTGTATTATGTGCCACATGACACTGTTTACTCCTTTGAATTTGAAATTGATAAATAGAAAACTTCTTTCCATGTAATTGTAGCCAATTTTTACAAAATTCCAGTCCAACGCTCAGAGAGAGAGTTATGAAAATTTTCCCACAGTCACCTCTTTGAGATGAAATTTGGGATCTTGAAAGAACCCTAAATTCCACAGATCATATCTCTGAAAATGTTGGTAAAAAAGATCTAAATTTTTCACAGGAGGTTCCATAGGATTTCGGCTTCACTTTGTAAAAATTTCATCTTCTGAACCTTTTTAGAAAAAAATTTATAGCGCAAATTCCACGATGATCTATTTTAGGTGAAATTCGGGAGCCTACAAAAAGTATCAATTCCACAATTCATATCTCTGAAAATATTGCGAACCAAAATCTAAAATTTTTACACGATGTTCCTCAGGATTTAAACTTTGCTCTGTAAAAAATTCATCTTCTGAACCTTTATAGAGAAAAAATTGTAGCAAAAATTCCATGATGACCAGTTTGGAGAAGCGAAACCCTAGAATCTAAAGCTTTGATACCAAATGTTATGAAACCAACTCCAAAAATAGAAGAAAAGAGAGATCAACACCTTATAAATAAGCCACTTCAAGGAGGCAACCTTCAATACATTACATAAATGAACAATTATTGGACGATACAAATGACAAAACCTCCTTTCTATATATAGGAGTCCATGGGGCCACAATGTAATCCTAGATGACCTAACAATAATAACATAAGGGCACAATAATAACAATATGGGGGTTAGAGGGGTACAACAATAACAATAAGGGATTACACTAAAAAAAATAAGGGACTATACTAGCAATATAGGGACCTAACAGTATAACTCAAAGCATCTATTCCCATGGGAAAAAATACTCCCTATCTCCAACATAAATAGAAGAGAGCTCTCTATATCTCAATTGGCCACGACCCCCTTCAGGTGGGACTGGGATTCCAGCCACTATCTCACATTGATGTTTCCATACCACTTGTACCTACCTCAGAAGATTCAGCTCATGTCCACTCTGAAGCTGAAAAATCTAATAAATTCATTGAATGCATTTAGCACATCCACCAGCAGGTCCATGACATATTGGACAAAGAAAATTCAAAGTACAAATAGTGCCATGGCCAGCATTGGGTGCCACACAATTTTCATGTGGGCGAAAATGTTTGGGTACATTTTCAAAAGGATCTCCTTTTTGGGGCCTACTACAAGCTTTTCCTACTCTAATATCAGCCTTACACCATCACTAAGGCTATATGGGACAAGGCCTTCAAGCTCAACATTCCACCATTCCTCGGACTACATGTTACACAACATTTTGTCACCGTCCCTATAATCCCCATCCCGCACATTGGAGGCTCATTCCTATGAACAAAATAAAGTGTCATGCCTTGCAAATATCATCATTGCATCCCTTACCATGAGTCAAACATTCCCTCTATTGATCATTTCCTCAACAGACCACCAAAATCACATGTTTTTGCCTTGGCATTGGTAGCGAGTTATGCCCTTGAGGTGATGAGGCAGATTAACACTGGCCCCTGTGCCAGCTAGCGCTCTGTCTCATTTAGCTACCCATGCCAATCTTTTTATGGAATTTTCTTTTAAAAACAGAGGCGAAGTTTTGATCATAACAACTTCATGGATGAGTCATGGGGAGTGCTTGAACTAAATAACCACAGCCTTCCTCCTTTGGCCTCTTGTTTCCACCTTTTAGGGAAACATACCATGAGATAAGGCCTCCCTTCAACCATAGTAGGGATCCCAATCTCCTCCTCTCCCTCTATAAGTTTAGCTCATCCTCCATTGATGAAGCTAGTTGAGCTAAACTTAATTAGAAGCAGAAATGTTGGAGAGATTTCCATTCAAGATAGAATGTAAGAGTCCCTTATTGTGAGAGCTTAGGCTTGTGCCTTCATCACATCTGAATTCACTGACAGTTGTCAAGACGCTCTTCAAATGAACCCCATTGAAGGAGGCTACGACATCAAGGCTTGGCTGTAACTCTTTCTTCTATTAATACATATGTATACCTATTGTCTGGTTCCCATATCACATTGATGTGTTTTATTAATGCTATATGCTTAACCCTCCTTGATTGGTTAGTAATTATGAAAGAGATTATTGTTTCATATGATTCTTTTGTTTGTTGATTTTGTGCAGGTATCCAAGCATCGCTGTGAAAGGATCATGACTTGTCGAGATAGGAATCGAGAGGCCACCACTAGAATAACTACGATGAAAATGTTTGAATCCAGGTAGGTTGATCTATCGTGTATATTTCATTCAGTAATTAGGAGCCTACACTCTAGTTTGTAATTTTTTTACTAGACCCACCCCAGGGCTGGAGGGATCATATCTGTCCGCAGAGAGGATTTACTTGCGTAACAAAATGGTGACTCCGTTGGGGATCAGTGTGAGTTTGTATTTTTTCCCTTGTCTAGTCGACTTCAGTTGTTTTCTTGTTTGTCTATATTTTCTAGCCTGTTTTCTTGTTTAGAGTCCTCTTGTTCAGCTCCAGAGTATTAAGATTGACCTCTACTCATTGCATTCCCATTTTTCCCATAGATATCCAGCTTGGCGCATTTGTTGGTTGAATAGTCGCATCGATTGGCGCATGTTGCTTATGTTGCACTAGCGCCAACCCCTGTTTGGTGTGGATTATCGCCTTAAAGTCACGCCGAATACTGTAGGGTTTGGATTGACTCTCCTTTTGAGTTTTTTGGTCAGTTGTGCTTGTCTCTGGGTAGATTTTTTATTTGCAATTGTTTTGTTGAGATTGTTTTGATTGTCACAAACTTATTCTTCTCAGTTGTATGTCTGTTTACTTATCAGTGTGGTTTATGGGCTTAGTGTTCTTGAGTGTCATAGCTCACTCAACCTTCTGATTGAAATTTGAGTTTTTCGATTCTTGTCAGTCATATCTCTTGATCAATTGCGTTTAGTTATTTTTTATCCTTTGAGGAGTTGTTTTGGTTGAATTATCATTTCAGGTTTCATTTTCTTTTTCTTCTTGCTCCTCCAAGCATAGATTACATTGCTTGTTTAGATCGTTTGACAAATTTTTCTTTGATTGGAAGAGTGCTTCATTGGTTTGAGTGCATTTTTGTGTTGTGTTGCTTTCACCGAATAAGTCGGTTTAGCTCTTTATGTTCGCAATCCTCGAACTAGTGTTTGTTTTTTTTTTCATGTCATTAGTGCATTTTGTGCTTAATTTCAATGAAAAAATAAAAAAATTGCATTATTTCATTTGTTTGGAAAAGGAAAGTTCTTTTTCATAACTAGTGCTTGATTAGCTAGGAAAGAATTTTTCATTTTTCACTTTAATGAATTAGATGCATTAGCGGATTTATTCGTTTGATTTCATTGATTTCTATTGTTTGAAAGATATCTATCCTTCTCTTACCTAGCACTCATTGAAGCAAAATGATGTTCATTTTCATGTAGTCTGCATTTAGGAAATTTGAGATCGACATTTAGTAGGGCCTAAAATTGAAACATAATTCAAGATCAACTATAAAATCAATTTAATTAACCTAATGAAACATTGGAACCTAATGCACACATTGTAGTGGTCTAGCCTAGAGATGTGTTCTAGCATCTTAAAACCTAGTAGTTGCCATTCACCTTTTGGCTTTAGACAGCGCTAGTACGGATTTGTGCTCCCCATACCGTCGATTATATAAAGGGAGACCCTTATAGGTTTAAATCCTTTATCCATAGGAAGTCGAGTCTGTCGCCCTGTAACCGTGATACACTGAACATAGCATTTGGGGAGACTACTTGCACGTACGGAAAGTCCTTGGTCATTTATCTTTCATTTGATCACCAAGGTATATATGGAAATTCACGGAAACTTGGTACACCCTCTTTCTTAGACTACCAAAGTAGTCATTTTGATCTTTTCGTGACTCTTTAAAAAGAGAAGAGATCATCGAGAACTTGTACTTTCACTCTCACTTAAAATTGAAAGCGACTAGAGTCATATTTTTTATATTTCTTGACACTTAAAATATGAAATAGCAAAGTCGGGTTTCAATGTCGTAAAATTAATTACCCATGATCACATGCCTGTTGAAATTCTGTTGGCTTATTTTTGTTTTTTCCTTAGGACTTTGTCTTGAAGCCTTATGTTGGCTATCTATTTTTCCTTGTTTGTTTTGAAATATGGTCATAGTGGTGGAACCACCAGTTTCATCATCTTCCTCACTACCTCCTAGTGGTACTTCCTTTCCTGACGTTTCTTACAAAACCCCTCAGTCCACTAGGTATGTCGAGTTTTTTCAGCCTATTATCCCGACTGTTTTACCTCTCGCTACTCGATCTCCTCCTGAAGAGTCAGTTGAGTACAATTGGCCTCTTCTAGGTGCTTCATCTAGTTTTTGGGACGAGGAAGAATTCCCTCCTCTTACTTCAAGATCACCATTTGTAGTTTCTACTATACCTCCTAGTCCTCGTCGTATTTTTAACAATCTTACGACTACATCAGATATGGATTATTTGAGTCTCATTGACAGTGAAGGAATGCCTATTTCTACAGCAAAATATCAACTCTTCCCTACAGATCTTCTGCATGTCTCTTTTCAATATTCTCCTCAATCGCTGTCACTTCCACCCAGTTATCTAACTTTGAGTCAGATTATGTCTACTGTTGCATCCATAGCACAATCCAGTACATTAACTCCCCCTAGGATTTTGGTCCTCCCTTCGTTAGGACTGTCACCTTTGACACTAGGTTCATCGGTTATTGTTACATCTGTCCCAATCTGACCTACTGCTTTATAGCTTCTTCTACACCGATTTTTACAACACAGTTGTCAGAGTCTTTTCACACTCGTAGTTCTATCTTACTTAATACTAGGTGGCCTATCAATCAGGATCAAAGCGAATCACAAAATCAGGCTCCGGAGACTACACCTTCTAGTGTGACTACGACTTTTCCTATGGTTTCTACCTAAGATTTTGATGATCACATGTTGGACATTCACTGATGTTCTGCTCCTTCTCCAGATGCTCAATCTCCTGCGGCCTCTTCTACTTCTAGTATTACCTCGACTATCCCTATGATTCCTAGCAGCCTTAAATTTCAGGAGTATTTGTTGGTTGTTCAGCAACAAAACTCTCAGTGTTTTCAGCCACCCCTATTTCCTGTCAATCCTCCCCATCATTATGATGATGTAGGCAACCTCGTTTATTAATTTTCTGTTGATCCTTATCAGACCATCACTCATCATGGAACTTTGCTACAAGGACAATTCTCAAGCTAACAAGGACAACCCTTACAGGGACAATGTTCAGCTAAGCAAGGAAAATCCTTTGGTCCTCAGGGAAAACCTTACGGTTTTCAAGGTCAACCTTTGGTCCAACAAGGACAACCCTTCGGTACTTCAAGTTAGATTCAACCAGGAACATCATATGTTTTTGGCGGACCAATATACCCCCCATAGGGACAACCTTCGAATCGGCAGGGACGACCCTTTGGTCCTCAAGGACAACCTTATGGTCAATAAGGTCAACCTTCGGTCCAACAAGTACAACCCTATGATCCTTCAAGTCAGCTTCAACCAGGAACGTCATATGTTGTTGGCAGGCCAATATATCCCCCACAGGGAAAACCTATTGGACAATAGCTGCAGCCGTATGTTCAGTATGGCCAAAACTTTATGCAATAAGGACAATTCTACGGTCCTGTTCCGAGTCAACGTGGTTGTCAGGGACAACCTGGTCCATCTCCACCTGAAGCCAACCTCTTCGACAAGGGAAAAATTATGGCTCTCATTATCCAGGACAACCTGTTCTATAGAGGCAGCCTGCTCAGTCAGCTCGGCAGCTGATTCAACCTATTCAACAACCAATTCAATCTGTTCAACAACCTGTTCAACCTGCTCAACAGCTGATTCAACCTGTTTATCCAATTCAACAAGGTCTTAGAGTTCAACAGCCTGCTCAACCTACTCAGTAGGGTCCACCTGCTCAACCCCAAGGCACTTATTACCCCCAAGGTAAATATCAACTGGTATATAGTGTGCCTCAAGGTTTCACTTTTTACCCTAAAAATCCATCTTAGTTGGTGTGTAATCAACCTCAAGGCCATGCTTACATTCTGTTATCACTCCAGTAAATACTTAAGTTGTGGGATTTTGGTTTTTATTCAAAGAATACTAGAGGTAACCACAAACCTACTTCAAAGTCTAGGATATAGCCTTCTTATGGTTCAGAGAGGGCTCTCTCTTTCAAGTTTATCTTTTCTTTAATTTTGAATATTAGGCTAGCTATGAAAGTGCAATTTTGGTTTGGTTTTGTTGGATTTGGTGGGAAAATTTCACTTGGAGGGTAGATAGAGGGATATCTACTTTTCCATTGGGCTATGGAGTCTATGGCAAGCTAACAGAATTGGTATCACAACCTAAAAGGTCAAATGTATGCAGGGCAAGATAGATAACCCTTGGAGATCTTGGAAAATTGGTTTTTGAGATGGTATGATCAGGATAAAGGGCACTTAAGAATCCTTAAATATGGAAAAGGAAAGTAGAAGATAGAGGTCAAATGGGAGAGGGATCAATTAAGGGTTCCCTACACTAGAAATTAGAAGAAAATAAAGCAATGATAACTAGTTAAAAATAGGGTGCTATTAACATGTCCTGTAGTAATACTCCTCGTTATACATTCAGATTTAGAATTAAAACACATATGTATGCATTTAACAAAATAAGATAACAATGACAAGTTTAAGAAAGTACTTCACTCTAGATAGCTTATCATAGGGATCCTTAAGTATGATGCCAAATATTTGATCCAATCTGCTACTGAAAATAAAAATCCAAAGCCTTCAATTCAATAAAATATCTATAGTAATCTCCAACAATTTTATTCCACACCAAAAATACTTCAAAATAATGAAGTACTTATACACAATGTATTACAAAATATCCTAGATGAATTATAGGAATTAACTTAGGAAAATAAAATATCTTACAAAAATAATAGTGACAGCTGCTCAACAAATTAGCAAGTTGTCCTATTTTATTCAAAATAAATAGAAACTATTTTAAGATAAGATGCAGTTGGCTGCTTATGTGTCCTCTTTGCTAGCTATTTAGATATTCTTTAGAATATAAATTTCCTTCACTGATACTCTTTCTCACTGATACTATTTCATTTTGGATAGTCTTTAACTTCAGTGAAACTGCTTTGTTGCTGTAAAACATGTTTTGGCAGTGAAATTAGAAAACACATTGTTTCTTCTTCATTTGTTTGCTTTTAATTCTTCATAGAGAATCAGTCAATGCTTTCCAATCCTCATTTTTAGGAATTTGAATATTCTTGAGTTTCCTAAAATTCTCATCAGCCTCATTGTACCTAGAAAATGTGGGCTTGATAACAAATAAATGCTTGATTTCATATTGCAAATAAAACAAATCTTCAAAACTTTTTAACAATACTTTTCCTGTGGGAATACCTTGACCTGTTGGCTTGTTCACTTGCTTCTTGGAATGTTCTCTTATCTTCTTGTCATAATAATTTTGAGGCATTAACTTATCATTAATAACCATGATATCAGGAAGTCCCTTTTGCCTTAAATTGGTGAATTTAACCATGAATCTGGATATAGCAGTATTCATTCCTTCACATTTTTCTTCAATCTGTCTCATTAAATTTCTTTTGGTGGTAAATTTCCTAATTTCTAGGATAGTTGTTGTCCTGTCATTAATTTTTAGCTCTTCTGATTCCTGTATATTCTTGTTGTTTCCTTTTCTGGTTTATCAACTAAATCATCTTGTGTCTTTTGGATCTTTACATGGGCTATTAATAATAACTCTCTCTACTCAAAATTCACCTTAATTGAAGGCCAAACATCATGGATGGCTTAAATTACGTTATTCCATAGGTAATTTTTAATATATCATATCTGATATTTGAGAGTTAATTATTTGTGTAGCTTCTTTACCTCTTCACTCAATCTGTGGGCATTTTTTTCATGTATTGTAGCATCTATCTGAGTTGATTTGTTTGTCTTCTCAATATATTCAATTATCTTTGTCAATATATTGATTTAATTTGTTTTCAAGAACATCTCTTCCATTGCTTTTACTAGTTGACTTCTTTCGTTTGTAGATGGAAACACTATTGTAGAGGATTCAGTTACTAAAGTTGTAGAAGGAGTCACTGGCACTGCAGTGGCCAGTGGCTCTTTAGGTGCCAAATTTTCTCCTAAATTTGAATGCACTGTTGTAGTGATGACTGCGACAACTATGGGAATCACTGGTTCTTTTACTATCTCCCTTTCTTGGACAACTTGGTCCATTTGTACTTCCATTTCCTTAATTTTAGCTATGAGCTGAAGTATCAAACTCATCATTTCATCTTTTTCCTTTTGATCCTATAAAACTTCCTTTGTCTAAGGATGCTCACTATGAGGAAGCTTGAGCTATTTCCTTAAGGTAGCTATGTCCTTATTTTTCTTTTTAACCAATGCTTCTTCTGCTTTGTTGTTTGTAGGATCATATCCTACCTGTAATACTAAATCTTCTAAGGCCTTTATTGTTAGATCCTTTGCATATAATGAAGATTTATCCATCTTCATTTGATATTGCATATTAGAGATGGTATTTTGAAGCCTATGAGAACTCATAGCTTTTTTTGTGACTGTGGAATAGAGCATCTTTGAGGTTTGCCTATGAAACTCAATTTGATCCAATTCATGGATTTTGTTTGTAGTTGCTTCCATATAAAATTTTGTATAGTTAGAAACTATATTTGGCACTAATACTGTGGGTTGTAATACTAACATAATCAATTTTTTAGTTGAGTAATAAAATTCTGATAGGAATCTATTTTGATTACCCGGCTTTTAATTCAAAAAATGAGAATATATTTCAATTTTGATTTCCTCATTCTTCAATTTGATTTTCTTGTATTTTTCCTTAATATCTAAATCTTTTTCCTTAGCTGAATGTGAGGAATAAGCCTCCATAATTTCATGCCTTTCCATTAACTGAGCATCTTCATTATTCAGTTGTTCTTGATTTTTATTTGGCTCACTGATCATTACAGTAGCTACATTGGTCTCTCGTTGTTCAGTATTGGTATTCAAGGTCTCTGTTTCTTCAACATCTATTGTTACTTTACCTTTAGCTGTTGTATCCAGTTTTGGCCTCTTGTTGTAAATGATCTTAAACTTTGTTTTTGTTGTAGAATCTATATTATAAGCTCCTTCTTCTCTGATTCTCTTAGTGGATTTCTCTGGCTATTTGGAAATTTCCAAAGTGTGACTAGTATTCCTTTGGTTTACTACCTTTGTTAAAGTATTTTCAACCCACTCAATTTGATTAGAAAACTTCTCTACTTCTGGCTTTGATTCATGGATAAAGGGTGTCAATTTACATTTTACCCTTATTTTACTTAAGATCCCTTGTGGATCATAATTCCATGGGAAACTTTCTTCTAATTTATATTCCAGTAGTTGACTTGTTGCTTCCTTTTCTGCATCTCTATGATTACATATGAAAGGCCCAATTTGATTTTTGAGTTTAAATTGGGTATTTTTATTAGCTGCCATGAAATTAATTGAATATGAATTTAGGATCTTCCTGATGTATTCCAAGGAAAAGATCGTCATTGGTGGATGCTTGGGTAACTTGTAAGACAACAAGTTAGAACCAAAAACTTTGATTTCAGTGAATTTCTCATATAAATACCAATCAACTACTTTGCTCTGCTCTGATAGCTGCAATGTTTTCTTGATTTCCTCACTGATTCTAGGTTTCTTTGTTTTTGTCAATATGGTAATCAGTGGATGTAAAAACTGTTAGGATGAATCCTTAGTGTAAGTGTATGAAAATAAACCCTTTTAGCTATGCATAACAAACAACCCTAACATCAAAAGACGGCTTCTAATATCTTCATATTTGCAGTTAATTAATCAAGAAAAATGCTGCAAAAATCTAGATCCATGCATAAAAAGACATTAAGCAGTAAAAATAAGGCTTTTCTCCATGCATCTAATAGAAAATACAAGAAAAATATTTTTTAAATAATTTTATATTAATAGCACCTGGGAGGAAAACAAGAAAGGTGTTTCCAATTCTCCTCAATGGGATGGGTTCTTGGAAGTCCTCAGCACTTCAAATCTATAATTTCTCTCTCTTGTTGGTGTAGAAAACCCAGACAAATATAGAACTCAAAGGGAGCTCACAAAGCAAATAATAAAAAATATGAAAATCATAATGGTTCAAATTCAGACCAAGAGTATAGATCCAGAGTGATCTACGAGGCAACAAAAGGTGATGAATGGTAGGAAAAACCCTTGTATTGATAACAAAATATTAGGTCATTCTAGATCTTGGTGCATGATTAAAATAATATAAACCAAATCTAGATCCACCTTTTATGGAATATTTTATTATATTTGTTGGAGGGGAAAGGAATTTGACTTGGGTCAAATTCCTTTATTTGTAAATAATAAATAAATAAATTATTTATTTATCATATTAAGGAAGTGGTTGAATAATAATTAAATAAATAATGATTTATTCAATTATTTAAAAATGATTTAGTCAAATTTAACAAGGAATATTATTTAAATAAGGTTTAAATAATTATTCCTAGAAAATAATAAGATAAATAAGGATTTATCTAATTAATTTCCTTGTTTTGGGTTAAATATGACCAGGAATAATAATTAAATTACTATTTAATTAAATATTCGATGACGAAAACCAAACAAATGTAGATTTGTTTAATATTTCTCCGTGGGGTTTCCTGTTTAGACCATAAACAACCTAATAAATGTGTTTTATTAAGTTATTTTACATAGTGAAAGCAATTTTACTTAGGGTAAAATTGGTATTGCATGGTGTACGTGGGTCCATCTAATGATAATAGGTTAGATGAACAAAAAATGGTGTAACAGATTGCCCCCCAGCGTGTGAGTGTTAGGAGAAAATCGTATGAACAAAGTACGTTGTAAGAACTCAATCACCAGACATTAAAAGGGAAGTCAGAGAGAGGAATGTAAGGTAGACTAATGTGTTGAATAACTAGACCCTAAGGAGACAAGACTTACAGGTGCAACAAGTCTCTTTTTATGAATGGGTACCTATGCTAAAGGCGGCGGGGGAGGCATACCTATGCCCGCTGAGACAAAGTACAAAAGAATAGTGCGTCCAGTAAACAAGGGACCAAACTGTAAAGTACATGCTGGCATAAAAATGAGCTAGATAAAAGATATAATGATGAATGCCACATACATGTTGTGCCTGGGATAACAGCCAGGACTTATACAATAATATCTGAGTACATGAGATACAAATACAATCCCAATGCCCCTATAAACGTGTAAGGGCTCGAAAAATCTGATTGATACATGCAAATCAAAGAGGCGCTACAAGCGGCTAAGGCCAACATCATCAAATATATGGAGCTGCATTGAAGGCTGCGATGAAGAGGTCATCTAGGCTTGTGGGGGGTTACTTGCAGGGCCACCTCATCATGGGGGTTGGGACATCTCACACACACCCGAGAAGCACTGATATTAGTTGTTGCATCACTAGACCATCGAGTATACGGATCTCGATCATGATTAGAGGAGCAAGAGCTGAGAAAAAATCAAGTCAAAGGGAAATAAGGAGTCCCTTTGCCTGATCCGGGGCACCGAAAAAGAGTGGAAGCTGGAACCAAGGTACACCGCCCTCTAGACCTGTCTTCTGGAATGAATGAGCTGAGGTCGACATAAGGAGGTCTACCATAGGTGAGGCAATAAGGGATCCTCAACTAAGGCATGATAAAATATAGTAGAGAAACTGACAGACTGACACCAATGATGATGATGAAATGGGGGGTACTGAGTAGAAAATGGACGACTTCCCTTGTTAAATCATAAAGGGCATGGATGACCTGGTAGTGACTACCAAAATATTATGAGGGATAGGGAATAGTGGGACTGAAGGCCATAATGTGTGACACGAGAGAGGGACCAAGCAATGAAGGATGGAGGACTATAGCGGGATACAAAGGGACTCATTATAAACTCCATGAATGCGGTGATGACTCAACTCAGATGCTCTAAACAAGGGCGACTCGATGGTGCTGCCACACAGTAAAGGTCCAATGGGGGACCATAAAAACATGAGTACAAGATGGTAACTCATGAAGAAAATAAACACGAACAAGGACAAATATGGAGGCAAAATGGTGCCCCAAGTACAAGTGTTGTGAGTGAGAAAATCTGATTTGGAGGAGAGGTGAAGAGACCCTTCTTGGACAAAATATGTCCTTGTGAAGTATGAAATCATGAAAAACTAACAGATACCCATTTGAGGGCTCAGTGAGAGCTTTCAAACGATGCAGACGATTTGTCAAACGGAGCTACAGTTTGGCCGTAGTAGGAAAAATGAAAAGTGATGGTTTATCTTATAATAAGGCATTTTCCCTCCAAATTAATTCATTTGATTGTGTAGCTGTGGCGAATGTGGAGAGGAGAGAAGGCCCTAAATCTTGCGGGGATCGTAGCAGACAAACCGACCATTGGAATTGAGATCCGTCAGTTGCAGGTAAGAGGCCTAATCCTACTCTTTCTTTTTGATGGATTGAAAGTTCAGATTAGGGTCCTAAATCTCAGAAGCAGCCCCTCCTTCATATTCATGGCCAGGTCACACTTCTGGGCCAAAATATGTGACCTGGGAAGCAGGTGTGGAGCTGGAAAGTGTGACCTATCTGAGGATTCAGCCAAAAAGTGTGACCTATCAGATGGAGGGAGTTTCAGTGTTGTTTTGGGATTGAGATTTGGGTTTTTGTGGTTGGATAAAGTTTTTTCTATCTGTAGACTGAAAAATGTGATGTTTTTGTGCAGATATGGCAGATATACGGATCAATTGGAGAGAGAGAGACCTAGGTACATTATGGTCGGAGATCCAAGCGGATCAGTATTTAAGGCTGACTAAAAAATTTAAGGCCGACAGAAAAATTAAAATTTATGAAATTTGTGGAGTGTTCGGAAAAATACTGAGAGGGGGGGGGGGGGGTGAATCAGTATTTAAGGCCGACTGAAATTTTTTTACTTTTTCTTTCTCTAAAATCCATACGCTACTTTCCTGAAACCAACTCGCGTATACACGCGGATATCCTTCATAAAAATCGCGTATATACAGAGATCTTATTATGAATTTAATTCTTTACTTAGATCTATGCACAAATCATTCATCAAATGTTTAGTTAGCAGTAAGCATGTGCAGTAATAACATAATAAACCATCACACATATGCAACACACATGAACACCAGGATTTAAGGTGGAAACCCAAGTCGGGAGAAAACCACCGCTGCCGTCGTCTCTGTCTTCAATATTTTATTATAAAGAAAACATCTTACAACAACGTACTGGCACAGACTCATACCAGCACGTAGGCACCCACCTGTAGAAGGCTACAACCTTCTCTCATTTACCATCCTCTCCTGGAAGGGAGCTACAACCCCCTGCTCTTGTTTACCAGCCTCTCCTGGAAGGGAGCTACGACCCCCTGCTCTTGTTTACCAGCCTCTCCTGGAAGGGAGCCGCTACCCCCTGCTCTCGTTTACCAGCTACCACTGTGTTGTAGCACAACTTTACTCAAAAAAAAGTTGGGAGAAGTTCTTGGCAATTTAAGGTCGCTGAGGAACAATTATAGAAGTGGAACAAGTTCAAGGAGATAAACAAAATGTTTTAAGGGCATTTGAAACACTGTACCTAAGAAATATGTTATTGGGTGATTTAATTACATTTCAGGGGGTAAGGCTCTGTCGAATGCAATTGGTAATTTAGAGATGACAGATGCATATGCGGAGGCTTTGAGCAAGCTAGGATCTAATCTTGAAAGTGTTGTTGAGCAGGAGCCAGATTCAACACTTGGAAATGCAGGGTAGAAGATTGGCTTCATGCTTTTTGGACTCCTTGGAAACACTTGATTACCTTGCATGGGGCTATGGAATTCGATACAAGTATGGCCTTTTCATCATAATATAACAAAATATGGTTAGGAGGAAGTAGCTGAAAGTTGGCTGGAGATGGGGAATCCTTGGAAAATTGAAAGGCACGATGTTTCGTACCCTATTAAACTTTTTGGAAAAATTGAGAATAGGCCTGAAGAGACAAAATGATGGGTTGGTGGGGAGGATATTAACGCAATTGCATATTATGTTCCAATCCCTGGTTATATGACCAAAACCACACTCAATTTACGTTTGTGGTCAACAGAAGTTCGTGCTGAAGATTTTGATCTTCAAGCATTCACTGAAGGTGAACACAACAAAGCAGCGGAGGCCCAACTTAATACAACAAATATTTGCTATGTTTTGTATCTAGGGGATGAATTCATTTAGGGAAAGGTTCTTCATTTGAAGCAACAGTATACATTGTGCTCAGCTTCTCTTCAAGATATAATCTCCCATTTCAAAGGACATTCTAGACACAGTTTGTATTGGGAAGAGTTCCCAGAAAAGTTTGCACTCCAGATGAATGACACACATCCAACATTATCTGTACCTGAGTTGATGCGAATCTTGATTTATGTGGAAGATCTTCCTTGGGAGAAAGCCTGGAATATTACTCAGAGAACAGTGGCATACACAAATCATACTGTGCTTCCTGAAGCATTGGAGAAGTGGCCTTTTGATCTTACGCAAAAGCTTCTTCCAAGACATATGGAGATAATATGAACTATTGATGAGGAGTTCATCAAGGAAGTCATTGCAAAGAATAATACAGTAAATATTAAAGAATTGGAAAACAAGATCAAAGGAATGAGAATCCTGGAAAAAGATGATTTTCCGGAGTCTATAGTGTTAGTATTTTCTGACCCGTGGAGAGAGGACGAAGCTGCTAAAGAAGTTAAAGCTTCTAAAGAAGCTGTAAAAGAGAAATCTGAGGCTATAGGAACTGAACCCGAAGTTGTGCTCAAGTCACAAGAGAAAAATAAATCTAAAAGAAATTTTAAGAATATGGTTGTTAAACCAGCTAAATTGGTACGCATGGCTAACATATGTGTTATTGTTGGCCATTCTGTTACTGGAATTGCTGAAATCCACAGTGAAATTGTGAAGAAAGAGGTTTTCAGTGATTTTTATGAGATGTGGCCTGAAAAGTTTCAAAATAAGACCAACAGCGTAACTCCTAGGCGATGGATTCGATTTTGTAACCCTGAATTGAGTAAAGTTATCATTAAGTGGCTTGGAACAGAAGATTGGACTCTAAAGACTGAACCTTTAACAGAGCTTCAAAATTTTGCTGATAATGTAGACCAAACCATATTCAAGATACTTCAAATGAGATGCCATTGAATCTTTCTGTTGAGAATCATGATCGTCAGGAGATCTCCGAGCCAAGAAGAAAAGAATATCATGCACGTAGCAGTGATAATGTTGATCGCCGTATTGACCATTCTCAGAGAAGGAGAAGTATTCAAAATTATTCATCAGATGAAATTTAATATGGACCGAGGAGATTGGATCATGGTCGTCTTTCACCAAACGACGTTCTAGCTAACCGTTTGGGTTTAAATCGTCCCATTCTGGATTCACTATCTCATATTGAATATCATCATGATGAGAAACCTACAAGGGATAGATATCTCTATTGTTTAGGGTGACATGGATCAAGATGCTCGCAAAATTTGTCTTACAAAGTTTAGAGCAAGGAAGACAGTGTTACTGCTTGTAACTGATGTTGCTGCTTGGGGGATTGACATTCCTCTGCTGGATAACGAAGTGAATTATGATTTTCCTCTAAAACCAAAACTGTTTGTTCATATAATGGGGCGCGCTGATTATGCTGGCCGAATTGGCATAGCTTATTGATTTTTCACATCAAAAGACACGCCATATCTTTTGAATCTGTATTTGTCTTGCTCAAAACCTATTCGACCGGCTCCAATCGAAGAAGCGGTTGCAAGTGATAGGGAGAATGTATCAACTAAGATAAATGAAGCAAGGGAAAAATGGGAGTCCGTGTATGGACGTTTTCCACAGTCAGTTCTGGATATTGCTTCTGAAAGAATTTGAGAGCTCATTGACGGAAGTACAGAGGTGATTGCTTTGCAGAAGACATTTACCAATGCATTTCATTTGTATTCCAAGACAAAGCCAACTCTTTCAACAGAATCTGTAAAAAGAGAAAAGGGATTGCCTCGAGAAGGGATGCACCCAATTTTTAAAATGAAATTGGTGCTAACGAGACAACAGCTTTGGATTTTCCTGAGCAATTAAAAGAATTCAGGCCAAAGCAGACAGTTCTGCAGACTGAAATCCACATATAACATCGAAGTTGGATTGACGACTTGGATCATCCGGCTCAGATCCAATGGTCTGCGGCATCACAAACAAAGCGGATCTTATGAGTTATAGTGCCCCTGCAAATGGTTTGATTTAAACCACTATTTATGAAATCTACGGCTATGATGCATTACGGCATCACTTAGCCTGTTCCCAAGAAACCACCATCAGTGCTCCCGCAGGCGGTTATTGGTTCTCAAAAAACATGGGTGACTTTGTCGTTAATACGTATGGATGTAATGGGACCCAAAGTGTACCGTTCGTTCTTCTTTTTACTTGCGCTAGAGTAAGGTCTTGTTTTGGGTTTTATATTATATATTATATATAATATTAAAACAGATATTTTGTAAATTTAAATAATTCCAAAACTTCCAAGAATCATTTTTAAAACTGATCATAACAGTTATGAAGTTACATTAGATGGCAGAGATAAAAGTAGAGGTAAGAAGAGGAGTAAGGTTCCGGTTTTGGGGGATCTCCAGACAGTGATCTTTGTATTGAGATTTCAAGTGATTAATGAATGAAAAGAAAAATTCTAGCATTTGTTGATATTGATACGTCTTCTAGTTTACATAATGTATTTTCAGTCCTTGAATAAAATGAATTATCGAAGCAGCAGGTCTCTTTTTACATGTGTAAATAAGAGTTAAAACCCTTAATAGGTGCTCCTTCATTTTAACTGTTTTCTTTTAATTCTTCTAGAGCTTGGGATGATAGATTATGTACAGCAGCATATCGTTTTGGGCTTTTTCCTTTCATTCTTCTTCTGAAAATTTCATTCTATATCAGAAAATAATAGGATTGTGGGATGTTTATAGCATTTGATTTTGGAAGGTTCAATGATTGAGCTCTGGAGGTGATCAAACATGGATCAATATTTCTATGACATAAATGTAAGAATGTCTTAAGCGCAGATTCCTTTCAAAGCCAAGGAATTGTTTCTTAAGGTAAAACACATTGGAAGGGAGCTACAACCCCCTCACTGAAGCCTTCAACCTTCAGCACCTCTGCGGACTACGTTTCATCAATTTTCATACTGGATCCAACAAATTCCATACAACACAACTTGTAGGCCACTTTTCATCATATTTTCAGACTGGACCCACTCCACACATTTAAGCTCAACATTCATCAAACTGAAACTTATAACCCCATCAATTCATTCATTGAATCATCAACCAATCAACCAATGACTTGATCTTCAATTAAACATAATCAGCAGCATATTCATCATTCAAATAACCCAGTTCTGTATGAATACATCATTGACAGATAACAGTAGAACAAAAAAATAGATTAGGCATTTCATTCCACTTACTTCAACAAACCCTAGATTCCATACGCACTTTTACTTCACTGAACCTGCGTATGTACACACTTTCATGCAGACCTACCCACATACACTTCTGTGAATTCTTCTGAAAACCCTGTCTGCCCATACCCGCTTTTCCTTAATCAGACCCGCATATACACACGCTTTTACTGAAGCAAACCTGTGTATACATTTGTAAATTTTCAGGACTGTGCAGCTCTTCAGATCAGATAAACAAGTCAGATTTCATCCTTCACTTCAGAAAGTATTTCGCCTCATCTCAGATCTAAACATTCCATGAACAGATCTAGGAGATACATATACATTTCAAATCTAGAGATCCCTCTTCATCATTTTCTTCATAGGTGCATTATTAATTTAGATCCATTAGTAAACTGTTACCCAATCCATACAGATATATTCCATAATGAAGTATTCATTATAACCCAGACACTTGCACACTTTGCAATATTATTCTTTACTCCTTATATAGGTTTAGCCTTTATCAATACCATGAGCCAAAACCACACCACTTCCGATGGTATTCCTGGACGGGATCAAATAGATAATCCAGCGCTCAATACAATGGGTCAATACCATGGTAAATTCCCCTAGTTATATAAATTTAGAGCGCAATAGGGCATACGTGACTTGGCACGTACTTTTCCGCGTGCATATGCTACTTTGCCTTAAAAAACCCATGTATGCTTGTAGCATAACTTATTTATCATTATTCTTGCTCTTTCTGAATTCTTTTCTTCTGCTACTTCTGAAATGATTTGTAGTTACATCAGATTTACATTATTAACAACTCATCAAGTCATTTTCCATCACGAACAACTTCATTAAGCAGGTTCCATCAAATTCAACACATTGTATCACATTGCCAACAATCTCCCCTTTAACTCATCAAGAAGGTTGTCATCAACTTTATCAAGTAGCTTGTATCAAGAGAAAAACACTGCATACTTTTCCAACAATATTATTTGAGCAAGTAGGTTACCATCAATCTCTGTTCAGTAGGTTTCCATTGAGGACAACATGTACCAACAATCTCCCCCTTTGGACTTGATGGCAACCATGATGGTGTTTGATCATCACAACATATAGATACATTGAATATAACCATTATGCAAACACCATGATGCTCTCCCCTTATTCAAACACCATGTTACTCTCCCCCTTTGACATCAAGGGAAAAGGGAGGATGAAAACCAAAACAAGGTTTTTCTCTTCATGTAGAATGAAGAGCTTTGTAGATCTGATGTGCATTGAAGTTACCATGCTCCCCCCCGAGTTCATGTTGAATCTTCAAAAATATTTTTTAATGAAGTACATGACTCTATGACCTTTCCTATCACCAAGGACTCATACTTACATCAATGATCCAACCAAGTGGATTTACATATGTGACTCAAGTACCCAACCAAGTGGGTTTACACATTTTGACTCAACTACCCAACCAAGTGGGTTTACAAATTTTACTCAAGTACCCAACCAAGTGAGTTTACACATTTGAACAAGTCCCTAAATGATTGAATGTTACAATTTTACATCATAGGTCTCAACATGACCTTTTCATCAAATTACAAATATGACTTTTTATAATCAAGATCAAGGGATCTCAATCATGAGATCAGATCACAACAAATCAAGAGAATGCCAAAAATGCATCCTTTCCACATGAACAATACTTGCCCTTAGCTTGTGCATCCTAAACACTTCCAACAACAAATCATCAAGGCATCTTCATCAACAATATCAGAGAATGAAACAGAATTATGAAAACTGGAACACCACCAGGGATACCAAAAGGTACAACAGATGTGCTGAAAGAATGTTGACCCAGAAATTTTTTTCAGCAAATACCCATACGCGGTTTTTTGTGTATGAACTCGCGTATAGAAGTGACTGTCTTTCAGGAAATCCGCGTATCCAATTTTAATCTTCTGATTTTAAGCAATTTTGATCTTGTACATGGCAGAGACAATTCCCAGCTTCCGTCTAAGATATTCGAATGCTTTCCTAGGATATATGAGAGAAGATAGATAGGAAAATGTAGTTGTGTTTTCAAGTGTCATCCAATAGTTGTAGCATAAGCACATCAGTAACCAAGCCTTCAGACTCTTTGCAGCATCAACATATTCTTCCCAAGAGGAATTATCATATCAGAACAACTTCTTCAATAAACAATATGTGTCAAACAATCATCCATGTGATCTGATATCACCAAGATCTTCAGGACTCATCATGATGTAATATACGAAGGAAAAATATCTCATCCATAGCAACAAACTCTACATGATATATTCTTATCTCTGAATCATAAGACTTTCAACTCATCCATGAGTGAAAACAAAAGATACTCTTCAGCCAAAAGCAATCAGGGCTCATTCATAATCTCATCATAAGAAACCATGTATCATGGCATCATCATTTGAGCATAACTATTATGAGAACTAAAGAATAAGCAGATAAAATGCCAACAATGCAATCATTAGTAGTTAGACTGATGCTCCACCTGAACCTGTACTTCTGTTCTTGAGCTGAATCACTGTTTTCTTTAACAGAAAAGCATACACTTCTTTCTCCAAAGTAACTCACGTGTATACGCGGCTTTTGTTCACGAAACCCGCGTATGGAAAGTGAAACACTAAAAATTTCCACAACCTCATCTCCCCCTGTATTTGTATCACCTGTACCTGTCTTCTTCACATCAGATGCACTGTCAGAAATAAACATAACCAGAATTACCAAACCAACCATGGGAATCATCATACATTTCTCCCCCTGTGATGATACATTTCTAATCCATATAATGTATCTCACATCATCCCTGCAGTCATTATCAGAAGTAAGCTTTAGAAGCGGATGACTGCAGTAGGGTCAATATTCCCTACGTTTCTGACCGGTCCTCCTTCTTTTTCTAGCTTTGCTTGAAACTTCTTATTGTGTGCTGGAAATTATCCAATTTCTCAGATCTATTCATCCTGCACTCTTTTTCTACATGTCCATACTTGTTACATGAAAAACAATATCCCTTGAAGAAACCAGAGTACCTCTCTATGTAGAATCTGTTTGTTTGTGACTAAAACAATATGCTTCTGAAATTGGCTTCAACATGCCCATAATTATGACATTTAAAGCATTAAACATTATTTACGAAAGGAGGGAATGATTTCTTTTGAGAGTTCATGATTTTCGGTTGACCTTTTGTTTCTTCCAACACATCAGGTTTTGCATTGATATCCTTTGAATCTTTAGCACTTCCTTGTGAAGTAGATTCTCCTTTAACAGTTTCATGAAAACCAAGACCAAATTTAACAGAAGGAGACCTTTGACTACTAAGAATATTATCCAGAATCTTAGTACTATCTTGAAACCTCAAGAGTTTATCTTTTTCTTCTAATTTACCTTTGAGAATATTTACCTCAGCCTCCAATATTTGGCATTGGCTTGTACTTTCTTGACCCACTTGCTTCTTCTACTTGATCATTCAATTTTAAAATCTCTTCTTTCAACCCATTTTCTTGTTCTTCAAAAATTTGTAGAAGTTCTTCATTCTTCTTATTTGATTTTTCCGGATCTTCTTTGAGAGATGATTTCTGCTTCAAGTTCTTCATTCTTCTTGTTTGATTTTTTCAGATCTTCTTTGAGGGAGACAATTTCTGCTTCAAGTCCTTCATTCTTCTTATTTGATTTTTCCTGATCTTCATTTAGATCGATGATTTCTATTTCAAGTCTTTTATTTTGATTGGTTGTATAATTGTACAACCTTTGATACTTGTCCATTTGTCCATTCAGTATTTCTATCTGTCCTTTCATTTGGGAGATCATCTCATTGTAGATAAATTCTCTCTCTTTAACTGATATTTTTTGATCTTCAACTTTAATCTTGAGAGCTTATTCTAGATCCATAACATTACTTTTACTATCTTCACCATTGCTTGCACAAGAAAGTGAATCACAAGAACAACATTCAATACCTATTTTATTTTCTTCATTTTCTGCTGCACATGTTTTCTCAGAAATCTCCTTTTGAGTAGCCTTCTTCTTTTTCTTCCTTCCCATTGTGACGGATCTCCTTCAAGCAATCAAGATTCTGCAGAAGGACCTCCTCTGATACCAATTGTTGGGAAAAATACTGAGAGGGGGGGGGGGGCGGGGGTGAATCAGTATTTAAGGCCGACTGAAATTTTTTTACTTTTTCTTTCTCTAAAGGCCATACGCTACATTCCTGAAACCAACTCGCGTATACACACAGATATCCTTCATAAAACTCACGTATATACAGAGATCTTATTATGCATTTAATTCTTTACTTATATCTATGCATCAATCATTCATCAGATGTTTAGTTAGCAGTAAGCATGTGAAGTAATAACAGAATAAACCATCACACATAAGCAACACACATGAACACCAGGATTTAAGGTGGAAACACAAGTCAGGAGAAAACCACCGCTGTTGTCGTCTCTATCTTCAATATTTTATTATAAAGAAAACATCTTACAACAATGTACTGGCGTAGACCCATACCAGCACGTAGGCACCCACCTGCAGAAGGCTACAACCTTCTCTCATTTACCAGCCTCTCCCGGAAGGGAGCTACAACCCCCTGCTCTCGTTTACCAACCTCTCTTGGAAGGGAGCTACGACCCCCTGCTCTCGTTTACCAGCCTCTCCTGGAAGGGAGCCACTACCCCCTACTCTCATTTACCAGCTACCACTGGAAGGGAGCTACAACCCCCTCACTGAAGGCTTCAACCTTCAGCACCTCTGTGGACCACGTTTCATCAATTTTCATACTGGATCCAACAGCTTCCATACAACACAACTTGTAGGCCACTTTTCATCATATTTTTAGACTGGACCCACTCCACACATTTAAGCTCAACATTCATCAAACTAAAACTTATAACCCCATCAATTCATTCATTGAATCATCAACCAATCAACCAATGAATTGATCTTCAATTAAACATAATCAACAGCATATTCATCATTCAAATAACCCAGTTCTGTATGAATACATCATTGATAGATAACAGTAGAACAGCAAAACAAATCAGGCATTTTATTCCACTTACTTTAGCAAACCCTAGATTCCATACGCACTTTTACTTCACTGAACCTGCGTATTTACACGCTTTCATGCAGACCTACCCGCGTATACTTCTGTGCATTCTTCTAAAAACCCTGTCTGCCCATACGCGATTTTCCTTAATCAGACCCATGTATACATGCGCTTTTACTGAAGCGAACCTGTGTATACATTTGTAACTTTTCAGGATTGTGCAACTCTTCAGATCAGATAAACAAGTCAGATTTCATCCTTCACTTCAGAAAGTATTTTGCCTCATCTCAGATCTAAACATTCCATGAACAGATCTAAGAGATACATATACATTTCAGATCTACAGATCCCTCTTCATCATTTTCTTCATAGGTGAATTATTAATTCAGATCTATTAGTAAACTATTACCCAATCCATACAGATATATTCCAGAATGAAGTAATCATTATAACCCAGACACTTGCACACTTTGCACTATTATTCTTTACTCCTTATATAGGTTTAGCCTTTATCAATACCATGAGCCAAAACCACACCACTTCCGATGGTATTCCTGGACGGGATCAAATAGATAATCCAGCGCTCAATACAATGGGTCAATACCATGGTAAATTCCCCTGTTTATATAAATTTAGAGTGCAATAGGGCATACGTGACTTGGCACATACTTTTCCGCATGCATACGCTAATTTGCCTTAACAAACCCGCGTATGCTTGTAGCATAACTTATTTATCATTATTATGGCTCTTTCTGAATTCCTTTCTTCTGCTACTTCTGAACTGATCTGTAGATACATCAGATTTACATTATTAACAACTCATCAAGTCAGTTTCCATCATGAAAAACTTCATTAAGCAGGTTCCATCAAATTCAACACATTGTATCACATTGCCAACAATCTCCCCTTTAACTCATCAAGAAGGTTGTCATCAACTTTATCAAGTAGGTTGCCATCAAGGACAACACTTTGCATCATATTGCCAACAATCTTATTTCATCAAGTAGGTTACCATCAACTTCATCAAGTAGGTTTCCATCAAGGACAACATATGCCAACATGGAGAACCCTCTGATGAGGGTTGGAGAGCCCTTGTTGGCCCGAATTGTCAGTTATTAGGATCCAGATCATGAGGTCTTTATAGTGCAGGGGCACAGGATCGAGTTGACAGTCTAGGATCTATATTTCCTGACTAGTCTCCCACCATTAGGGATGGTGGGAAATACACAGCCAGTGTTACCATGGGGGCGAAACATCATGGAGTTTGTAGAGCTACATTGTCGACCAGGCCTCCAAGTCAAAGGGACTCAGATGTTGATCGGGGACCTAGAGAGATTAGAGAGCCGTGTAGTGGCTGCAGTGTTTCTATGGATCTTGGGCAACCATGCACTCCATCACATCACTGGGGGGCAGATGATGATTGAGGAGAAAGTGTTGAGTGGTACCTACTATGGGTGGGCCCATATGATGTTGGTGTCATTGAAACGACAGATGTCACTTTAAAAGCGGCAAGTGAACCATGATTGTGCGTATGGGACCTTATTGTGCTCCTTATTTTTTGAGAAGATCCTGACCTTGTGACCTCGTATACAGCTCCTAGATGGGGGCCCGAGAGAGCCCAGGATGCGCTGGTGGGGGCGACTACTATGCAGAGAAGGAGGAGGGGTAGTCGGATGGGTGTTCCGACCTGAGTTATTTTCCCATTGGGATTAGATTTCGTTGTACATAGAATACTATCCCTATACTGGGATGAGCTATTGTGGGGATCCAGAATTTTCACTTCCACCTGGTCGAGTATGGGGGCCCAATGCTAAGTGACAAGTTACTAATATTTTATGTGCATGTTAAATTTTTTGAATAGTATATATGGTACTGATTCATGTACTTTTGGTATGCAAATATAGCTCCAGTAAAATCGGCCAGATATATGGGACGACCTGCAGTATCAAGAGCTGCAGGCCCTAGTGGATTGAGAGCGGCATAAAATGAGGATGCGGCCGCCCTCCTGGAGGACATCCATTGTAGATGTGAGAGGCTATTGACCGGTGTTTTAGAGTGTGATTGGAAAGACTTAGACGACCAGTACATAGAGCCTTGTATTGGTCTACACTCGGAATGGCGAGGTGTAATGCAGCGCATGGCGATATCTGGTCAGGGGATGCGCGATCTATAATCTACGGGAGCAAAGCCATTGGCTCGGGATCCTCCAGATAGTGATTAGGTGTGGGGCAGGTGGTGCCCCCTAGTGTGTATGTAGTGGCAAGTGGTGCCCCTAGTTTTGAGTTTTGTTTTTTTAACATGCTATGGGCATGTCATATGTATCAGAGTAGATGGACTCTAAAAACATGTTATATGACACATATTATGGATATGCATCATTTTGATGATTTTGGATGTTATTGTCTTGTATGAAATGCACGTGATAAATTCCAATATAGAACATGGTTTGCAATTCTATCTACATAGTGATTTTGTTCTCAAGGTACATGACTGAAAGTAATGATTTCAAATTTACGTATCAAAAGTTTCACTCGTAAATATCGTCTAAAAAGGATAGGATTCTGCACACGATAGACACCACTTAGTTGCATGACAAGAAGCAAGGAATCTAAATGAACGTGCATATGGAGGATGCAATGAGAGAGGGCATTGGCTAAGAGACCACGTACTGCATCATATTCGGCCTAATTATTGGTGGCAGTACCAATGCAGACGCCATCCGAGAGAACAAGTGCATGTAAGGGGGTTAATATGGCCCAACTTGCCGACGCTAGATTCAGGGAATAGCGACTCACACCATCAGCATAACCGATATAGGGTGTGGACGACAGGTTCTGTGGAATAGTGTCACAAGACAATAAATGGGAGGGGGAAGAACAATGATGGTAGTGTGAGTGAAAAGTAGACACCAAATGAAAACTGCGGGAGGGAGTGGTCTGGGTAGGATGGCTATGACTCATATATCGACTAGAGGGTGGTGTATGAAGGCTACAGGAGGTATAGGTTGTGCTCATGATGCAAAGGTCAACAGAGACATAGATGGTGTCATCCCGTTTATGGGCGGGACAGATAAGGTCAGGGGCGGAGAAGGCTTCCAGGAGGTCATCATGACGGGAAAAGAGGGGATGACGAGGGGAAGGGAAACTACATGACGCTGCAAAGCTAACGAAATCATCAGCATGGGAAGAAAGGCTCACATACGGATCATCACAGGGGATGACAGAAGAACAAGTAAATAGATGGTCAAATGATTTTGAGCCTAGGGTGGTCACGGAAGGGGGGTCTAGCGAAACAATAGGGGAGGATTCAAAGGGAATGTTCCTGAGGTTCTCAAATATGATGATAGGTAGAGGATGGTGGTAGCAGGCTCCATCATCTCAACATCAGGAGGGGGAATTTCAATGGGAGTGGGTGGATCCTCAAGTTGTCCTGAAGCATACTACGCAAGTATGGGAGAGGCGGATTGATTTTGTTCAACCTCATACTCTTGAACTACCTCTAAATGGGTGAGGTAATGCATCAGGTGGGGACAATGGTGGGAATAATGGCCATGGACACCACACAGAGCACAGGGTTTGTTGGTGTGAATATTCTTTGGGTTCTTAGCTACAGACGAGGAAGGAACAAAGGGTTCAAGGACCGTAGACTCAGGGAACGTGACTTTAACCATGGGTTTAATATGGGGCAATTCAGGAAAAGTATGGGTGGCATGAGTGACGAAATCACACAAGGTGCAAGGCTTTGTCGGTGGAGGAGGGGCAGGGTCAGTCAAGGTGACCTTGTCTTTGGATGCCCCCTTGCAAGCTTTGCCTTTACTTCCTAGAGTTGTCACAACAGGAGAAGGGTCCTATTGAGCTGCTGGTGGCACTGTAGCAACAGAAGAAGCTAGGGGAAATAGTTGAACCGGTGTCAAATAAAGGTAGGGTTTGGGGTGACCAAGTGGGGTAGCGGCTGGAGGGTCAAGGTACCAAACGGGAATACCCAGGGTCAGGTTGGGGAGAGAAAGTGTGGCCATGATGGGAACCAAATAGAATCCAGGAGGGGGAGCAAGGAAAGGTATCTGACCACCGGGGTAATGACCAGGAGGGATGGCTTGAAGATGGTTGATGCTTGGTGGAACCGACCCAAGAGGATAAAGGGGCTCATGGGTACTAGCTGTAGGAGAAGGGCCAGAAGGAGGAGGTCTGGCTAGCTGAGATGAAGGTTCCAAGAAAAGAGGAGTATTTGTAGATGTCGGGAGAGACACTGGTTAAAGAATCAACGATTTTCTTATTGGTCACAGAAGAGATGGTAATCTCAGGGGAGGTCTGAGATTTTGGCTCATGATACGTCAACTGGTCAATGGTGACTATCTTTCCATTATGAGGGAAAAACATCTTGCAGAAAACCATGGATGGGACAAAAGACATGGAATAGGTGTAGATACACCCAAAATAATGTTATAATCAAGAGGGGCATCGATGAATTCAACATCAACAAAAACAGTTTTGCCTGCAAGAGTGATAGGACAATTACGGAATAGGCCAATGGGCTAGGAGGTGTGGCCATTCCACGCTCGAAGGGTGACCGTGGAAGGGGCCAACACAAGAGATCTGAGTTGTTTCCAAACCAAAGAGGACATCACACAGGTGGATTCCCCCTCATCAATGATACACTGAGAAACATTAGCATTCCATATTTTGACTGCGATTTAGAAAGATACAAAAGCAGGAAGAGGAGGATGTTCTAATTGATGGGCATTGAAAACAATCAATTCGTCATCAACAAGATCTACAGTGCCCATGGTGGATAGTAGAGCCTTCTTTCGATAAGGGCATGACTATAGGAGTTCCAGTGTTGAAATGGCAGTAGGAGATTGTGCCAAATCATCTACTATGCTATACGAATGAGCAGCTCGACCAGAAGTAGCATTTTGGTGTAATGGTTCCTTAGAAATCTTGGTATGAACCTCAAATTTGGGCTAAGGGATATGCAAGGGACCATTGGATGTTGAAAGAGGATCTATAGAACTTGAAGAAGGTGACTCGGGGATAGATGGAGCGGGAGGCTTGGGGTGCTGATGGGACCGAGTTTGAAGGTTAAGGCCGACGGTTAAAGGTTGATCAAAGTTCATCATGAGGATCTGGTAATCAGAGCAACTAGAAGGGGAAGTTTGAGTGGCCACCTGTCCATCAGGTGGTTGGGTAGCCACGAATCCTTGCTGGGGGAAATGATTGGTAAACACAGGTGGTTGAGTAGTGGTCACATTGGGGGGAGCAGTAGGGGAGGCATGTTGTCCTCGCAATGTGGCTTGAGACTTCCACATCTGTCGCATCTATGGTAAAAGGGGATAATCATGAGTGTAATGATCGTAAACACTACAACACGAACAAGGCTTATTTGTACGAATAGGCCTGTTTGGCTTGGGTTGAGTGCCTTGTTACTGGTAAGTATCGTTAGAGTCAATACCTTAGGGATTAGGTCCACAAATACTAGGGGCATATTGGTTTTGATTGCCTTTCCTATTCCTTTGAGAAGAAGGAGGATTAGTCGCAACCTGCTATGCAAATACTTGCCCTAAAGGGGGTGGTAGTTGTTGTTGCTGGGGTTGAGAAGGTAAGGGAGGCAGAGGTGCAAATGTGAGAGGAGCTAGGGCACCAGGCTGTGGATAAGGATAAGGGTTATGTTGGGCAACATGGAGGTAAGCAGGAGTTGGGGCAAAAGGATGAGGCATGCTGTATCCTGGATACATGCTACCTAGAGGAGGAAAAGTGATGGAGGTGATGGCCCCTCCCAGAGGGAGACCATAGCCCATAGGATGTTGAGCGTACGGATGAGAAAGAGCTCCAACAATACTGTCGACAGAATGAGATGCCCCCATGGCATTAGTGCCACAGGGTCTAGGGAGGTTAGGAAGGATGATATAAACATAACCAGACTCAGCATAGATCAGGTCATATTTCAAGGCTATTTGGAGGGCGCCTTCTTCGGTTTGAGGAAAATGCGATGTGAAATCTTTGCCAATGGTGGGTAAGATAGATCTAAGGAACTAGTCCATGTAGACCTGATCTTCGAAGGTAGGAGCTTGACATAGGCTCTCTCTTCTCTGCTATTCTTGAACATGGTCGGATAGGCAGGTTGCAGATGATTGTTGGAAAGAAGTCAAGAGTTTAGTACCAGTGTCGTATCAGAGAGGGAGCTAGAAATAAGAGAGGAAGGCTCAGGAAATGGTCGCAAAGGTGGTATGGGAAGAGGATTTCTCATCAACATACCACTTAGAAGCTGTGCCTGTAAGCGTGCATTGGAACAACTGAAGACGAATGGAATCATCGGTAATGGAATTGGATGAAAACCACATGTGAAAAGATCAGATATGGTTGGAGGGATCTTCTCCAGAAAGGCCTCCGAACTTGGGAATGTCAGAGGGGAGCTTGGTTGGCATAGCAGGCCAACCAACATTGTGGTTTATAGGGTCATTGATCAACTGATTGAAATCAGGGAGAATGAGGCCTGCCATGTAAGGGAGCAAGGGGACAACTGAGGTAGTTCCTGTGGCGGTTTTGTTAGTAGCATTCCTGGCAGTAGGGCCGGGATTACCACTAGCGTTAGGCCCTAGGCCAGACATAGTGAAGGTGACAGGGGGAGAACCAGAAGTAAAAGGAGAACCCAATGAATCAGAAGAGGAGTCAGAGTGGGGACTCGGAGGAGGAATGAATCGATGATGGCGGGAAGGAGTAGGTTGACTAACCGAAAAATAAGGATGAATGCCAAGAAGTCTTTGGGACATACACCTTAGGGGCACAATGATGAAAACACAAACACGGCACAGAAGGAAGAAGAACGACCAACAAGGGTAGGGAGGTGCAAAATCAAGTGATTACAATGTTGAAGCAAGGGCAGAGAGGTGAAATGTCAATTGATTTTACAATGTTTTAAAGTCTTTTCCTAGTGGTGTTAACCAGGCTCTTCTTCGCTTAGGGTGAGTGTGTGGCGTGCGTTAATTTTAATTTTTAAACCTAAACTTTTTGAGAGCAAAAGAAATAGTGTGTTGCGTAACTGAAAATAAACCTGCAGAGAACAGTATATAATGCTGAAATAGCAGAAAATTAATAGCTAACAATGCATAAATCTAACCCAAGGAGGCGGGTCTCTCAAAAAATAGTCTAACAGAGGGAAAAAATCTAGTCAAAACACACTGAAAATAAGCCAATAGTTCTAAGGTCGGGAGGGACAGGGATCTAAAGGATAAATCTACTGAAAAAAAGGTGTAGAAAACAACAAAGAGACAGAGGAAAGGTTGCTATGAAAGAGGAGGCAAAAAGCTAAAGGCAGTAGGGAAAAGAAGGTGACCCTAAAGGCAAACCCAAACAAAACTATATGGTGAGATTCGAATAGAAGAATAGCTGATATAAAAGGGGTCTGAAGAGGAGGTATCAGATCTATAAAAGAAATGGTTGAAAATCTGAAAATTTAGACACCTACAACAGCTAAAACTCTTCCACAAAACATGGAGGGTATTGAAGCCCTAGGGGGCTAGATTCCCACTTAGTTGAGTAAAAGAAAACAATAATAGGTCTAAACGGGCAGAGACGGAGGCTGGACAACCCTGATAGAGGCTTCAGAAAAACCTAGAAAAATTTTAGAAAACCTGCAGAAAAAAGTGTAGGTTGTAGGCTCTGACCTGTTTTCTGTCCAGGTCGTAGTTTTGAGGCTGAAAAGTGTGTCCTACATTCCAGGTCGTAGGTTTAGGGCTGAAAAGTGAGACCTGTACTTCCGGGTCTCTCGGTGGCAGATTTTAGAGAAAGTTGTCATCTTAGTTGCGGCTGATGTCTGTAACCTACGCAATAGGGTCAGAAATGCATGGAAGTTAGAAATTTTAAGGTTTTACGGTTTTATGGGTGAAAAACAACACAAGAATAGGAAAAAAAAAAGTTGAAGAGAAACCCTAGGGTTTGAAGTAGCTGGATATGCAGGAATATGAAAAACGATAGTGGTCGTAATTGAAAACCCGTGTGGAGTCACCAGTTGTTAGGATGAATCCTTAGTGTAAGTGTACGAAAAAAGACCCTTTTAGCTGTGCATAACAAACATCCCTAACAACAAAATATGGCTGCTAATATCTTCAGATCTACAATTAGTTAATCAAGAAAAATGCTACAAAAATCCAGATCTATGCATAAAAAGACATTAAGCAGTAAAAATAAGGTTTTGCTCCATGCATCCAATAGACAAGACAGGAACAATATTTTTTAAAGAATTTAATATTAATGGCACCTGGGAGGAAAACAAAAAAGGTGTTTCCAATTCTCCTCAATGGGATGGGTTCTTGGAAGTCCTCAGCACTTCAGATCTATAATTTCTCTCTCTTGTTGGTGTAGAAAACCCAGACAAATATAGAACTCAAAGGGAGCTCACAAAGCAAATAATAGAAAATATGACAATGGTAATGGCTCAAAGTCAGACCAAGAGTATAGATCCAGAGTGATCTAAGAGGCAACAACAGGTGATGAATGGTAGGAAAAACCCTTCTATTTATAACTAAATATTAGGTCATTCTAGATCTTGGTGCATGATTAAAATAATATTAACCAAATCTAGATCCACCTTTTATGGAATATTTTATTATATTTGTTGGAGGGAAAAGGAATTTGACTTGGGTCAAATTTCTTTATTTGTAAATAATAAATAAATAAATGATTTATTTATCATTTTAAGGAAGTGGTTGAATAATAGTTAAATAAATAATTATTTATTCAATTATTTAAAAATGATTTAGTCAAATTTAACAAGGAATATTATTTAAATAAGGTTTAAATAGTTATTCCTAGAAAATAATAAGATAAATAAGGATTTATCTAATTAATTTCCTTGTTTTGGGTTAAATATGACCAGGAATAATAATTAAAGTATTGTTTAATTAATTATTCCATGAGGAAAACCAAACAAATATAGATTTGTTTAATATTTCCCCTTGGTGTTTCTTGTTTAGACCATAAACAACCTAATAAATGTGTTTTATTAAGTTATTTTACATAGTGAAAGCAATTTTACTTAGGGTAAAATTGGCCTTACACGGTTTACTTGGGTCCATCTAATGATAATAGGTTAGATGACCAAAAAATGGTGTAACAAAAACGACTCTGCAAACTCTGAATAATTGAAATTTGTGCCTTCTTTTCTGAGTATAGATATCCAATAGACAACTAATAGAGGTTTTCCTTCAATATCCAATTTTTGAAGTGAAATTGGAAAGCTCTCTAAATGGAAGAAAATAAACAAGTGAAAAAGATAGGAGGTATATCTGAATACTCCTTCCAGTTGTAAAGTAGTCAATTGATAATGAATACTATCAGCAATGAGACCAACATAGTCAAAGATAACTGAGGGAAATTGACCTGGAGGAAAGGTTGACAAAAATCCCAAGATAGACTCATGAGTGTGCTCATCAGTGAAATAGCCAAATATGAAGGAAAGCATGGAGATTACATTCCTTGATCCTTTAGGGAATTTGGCAGTTGAATATGGAGGGTTTAACTTGGGAATTTCAACATGAAAGGGCATAAAATTATGAAAAATCATAAACCTTTTAGTGAAATCTAATCCAATGTATAGCTTAGTGAGGGCTTCAACAGACAAAAGTACTGCTTTGGGGTCTAGTTGAAGCTGCAACATTTGGTTTATTGACTCTGCAGTGATGGTAAATAAGACCTCTTTATTTGCATTCACAATAGCTCTTTGTTCAAGAATATAGTACTGGTGACATAGTCTGATAATTTCTTGAAAAGGGTGAGTCAGGGGGACTACATATTTGGACAAATTGGGTTCCCAAATATGAACTTCTTCATGATCATCTAAATATTTTTCAAAACACCAGTTGTTGATATCTAACAAATTGAATTCAATTATAGGATCATCTATGTTGTAGTTAATATCAGCAAGGGGAATATGTTCAATATCAAAACTTGGGGATTGTAATGGACTGAATACAATTGCAATATTTGGAGTCATGGCAGGAGTAGGTTTAGGAGTTTTAGAACCCTCGGGCTTGTTTACGCTCTGTTTTTAGACATTTTCACTGGCTTCTGCAAGTTTAAACTGTTTGCAGAGGAAAATTTACTATAACAGAGGTTTGATTGAGAAAATTTAGCAAAATAGAATGTCTTTTTGGATTTTATGCTCAATTAGGTTTCTCAAATAAGTTCTGAGGCTTTAAGACTGGTATAAAAAAGAAAACAGGGGTTTTCTGAGTTTTTTGACTAAAAAATGGGCTAAAAATCTATTGAAAAAGGATTTATAGAAGGTCAGGGAACCTACAGAGGATTTCTGACATTTTAGAGCTTGAAATTGATCATTAAAATGGTGAAAAATTGATAAATTTCATTGAAAATACTTCGCAACAGACTACAAGGGTTTCTAGAAAAATTTTGCCAGAGTTTGGCCTGTTTCTAGGACTTTTGGGCAGTTGCATTTAATAAATTTCTTAATTTTAGAATTATTTTTATTTATTTTAAAAGGTTTCTTGAATTTAGTTACAGGTTTGAATCTCAAAAGAATACCTGTTTGAATGCAGGTATGAGCTTTTAAAAGGGTTTCTTCAATATCTGGTTGAATTGATTGCTTTCAGTGGTTGAACTAGAGCAGGTGCGACTCCTCAACAATTTTTACAGGTTTCTTTTGGTGAATTCGCAGGTTCTGAACGTTTAAAAGGATATGAGGGGATTTTAACAGGTTTATACAGTTGGGAAGGCAAAAGACACTGGTTAAAGGTGACAGATGAATGAATTAATGTATTAACCAAGGTTTTATTAAAACTTCTGAATCTGCATTGAATTTAGGTCTTTTCTGGCGGGAAGAAATTTAGGTGTTACAAAGACTTTGAATGGACAAAAACCAGCGGTTTATAGTGTGGCTAACGAGTTGTAAGTGGTTTTAATCAAAACCCACGCGATCCAATTAGAATAGGCCAGATGGAGGGGAAGGGTCAATGGGAAACCAACCATGTGATATCGGATATTGGCCGTTGGATTTGAGAAATGAACTCGAACAGTCGTGATTTCTTTGAGATTTGTATTTAAAAGTAATGGTGGAATAGGGGTGGATCAAATGTAACCGAAGGGTTTATAATGTGTTTAAACCTTTATGATATAACTGAGGGTTAAAGGTTTAAAACATATAATACAAGGTTTTAATAAAATGTATATGGGAGCAGGTTATGATTTAATATGTTCCAGGGGTTATATGGTTATAAAACATATATAGAATTGTTTTAATAATGGTATAAGTGGGGTTAACGTTTTTATTTAAAACATTTGTTAAATGTTTTTAATAAAACATAAGCGAGCGGGTTTATATATGGTATTTAGATAGTTTTCAACCTTTTTCAATTGTTTAAAAACTATAGAGTGGCACATATTAGAATAATGATAATATTTTAGACCAAAGGGCTTTATATTTTGGGTTTTTTATTTATGCACATGGGATAATAGACTTTGGTCAAAAGTTTATAATAGTGGGTTTTTTGGGGTATTTAGATATAATGAAATTAATAAATAAGGAAGGGTATTTCTTAGGGATTTAATAAAATATGTTAAAGGTTAATATTAAAGGGTAGTTTAAAAAAAATACACATTATCTCTAAGTATAGTACAAAATCAAGCATTTCTCATCTTTATATTTCTTTCACTAATACTTAGGATAAATGTGATTTTATGGGTTTTTACGAATGCTTATGAAGGGATGAAGTTAATTATTCTAGGGTTACAATTTTACTAAGCAATAATGTGTGATTACTTAGGAAAAAATGGGTTTTAATGTATGAATGAAGGGTAAATTATGATAAATGATGATTTAACATAAGAACTCAATATCCTTTTAGCTATCTAGTCATAGAGCCTTGGGTCCGGTCCCAACAAAAGTCAGAGAAATGCTCTGAGCCTGTTTGATTGATATCTTTAAGATACTGAATACTCATGGGGGAGGGTAAATTAGTGATTTTTCCCGATGATGTATTATTTACATGATTGTTCCGCTGCTTTCTACCTACCCAACTTGTATTCCTAACATTTTTTCGTCATTTTGCAGGTGTATTTAGGCTTGCAACCTTAAAATATTTTCTTTCAAAGCATAAAAATATCTACATATACCTTATTTCATCTGAGGGATCAGATTAAACTGTTGAGCTCCTCATTATTCTCCACCTATCTACTGATTTTTCAAGTTTAATCTGTTTGACAAATCCTTATTCACTATCTAAAACATGAAATTGAAAACATGAAAAGTTAAGATTAATCTGTTTAACTGATCATGGATTATGGCATTTATTAACACTTTGCACATAATCATTATTCTTGTAGTAAAAGTAAAAGTAGTGGCATTTGGACTTTCTCACTTTCAAGTCTTATTTCTTTCTTTTGAAGTTTATATTTTTCTAAGTCCTTTGATCTTTCTTTTAGGAATTTTACCCTCTTTTTTATTTTTTATTATTTTTCATTTTTTCAAAATATGGGAAAACAACTTGCAGAAAGCAAGGCATGTACATATTTGCAAGACTTATCAAATTCAATTCAAAATTTTATGAACCCTAACAGTGGATCCACATGGGGATGACATTTCCTGGTGAAATATCAAGAACTTTGACACTAGTAGCCTTTGAAATTTGATTGTGATGATCATGTAAATTTCTTCTGATATCTGCAACTTATTCATATTTATGATATTCAACTTTCAAAGCTTAGGGCCTTCTCTTCGGGCTTCAAATTTTCTAAGGAAACATCCAATCTAATCTAAACTTTGCAATGTATATGTACAATGATCAAAGTGAATAAAAACTAACTATTTGTTAACTCAGGTGAGTAGTAGTGCTTCAGTATTCTGCTATTAACTGATCCTTCTTCAAGATCGGTTCCAGCCAATTCTTTAAGAAAGAAAGCATTATTACCTCTATATCCATAAGTTACATAAGGTCATTTCAATAGAAAATCGAAATTTCCATGTTTTCCTTTGTCTTCTCTTCTAGAATCCCATTTTAACACTTTATCTCCTATGTAAAAATCATCCTCTTTAGTATTTTTATCATAGATTTTCTTGACCTTATCCTGAATGACTTGAGATTTGATATAAACTTCTTCCCTTGTTTGTTGCAAGTGAATAGTTTGATTTATCCTTCTTTGGATTTCATTTGTTTCAACCTGTAATTCTTGGATAATTTTCATCACTGGTACACCTAGGGAGGAAGGAAAAACATCATCCATTCCATAAATTAGTTGGTAAGGTGAAGTACCAATGTATTTTTTAGTAGTAATTCTATTTTCCCATAAGGCATTGAATAACCTGTTATTCCAAGTCTTTTGATTGTCTTCAAGTAATTTTTTGATGATATTTACAAGGCTTTTGTTTGAGGATTTAGCTAGGCCATTACCTTGGTGGTAATATGCAGTAGATTTTCCTAGGGTAATATGGTATTTGTGGAAAAATTCAATCATTTTATTGGATTTGAATGCTATTACATTGTCAGTAATTATCTTTTGGGGGCACCCAAATCTTGAAAGAATGTTTTTTTATAGGAATGAAATAATGACCGTATCTGTGGATTTTCTAGAGGGTATGGCTTCAATCCACTTGGTAAAATAATCAGTGGCTGTCAAAATCCACTTATGTTGGCCTAAAGAGGGGGGGTGAATTTCACCAATGAAGTCTAAACCCCATTGTTGAAATGGAATTTCAGTTGAAATTGGCTTTAAAGGGAGGGGTAATAATTTCTTATTACCCTAAAAAATATGGCACTTATGACACGAAGTAACATATTTTTTGACATCAACAAACAAGGCATGCCAATAAAAACTAGCTCTCAGGATCTTGTCAACGGTAGTTTTCAGGTATAAATTTCCTCCACAATCATCTGCATGAAATTGTTCAAGTATTTGTCAGCTTCTTCCTTTAGTAAACAATTTAATAAAATCCCACTATGATCTCTCCAAAAAAGTACATTATCTAAGATACAAAATATTACTGCTTTAAGTTTTAAAAATATAGCTTTGGTTCTTGACAATCCAGGAGGAGCTTGTAAGTTTTGGAGTAAAAATATGATATCTGTATACCAAGGTGAGTGTGAAAAGTCTTCACTGGTCGATGGAGTCGCCATCTCTTCCTGATCATCTACTTGAGCAATAAAATTTATGTCTAGGGAATTACAGTTAGATTCAACCATAAGTCTTCCTAATCCTTGACCTTTAATGAGTTTGGTGGGTTTTATCTCTATTTCATATTCCTATATAGTGGCAATCCACTTACCTCTTCTTCCATCAGGACCATCCTAAGTAAGGATGTCTTTAACTATAGAATTTGGGACATAGGAAATAATGTGTGAGTAGAGAATATAAACTCTGAAGTCTTTAATGGCCTTAACCAAGGCTAGGGCTTGTTTTTCCATAATTTTGTACTTCAAAGGGGCATCTCTAGGAGCCTTACTGAAAAAAATCTATGGGCTGCTCAAATCCTTGGTCATTTTTCTGCAGTAAAACTGTAGCAATGGTGTGTTCTGAAGAAAATGAAAAAATCATGAAATCTTTCTTAAAATCAAGACTTATTAAGACTGGAGTTTTGGTTAAGGGTTGTTTGATAGAGTCAAATGATTTTTTAGCCTCAACAGTCCATTTAAGAACTGAATATTTTTTGAGCATGTTATTTAATTCTCTAATTATCTCTGCTAAATTAGATATGAATATTCTTAAAAATTGTATCTTACCTAAAAAGGCTTGTAATTATTTGATGTTTCTTGGTGGGTTTATGTTCATAATTACTTCTATTATAGCAAGATCTATCCTAATTCCTTATTTTGAGATTATATGTCCAAGCAACTTACCATCTTCTAATCCAAATAGACTTTTCTTAAGATTTAAAGAGATGCCATATTTCCTACACTTAATAAAATCTTGTCTCAAATGATCCAAGTGTTCATTATCTATTTTGGAAAACACAGTAATGTCATATAAGTAAATTACTAAGAGCTCATGTATTTCCTTTGCAAAGGCTATTTCCATAGCCCTTTGAAAGCTTTTTCCTGCATTCATTAGACGAAAAGGCGTTTTTACATACATAAAAGTGCCCCAAGGAGTAGTAAATGTTGTTTTAGCTTGGTCTTCTTCTTGAACTAGGATCAGGTTATATCCTAAAAAACCATCTAACAATGAAATCCTTGAAGAACCTACTACCCTTTGTAATATGTGATCCATTTTAGGTAAAGGGTAATTATCCTTTAAGGATACTTTGTTACGATTTCTAAAGTCAACACACAATCTAGTTTCTCATTTTTTCTTTCTTGTAGGGACTAGGTTGGAAACCCAATCAGAATATCTGATTGGTGCAATGATCTGGGCATCATACATTCTTTTAACTTCTTTTTCAATCAAAAGTAATAGGACAGGGTTAATCCTTCTTAACTTTTGTTTGAATGGCTTTTGATCTTATTTTATTGGAATTTTATGTTGGATTATGTTTGTATCATAAGATTTTAAATCTTCATAACTCCAAGAAAACACATATTGATATTCCTTTAAAAGCTCAATATATTTATCCTTTTCTTATTGAGGTAAAATTTTGGACAGTTTGATTATATTTGGTTTTAACTATGTACCAATGTTACATTCTTTTATGTCAGATCTTACTGGCTCCATTTTGGTTTTCTAGCTACATCATTGGAGTCAAAAAGATCCTCTAAGGGGGTTAAACCTTTAGGTAAAAAATTATCCTCAAGATTCAATATGTTTTATTCATCTTCAATAATTTCTTCAATCTCCACTTTCTCTAAGCTATCTATGTGAGCTTCACTAAATGTAGTAGGTTTATCAAACTTTATTCTATTTACATCTAAGTTATTTAAATCTATTTTACAATCCAAATCATGATTTATTGTACAATATGTATCTATAATACAATTATGAAATTATCCTTCATTGTTCATAAACTTGTAAATTTGTTCATCCTAAGAAAAAAATTTCCAATACTTAAGATTAACTCGAATTATTGGCCTATGTTTGACTTCAACAGTATATCTGTGATTAGGTTGGAATGGTAAATTTCATGTACTAGAAAAAGTTGCAATAAAATGAGCTTGTATATTCTGTTTTCTAGGTATAACAACAAACTTGTATTCCAATAAATCATCAGTTAAATCTATGACAATGTCACTATATCTGCTTATTCTATGATTGTAAACAGAATAAACTCCATTTACTTGTTTTATGATCAAATTTGAATCTCCCACGATTAAAATTATTTTTCCTCCTGAGTTCCTAATGATTTGGAGCCCTATGATGAGGGCTTCATACTCAGCCATAGTGTTGGTACATTTGAAATTTAGCCTGAAAGCATGGCCTTCAGAATGATTGGTCTACATATTTGTTATCCAGACTCCTGCTCCTACTCCTAACTTATACACTGAACCATCAAACTATGAATTCCATTGATATTCATGAAAAATGTTATCATTGTTTGGTGCTCTCCTTTTATCTACTAGTTCAGTTTGGATTTCATTCTTTTCAGAGTTACGAAGGATGAAAGAATCAAGGTGAGTTGGTGTAGAGTAAATTCGGTAATTTATAGATATTTCAGCGCTACTAACCATGTACTTCATTAATGTTTCCATATATAACTTTTCAGGCTGGCCAAACACTGATATAGTAGCATAAGACATGTCTAATTGTAGAGATCCCTGCAACTTTGCTCCCCATGAGCGAGAAAGTAGAATACCATATTTTGGTGGGATATCAGCTACTACAATGTCCATTAATATACTCTTACCAGGGTATTGAACTACTGTTACACACAAATCCTTGATTAAACCTAAACATTTAACTTTACTAGAATCAAAAGAAAAAAATTCTTTGTATGGCCTTGTAATTTCTAGATTCAGAGTTTCCATGATGGCTTTGGGCATTAGATTATGGGAAGCTCCTGAATATAGCATTTATTTATGTATAATTTGATCATGAATATTGAGACTGATATAAAATGGAGGAACTGCACCATCTACATGTTTTTCATTTACATCTGGGCAAAAAATCAACTCTGGCTGATCATCATTTAGATTTATGGAGTCTTCTCCATCATTCATATTTAATGTTTCAGCTATGGTTGATTTATAAAAGTCATTTTTTACCAATTCAGTCAATGGAATTGGTATTTTAATCTTTGCAATTTCTGATTGTATGTTGAATGCAGGTTGAGTTTTACTAATTTGAATCCATTCTTCTTTGGTAACTATAGTTTGTGTTGGTTTGTCTTGTTTTTCTACAGTTGTTTTTTCATTTGCAATTGTTTTAGGATTCTCTATTTGTGTTTCTTGTGTTTTACTACTTCTAACATTATTTCTAGGGATTTTTTGTGAAGCATTAAATGTTCTTTCAGACTTAGAATTATCAGTAGATGTTTTTGAAGTAACATTCTTTGGATCTACTGTTTTAGGATCAACAAAAGGTTTTTTGGGATCTAGATTTGTTGTTTCTACAGAATTAGAGGCTTTAGCAACAGTATATTTCTATGAATATTTTTCAACTTGAGCAACTTCATCAGTAATATCAAAAATTTTAGGGCCTAATGCTTTCTTAGGACTAGAAATGTTTTGGGACGAATTTGAGTTTTGCTTATTTTCCCTTGGGATAATTTGCAGAACTTTTGTTTTAAGGGTTTCTACTATTTTTTTATTCAGATTTTGGGAAGCCTTCTTAGTATAAGACTCATTTTTTTTCTTGTTTCTAAGGTTATATTTACTGTGTATTTCATTTATTTCATAATCATAACCTTGCTTATAATCAAGGGATTCACTAGAATCTAATTTAAGCTGTTGAAATTCAAACAATTCTTGATCTTCCTGAGTGAGGAAAATGGTATTATTGTCATCTATTCCCATTAGATTAATATTATATTCCTCATCATCATTATTATTCTAAGATCTTTGAGCACAGTTTCTTGGAATGGTGGCCTAATTGTTTGGTTTGGGGATGTTTCTTTTTCTTTTCTAGGATTTATGTTTTTTCTAAAATTGGGATTTCTGATTTGTTGTTGGTTATCCCACTGAGGTCTTCTCTCTATATTATATAGTCTATCAATCACTATTTCTAAATTTTTATCTACAACATCCATTTTTCTATCTGAATTAGCATTTTCTTCTTTAATGGTCACTCTTCTTTCATTTCCAAATCTAGATTTTCTAGCTAGAATGTTCACTTCTACACTAACTGCATTAGTTTTCATTTTTTCTAAGGTGTCTGTATCTCTTTCTCTTAATTGGTAAGCCATATCTGTGTCAAATACATCAGGGAAATTGAGCAGAACTGAACAAGGAGTAGGTTTAAGATTTGCAGGGATAGAATTATAGACACTATTATATCTGGTGCAGTAATCTTGGACTGACTCATTTGGAGCTCTTTTTAAAGAATCAAATTCAGAAAAAATTTCGAGAGGATTCTTTTTCTTTTCCAATTTATTCAAAAATAAAGTAAAAAAGACAACTAAATTAGTTACACTACCAACAGCTAAATCTTTAAACCATTTCTTAATTTCTCCTGTTAAATTTTGAGCAAACAATCTCATTTGAACGTCTGAATCCTCAATTTCATAAATTTGAAAAAAATCTGTCATCTTAGAAATGTTTTTTTGAGCAGTATATTGAGTAGTGCCATCAAATAGGGGTATTTGTTTTGATAGTCTTGTGGCATATCACGAAGTTGTTGTGGTAGGAATTATGAATGATGTAACAGCATATAGAGATGAATCTCTAACTGGAATTATTATAGTATGTAAATGAGAAACTGGAGGTCTGCTTGCATAATTCAATAAATGAGCTAATTCAATAGCTTCATCAATATCCTTTAGAATAGTAACATTAATTCCTTCAACTTTGGTATGATATTCAACTTTCCTAGATTTAGAACTTACTACAATAGATTTATGTTTTTCATTCAAAAATGAAATAAAAGCAGGGTCTAAAACAATAGTTTTTAAATCACTTTCAGATTTAATTTTAAATAATGAATGCTCAAATTTAAGATGAAAATCAATATCCTACAGACTTACTAATTATCTTGGTAATGAATTAACTCTTATTAATGAGATTTCAGCCTCTAAATTTTCTGTTTGTTTTTTCTTTTTACCAATTCGGTCTGGGTCATCTACTATAACATCAGGCTTAGGATCCGGGTTAGACCTGGTATAATAGACTTTCCTAGAAGCCAAAATTACAATTTTTCAATACCCACAACCTATAAGAATAATATTAAAGTAAAAGGATGATTTAAATGATTCCTTTAAGACTAATTTTATGACTGAGGATTGGTTATTTTCCTAGTATAGTCGCCAATAATGTTATCACACCAATAAATTCTTAAGTTGTGGGATTTTGGTTTTTAATAAAAAAATACTAGAGGTAACCACAAACCTACTTCAAACTCTAGGATCTAGCCTTCCTAGGGTTCAGATGTAATATCCCAAAATTGGGATTACACAGCAAGCCTCCTGAAATAATGCACTCCTAGGATATTGATGCACGGAAATGAGTTTATAGCCCTTAGATCCCTTAGATTAGCAGATCTGGAGTCTATATCCAAAATTGGAGCAAAAACAAATCAAACTAGGTGTGGTAAACAAATCTCGCACCACCTAGTCTAGCTGAAAAACACCCTATAAGAGGGGCTACAGCTATGCACAACAAACTGCTTCAGAAATAATGCAGTCTTGGAAAGCATGAGCAATAGGCCATCAAATATGATCAACTTGTGAATATATAGAAAAAATAATATTTATAATGATGCTCTTACATTATACAGTAGAATACAGGAGACAAAGAGCAAGAAATCTTTAGAAAATAAGGCTGCAACATATATATAAACTGAAAAATGGCTTAACAGTGTTATTTTAAGGAGCTGCAACAGCTAAATGTTACATCTCAAATCTAGAACAAATCTGTGGACAAAAAATCAGATCCATTTCAGATCTGTAAACTAGAAACACATTATTACAAGATTCCCTTGGGGTTTTGACCAAATCATGCATTACAAAGAGTAGATCTAAGTTTTAATTTGCACATCTAAAAAATGATTCAGAAATTTTAGAAGATGACTTCACATTAGAATATATCAGATCTACAAATAACATGGATTGGCAAGCTAATCCATGGATCACCAAAGTGAAAGGCAAAGCCCAACACCAGAGATATCTCGTCAAAAATGGGGTCAAAACACCTTGCAGACCCTCCACTGAAAATAACGCAGTCCCTCAAGGGAAACTGTGTTGTAGCTTGAATAAAAAAGATGGCTTGGAGCTAAGATACAGATATGAAGCTCAAACAGTGGATGCACTCTTCTAGGAGGTTAAAAGACACACTCACTAAGAAGAGGCTCCAATACAAGCTAGATCTAAATAGATCTAGAGTTCCACTTGCTGCAGCCTACAAAAGCAACCAAGCCCTCATTGGATCTGTGTTATAGTTGGAAGTAGAGCTTGGCCCAAAGACTGCTAGTGGATCAAATCAGCAAAAAATCCTCCAATAATCCTCAATGGAAGAGGTGAAATCCCTGCATAGGAGCTTCAAGTGCTAAGCAGCACAATTCTCCACTAAATAGTAGAGAATGGTATTTGTCTAAACAGACAAGATACTCAGAAATATAGACAATAAAAAACATTCTCTTGCTACCTTCCCCTTCCTTTTACAAGATGAAAGCCTTTGCAAACCCTAAACCACCTTTATGAGTTAGCTCCTTTCACATGAGGGGCCTCCTTCTAGAACTGTGTTGTCCCTTCATGAGGTACATTGAATCTAGACAGCACTATAGGTTTGGTCAAGGTTGACCCAGTCTCATAGCTCAAACTCCTTTCACACCTGCAAGTGATTTATTTACATGGCCCTGATTTATCATTGTTCATATGGGCATTGATTTATTCATTATTTTTAGGAGTTTTACATGTCCTCCTTTATTCATATATTCATGCAACAGAAAGTAAAAAAAAATGCATATTCCTCCTAGCTCAAGCTAAGTAGGAATATTACAGTCCTCCCCTCCAAAATGTTTCTTGTCCTCAAGCAACTGATAGGGTGAGAGCTGTAGTCCTTCCCCTCCTCCATTGATGACATCATCAATTATCAAGTCCTTATCATAAGCCAAGTTCTCATCAAGCCAATACATCAGGAATTGTTCCTCCAAGGTCAACATAATATGTGCATAGTCCATCCCACAAGGAGTGAAAAATTCAACAGAAATAAACATGGCTAGAGCAATGCTTTCTCTAAAACATGTAGCATGAGGCACATAGAGAAGTTCCAATCCATGTGGTACATACAAACTATCCATACTTCCTCCATATAATCCCAAAAACAGTACAGCTATGCCATCCAAGTATGGGAGCAAAACTACATATATGTAAACATAAATCTGACCTTGAAGAGGTGAGTCAAATTGCCACATGTGATGCCAGCGCAATGCATCTCCTGCCTGCATTAGATCAAGGTGTGGCATGTGGCATTTCCCCCACACATTTTCTGCATAATTCATCGCAACATAGCTGGAGATATCAGATATGTTTGGTGCCTTTGGGAAGCACCCATCATGAAAAGGAAACTCCCTTGCACAATAAGGGAGTGGGCAAGTTCAAAATTTCTATTGGCCCTCAAAGAGCTATGAGATCCAAATTATCTCTCACCCGCTTTAGGAGTCATAGCCTGCAAAAAAATGGTAAAATAATGTGATAGGTCAGAAGATAAAACTTTCTTGGCATGTTTAGATCCTTTACCATCATAGTTCTTCATATACATGGAGTTGTGCATGAGAATTTATTTCCTTTCAAGCAAAGGAAGAACTAGCTGAAATGACTATTGCAAAGAGTCCATTGGCTTGCCCAATCCTCCATAGCTAATGCACCCTTGAAAGTGCTAATGTAATTCCTCTCTCATCCCCTCCCAATCAAAGCTCCTAATGATCAGGGTGTAGATCTTCATGGTCTACATATGGCTGAGAAGGAATTTTTTGTGTGCCCATTGAAGTATCTTCTGCTTGAGCTTAGAAGCTCTAGACAGGAAGATCCTACCATGAAATTAGATGAATCCCCCTTGGACTAAATATCCCTCTTCTTTCTGCAGGTCATATAATATCATACTAGTGTGGAGATCTTTGGAATACTCTACAAGCAGTTGAGATTTCCAGTACAGATCCACACTACTCAACAAAGACAGTGCTGATGATACCTCCATGGAAGTGTTTGTCATGATGCTAATCTCTTCTCTATCATTTCCAATTCCAAAGATGTGTGTTGGAAAGTTGATCCTCCCATTCTCCTCCTCCCACAGCAGATCTGGAAATGAGAGGGGGTGATAGTGGTGAAGGGAGAAGATCCCCCTTACTTTTGAGCTGTCCCAAGCCTCCCAGCGTTGTAGCTTGGTATTCTATTGCCCCAATCCCTCTTGAATCTAAGTCTGGAGCAGCACTTTGTGAGGCCTCATGCACAAGATCTAAATCCGGTGGCCTTCCATGTGGTTTTCCTCTAGATAGGAATGTCCCATGCAGAAAGTTCATGAACATCAAAGAAGGGACTATGAGATCCTTGCTTCCATTTTGCAAATACATCTTTGTTGTTTATGTGGAAGTGCTAGGAGAGGGATAAATATGCATGCCTTGATCACTTGGGGCTTACCACTCCTCATGTCCACCCACTCCATCTTCAAAGCCTTCCAATCAATGGTGACCTTCACTAATGTAATCAACCATTGGACACCCAAAATGATATTGGTGTCTGGTATGTCAACTACAAAAAAGTGATCCACCAAAGTGTAGGATCCCATAGTAACTGAAAGTGATGGGACATAGTGCATGCATTGCATTGTCTGATCTCTTGGGACCAAAAAATATAATCCCTCAAATGTATCAGTGGGAATTTCTCTCCTCTGCACAATATGAGCATCGATAAAGTTATGGGTTGCCCCACTGTCAATCAGTACAGATACCCTCTGATTCATGATTGAACTTTGTACTCTTAAGGTCAAGTACTTAGGTACTCCTCTCAAAGATGAAAGAGTACCTCCCATTGTAGCAAAGGCTCCATTCCCATCTCTAGATGGTGTTGGATCTCCCTCAACATTGTCAGCACTGTGTCCTCTCCTTGGCTCATCATCTTCATCTTCCTCCTCAAGATCTTAGAAGACTTCTATGTTGTTTGATTTCCTAATAGCACATCTATATCTAGGTGCCCATGAATCTTGGAAAGTGAAACATAGTCTCTTCTTTCTCATCTCCCTCCTGATTTCAATATCAAGAGGCTTCTTGAATGAGCTGTCCTTGGAAGGAGTAGCTTTCTCTTCCTTCCTCTTAGAAGGGTAAGGGGCCTTGCTTTGAAAAGTGGCCTTTGATTTTGGCAAGGCATCTTGGAGGTCCCTAGCCCTCTTAATGGCATCATGCAAAGTGATGGGCTTGGTAGATTTAACCAACCCATGCAAAGGCTCATCCAAGCCATCGATGAACATATACACCCTCCTTGCTACAGATATATCAGGAACCATAACAAATAATCTTAGAAACTCAGAGATATCAATTTCTTCATTTCCTAATTGCTTTAACCTTGCAAGGCTCATGAAAGGTGCTTCTGGATCCTTTCTGTCAAACCTCTCAACCAGTCTTCCAATGAATTCAGAATAGGTATTCACATTGGCATGGCCTAATGTAGACAAACCATGGAACCACCAATTGTGTGCTTCACCTTCCAAGTGCAACGCTGCAATCTTGATGGCTTCAATCTCAGGGACTTTGTTCAACTGAAAGTAGATGTACAACTTTCCTACCCAAGCCTTGGAAGAACTAGAGGATGTGATGGCAGGGTACCCCTGCCAAACCCACATAATAAACTATCATTGCATATAAAAATGCATGCACCCAATTTAGCGCTCACTACAATCGTCAATCTGGCCAAAATTAAAAAATATATCTGGAAGCTTTAATATCTAAAATCTGAGATTTGAGATATTAATTTAACATTCTTATGGTTATAAACCCCATATCACAAACATACACGGAAGCTACTTTTTCACTTTTTATGGAGATCATATTAATAAAACCATTCCATTGAAATCGAATAATATTCGACTTTACATTGAAATCACAATCAGATTAAAACCCAACTTAATCTTTGCTCACTTATCAAAGGTTCCAAAGCCCCTTCATCTTAATTTCCAGCAACTACAATATAGTCTCCACCTTATCCAAGGTTTCTCTCTTCATTTAATTATAATCGACCTTTTCAAAGTCCTACCATAAGCCTTTGGATTGAAATGACTCTCGACACTATATTCATAGCTCAGAATTTATAAATTAACCCAATGGTTACAATAGTCCGCTTGTCAACTTTAGTTGTAAGGTTCTTTTTAAGCCAATAACCCACAGAATGATTCACAACCACATCTTAATTATAAATTAAGCATGACTTTGGACTAAAACCCAATATATAAATGTTATATCAGCCCCACAGTATTTGGCTTACCTCGTCATCTGACGGCTACAAGAGTATCGCATGCCAACTCAACAAATCAATGGCTGTCGCATTATGAAAATGCCCAGGCTCTATTCCTCCAAACTCATGCGATAAAAGCTATGTTAACAAACCAACAACTTTCCCATGCGATTGTCCTTGGATCTCTCACACAACTGATCTAATGGAAATCGCATTATTTCAAGAACAGAACTTTAACATGCAAAAATAATGCGAAATAACCGGTATTTAAAATACCACCTCTGCCACGTGTAAACCGATGAACATTATCACATAAATTTGAGAAATACTACTTACCACTTATTCGTGATGCGAGACCACCGGTTTGAATTGTCAAAACTGCTCAACATTACATCGAACTTATGGTTTTGCCTTCAAGTTAACATGTTGTTCCAATTAACATTGGCGAGACTCCTTACACCTCTACCATCGATCTCATTCTATGTTCCATTTCAATTCATTCTCTACATTTAAAATTCCTCTACTTCTGCAATCGAACAACTAAGGTTCCATTAGATGTTCTAACCTCAAATTAAGTCTGCTCACAGTTACACTTTGACTCACAGTTTCTTTTATGGTCCTGTGCCTTTACGGTTTCCACAGTTCTGGATTCCTTTGATTCTTCCCTCGACAGGTTGATTGGTTCGTCACTAGTTCCGCATATGATTCTTAACTACGGCTTCATTCAATTCAAGATATTTGCAAGTTTAAAAAATTCCATCACATAATTTCAAGGTTTCATTATAAAAACTGTGCCATCGCTTATGTGTTTTCTTCCTCAAACCTCTCTTCACGCATTCGTTCGAACAGGTCAGTTCCAAAACCTAAATGCTAAGTCAAAACCTCACTCTGTTTATACAGAGAATTTCTCTTTTCCCTTATACATGGAATCCTTATGAAGGTTCCACCCTTTTTACAATAGATTCATTCATCTATAAATAAAACACATGGAGTTCGATTTATAATTTTAATCACATTCAATTCCATATCACAACCTCGACATGAATGTCAATTTATTTAATGACACACAGAAAGCATTTGAAACCCAAATTATAGAGTTTATATTCCGCATTGCTCGTACAATTATTTATTAGAATTCAAAGCCCATTCACATAGAAATTAAACCAACCAATATTCATATAATTTTGAAACAAATTCTTTCATATCTATATAAATGGAATCACTTACAAAACTTCTCCTTGGCCAGATCTTCAAAATCAATTGGCCCTGTTCAACTGCCATAGGCTTACAGGAACTCTGGGTTTCCAAACCTATTCGAATTATTTGTAGTTCCCGATCTCCCCTCTTGATGTCTTTGGGCTTACATTTATACAAAAACCCACAATGAATCGATTCAGCTTCTTTGGAAGCTCAACAAAACTTTTGGAATTCTCAAAGTCCTAAATTAGCCTAGATACCCAGATTTACTGAAACTAGCTCTTCACATTCCTAACTAATTAAATTCTCTCATGTTCTTCAGTGATTTGAGAAAATTTACAACTCTTCACTATATTTATTCAAAATACTAATAATTACATAAGAAATTAGAAACATCAGACCCCTCTATGTCTACTTAAATACAAAGTATTTTATTGTGCCTAATGCCCCTGCATCAGACTCCCAAGGTTAAAATTATTCATGGTCTCCTGATCATGTGCTTCAGTCCCTGTCTTCCTGGATCCCACACTTTTTTCTGTAGCTGATCATCTGCTGCAATATTATTCTTCTACACTTCTCCAGCCTTCCATATCTTATGCTGCATCTTTCCACTTGCTAAGATTTCACAGTCTGTGACTGTCTTTCTCTTGTTGCTGCTATTTCTTTGTTTTCTTTCTGTTGTCCTCTTCTAAGACACCTTCACCATTAGCTTTCTTATTAATTCAATTTCTTGATCTAATTTATCTTCTAACTATTGGATATTGTTTCTTCTTGACTGTTGAACTTCTACTTCTGCTTCTGCTTGCTGAGTTCTTATTTGCTGAACTCTTTCTTCCACTTGTTGAGCCCTTGCTTGCTGGACTCTTACTGTTTCTTTTACTTCGGCTCTTGTTCTTAATTGCTGAGCCCTTATGCTAGATTTTACTTTCTGAGCTCTCACGTTAGCTGCCACCCAAATATCCACACCCTCTTGCCTTCTACTACAGAAAAACTCTTCCTAATTGTCAATTGTGACAATCTCTTTGTTCTCCACCTTCAGCAACTCTTCAGACTGGTATTTAAATTTCCAGTCACTGTCATCATCTCTTTTCTTCTCCTGGACTAAACATTCCTTAGTTCCTCCATCAATACCTACAGTCATAAAACAACAACCAAAATTATAAAATCTTTGTGTCTCTTCCTCCTCTTTCGACAACACTCCAAATTGCTGCTTTAACATTTCCTCTGGCAACATTTCAACCTATTGCTCTATTGTCAGCACATCAGTATGCTCATTCCAGTCCTTCAAAAAACTTTCGAGACTATCAGTTAGTCTCTCCTTTGCATCATCCTTCTCAAGGATGTTTCTCTACCTTGCTTTATAAAAATGAACCTTCTCATTCTCATTCAACTCTGCCTTTACAATTTGAACACTTATTCTCTGTGTTTCTAGCCTCTTCTCCAGAACACTTAACTCATGCCACAAATTTGTCATCTCATTTGAGAAAACATTTATACAATCTTTGCTATATTCACAAGGCAAGTTTCTTGCTGTCACTACCTCTTCAGTTTTCATCAGAATAGAATTCTGATCTCCCATCTCTACAATAATTTTTGTTATCTGTCCATCACTTTTCACTTGGCCATTTAATAAAATCAAATTTTCATTATCATCATTAACAAAAAATTTATCATCATCAAACACAACTTCATTGGAAAAATTTCTTTCATAAAACAAGGAATTTATGAATTCCTTTTGCTGCAATAATTCAAGCTAATCTTCCTCTGAAAGATAATCATCATATGTTACTTGGAAACTTCCAGCTTCATTGAATATAGTTTCATCATATGAACTATTTTCTTCAATACTTTCATTCACAAAAATCTTGTCAATTTCAAAATCATAAGACCCCACAGTCTCATTTGATGATTCAATCATCAAATATTCCTGTTGTTCCAAGCCTTCTATATAATTTAGAAATTCTTCAATGGTCTTCTCTTCAGTTTCTTCAATCTGTCCAATTGATCTCTCAATTTCCAGTTTTTGGCCATCATCATAATTTAAATTTCCTCTGCTTCCAATATATTGGAAAGTGAAACTCTCCCCCAACTATGTATGGACATTTACAACATATCTGGCTGTATCATTTTCTTCCTTTGTGACAACATCAGCAGTTTGTCCTCCTCCACATGTTCTTCCTACAAACATTAAAAATTTGTCAGATGTAAATTCCTTCGACTTCTTGGTCTGACTTGAAGTTTCAGTCTTCAAGTCCTTCTCCAAATACTCAATCATTCTAAGTAATTTCTCCTTCAGCCAAGCATTTATCATTTGCTCTCTCTTCATCTGTAGCCTGTGCCACTTTACTTTCTTCTTCATGAGCCAACCAAATCTCTGGCTTTCTTCTATCATCATCTCCAGCTTTTTGAACTGCTCCCTGATCTCATCTACCTCTTTCTCATACTCTTCTCTCTTTAACTGTCTCTGCATGCCAACTGTCTTGGCATCTTCTTTATTCATCTTCATTCTCTTTTGGCCTCTCTTAGAACCTCCACAATCTCTTCTATGACTATCAGTAGCCATATTATCCTTCATGATTTCTCACTCACTCATCACGGGCTGCACTGAAACCTCTACAGTAACAAGTCCTCCTTGTCACAACTTACCTCGCCAATCCTCTCCCTGGATCCGGTCTTTTGGCAAGTACATGTCCACTATGTCTGGAACCTCTTGAGCATTCCTCTCTACTCCTTCGGGCTTAATTCCACTGCAACCTATCAAGAACACATCTTTTCTCTTTTCATCCAACCCCTATTGGGAATTCTCAAGGTTTTGCCACACTTTTCTTTCTCTTTATAAATATTCACTGGCTTCTTTCATCACTGCTTTTCAAAGCTATGATCTTCTTGCTGATATGCTTCTCATTTGTCGGCAATCTGCATTCTACAAACAATATCTTCAAATAAAATCACAAATACCTCACCTTCGGAGTTTGTTCAACATCCACTTGTAATTGCTTCTGCAATTTCTCCCAATGCTCTGCTACATTGCACACTGTCTTGTCAGATTTAAATCTGATTTATTTGCCATCACCATCACACCTATGTTCACATATCTAGAACATATACTGGAAATCTTCAAAACACTTTGCTTCAACTTTAGATTCTGAAAATTTGAATACCTTCACTGAATACCTCTTCAAATCTGCAATCACTCTTAAATAGATTTAAAACTTCAAATTTCTTTCAGCACATAAGCATTCCACAATTAATTTTCAAACGAGCTATTCTAGCTCCGATACCACCTGATGGCAGGTTACCCCTTCCAAACCCTCATAATCCACTATCAATGCATATAAAAATGCATGCACCCAATTTAGCACTCACTACAATCATCAATCTAGCCAAAATTTAAAAATATATCCAGAAGCTATAATATCTCAAATATGAGATTTGAGATATTAATTTAACATTCTTATCGTTATAAACCCCATATCACAAACATAAACGGAAGCTAATTTTTCACTTCTGATGGAGACCATATTAATAAAACCATTCCATTGAAATCGAATAATATTCAACTTTACATTGAACTCACAATCGGATTAAAACCCAACTTAATCTTTGCTCACCTATCAAAGGTTCCAAAGCCCCTTCATCTTAATTTCCAAAAACTGCAATATAGTCTCCGCCTTATCCAAGGTTTCTCTCTTCATTTAATTATAATCGACCTTTTCAAAGTCCTACCATAAGCCTTTGGATTAAAATGACTCTCAACACTGTATTCATAGCTCAGAATTTATAAATTAACCCAATGGTTACAACAATTCGCTTGTCAACTTTATTTATAAGGTTTATTTTAAGCCAATAACCCATAGAATGATTCACGGCCATGTCTTCATTCTAAATTAAGCTTTACTTTGGACTAAAACCCAATATATAAATGTTATATCAACCCCACAGTATTTTTCTTACCTCGCCATCCGACGACTACAAGCTTATCGCACACCAACTTAACATATCAATGGATGTCGCATTATGAAGATGCCCAGGCTCTATTCCTCTGAACTCATGCAATAAAAGCTGTGTTAACAAACCAACAAATTTCTCGTGCGATTGTCCTTGGATTTCCCACACAACTGATCTAATGGAAATCACATTATTTCAAGAACAGAACTTTAACACGCAAAAATAATGCAAAATAACCGATATTTAAAATATTACCTCTGCCACGTGTAGACGGATGAATATTATCACATAAATTTGAGAAATACTACTTACCACTTGTTCGTGATGCGAGACCACCGTTTTGAATTGTCAAAACCGCTCAACATTACACCGAACTCACAGTTCTGTCTTCAAGTTAACACATTGTTCCAATTAACATTGGCTAGACACCTTACTCATCAACCATCGATCTCATTCTGTGTTCCATTTCAATTCATTCTTTGCATTTAAAATTCCTCTACTTCTGCAATTGAACAACTCAGGTTCCATCAGATGTTCTACCTGCAACTTCAGTCTACTCACGGTTACACTTCGACTCACAGTTTCTTTTATGGTCCTGTGACTTTACGGTTTCCACATTTATGGATTCCTTTTATTCTTCTCTCGACGGGTTGATTGGTTCGTCACTAGTTCCACATCCGATTCTTAACTACGATTTCATTCGATTCAGGATCTTTGCAAGTTTAAAACATTCCATCACATAATTTCAAGGTTTCATTATAAAAACTGCGTCATCGCTTATGTGTTTTCTTCCTTAGACCTCTCTTCACGCATTCGTTCGAAAAGGTCAGTTTCAACACCAGAATGCTAATTCAAAACCTCACTTTGTTTATATAGAAAATTTCTATTTGCCCTTATACATGGAATCCTTATGAAGGTTCTGCCCTTTTTACAATAGATTCATTCATCTATCAATAAAACACATGGAGTTCCATTTATAATTCTAAGCGCATTAAATTCCATATCACAACCTCGACATGAATGTAAATTTCTTCAACGACACACAGAAAGCATTTAAAACCCAAATACCAGAGGTTGTATTCCACATTGCTCATACAATTGTTTATTGGAATTCAAAGCCCATTCACACAGAAATTAAACCAACCAATATTCATATAATTCTGAAACAACTTCTTTCATATATATGGATATATATATATATGGAATCACTTACAAAACTTCTCCTTGGCTAGATCTTCAAAATCAATTGGCCCTGTTCAACTGCCATAGGCTTACCGAAACTCTGGGTTTCGAAACCTATTCTAATTCTCTGCAGCTCCCGATCTCCGCTCTTGATGTCTTTGGGCTTACATTTATACAAAGACCCACTAATGAATCGATTCATCTTCTTTGGCAGCTCAACAAAACTTTTGGAATTCTCAAAGTCCTAAATTAGCCTAGATCCCCAGATTTATTAAAACTGACTCTTCACATTCCTAACCAATTAAATTCTCTCATTTTCTTTAGTTATTTGAGAACATTTACAACTCCTCAATATATTTATTCAAAATACTAATAATTACATAAGAAATTAGAAAAATAAGACCCCTCTATGTCTACTTAAATACAAAGTATTTTATTGCGCCTAATTCCCCTACATCAGGAAGACCCATCGAACTTGGGCAAGAAGAATTTTCCCATAGAGTGATGTCTATCATGATTATGAAAGAACACACCATCTCTATACTGATGCCTTGGTCTTATTTTGTCCTTGAGGTGAAAAAATTCTTGGAAACTCAAGTGGTCTTCGAATCTCTGATTCTGAGATTCATATTCCACAAAGTAGTCTCCAAGGGATGCTTGCTCTTGTGGTATGTTAGCCATTAGTAAATTTTTGTCAGAGAAAATGATGGCTAAAACAGGTCTTGAGCCTTCAAGAGATTGTTTTTATACAAAAATTCTCATTCTTGAAGCCTTCTGATGCTGCCTAAACTCAAAAAGTAATATTTACTATTGTTTCATTGAAAAAATCCACCAAGAAACCATGTTGATATCCAAAAAGACTGTTCTTAGGCCATTTCCCATCATTTTCTAAAAATCCCGTTTCAATCATTATTTGCCCTTATTCAACCTTCTTTTTCCCCCTAAAAATCCCTTTTCTCCTTCTATTTTTTACCCTCATTTTCCTCAAAAAACCTTCAAAATCCATTTTAAACCCATAAAAATTCCTTTTATGGTTTAAATTCCCCATTTTTCCTTATTGGAACCCCTCAAAATGATCAAAAACCCCTCGTTTTTCCTAAAAATTCCCTTTTTATAACACAGGCCTTAAGCCCCTGAGGTCTTAAAACTCCAGCCCCCTATCCATCATGTGGCCAAGCCCCGTAACTGGGCGCTTAAACCTTTCACTCCCAACCTTTCACCGGCTAAACCCTTAGCCCCTTATCTCTCCCCTCCTAGTCCTCTGCACCTCCACCGAACCTTTTCCCACTCTTTTTCTTCTAGCCCCCTTCCCTTACCATTCATTACCCCCGCGTTCCTTACAAAAACACACTTTCCTTTATTTTTCACCTGCCATACTGGTCGAATCCCAAAGAGATCATGGCCGTAGATCACCATGATCTAACAGCCACCATACCCCATTCTTCCCCTATCCTCCCGAGCTCTTCTATTTGTCCACCCCTTAAAATAAATCCTTGTCATCGATCTATGAGATCCAACATCCCCGATCAATCCCGACAACCCAACCCCACTAGACTTACCATCCACTATGTAAAGATCCCACCCAATCACGCGCTGACACCTGGCCCCCATTAAAGCTCCCGCCATGCACCTTTCCATCACGCCCCTCTTTGCACCATCAGATTTGTCCCTCCTCATCTGACGGTCGATATCACGTATCAGGTGAATTCACTGTCCGAGGTTTAACAATAAAAAATCGTGTGATACTTCCAGTTTTACAAAGGCCACGTGTCCCTTTTTAATTGGATCGTGTTCAATTCAACATAAACTGCTTACCACTCAATCATAGCGTGAAAACCATACGCGGTTTTCATGAAACCACTCTGCCCATTTTCATGCCAAAGTGAGTTTTAAGCCTAGTTTTCACTATTTTTCTCCATAGAACCTCCTCCACCTCCATATCCCTCCTTTGCGCTGCTCCTCCACCTCCGCTAGCCTCTGCAAGTAGTTTTCCAAATATCGCAGGATTTTATTAACGTTTTTGGTTTTTTTTACAGGGTTCAATGGCAGTTCTGAAGTCCCAAAAGCTTTCTCATCAAACATAATAAAACAGGGTTGAAGGTGACTATGTTCATGGCTAAAAAAAAATGAAAAAACCATAAAGAGGAGTTACCAGGGGTGAATTCCATGGTTTGAATGTGTTTTATTTTCACTGATTATATAATGAAACCCTCAGCACTCCGAAGATACTTGTTCACAACAGCAAAAGGCCATAGATGGTTTAAGCATAAAAACAAAGTTTCAAAGGCCTAAACCAATCCCATATTGAATAAAGCAAAATTAAACAAAGGGGTTAAAGACTAAAATAGTGGATTAAAGGGAAAGCCATCGAACAATCAAAGTGAAAATGATTAATGCATAAGAGTGAAGGATTTAAGGTTTAATTTTGCAGTTTTAGTATTAAAACACAGTTTTAAGGTGGATACAGGTAGTTAAAGGAACAAGCTTAAACCACCAAAGCCTAAATTTAGTTGAAAAAGACAAAAGACAGATGACTAAAGCCAAATCAGTGAATACAGTCAGCATATAAAGTTTAAAGACTCCAAAGATGTTTTCAAAGGCCTTAAAGCAAGAATTAGGGTCTAATCAATGTTTAAATCCACTAGAAAAAAAAAATCAATAAATGAAGCCTCCGAATGCCACATCATTGAGGCTATTACTCCTCAAAATTCCACCTACCAGCTGATTTCACCTAAAAAATTGCATATTAATTACACAATCAAAGATATTTCTAAAGAACAGCTCACAATTAATTACGAGCCTACCAAAAGCTCCCAAAGTCAACAAAAGTGACTGAAGGTGATGAATTTTAATGTAATAATAAATTAGCAGAGTTAAAACATTTGAAAAACATCTCCATTTTCCCCTTCAAAGGCTGAGAAGCTCTTACTCTGCATTAATTGAACAGATAGGCCTTTCTTTCACTCCACCTCCTCATCCTTCTATAAATACTTCTCTAGAAGACAATATACAGGTTGGTTTTTGAATACTCATTGAGTGTTAATAGCTTTGAAGCAGCTGAAGCTCTATTTTTTAATAGAAGAAAGATAGGCTGAGATGAGAAGTTTGAAGCTGTAAAGACCCACTAGACTTGAATATTATAACTGGTTTGAACATCAAATACAAGTTTATTTATGGGATCCTGGTCTATGTCAATTGTGATATTTTTCTTATTGTAAATTGTTATTTTTCTCATGTTTTCCATACTGTCCATTTTCTTCGATAAAGAACAGCAAATATAGATTAGGATTTACTATCAAGTACCCTAAATCTCACTGATAAATATGTATCTTTATGTTTTCTTCCAATTGTGTATTTGAGGATAACTCAATAGAGTGTGATCAGTCAAGGAATGTTGGTGAGTCCTTGTCTTGCTGAGTAAAACTTGAGATTATTGTCCTTGAAATTTCTTGAAAAGTATATTAAGTAAAGTTGAACTAGGGAGGTCTATCGTTACCCCTGTCCTCTATTTTCTTCTCCAACAGTTTCTTTGAAAATTTCCCTTAAAATTATGTCAATATCAGGCTAGGTTAAAAGTCCTTACTTGATCGTAGACTATTTTTTATGTTTATCTTGAATGTTTTCCTTGAGAATATGTTGAAAGCGGGCTAAGTTAAAAGTCTTTACTTGATCTTAGGCTATTCTTTGCTTTATCTTAAATGTTTCTTTTGAGAATATGCTGAAAGCAGACTAGGTTAAAAGTCCTTATTTGATCTTAAGCTATTCTTTGTCTCGCTTTGAGTATGCTGAAAGCAGGCTAGGTTAAAGGTCCTTACTTGATCTTAAGTTTCCCTTTGTTTTCTTACATGTTTACTTCTTTCACCACTTCTTAATGTTTCATACCATAAATCAACTTAAAAATACCTATTGACATAGATGACTTGCCCCATAGACCACTCTTGAAACTTGTTGTGCAATTAAAATCCTTTATGACTCCATTTCCCAATGGATGGACACTGTTTCTTACCTATCTTGTCAGCTGAGCCATTTTCAACCTACTCACAACTTTACGCTTCAAAATACTTCATTTTAATGATATTCATCCCAACCAAAACAAACAAAAACCCTTGTGCTTTATAACTAGCCTAAAATCATATCATAAGCCTTAAAGATAATATCTTTGAAAACACTTATAAAGATATATCCCTCTCTGAATCTAGGAGGGATACATCCTAAGATTCCAAAGTGGTTTTGAGGTTGGCTCTGCAGCATTTGTTCTTGCCAATCTTGCAAACCATAGAGACCTAACAGAGTGGGGACCATACTCGGGCCATTATTGAGTAATAGATAACTTCACAACTCAACTAACCCCTATTTCTAAATGAATCAAGTGTCACCAAGATTGGTTATTATTGTTTTTTTATGGTGTACAACAACCAATTCTTGAAAAACAAGTAAAAATCCTTCACCTGGCGACTCCATTGGTATTCAGTAGGCCTTTTGACCCCACTGGTTTTTCCTAAGACTCCACTGGGAAACATTTACCATAACATCATAGAAACTCAGTTAAGAATACTTTGAGGATTGAGTTTTCTTTAAAAATAGATTAGTTAGCCTTTAAAATGTTGTTATACTTAGTTGAATTTTTCTCATCATTGGGTCTAAAAACACTACATAGTGGCTTCTAGAAGAATTTATACTAGAGCCTATCCTAACCCAAATCCTCCTGAGGTAGTTGATAATCTAGAATTTATCCTTAGGAAATCTCATAAATCCAAGAATCCAACTATTTTCAGACCAATTCATAGAGCTAATTGTGCCCCTGAAAACCTCTTAGCTCTGCAAGATACACAATTTGACTTAAGAAACCCATTCAGAACTAGGTCACTTGATGATATAGATAAGATAGAATTTGAGTCTCCACACTCACCCCAACATAGTGGTGAACATCCTGGTAGTAGAGAAACCACTCCACCTGACCTTCATTTCATTCATAACTTTGATTTTTCTCATCCTAGATCCGCTCAACAGTATTTTGCTGGTCCAAGTGCTACTATTATCCATACACCCACTGTTCAAACTACTCCATTCCATCCTCCTCCTCCTTTCATAAACTCCCCACTTATAAACCCCCCATTCTTCCCACAATATCCTATCATAGCAGAATGGTATGCTCCTCTATTCCTTCCTTTACCCTTAGCTAATTTTCCACAAGACTATCAGTCCAAGATTTCGTTATATGATTCTAGTGGTACTATTAGTGCTCAAATACATGTGGATAAGATGAATGACTATTTTGATAGAAATGAGATAGATTATAAGACCATTAAACTTAGATTATTTTCTCAAAGTTTAGGGGGAGAAACAAGAAAATGGTTCAAAGTCTTAAACCCCCAAAGTATTAATGATCTCCAAGCTTTCCATCAAACATTCATAAACAAATGGAAATTTAGGAAGAACCCTCTTCAAATACTTTCAGATTATAATAACCTCAAGAGAAATGCTGGGGAAAGTGTGCAAGATTATTGCACTAGATTTAATAGTGTTTATAATGCACTTCCCCTAGACTTAAAACCTCCACAAGGCTCATCTTTGGCCAAATTCCCAGAAGGATTTGATCCTGAAATGGCCTATCATCTAAGAGAAAGGGATCCCTTAACTTTAGAAGACATGCAGAAGGGAGCTCTTAGTGTGGAAACAAATATGATTGAAAAAAGAGCCAGAATGAAAACTAAGAATAGGGTATCCTATAGGGAAGATACTACAGCTTCCACATCTGACTCAAAACTAGAAAGGACGATGGAGAAGATGATGGAAAGGATGAGCATGCTTGAGAGAGCTCAATCTAGGGAAAATAAATTAGCTCCTCAAAACAGAAATCAACCCCAAAACCAAAATCAGAACTTTAGGAGAAATCAGCCTCAAAGCAGACAAAGAGATGCTGATCAACAAATCAGACCTCCTTTTCGAGAAAATTATGTCAATGAGGATGAAGAAACAAATGAAAAAACAACAGATGAGCACATCAACATGTTGGGAGCAAGCAATGAGGATTATGATCTCATTTATGAAAGAAAACAAGGTCTATATACACCCTATGATGATAGAAGACCAGAAACAAAGTACTTTGAACCAGACCTTGAAAATGACATCATAGGGTCACCTAAAAAATATGACCTGAGAAGTAAAAAGAATCAAGAGACTCCCAGAAATAAAACCTCTGATAAATCTGCCAAAAACAGCCTTGAAAATGTTTCGAAAAAGACAGCAAAAATTCACGAAATAGTGGCTGTGAATTCTGATTTAAACAAAGGGAAAAACACCCAAGCCAATGAAAAAAATAATGTCAAACCTAGCAGCACTAGCACCTCAGCTAATTCTCCTAAAAAAACCATTTTAACTGCTGTAAATACTAAAAATTAGTAAGCTAATTTTGCTGAACAAGGAGTGACTAACAAGGCTGAATTAAACATTTAAAAAATCAGATTCCTTTTAGCCTAGAGAATGAAATTTCCAAAATCAAAATCTCTGTACCACTTACTAAGTTAGTCACTCAAAATTTATATAGAGGTCATATTTTAAAGGCATTGAACATAGAAGATGTTTATAACACAGTTAACTTAAATGATGATACCCCAAAGATCATTTTTGGACCAAAAATTGAAGGAAAATTTCAAGAAGGAACTACCCCTCCATTTTACATCAGTTTGAACATCCATGATAATATTCTGCATAATCCCATGCTTGATTAAGGAGAATCACACAACCTCATTCCCAAGGTGATAATGGAAAGATTATGCTTAGAGGTAGCTAGACCCTACAAATATTTGTATTCCTTTGATTAAAGTATGGTGAAATGCCTAGGCCCGATAAAAGACCTCTGTGTTAACTTAGCCCAAATACTAGCCAAGAGATTAGTGATGGACATTTTAGTGGCTGATATACGCCCCAAATATGGCATGCTTATTTCAAGATCATGGGGTGCTAAGTTACAAGGTACTATGCTGATGGATATGGCTTATGCCACCATCCCTGTCTTCAGTCAACCTAGAAGACTCTATAGGGAAACACACATGAAATACATGGTGAGTAACCAAGAAAGACCAAATAATTCCCCTATTTATTCCATACACACTAACCTTGACTCATTTATTCTTTATAATGATGGTATTCATAATGAGCAAGAGTTAGTCAATAAAACATCATCAAATATAGTGGTCACTACACATCCAAACATAGTGGCAGCAAATGATGAAGAGGAATTTAAGGAGGAAACTAAAAGGCAGTTTGTTGATTCAAAAAATTATAGCAAACAGATTACATGTCTTAAGGTTCAAAACAGTCATAAATAGTGCAGATCACGGAAATAAAGGAACAAAACCTCAAAACATTGAAAATATTGAGGAAAAAACCACAAAAAAACGTAGTACAGACCCTTGTACAGAACAGAATGGTGAAGAAGATAGAGAGGACAACAATGAAATAAATCACAATTCAGAAAACAGTCCTCTTTAGAGCATGATCTTTGATGGGTTTTGCACTAAAAATGATGCATGAGCATGCATATGGATACACAACACTGAAAACTATCATGTTGAGGGGCATTCCTATAGATTAAATTTCCAATGCACAAAAAATATAGCATAGTATGAAGCTCTCCTTTTAGGCCTACATTTATTGAAAAAACTAGGGGAAAAAAGGATAAAAGTTCATGGGGATTCAGAGTTGATTATTAGGAAAGTAAATGGGGAGTACAATGCCAAACATCCCAGACTTAGAGTTTATAGAGATGATGCCATGGACTTGTTAAAAACATTTGATGAATTCCAACTTACCTTTGTCCCAAGAAACCAAAATATCCTTGCCAATGGATTAGATTTTGTTGCTATAACTTGTATAACACCTTATGAAACCAAGCAATGCACCACCCAAGTCAAATATAGACTAGCTATCCCAGATAATGAAAAATATTGGCAATTTTTTAATGGAGATAAACAAATAAAAGACTTCCTACAGTCCAAAAATGAATTTGAAACATCAAACTCAGATTCAGAGTATGACCAAAACTGTCCTATTGAATAAAACCCACTTATTGAAGAATAAAAATCTCTTAATATTGCTGAAATAAATCTGTTAACCTATGAACCCAATCATGAAACAGAGAATAGCATAGATTTAGAAAATGAAGACTTAGAGGTGCTGCAATCTAAATATCACAGCTTGCTAAGAGGACTAGTCCCTTTTGAGGATTTGTTTGACTTGAATGATGCTGCTAAGAAACCAAAACTGGAACCTATTGGGACTGAAGTGGACGAATGCAACATAGGCAGTGAGGAGAAGCCAAAAATGATCAAATTATACAAGACACTGCCAGCTCACATTAAACTGAAATATATTGAGCTTTTTAAAGAATTTTCTGATGTGTTTGCATGGAGTTATGCAGATTTGAAATCATATGATACAGAAATAATCTAGCATAAGATACTCCTCAAAGAAAACCAAAAACCTTTTAAACAAAAATTGTGTAGAATTAACCGTGTTAAATTACCTCTGGTAGAGAAACAAATAGAAAAATTTATGGTGTTGGAATTATAGTCCCTGTTAGATACTCAGAGTGGGTGTCTAATCTTGTATCATTTAGGAAGAAAACAGGATAAATAAGGCTTTGGATTGATTTTAGAAACTTAAACAAAGCCTCATTAAAGGACAATTATCCCTTGCCTAAAATGGATCATATCTTACAAAGGGTAGTTGGTTCTAAAAAACTTTATTTTCTATATGGCTTCTTAGGTTACACTCAAATATTGGTACATCCTGATGATCAACTTAAAACAGCCTTTACTACACCTTAGGGTACTTTCATGTATTTGAAAATGCCTTTTGGTTTAATGAATGCTGGTGCCACATTTTAGAGAGCCATGGATATTTCCTTTTTAGAGGAAATAGGTTACTTCATAGTGATTTACTTAGATGATATCATTGTCTATTCAAAAATAGACGAAGAACACCTAATACACTTGAGAAAAGTCTCCGAAAAATGCAAAAAATTTGGACTCTCCTTAAATCCAAAGAAAACATTGTTTGGTCTCTAAGAAGGTAAGCTTCTTGAGCATATCATATCTGAAGAAGGACTAAGCATAGATCTAAAGAGAATTGATGGTATATTTCAAACAAACCATCCTAGAAACATCAAGGAACTTAAATATTTCATTAGAAATATTAATTTCTTGAGAAGGTTCATTCCCAATCTAGCTGAACTCCTTAGAAACATGACAAACACGCTTAAAAAAGAAGGAGTTAAATGGACCTTAGAATCAAATAAATCATTTGAATTGGTAAAAAGATCACTCACCAGAACACCATTTCTTATCAGTCCTGATTTTTCAAAAGATTTATTCATTTTTTCATTTGCATCGGAACACACAGTAGCTGTTGTCCTGTTACAGAAGAACTTAAATGGACAAGAGCAGCTCGTTGCATTTTTCAGCAAGGCATTAAGAGATGCACCTTTGAAGTACAATATAATGGAAAAACAAGCTTTTTCCTTAGTCAAAGTCTTAAAGGACTTCAAATTTTACATTTTACATTCCCACATCATAGCATTTGTGCCTCATTTAGTTGTGAAAGACATATTGACTCAAGATCCAGATGGAAAAAGAGGAAAGTGGATTGCTGTAATTTTAGAGTATGATTTGGAAATAAAACCCACTAAGCTCATAAAATGTCAAGGACTAGCGAAACTTATGGTTGAATCCAACTTTCAAGCTCTTGATATAAACATGTTTAATGCATTAGATGAACAGGAGGAGTTTTCAACTCCAATTATGGAAGATCATTTTCTGAATTCATCTTGGTATGCTGATATTTTGCATGTTCTGCTAAATCTAAATGGCCCTCCTAGTTTCTATAAAACAAAAGCAATATTCTTAAAGTTGAAAGCTATAAATTACTACATTTTGAATAAATGTTTATATTGGAAAATTTCTAGTGGATTATTGCTTAAATGTTTTCCTGAGAATGATGCAGATAAAATCAAGCACGATTTTCATGAAGGAGAATGTGGAGGCCACATCTACTGGAAATAAATTGCTAACAAAATCCTTAGAGTTGGTTATTACTGGCCCACGCTCATCCAAGATGTTCATAAGATGATAATTGCCTATCACAAATGCCAAATTTTTGAAGGTAAAAGAAAACTGCTTCATTTACCTCTGCAACCAATCACTGTTGAAGCTCCTTTTCAGCAGTGGGGTCTAGACTTCATTGGGGAAATTCATCCTGCTTCATCTACCCAACATATATGGATCCTCACACCAACAAACTACTTTACCAAATGGATAGAAGCCATCCCATCTAGAAATGCCACAGATTCTGTCATTATTTCATTTCTTGAAACCCACATATTTTCTACGTTCGGATGTCCTAGAAAAATCATAACTGACAATGCTGCTGCATTTGGATCTAAAAATATGGTTGAATTATTTCATAAATATTATATTTTATTGGGTCATTCCACAACTTGTTACCCTCAAGGTAATGGGATTTCATAATCCTCAAATAAAAGTTTGGTAAACATTATCAAGAAGTTGCTGAAAGATAACAAGAAATCATGGCACAATAAGCTAGTACATGCATTATGGGCAGACAGATTGACAGTTAAGAAGTCAATTGGGATGTCCCCTTACCATCTAGTTTATGGAACAGATGTAATATTTCCAACCAGTTTAGGTGTGCCAATCATGAATCTGATCCAAGAAGTATAGTATGAAGATAATGATATGACAATAAGAATAAATCAGACTATACATCTACAATAAACCAGGGAGGAGGTATACATCAGAGCACAACAACTACAAGAAAATATCAAGAAGTTGTTTGAAAACAGAACAAAGGCAAGTGATTTTAAAATTCATGATAAAGCTTTAAAATGGGATTCAATGAGATAAGATAAGGGTAAACATGGAAAAATTGATAATTTATGGCAAGGCCCTTATCTTATTTAATCTGCTATTGGGAACAATGCATTCCTTCTTCAAGAATTAGATGCATATGATTTTTTTGGAGGTCCTGTCAATGGCAGGATGCTCAAACATTACTTCTGTTAGTTGATATTTATTTTCAGAGCTTTCTGTTCATTGTATATTTCATTTCTTTTCAATTTAGAAAAAGAAAAAACACAAAAACAATAGAAAAAGAAAAGAGGGCAGAAATAAAACAAGAAAGGTATAGCCCCATACCAAAAAAAGAGAAATTCTGAAAGTGTGCAAGCTTAAATGCCACTAATTGAGATAACACTGCTATTTAGTCATACAACCTAATCATGACTAGGTAGGTTTCAATTTTCTGCTGATACGTTAGTGAAGAAGATTTGCCAAACTGTTTAATCTTGGCTTATCAGTAGAATAGATTAGGATAGAAAAAAGTGGTTCGAACAAGCTTAAATCTTGAAACTGTAAAGTTTAATGAAGAATTGGTTCTAATATTCTCAAAATATGAACCAAGAGAAAACATAACAGCTTTAAAAAGATCAAAATCAGAGCTGCAAAAAAGAATGAAGAATGCTTTTTGATTTTTAGGTCTTAAGCCTTCACAGTTTTTTTTAAATTTCTGCAAATAAATTCTATGTGCAGCTTGTTTTTAAGCCATATTCCCAGAGCAAATTAGACTACTTAACCCTGGTTTGACTATCTTTAAATTTCTGTTTTAGAAAATAGAGAATAAAATCTGTCAGACAGTCTGATCCTGGCAGATAATAGCACAAGTAGAGAATTTATGAGTTTAACAGTTTAATCTGAACTCATGGAAGAAATAAAGGTAGATTTAGATTAGTTTCCTAATTTCAATAAAAAAAATAAAATGTGGATGACAAAGGTCTGTAAGTCCAAATGCACCTTATGAAGAAAAAATGTTAGGAAAAGTAGGCTGTGTACGTAGAAAGTTTGGGAGAAATTTGTTTGCTGATATGAAATAGTGATCATCCTTTCTAAACAGCATGATCAAAGAAGAAAGGTTGTCAATGGATTAAGGCACAGGTCTGCATCCCAGAGATCAATTTCTAAAATTTCTTGACACCTCCAAGGAGCTGCCATCCTCGAGTGGAGCCACTGTTAGCCATCAATAAATTTTTGTTAGAGAAAATGATGGCTAAAACAGGTCTTGAGCCTTCAAGAGATTGTTTTTATACAAAACTACTCATTCTTGAAGCCTTCTGATGCTGTCTAAACTCAAAAATAATCTTTACTGTTGTTTCATTGAAAAAATCCACCAAGAAACGATGCTGATATCCAAAAAGATTGTTCTTAGGCCATTTCCCATCATTTTCTAAAAAGCCTGTTTCACTCATTATTTTCCCTTATTCAACCTTCTTTTTCCCCTAAAAAATCCCTTTTTTCCTTCTCTTTTTTACCCTCATGTTCCTCAAAAAACCTTCAAAATCCATTTTAAACCCATAAAAATTCCTTTTTGTGGTTTAAATTCCCCATTTTTCCTTATGAGAGCCCCTCAAAATGATCAAAAACCCCTCTTTTTGCCTAAAAAATTCCGTTTTTTATAACACAAGCCTTAAGCCCCTGAGGGCTTAAAACTCCCGCCCCCTATCCATCATGTGTCCAAGCCCCGTAACCAGGCACTTAAACCTTTCACTCCCAACCTTTCATAGGCTAAACCCTTAGCCCCTTATCTCTTCGCTCCCAGTCCTCTGCACCTCCACCGGACCTTTTCCCACTCCTTTTTCTTCTAGCCCCCTTCCCTTACCATTCCTTACCCCCACGCTCCTTAAAAAAACGCGCTTTCCTTTATTTTTCACCTGCCATACTGGTTGAATTCCGGAGTGATCCTGGTTGTAGATCACCATGATCTAATGGCCACCATACCCCATTCTTCCCCTATCCTCCTGAGCTCTTCTATATGTCCACCCCTTAAAATAAATCCCCGCCGTCGAACTATGAGATCCGACAGCCCTAATCAAACCCGACAACCCAACCCCTCTGGACCTACCATCCACTACGTAAAGCACCCATCCAATCACGCACTGACACCTGGCCCCCACCAAAGCTCCCGTCGTGCACCTTTCCATCGCACCCCTCTCTGCACCATCAGATCTGTCCCTGCTCATCTGACGATCGATATCACATATCGCGTGAATTCACCGTCTGAGGTTTAACAATAAAAAATCGTGCGATACCGCCAGTTTTACAAAGGCCATGCATCCATTTTTAATTGGATTGCGTTTGATTTAACATAAACTGCTTACCACTAAATCATCGCACGACAACCATTCACGATTTTCGCCAAACCAATTTTCCCATTTTCGCGCCAAAGTTAGTTTTAAGCCTGGTTTTCTCTATTTTTCTCCACAGAACCTCCTCTGCACTACTCCTCCACCTCGGCTAGCCTCTCCAAGAAGTTTTCAAAATATCACAGGATTTTATTAATGTTTTTAGTTTTTTTTACAGGGTTCAATGGAAGTTCTGAAGGCCCGAAAGATTTCTCATCAAACATAATAAAACGGGGTTGAAGGTGACTATTTTCATGGCTCAAACCAATGGCGAAATCATAAAGAGGAGTTACCAGGGGTGAATTCCATGGTTTGAACATGCTTTATTTGCACTGATTATATAATGAAACCCTCAACACTCTGAAGATACTTGTTCACAACAACAAAAGGCCATAGATGGTTTAAGCATAAAAGCAAAGGTTCAAAGGCCTAAACCAAGCCCATATTGAATAAAGAATAGTTAAACAAAGGGTTTAAAGACTAAAATAGTGGATTAAAGGGAAAGCCATTGAACAATCAAAGTGAAAAGGATTAATGAATAAGACTGAAGGATTTAAGGTTTAATTCTACAGTTTTAGTATTAAAACACAGTTTTAAGGTGGATACGGGCAGTTAAAGGAACATGCTTAAATCACCAAAGGCTAAATTCAGTTGAAAAAGGAAGAATACAGATGACTAAGGCCAAATCAGTGAATACAGTCAGCATATAAATTTTAAAGACTCTGAAGATGTTTTCAAAGGCCTTAAAGAAAGAATAAGGGCCTAATCAGTGTTTAAAGCCACTGGGACAGGAAAATCAATAAAGGAACCCTCCGAATGCCACATCATTGAGGCTATTACTACTCAAAATGCCACGTGCCAGCTGATTTCACCTAAAAAAGTGCTTATTAATTACACAGTCAGAGATATTTCTGAAGAAAAACTCACAATTAATTACTAGTCTCCCAAAAGCCCCCAAAGTCAACAAAAGTGACTAAAGGTTATGAAATTTAATACAATAATCAATTAGAATAGTTAAAACATTTGAAAAGCTTCTCCATTTGGCCCTTCAAAGGCCGAGAAGCTCTTACTCTACATTAATTGAACATATAGGCCTTTCTTTCACTCCACCTCCTCATCCTTCTATAAATACTTCTCTAGAAGACAGTATACAGGTTGGTTTTTGAATACTCATTGAGTGTTAATAGCTTTGAAGTGGTTGAAGCTCTGTTTTTTAATAGAAGAAAGATAGGCTGAGATGAGAAGTTTGAAGTTGTAAAGACCCATTGGACTTGAAGATTGTAATTGGTTTGAACATCAAATACAAGATTATTTATGGGATCCTGGTCTATGTCAATGGTGATGTTTTTCTTATTGTAAATTTTTATTTTTCTCATGTTTTCCATACTATCCATTTTCTCTGATAAAGAATAGCAGATATAGATTAGGATTTACTATCAAGTACCCTATATCTCACTGATAAATATTTATCTTTATGTTTTCTGCCAATTTTGTATTTGAGGATAATTCAATAGAGTGTGAGAAATCAAGGAATGTTGGTGAGTCCTTGTCTTGCTAAGTAAAACTTGAGATTATTGTCCTTGAAAGTTCTTGAAAAGTATGCTAAGTAAATTTGAACTAGGGAAGTCTATGGTTAGCCCTGTCCTCTAGTTTCTTCTCCAACATTTTCTTTGAAAAGTTCCCTTAAAATTATGTCAAAATCAGGCTAGGTTAAAAGTCCTTACTTGATATTAGACTACTTTTTATGTTTATCTTGAATGTTTTCCTTGAGAATATGCTGAAAGCGAGCTAAGTTAAAATTCTTTACTTGATCTTAGGCTATTCTGTGTTTTATCTTAAATGTTTCTTTTGATAATATGCTGAAAGAAGACTAGGTTAAAAGTCCTTATTGGATCTTAAGCTATTTTTTGTTTCCCTTTGAGTATGTTGAAAGAAGGCTAGGTTAAAGGTCCTTACTTGATCTTAAGTTGCCCTTTGTTTTCTTACATGTTTTATCCTTTCACCACTTCTTAATGTTTTGTATCATAAATCAACTTAAAGAGATCTATTGACATAGATGAATTTCCCCATATACCACTCTTGAAACTTGTTGTGTAATTAAAATCCTTTATGATGCCATAGCCCAATGGATTGACACTTCTTCTTACCTATCTTATCAGTTGAATGATTTTCAACCTACTCACAACTTTACCCTTCAAAAGACTTCCTTCATTTTAATGATATTCATCCCAACCAAAACAAACAAAAACTCTTGTGATTTATAACTAGCATAAAATCATATCATAAGCCTTAAAGATAATATCTTTGAAAAAAATTATAAAGAGAGATCCCTCTCTGAATCTAGGAGGGCTAGATCCTAAGATTCCAAAGTGGTTTTGATGTTGGATCTGCAGCATTTATTCTTTCCAATATTGCAAACCACAGAGACCTAACATGGTCCTTCATTTTCCATAGCCAAAAAGGTAGGCATGGTGGAGCATTGTGGAGCTTGTGGAACTTGAGATTGGTTCACTGGTTGACCAATCCAGTGATGAGACATGTCAGAGCTTTCCCCATGATGAAATATCCTAGGGGATTCCCTCATATTTTCCATTCTCATCTCTTTGATCTCTCTAGCAAGATATTGCATGGCTACCAAAAGAGTTCTTGCAAACTCTTCTCCTTCTTTATCACTTGTAGTTTCAGGGGCCTTTCCCTTGTCTTGATCACCAGTGGTGTAATAAAAATTCTTATGAATTCTATTCTAATATCTCTTATCCCTCTCAATAAGAGGCTCATCTTCTTTTTAATTCACCATGGATGTGGTGCTCCAAGGAAAGCACAGGCTGTGCCAAAAAAGGAGCTCTGATACGACTGTAATATCCCAAAATTGGGATTGCACAACAAGCCTACTGAAATAATGCACTCCTGGGATATTGATGCACAGAAATGAGTTTACAGCCCTTGAATCCCTTATATCAGCAGATCTGGAGTCTAGATCCAAAATGGCAGCAAAAACAAATCAAACTAGGTGTGGTAAACAGATCTCCCACCACCAAGTGTAGCTGAAAAACACCCTACAACTGGGGCTGCAGCTATGCACAACAAAATACTTAAGAAATAACACAGTCTTGGATAGCATGAGTAGGAGGTCATAAAATATGATCAACTTGTAAATATACAACATCAAATAAGAATTAAAATTATGCTCTTACATTATATAGTAGAATACAGGAGACAAAGAGCAAGAACTCTTCAAAAAAGAAGGCTGCAACATATATATAAACTGAAAAATGGCTTAACAACATTATTTTAAGGAGCTGCAGTAGCTAAATGTTACATCTCAGATCTATAACAGATCCATGGACAAAACATCAGATTCATTTCATATCTGTAAACTAGAAAGGCATTATTACAAGATCCCCTTGGGGTTTTTACCAAATCATGCATTACAAAGAGTAGATCTGAGTTTTAAGTTGCAGATCTGCAAAATGTATTAGAAATTTTTGAAGATGAATTCACATTAGAATAGATTAGATCTAAACATAACATGGATTAGCAAGCTAATCCATGGATCACCAAAGTGAAAGGCAAAACCCAACACCAAAGATCTCTCATAAAAAATGGGGTAAAAACACCTTGCAAACCCTCCATTGAAAATAACGTAGTCCCTCAAGGGAAACTGCGTTGTAGATTTAATAATAGAGATGGCCTAGAGCCATGATATAGATCTAAAGCTCAAACAGTGGATGCACTCTTCTAGGAGGTTAAAAGGCACACTCACTGAGAAGAGGCTCCAATACAAGCTAGATCTGAATAGATCTAGAGTTCCACCTGCTGCAGCCTACAAAAGAAACCAAACCCTCATTGGATCTGCATTTCAATTGGAAGTAGAGTTTGGCCCAAAGCCTGATAGTGGATCAAATAAGAAAAAAATTCTCCAAGAATCCTCAATGAATAGGTGAAATCCCTGCATAGGAACTTCAAGTGCTAAGAAGCACAATTCTCCACTAAACAACAGAGAATGGTATTTTTCTAAAAAGACAAGATACTCAGAAATATAGATAATCAACAACCTTCTCTTATTTCCTTCCCCTTCCTTTTATAATATGAAAGCCTTTTCAAACCCTAAACCACCTTGATGAGTTAACTCCTTTGACATGAGGGGCCTCCTTTTAGAACTGTGATGTCCATTCATGAGGTACATTGAATCTAGATAGTGTTGTAGATTTGGTCAAGGTTGACCCAGTCTCATAGCTCAAACCCCTTTCACACCTGGAAGGGATTTATTTACATGGCCCTGATTTATCCTTGTTCATATGGACATTGATTTATTCATTCTTTTCAGGAGTTTTACATGTCCTCCTTTATTCATTTATTCATGCAATAGAAAGTAAAACAAAAATGCATATTCCTCTTAACTCAGGCTAACTAGGAATATTACATGAGAGAGGACTCTCTCTTTCAAGTTTATCTTTGTTTTAATTTTGAATATTTGGCTAGCTATGAAAGTGCAATTTTGGTTTGGTTTTGTTGGATTTGGTGGGAAAATTTCACTTGGAGGGTAGATAGAGGGAAATCTACTTGTCAATTGGGCTATAGTGTCTAAGTCAAGCTAACAGAATTGGGATCAAGGCCTAAAAGGTCAAATGTCTGTAGGGAAAGATAGATAACCCTTTGCTATCTTGGAAAATTGGTTTTTTAGATTGTATGATCGGGATAAAGGGCACTTAAGAATCCTTAAATCCGCAAAAGGGAAGTAGAATATAGAGGTCAAATGGGAGAGGGAGAAATTAAGGGTTCCCTACACCAGAAATTATATGAAAACAAAGAAATGATAACCAATTAAAAATAGAGTGCTATTAACATGTCCTGTAGTAATACTCCTAGTTATACATTCAGATTTAGAATTAAAAAATAGATGTATGCATGTAACAAAAGAAGATAACAATGACATGTTTAACATAGTAATTCACTCCAGATATCTTATCAAAGGGATCTTGAAATATGATGCCAAATAGTTGATCCAGTCTACTACTCAAAATCAAAATCCAAAGCCTTCAAGTCAACAAAATATATATAGTAATCTCCAACAATTTTATTCCACACCAAAAATACTTCAAAAGAGTGAAGTGCTTATACACAATGTATTACAAAATATCCTAGATGACTTCTAGGAATTAACTTAGGAAAATAAAATATCTTACAACAATAATAGTGACAGTTGCTCAACAAATTAGCAAGCTGTCCTATTTTATTCAAAATAAATAAAAATTGTCTTAAGATAAAAAGCAACTGGCTTCTTATGTGTCCTCTTTCCTGGCTCTTTAGATATTCTTTAGAATCTAACTTTCCTTTATTGATACTCTTTCATTTTAGATACTCTTTAACTTCATTGAAACTGCTTTACTGCTGTAAAATCTGTTTTGGCAGTGAAATCAACAAACGGATTTTTTCTTCTTCATTTGTTTGATTTTCATTATTTATAGAAAATCAGTCAATGCTTTATAATCCTCATTTTTAGGAATTTGAATATTCTTGAGTTTCCTAAAAATCTCATCAGCCTCAGTGTACCTAGAAAATGTGGGCTTGATAACAAATAAGTGCTTGATTTCATACTGCAAATAAAACAAATATTCAAAACTTTCTAACAATACTTTTCCTGTGGGAATACCTTGACTTGTTGGCTTGTTCATCTGCTCCTTGGCATGTTCTCTTATCTTCTTGTCATAATAATTTTGATGCATTAACTTATCATTAATAACCATGATATCAGGAAGTCCCATTTGCCTTAAATTGGTGAATTTAACCATGAGTCTAGTTATAGCAGTATTCATTCCTTCACATTTTTCTTCAAGCTATCTCATTAAATTTCTTTTGGTGGTAACTTTCCTAATTTCTAGGATAGTTGATGTCCTATAATTGATTTTTAGCTCTTCCAATTCCTGTCTATTCTTACCGTTGAGGAAATTGATTAACCTTATAGCCTGTTCTGTTTTATCATCTAAATCAGCTTGTTTCTTTTGGATCTCTACTTGGGATGCCAATAATAACTCTCTTTGCTAAAAAATCACGTGAATTGAAGGCCAAACATCATGGATGGCTTCAATTACGTTATTCCATAGGTAATTTTTAATATATGATATTTGATCTTTGAGAGTTAATTCTTTTTGTAGCTTCTTTACCTCTTCACTCAATCTATGGCCATTTTTTTCATGTATTTTAGCATCTATCTGAGTTGAATTGTTTGTCTTCTCAAGATTTTCAATTATCTTTGTCAATCTATTGATTTCACTTGTTTTCAAGGACATCTCTTCCATTACTTTTACTATTTGACTGTTTTCATCTGTTGTAGGTGGAAACACTGTTGTAGAGGATTCAGTTACTAAAGTTGTAGAAGAAGTCGTTGGCACTGTATTGGCCAGTGGCTCTTTAGGTGCCAATTTTTCTCCTAAATTTTAAGGCACTGCTATAGTAATGACTGGGATAACGGTGGGAATCACTGGTTATTTTACTATCTCCTTTTCTTTGACAACTTGGTCCATTTGTACTTCCATTTCCTTAATTTGAGATGTCAGTTGAAGTATCAAACTCATCATTTCATCTTTTTCCTTTTGATGTTGTAAAACATTCTTTGTCTGAGGATGCTCACTTTGACTAAGCTTGAGCTATTTCCTCAAGGTAGCTATGTCCTCATTTTTATTTTTAACCAATGCTTCTGCTGCTTTGATGTTTGTAGGATCATATCCTACCTGTAATAATAAATCTTCTAAGGCCTTAATCCTTAGATCCTTTTCATATAATGAAGATTTATCCATATTCATTTGATCATGCATATTAGAGATGGTATTTTGAAGCCTATGAGCACTAATAGCTTTTTTTGTGACTATGGAATGGATCATCTCTGAGGTTTGCCTATGAAACTCAATTTGATCCAATTCATGGATTTTGTCTATAGCTACTTCCATATCAACTTTTTTATAGTCAGCAACTATCTTTTGCACTAATAATGTGGGCTGTAATACTGAAATAATCAATTTTTTAGTTGAGTAATCAAATGTTGATAGGAATCTATTTTTATTACCTGGCTTTTGCTTTAAAAACTAAGAATATATTTCAGTTTTGATTCCCTCATTCTTCAATTTTATTTTCCTGTATTTTTCCTTAACAAATAAATATTTTTCCTCAGCTGAATGTGAGGAAGAAGCCTCCATACCTTGTTGCCTTTCCATTAACTGAGCATCTTCATTATTCAGTTGTTCTTGATTCTAATTTGGCTCACTGATCATTACAGTAGCTACATTGGTCTCTAGTTGTTTAGTGTTGGTATTCAAGGTCTTTGTTTCTTCAACATCTATATTTACTTTACCTTTATCTGTTGTATCCAGTTTTGGCCTCTTGTTCTAAATGATTTTAAAATTTGTTTTTGTTGTAGTCTCTATAGTATAAGCTCCTAATTCTTTGATTCTCTTAGTGGATGTCTCTAGCTATTTGGTTGTAATGTTCCAAATTTTTCAATAAGGTAATTGGAACATTAGAGTTGTTTTATTTCTAATAAAGTGAATAAAATGGGTGAGGGAGCCCATGTAGCACCTAATAAACACTCCTAAAGTGAAAAAAGTCACTTAAGTGGCTTAAGTTAGCAGCCCCAAGTGTGAAAAGGGCCAAAAGCAAGTGAGCTAGACCATGGTTGACCCAAGTCAACAACATACCCAAGAGGTGAAGCTTGCACAAGAATATTGCGTAGTTGGATGGAGGGAAATTTGAAATGAGAGAAACCCTAATGTGAGTGGGGTCCATGGTAAGGAAGCATGCCTTGCATAAAAGATGAGGGTGAGCCATTGTTGGGGTTTCATCTTTCGAGAAAGAATTTCGAAGTTGAAGCTTCCTTCAACTGAGATAGCTTGTGCTGCTTAGCACAAGAGGGATTCTTGTTTAGGAATTCCCTTCTCTTCCATGGGAGGCCATGGAGAGACTATTCTTCATCTTCCTCACATATTGTCTTGAGGCCAAAGCATTCATTTGTAGCTATTGCATTATTCTTGCAGCAAGAAACGTTGGAGTTGCTAGTGTTGCAGTGAGGGACCTTCATCATTCATTTCCGGAGCTAGTTTTGTAGAGGAGGAGCCCTCTCTTTCTTTAGGAGATCAGAAAAGGAAACCCCGGAGCTGATATTACATATTTTAGCATTGGGCTATATTTTTCTTCTCATGCCCAGCACAGTCTCCTTCCCTTACATCGTTGTCTTCATAGGTGGCATGCACAAAGGCTCCATTTTGTGCACTAGAGAGTGAAATCTTCAGTAAGGGGGTCAGCCCCTTCACTTGGGAGATCATTGGAGGAGGTATCATTGTTTATTGCAACATCTACTTCCTTCTCCTATGTTGTATTATATTTGAGTTGCAGCTGCTACATTGCAACTCCGACTTTTTTCTGTTTTATGTATTTTAGCCAATCCCTTGGAGGATTGTTGTAATAATGTTTTCTGGGGTTGAGATCTTGCTCCCCCATTTTTATTTGAGCGCATATTGCTATATCATCTCATATATATCATTTTTCAGTCATTTTCCCTCATAGACTACGCAGTGATAAATTTTCTGGGTTATGTGGCAGTGTATTCTCTTGTTTTATGTACATTTCCCCTTGAGACTGAGTTAAGCTCACCTTGAGAGGCATTTTCCTCGATGAATTTGTATTATATTTGCTACTACATATTATGTATAAGAATTTAACTCTTCTTACATTACATTAGGAATTATTTCACTGCTGTTACATATTGAAGTTTTAATACAGCTGAAGGTTCTCTCATTAAGCATTATTTCGGTATAGTTGTTGGTGGGAGATCTGAATAACCCCCTCAGGGTTATTTCTTTGAGCTTATATTATGCAGGGAGTTTGTATAAGATATATTATAAGGCATCCTAGCACTGAATTTCCTTATTTTCACATGGGATTCCTTATACAGCGTCCTCTTGGACACTGTTGCAGAAATCCCTTGAAGATAAATATTAGCTTTTGACAAGTTCTATTGGAAGAGTCTAATAGCGGACCAGGTAGCCTCTAGATCTCATCCTTCCTTGTGAAGGTGACATACCCAGTAAATGCCCCTATAGTCAATCTCTGAAGTAGTTGAGTGTTGATTGTTGATACTCCTGAAATTGGAATATTGGAATATCTTAAGATATTTCCAATGGAGCAGCAAGTTCTAGATTTGGAACATTACATTGGCAATTTCCAAAGTGTGACTAGTATTCCTTTTGTTTACTGCCTCTGTTAAAGTATTTTCAACACACTCAATTTATTTAGAAAACTTATCTACTTCTGGCTTTGATTCATGGATAAAGGGTGTCAATTTACATTTTACCCTTAGTTTACTTAAGATCCCTTGTGGATCATAATTCCATGGGAAAATTTCTTCTAATTTATATTCTAGTAGTTGACTTTCCACTTCCTTTTCTGCATCTCTATGATTACATATGAAATTCCCAATTTGATTTTTGAGTTTAAAATGGGTATTTTTCTTAGCTGCAATGAAATTAATTGAATCTGAATTTAGGATTTGCCTGATGTATTTGAAGGAAAAGATCCTCATTAGTGGATGCTTGGGTAACTTGTAAGGCAACAATATAGAACCAAAAACTCCGATTTCAGTGAATTTCTCATATAAATACCAATCACCTACTTTTCTCTGCTCTCATAGCTGCAATATTTTCTTCATTTCCTCACTGATTCTAGGCTGCTCTGTTTTTGTCAAGATGGTGATCAATGGATGTAAAAACAACTTTGAAAACTTTGAATAATTGAACTCTGTGCCTTATTTTCTGAGTATAGATGTCCAAAAGATAACTGGTAGATGTTTTCCTTCTATATCCAATTTTTGAAGTGAAATTGGAAAGCTCTCTAATTGGAAGAAAAGAAACAAGTGAAAAAGATAGGACGTATATCTGAATAATCCTTCCAGTTGTAAATTAGTCAATTGATATTGAATACTATCAGCATTGAAACCAACATAGTCAAAGATAACTAAGGGAAATTGACCTAGAGAAAAGGTTGACAAAATCCAAAGATAGACTCATCAATGTGCTCATCCGTGAAATACCCAAGTATGAAGGAAATCACGGAGATTACATGTCTTGATCCTTCAGGGAATTTGGCAGTTGAATATGGAGGGTTTAACTTGGGAATTTCAACATGAATTGGCATAAAATTTTGAAAAATCATAAACCTTTTAGGGAAATCTAAGCCAATGTATAGCTTAGTGAGGGCTTCAACAGACAAAGGTATTGCTTGGGGGTCTAGTTGAAGCTGCAACATTTGGTTTATTGACTCTATAGTGATGGTAAATAGGTCCTCTTTATTTGCATTCACAATAGCTCTTTGTTCAAGAATATAGTACTGGTGACACAGTCTGATAATTTCTTATCAAGGGTGAGTCAGGGGGAGTAAATATTTGGGCAAATTGCATTCCCAAATATGAACTTATTCATGTTCATCTAAATATTTTTCAAAACACCAGTTATGGATATCTAGCAGATTGAATTCAACTATAGGATCAAGTACTTTATAGTCAATATCAGAAAAGGGAATATGTTCAATATCAACACTTGGGGATTGTAATGGATTAACTACAATTGCAGTATTTGGGGTCATCGCATGAGTAGGTTTAGGAGTTTTAGAACCCTCACACTTGTTTACATTGTTTTGTAGGCATTTTGACTGGCTTCTGCATGTTTAAATTGTTTGCAGAGGAAATTTTACTATAAAAGAGGTTTTATTGAGAAAATTTAGCAAAATAGAATGTCTTTTTCGATTTTATGTCGAATTAGGTTTCTTAAATAAGTTCTAAGGCTTTAAGACTATTATAAAACAAAAAACAAGGGTTTTTTGAGTTTTTTTACTACAAAATGGGCTAAAAATCTGTTGAAAAAGGGTTTATATAAGGTTAGGGCACATGCAGAGGATTTATGGCCTTTTAGAGCTTGAAATTGATCATTAAAATTGTGAAAAACTAATAAATTTCCTTGAAAATACCATACAACAGACTACTAGGGTTTCTGGAAAAATTTTGACAAAGTTTGGCCTGTTTCTGGGACCTTTGGGCATTGGATTTAATCAATTTCTTAATTTTTGAATGCTTTCGCTTTCTTTTAAAAGGTTTCTATAGGTTTGAATCTCAGAAAAATACTTGTTTGAATGCAGGTATCGGCTTTTAAAAGGGTTTCTTTAATCTCTGGTCTAATTGATGGCTTTCAGCGGTTGAACAGGAGCAGTTGCGACTCCTCAACAATTTTTACAGGTTTATTTTGGTGAATTTGGAGGTTCTGGGTGTTTAAAAGGCTATCAGGAGCTTTTAATAAGTTTATATAGTCGACAAGGACAAAAAAATTGGTTAAACATGACAGATGAATGAATTAACGTATTAACCAAGGTTTTATTAAAACGTCTGAATTTGTATTGAATGTAGGTCTTGTCTAGCGCGAATCGGTTTTGGAGTTACAAAGGCTTTGAATCGATGAAAATTGGTGATTTATCACGTGCCTAATGAGAGAGAAATGGTTTTAATAAAAACCCACACGATCCAATTAGAAGAGGCCACATTGAGGGGAAGGGTTGATAGGAAACCACCCATTTCACATTACTTTTTTAGTGGGGCAGTCTTGCATATTTTCTATGCAATATCGGATATCGACTGTTGGATTAGAGATATGAACGCGAATGGTCAAGATTTATTTGAGAGTTGTATTGAAAAGTAATGGTGGGACTGGGGTGGATCAAATGCAGCGAAAGGGTTTATAATGCGTTTAAACCTTTATGATATAACTGAGGGTTAAAGGTTTAAGACATATAATACAAGGTTTTAATAAAATGTATATGGGAGCAGGTTTTATAAATAGGTGGCTATGGTTTAATATGTGGCGGGGGTTATATGGTTTTAAAACATATATAGAATTGTTTTAATAATGGTATAGGCGGGGTTAACATTTTGATTTAAAACCTTTGTTAAATGTTTTTAATAAAACATAAGTGGGCGGGTTTATATATTGTATTTATATAGTTTTCAACCTTTTTCAATAGTTTAAAAACTATAGGGAGGGATATATTAGAATAATGATAATCTTTTAGACCAAAAGGCTTTATATTTTGGGTTTTTTATTTACGCACATGGGATAATAGACTTTGGTCAAAAGTTTATAATAGTGGGTTTTTTTGGGGTGTTTAGATATAATGAAATTAATAAATAAGGAAGGGTATTTCTTAGGGATTTAATAAAATATGTTAAAGGTTAATATGAAAGGCTAGTGTAAAAAAAAATACACATTATCTCTAAGTATAGTACAAAATCAAGCATTTCTCATCTTTATATTTTTTTCATTACTACTTAGGATAAATGTGATTTTATGGGTTTTAATGAATGCTTATGAAGGGATGAAGTTAATTATTCTAGGGATACAATTTTACTAAGCAAGAATATGTGCTTACTTCGGAGAAAAGAGGTTTTAATGTATGAATGAAGGGTAAATGATGATAAATGAGGATTTAACATAAGAACTCAATATTTTTTTTAACTAACCAATCATAGAGCCTTGGGTCCGGTCCCAACAAAAGTTATAGAAATGCTCTGAACCTATTTGACTGATAGCTTTAAGATACTGAATATTCATGGAGGAGGGGAAATTAGTGTTTTTTCCTGATGATGTATTATTTACATGATTTTTCCACTGCTTTCTACCTACCCAACTTGTATTTATAACCTTTTTTCTTCATTTTGTAGGTGTATTTAGGCTTTCAACCTTAAAACATTTTCTTTCAAAGCATAAAACTATCTAGATCTACCTTATTTCATCCAAGGGCTTAGATTAAACTATTGAGCTCCTCATTATTCTCTACCTATCTACTAATTTTTCAAGTTTAAACTGTTTGAAAAATCCTTATTCACTATCTAAAACATGAAATTGAAAACATGAAAAGTTAAGATTAAACTGTTTAACTGATCACGGATTATGGAATTTATTGACACTCTGCACATAATCTTTATTCTTGCAGTAAAAGTAAAAGTTGTGGCATTTGGACTTGCTCACTTTCAAGTCTTATTTCTTTTCTTTTTGGGTTTATATTTTTCTAAGTCCTTTGATCTTTCTTTTAGGACTTTTACCCTCTTTTTGATTTTTTATTATTTTTCATTTTTTCAAAATATGGGAAAACAACTTGTAGAAAGCAAGGTATGTACATAGTTACAAGACTTATCAAAGTCAATTCAAAATTTTATGAACCCTATTATTATAGGACCCTAACACATTCCACAACAGAATTCTTACGTTGCTCAACAAGGACCTCAATGGTATGCTCAGAATCAGTATCCTTGTCCTCAACCCTAGTATCAGCAGAATTATCATGCTTATAACCCCTATGGTCAGAATCCTCCGAGACAAAACATATGGGCGAAAAATTTCTCGCAAGCTGGGTGGAATGTTAACACGGGTCCTTATCAGAGACCTCCAACTCCTTTTAATCCTCAATTAAATTTTCTCACTACGTTGGAACTGCCTGATGTGTCAAAGTTAACGAACGATCCAATTCTTCATAACTCGTATTGGCCTCTAGTTCCGACTAAGTTTCCTGGTGATTTTCCTAAATTTGAGGGCAAGTCCAGAGAAGACCCCCAAGCGCATGTTATGACTTACCAGTTGTGGTGTTCCTCTAACTCTTGGGTTGACGATTCCATCCGACTTCGTCTTTTCCAATGGAATCTTACTGGTGTCGCTGCAAAGTGGTACATTGAGCTATCCTGTGGCATATTTCAAGATTTCAACTCCCTTGCCATGGCATTCCTTACACATTTTTAGTTACCGGTTCATTATGAAACCAGGACACACCTCCTCACATCCTTGAAATAGGACTAAGCTACTCATATCTCGGATCATATTCATAAATGGAGATGTCATCGTCGTTTGATCAAGTTTGATATTCCTAATAAGCTTCTAACTGATTGGTTCACTACCACCTTTGTTAGTCATATTTCGAAATACATTACTATGGGGGCATGCGTAACTGAGGAATAGGCCATTGCTCGTGCCAAGTACCTTAATCTTGTGTACTCTTAGTCTGGCACATTGTATGATATCTTTCCTGATGACCCTCGACCTGGAAATTCTAAAGCACTAGCGACCCATCCGTCGATGGTATTATTGGTTCCGTGTCTCAGAATTCTCAAAATTCTTCTCCTTCAAATTCTGGGAAGCAAAATTCTAATTCTTCAAATAATGTTGCTTCTCATCCCACTCCAAATCCTGGTAAAACCTTGGAATTAAATGTAGTTCAGGCCAATCCGGCAGACAAAAATTCCAAGGGGAAGAACAAAGGTAAAGGTAAGGTGAAAGCCGATACCCCAAAACTAGATTTGTCCAAATCTTGTGCTGATGATGGTTCACAACGTAAGCCAAAGTACCCGTGTTTGATCTGTGATGAAGAGCACTACACCAAGGAATTTCCTCGATGAGCCGAAGTAAGTAGATTGATAAAAGGTACTTAAGGAACTACAACTTTTCTTAAAGAACCTTTTCCATCTCAGAAGACCCAGATGGTAGAGAAAACTCAGTCCTCTGTCCCATTTGGCTCTGAGGTGTTCATGATGAATGGTTCTGCATCTGTTTCTATTGCTACTTGATCGAAAGATTATACTGAATCACGTCAGGCAGTAGGGAAAGAGATCGCTGATGGTCCTCCTCCTCTGCCTACTTTTGGCCCTCTTTAGATTGAAAGTCCCAATACTAAGCCCGTTGTATGGCCACTTTCCAAAGTTGTACTCTAAAAGTATTCTTACAATCCAAACTCCCGTGCCGCTCAACATTACAGTATTGTTAAGGATTTGGCTCAGGCGCCATCTGCGATGTATGATCTAGAAGTACTTCAGAGTTATCCATCTCAATAGAAGGCTTTGTTATCTATGATTGGTGGGGTTGATCTTGCTGATACTAGCCTTCTCGAATTCGATTTAGAGAATTTCATTCCACGACTCCCGCATTAGATTGCACTCATTATACAGGTTTTCATTAATGGTCTCGATATCCATCGAGCGGTTGTGGATGAAGGTGCATCAACGTGCATCATGGCATCTTCTTGCTGGAAAGCCATTGGTTCTCCAACCTTGATCTCATCACCAAATGCCCTTGAAGCATTTTATGGAAGAGAATCAAAACCTTTAAGTGTTCTTGCTAGTTTTCCAATTACCTTGAAAGGGAAGATAGTCAATGTCGAGGTAGAAGTAGTTGATGCCAATATCAGTTATAATCTTCTCCTCAGTCACAGTTGAACTCATGATATGTTGTGCATTCCGTCCACTCTCTTTCGTGTCCTAAAATTCCCACACGAAGGAAATATTGTTGCTGTTGATCAATTGTCATTCTTCACTTCTTCTTCTGAGAAAAATGTTCCTTATGTGGATAATATCCCTATTCCCTATGAGAGCATTGGATCGGGTCTCTTCAAAGATCCTATCCTCATGGGTATTTTTCATCTTCCTCCACCTAACACTATTTAGATCAATATAATATCTTGGTCTGTTGACTCATGGATTATTCCTTCACCTGAATAGGTTGATTCTTTTGGAGATTCAATGCCTCTAAGTCCGATTGAGATTGATCATTGTGAACTTCTTGTGGCTTTGAATCCTACACCTTCTGATCATGCTCCTTTAAGCATGTCTCTCGATTATTATTCTCAATCCCCTTGGCTCGGTGATTCGGAGTCATCCGATCCCTTGCGAGAGATATTTCCTTCTGATGAAGCCATCGTGGAAACTATGTCTCTTAAGGATTTTCCTTGAAATCATGGTCATCATCATTCCTCGTTCATGCCTGGCCTCGGGGCTATGTCTATGTGTCTTAAGAGGTTTGTATCTCAAGTTCCTTCTCCTCCACTTCAAACACCTATTCTGATACATGAAGTGTTTTTGGAGGGTAACTTGAGTAACATTATGCAAATGATGCCTATTTACATTTCCGTCAAAGCGGGAATCGTCGAGAACATCCATCTTGGGGTCACCTGTTCTTCATATGAAGTTCAGGTTTATACTAGCCTTTTCAATGAGTTTCGTGATGTCTTTTCATGGTCCTATGAAGAAATTTCTGGCATTGATCCTAGTATCGTGGTGCATGAGATTACTACCTATCCTGGCTCGAAGCCTGTTCGTCAGTGCCTTCATCTTGTGCATCCTTGAAAAGCTGTTTCCATTGAACTTGAATGAAAAACTTCTCAACGTTGGTTTCATCTACCTGATTTCCTTGACAGAATGGGTGTCCAACATTCTCCCTATAGATAAGAAATAGGGAACCATTCAAGTTTGTGTTGATTATCATGACATCAATCGGGCTTGTCCCAAGGATAATTATTCTATTCCCTTTATTGATCAGATCCTTGATGACTGTGTTGGGAGTGAGATATTTTCCCTTATGGATGGATTTTCTGGCTATAACCAAATTAAAGTTCTCCCAACAGCATGAGACCACTTTCATCTGTCCTTAGGGTACTTTTGTGTATAAGAAGCTTCCTTTCGGCTTGAAGAATGTTGGGGTCACATTTCAACGAGCGATGTCATATGATTTTCACAATAATAAGCACATCGTTCAAACTTATCTAGATCACCTTCCAGCTCATTCAGATAAGTGTAAGGATCATCCTGAACATCTTCGTCAGATCTTTCTTCATTGTCGATGCTACAATATCCGACTCAATCTACACAAATGCGTCTTCTGTGTTGACTTCGGTAGACTCTTAGGGTTTATCGTATCCAAAGATGAGATTCACCTTGATTCACTCAAAGTCGAGGCTATTATTAATCTCCCCTCTCTATATTCATTACATCAGCTGTAGAGTCTGCAGGGGAAAGTTAATTTTTTACGCCATTTTATACCTAACTATGCTGAAGTATCTAAAGGATTCACACGATTACAAAAGCAGGGTGTCCATTTCCTTTGGCATGAGGTCACCCAAAAGTATTTTTATGTTTTGAAGATGTTGCTTGTCAATGCTCCTCTGTTGCATCCTCCAAATTATCATCGTGATTTTTCCCTCTATTTAGTGGATGCTTTCAGCACGATTGCCATGGTTTTGTTTCAATATGATGATCACACTGACGAGCATGTTATTTACTACCTCTCTCGTAACCTTCTTGATACCAAAACGCAATATTCTCATGTCGAGAATTTAGCGCTAGCTGTCGTTCAAGCAATTCAATGTTTTTTTCATTATATTGTATTGCATACTATGACTGTGATTTCATAATGCAACCCTATGACCTACATATTGTATCGACAATTGCTGGGGGTAAAATACTTAAAGTGGATTTTTATCCTCCAAGAGTTCGATTTGGTGTTCACTACTACCAGGTCAAAGAAATCACTCATCTTTGCTGATTTGATCTGCTCCCTTCCCTCTGGTTCTGAAGAACGCATTCCAGACAATACGCTTTTTCTTATCTCTACCCTCGATCCTTGGTACAGTGATATCATCATATATCTTCAGACTTCTACTTTTAGATCTGAGTTGACGAAGGATGCTCACCGACACATCCGTCATTAGTTGCAACCTTATCGTATAGTCAGAGATACACTCTACTGTGTCGGAGTAGATTCCATTCTCCATTGGTGTTTGACCCTCGAGGAGGCTGAGAAAGTTCTAAATTATTTCCACAGTGATGCCTGTGAATTCACATGTCTGGTTATGCCACTGCACAAAATATTCTTCATCCTCGGTATTTCTGGCCCTCTATCTTCAAGGATTGCATTTTTTCTGTCCGTAAATGTCATGATTTCTAGATCTATCAGTGCAAGATGTGCGCGATGCCTACATATATCCACCCTGTCATTACCGTTAGTCTCTTTGCAAAGTGGGGAATTGATTTTATGACATGTAACCCTCACTTGGTTGGGGGGCATGCTTATATTATCGTAGCCATTGACTACTTCACCAAATGGGCTAAAGCAATGCCTACACTTACCGCCAATGGTAAGAAAACAACTCAGTTCATATTCAATCACATCATTTCTAGGTTTACTGTCCCTCAAGCCATCATCACCAATCATGGTTCCCATTTTATGCATTATATGTTGGCGGAGTTGACCTCCAGGTTGGGCTTGCGCCACGACAGCTCAACGCCATACTACCCTCAGGCCAATGGCTAGGTTGAGGTTGTGAACAAAGTTTTAGTCACTATGCTTCAATGTACGATTGGGATCCACAAATCTAATTCAAATCTCATGTTATTTTCAGCTCTCTGGGCATACCAAAACTCAGTTAAGGATGCAACAGGATTCACTCCATTCCAGCTTGTTTACGGTTTGGAAGCTACCCTTTTGATTAAGTGTGAAATACCTTTGCTTAAATTAGCTGTTGAATTACTGCCCAACACTTCACCTAAATAAGAGTGTCTCTTCTACTTAGAGAGGCTGGATGAAACTCACCATTTTTCTGCCTTGGTCATCGAAGCGAGTCAGAGCCCATTTTGACCAGTCGGTTTCTCCTTGCTCCTTTGTAGAAGGAGACCTCGTCCTCATGTTTGATCAAGCTCATGATAAGCTAGGGGCAGACAAATTTCAACCCATGTGGCATGGGCCTTACATCATTAAATGTGTTTTGAAAGATGGGGCCTATGAGCTCATTGATTATGAAGGTCATCCTTTAGATCAGCCCAGAAATGGGTTGTATCTCAAAAAGCATTGTACATGACTCAATCGTGCATGTTTTGTGTACATAAGTGTTTTTTTTTTAATTTTTGTACATTTTTTGGCTTGGTGTGTTTTGCAAGCATTTTCCAGCTTATTGGGTCATTTCTTATTGGGCAGATGTCTATTACCCCTTATTTTGGTTTCATGGATGGTGCTTCCTGCAGTACCGAAAACTTTTCTTCAGCAGCCTGGGTGATTTATGATCCTTCTAGTGAGTTGATTGACCAGTAAGGTATTTTTCTAGGATGAACTACAAATAATGTTGTTGAATACAGTGCTATCATTGAATTGTTAATCAAGGCAATTACCCTCAGCATTAGTGCGTTGGTTATAAATCTAGACTCACAGCTTGTTGTTCTTCAGCTTAACAGGCATTATTTAGTTAGAAACCCACACATTTTAAGATTGTATTTATGTGTTCGTTTGCCAGAAAGACATTTTGATTATATCACATATCAACATATTCCTAGACAAATGAATGCATTAACTAATATAGTGGCTAACATTGTATTAGATAGACATTTGTGTAATATGTAAAACCATCATCACATGAGAGACTCATATTAAATAGGAAACTCTCTAAACATGAAAATACATCGAGTTCTTCCTTTGTCAAACTCGTTAAACCTTGATGACATTGGACATCATCGCCATGACATTCATGGAGATCCTCCATCCTAGGGCTCATAAAATGTACTAGGATGGATTTTTCTAAAGGACAAACTTACAGCACAAGCATATGCTATCCCCTTCAAGATTGTTTAAAAAATAACTTGGGTACTCGCTAGAAATGGTGGGGGAACATTGAACTAGATTTTAGTTGTGTCGGCAATATTTCAATCTTGAACATGACACTTGTCTGCATTCATGTCGAGTTGGGGACATATCATTGCATCATTCTTGCCTTCATGGGTTTGGGTAATCTTTTTTGACCTCTCATCTTCTCTTTTCCATGTCATCATGACCTCAGATCCCTTGATGTCAAATATTGCCAAATCCAGAGTCCTGTCGCTGATATCTTCAAGAGAAATTTGCCTCTACAACTTTCAACCTTCCTTTGATTCTCTGTTCGTCTTGATTCACTTTCATCATATTCCCATGTCTCGTGTCGATGATGTGGGAAGAATTGTGGCCCTCCTTTGACCAGGTCACTTCTTGTTGACTTCAGCTCATTATCCAGGAAGTCGGTCTGCAGAATCCCTATTGGTACATTGGAGCTTGCATGCCTCAATGGCAGGTTCTTCACATTCGATGACAGGTCCACATCATTGGCCTTCGATCGGGTGATTCTGCGGGTGTTCGACGCCAGATCACTGTTCAAATTTCATGGATTTTACCTGTTGTACCTTGAGAGCCATTGTCAATATTGGTGGTCTCTCTCGTGCCTGTTAATATCTTTCATCATTGGCTGGTAATCAGGTAATTTTTTTGCATGTTCGACATCAGCTCACATTCACGTGCTTGAATCTGTACTTTTTCAGATCGAGATGGAGTGCAAGACCCTAGGTTTTGTCTGATAAAATATACGCTGCAGGATATTATGATGTATCATGATTTGTTACATGAATATTTTGATTGGATGGCTGTGACCATACCTGAGTCTATTTGTTGATCCTTACTACTAGATGGCTACGTCCATACCTTAGATCTCAGTTCATATATATACTCTATTATGGATGGATACACCCATGCCACATGTTCATGTCTAAGAGATATTTGTTGTACTTGTAATTGCAAGTCTTCTAACAACGGTGTTTGATTCGAACACATTCTCATAAAGCATTTCACCCCTTCCTCTCTCTCGGACCTCATGCTTTAGGGGGCATATGTCACACATCATTCTGTCAGCATCCTTGCAATCCCCATCCCACACATTGGAGACTCATTCATGTGAACAAAATAAAGTGTCATGCCTTGCAAATATCATCATTGCATCCCTTACCATGAGTCTAACATTCCTTCTGTTGACCATTTCCTGAAAAAACCACCAAAAACACATGTTTTTTCCTTGGCACTGGTAGCCAGTTATGCCCTCGTGACGATGTGGTAGATTAAAACTAGCCCCCATGCCAACTGGCACTCTCTCTTAGTTAGCTACTCACGCCAATATATTTATGAATTTTTTTTTTTAAATAGAGATGAAGTGTTGATCATAACAACTTCATGGATGAGTCATGGGGAGTGGTTCGACTGAATAACCACAACCTTCCTCCTTTGGCTTCTTATATCCAAATTTTGGGGAAGACTCCCATGAGATAAGGCCTTTGCTCCACCATAGTAGGGATCCCAGCCTCCTCCTATCCCTCTATAAATTTAGCTCATCCTCCACTAATGAAGCTAGCTGAGTTGAATTGAAGAAGAAGAAACACTGGAGAGATTTCTATTTAAGATATAACGTAAGAGTACCTTTTTGAGAGAGCTTAGGCTTGTGCCTTCATCCCGTCTGAATTCCCTAACATTCATCAAGACGCGCTTCAACTGAACCCTGCTAAAGGAGGCGCGACATCAAGGCTTGGTTGTAACTCTTTATTCTATTAATACATATGTATAACTATTGTCTGGTTCCCATATCGCGTTGATGTGTTTTATTAATGCTATATGCTTAACCCTCCTTGACCTCTTAGTAATTATGAATGATATTGTTGTTTCATATGCTGCTCTTGTTTGTTGATTTTGTGCAAGTATCCAAGCATCGATGTGAAAGGATCGTGACTTGCCGAGACAGGAATCGAGAGGCCACCACTACAACAAATATGATAATAGCATTGGAATCCATGTAGGTTTACCTATCGTGTCTATTTCATTAAGTAATTAGGAGCCTACACTCTAGTTTTTCCTTTTGTTCCTAGACCCACCCCAGGGCTAGAGGGATCATCTCTATCTGCAGAGAGGATTTACCTACTTAACACTACACCCAGTATTCAATGCAGACTAGTTGTAGACATACATTCCCCCATTGTTGGACATATTATAAATTTATAAGCAGTTGACACCAACAAAGATCAACCAAAGAAGAATCTAACAAGGCAAAACTGACAAGATTATTGACGCACAGATGAAGAACTCACCAATAGAGTATCTATCATGTATCCCTTTTTATGAAAATTTTTTTTCTCATCTATTCCAATCTATGGAATATTTTTCTATCCTCCTCTAATATGCAATTGGATAAACACACAAACACACACACATATTCATTTCTACTTAGGATACTTGTCTACAAGTTTCACCACTTACACATTTTCCATGGATTTGTATATGTTATTATTATATTTACTTTTCCTTGAATTAAGGGTTTGGTCACTCGAATTTAATTTTTATTGTATGTCAAAATTCTCTTGAGGCTATACCCAACCCTTTTCTTCTCGAGTGCACATAACTCAATAGCATATACCTATGGAGGTCCTTCAACTATTGTACTAATATGGTTTGTAAAGTTCACTATGGTGTTGAATGTTGGATATATTTCTCGAATTGGACTTAAAATTTTTATTATAGGTCTCTTACGGTAGAAGAAAGTGCTCTTAGGAAATTGGAAAAATGGGGATCAGATACTAAATTTCCTTGTCCCTTCTGCCCATGTGATCATCAGATGGTCTTTCATATCTAAAGGCTTAGATGAAGGACATTAGTTCTGCAGATAAAATGGTGAAGGTTTATCTCCCCAAACCCTAAACTTACCTCCTTGCACCATAAATTTTTATTCTGATATTTTTTTTCTTGTGTGTTGTATCAACTCTCGCACGCCATGAGGAAAGAAACATAGAAGATCAGCAACTAGAACTCCCTTATAATTGTGGCAACTCCTTCCCTTCGACTGTATGGTACCTTTAAGTGGATAAATGTTGTTAATAGTTATCCATTTTTCAATGGGTGGCCTTTTCTTAAATTCCTTCTCTCACTGGTTTTGTTAATAAGTTTTGTGGGCATATTTTCATATGTATTTGTTCATATCCCTAATGCATAAGTTATGAGGTTATTGTTTTTTAATTCTCTTTGGTTTCGGGTTTTGTAGAATTGCTACTTTGATGCACCGATACCCTGAAGAAGTTTTGATGTGTTTCCTTTCCCCATTCACCTAAAGGTACACTAATATACTCCAACAATTGGCTTTCCTTGAAAAAATTTCTTCGCTCCTTAATAAAATATAATTCCTTATTCGATTTCAATACGTTATTTCCATAATAAATTTGGGGTTCTTTCATAGGTTTTCAGTTAAATTAGGGTCGTTGCTCACCCTCGTTCCTAGGGTTTGTATTTTCCTAAATGGAATGCATGTTGGTTGATTGACTTTTGTTTTTTCTAGTTCCATTCTATTAATATTTTTCTTTTTCTTTGGTTTTCCAAGTGGGGTCCTACGTTTTTTCCCTTGGGATACAATCTCATTTTCTCTCTTGGTAAACCCCTTTTTGAATCAAGGATCCAATTTTTTGTTGAATTACACATTGAATATTCAATTTATATTCTTTCCCTTTGTTGAATTGGTGATTAATTTTTCCATTAGTCTTTTACCCATCATCATAATGATATTCAGTGGCATATATTGTAAAGGAAGATAGGCAGAAAAGAGATTTATCTCTCCAGGGTTTCATATCATTTCCCTATTATAATACATTTTTAATTCTTGTGTTATTCCTACAGATTTTATTAAAAGCTTCGATGGCTTGTACAAAGCAATCATCTATGTCTCATTAATCATCGTCAAGGTAATTATGATGGAAATTTTCTTTTCTTTCGTAAACTAAATTTTTTATATTACGAAAATTATTATCTTAGCTTATTGGTTCCTTTTCATGAATTCTGTGCGAGTTTGTATGCATACACATCCATGTGTTTCTACCTTTCTAAGGGAAAACTTCTACAACAACTAACAACCACTTATGCTCTCACAGGTTGGTCTTTACTGAGTTCCATATTTTTATTTTCCATTCTGCATGTCATGAATCTTTATGCCTCATTATCTCAAAAGGAAAAGGGTAGTTTTCAGCTATTAGTTCCATTCCTCTCGGCCATAGAATATATCTATATTCTTCTTGTACTCTTTGTTGTTTTAAATAGCCTCAACTCGATTCAGGCTTATGAAAATCAATGTAAATTGTTTTATTATATTTTTTCTTGTGTATGTGCTCTCTACTATACCCTCAAGATAGAATATTTATTAAGTTTAAACAAGTTTTCCTTTTATACTTTTTATTAAAACACTTACCCTCATTGGGAGTTCATGGTTATTCAATCCATGTATTTTTTTTTAAATTTCAATGTCTTACATAGTGGCTCTTCTATTTATAATTGATGTGAGCATGTGTCATAGCACATATATGGTTTCCAAGGATTATTAACACATTTTATACTTTTAAGAATGTTTAATACTATTTTGAATATGCTCCTATTAATTTTGGATGTTTCCTAGAATGTTTAAAAGTAATAGATAAGGATGAGTTTTTTTCTTTTAATTTTGAGCATGATACTAGTTTTCCCTTAATTGATTGTTACATCAAATATAGAACAAATAAAAATATTTTGTGTTGCTTTCATACGATATAAAATAGTCTTGTACATCCAGGTTCTCCTTTTTTTAACTCAAAATTTGATGATTGTATCATATATGAGCATACCAGAATCTTAATTTTGGCACAATGATCTTGAAACATGTAAATTTCCTATTACATATAGTACCTATCAATAGGACTTTCCCATGAAAAAGAAAATATTTTTTTTTTCCTTTCACCTCGTTAAGAATACAGTTTGTGTGTGTGTGTATAGTATGCATTTAGAAAAGAGGGTTTATGTACACATTGAGTTATATTTTACCTCTCGATTGGCATTAGGATACATCGGAATCTCAACCTTCCTGTTGCCATCTCTATTCTATTTCCTAGTACCAACCTAGCACCATCAACTTCTTACACTCCTAAACAAAATCTCCTAACAAGGAAGAATCATTCTACTTAAACAAAAACTTAGTTGTCTATGCACACATCAATTCTACTATGTCAGGGATAGTAAGTTTTCCCTTCTTTCTGGATCATGAGACATAAAATTAATACTGCGGATTAAAACATTTTATCAAGTTCTTTGTATATATATCTATATTGCAAATATAAATTCCAATCCTATCTTAACCACCATATCTATCATACATTCAATCCATTGAATCCTCGTAATCTTTATATGAACAAATAAAAACTAGATAAATAAATATAATTAGAATTCAAGTTTCTTCAATAGAATATATTTCCTTAACGGTGTCTCGCTTTTATGGCTCTACCAACCCGCTTGCCTAGGTTTTCTTAATTTTCTTGTTGTTTTTTCTTTAAAGCCTATTTTTCTCTCCCGTGGTGCTTTATTCTATTCCATGCTTAGATTTTTTCCCCTGCTAATGGATTTAATGGATATCTATCTCCTATCTCATTAAATATTATTTACTAGTCCCACTTAGGGAATATGTATTTCAATCTCATTCATCATTGAGACTTTTTCCTCTTTTTGGCAACAATGTCTTAACTCTAGTGTCTCATTCTCAAGTAGTTTCAATATTTTCATTAATTAATAAATTTTATCTATTACATTATAACCTCTTTACTGTTCATTTCCCTCTTAAACAATTCATGGATTTTCCTCCATAAAACTAACATAATATACTCTAAATCAAGAAAACATTATTACAAAAGCATAGGGGTATTACAATCCCCCCCTTTTTATTTACACTATCCTCGATGTTCATTTCTCAATTTGTCTTATCTGAAACAATGTTGGATAGGTCTGCTAGATCTCATCCTCCTGCTCCCATGTTACCTCTTCGAGGGTAAAGTGTTTCCACTCCACTTTAACCTGAAAAATTTCTCAATTCCAGAGAAAGATCTCTTTCTAATCTAGTATATAGAGTGGTTTTGTGAAGAATTCTCCTTCTAGTTCCACCTGTATCAAATTGCAATCGATGATGTTAGAATTATCATGTACATATTGTTTTAGCAAAGATATATGAAAAAAAGTTGTGTACTTTAATATGACTAAGCATTGCTAATTGGTAATCTACTAGCCCAATTCTATCCAAAACCTTGAAAGGCCCACAAAATCATGGTGTCAGTTTTGTACAAGTTCATGTACTTAAGGTACTTTTCCTTGACTTCACCCTTAAATAAGCATGATATCCAATCTTAAATTCCCTGTGTGTTCTTTTTTTTTCTACATAGCTTTTCTACCTCTCTTTGGCAATTTTTATGTTTTGTCTATTCCTATGTACTAATTTCTCCATTTCCTGCAAAGTGTTTAGTCCCAATATTAATTTTTCCTATGGATGACTCCAACTTTTAGATGCATGGAATTTTCTACCATGCATGGCTTAAGAGGAATTCATTTTTATTGAAGCTTGGTAACCTTTGTTATAAGAAAATTATGATAAGTGTATAAAATCCTCCCATTTGGTGGGTCTATCCATTACATGCATTCTCAGCATATCCTCCAAAATATTATTGGTTATCTTTGTTTGACCATCTATTTGAGGGTGGTAATTTTACTAAAATTAAGCTGAGCTCCCATGCCTCCAAAGAAGGATTTCCAAAATTTGGAGGTAAATTTAGCATCCTTATATGAAACCACCACCTTTAGCACTCAGTGTAATAAAAAAATCTCTTTCATGAAAATATTCGAAAGCTGTCTTGTTCCATAGGTAGATTGTACATATATTAAATGTGTTTCTTTACTTAAGGTGTCAAACAACACTATAATGGAATAATGTTGCATTTTAGTCCTTGGAAATCGTGTAATGAATTCCAAGGATATCACTACCCATTTCCATTCAGGATTAGGAAGTGGATTGAACAGTCCGGAAAGGTGTTGATGTTCCACATTTACCTGTTGATATTGTATGCATTTTGATAAATATTATTCCACCTATTTTTTCATGCATGTCCAAAAGTAATTTTTCCTTAGTGTTGTTATCATCTTTTGATGCTCTGGATGTCCCTCATATGGTTTTTTATGATATTCATCTTATATCAAATTTTTTACCACACTTATATTGGGGAAATACAACATATTCCTATAAATATATAGTTTTTCGGAGTTTTCTCCATAACCTGGAGTTTATGTTTGTTTATTTTTTGTTGGATTTCCATTTATTTATGGTCTTATTGAATGAAATTTTTTATTTTCTCTACAAATTTTGTTTTAATACTACTAACAGATACCCCCATTACATCATGCGCATGTATGCTTAGGGCACCTAAAAAATTATTTTCTTTGCCTTTTATTTGTTTAATTTCAAACTCAAATTCACTAAGAAATGCTAACCACCTACATTGCTTGGCATTAAGATCAGGCTGGATGAAAAAATATTTCAAGCTCATATGATATTTCACCAAAGTAATTGTTTTTCTAATAAGTAGTTCCTCCACATATTTAAATCATGTATTATAGAAACCAACTCTATATCATATACTTCATAATTCTTTTCATGTGATTTCAGCTTTCAGGACTTGTAGGCTACTATCGTTGTTTCCTGCATCAAAAATCCCACTAACCCTTCCAAACAAGCATCTGTGCAAAAAAAAAATTCGTTATTCAGATCTACAATCTATAAAATAGGAGCCACTGTGAGTAAGTGTTTTAATTTATCAAAGCTTTCCTGACATTCAGTTGCTCATTCAAATTTAGTTTCCTTCTTCTGTAAGGATGTGATAGGATACGCCAATTTAGAGAATCCTTCTATAAATATTCGGTACTCTCTGGTAATGCCCATGAATGAGAGGAAAATTGACACATCCTTTGTTATGGGAAAATTCACAATAGCCCTAACCATATCAGGATCAATAAAAAATCCCTCCTTTGAAATAATGTGACCCAAATATTGTATCTCATCCTTATAAAAATCACATTTTCTAGGTTTAGCATATAACTGATTTTCCCTTAACATTTGAAACACTAACCTCAGATGCTCCATGTTCTCTTCTTCATTCTTGGAATACACCAGAATATCATCTACAAATACTAGTACAAAGTTATAAAGGTACTTGTTAAGGACAATGTTCATTAAAGACATAAAGGTTGTTGGTGTGTTAGTAATACCAAATGGTAATGCTACAAATTAGTAGTGACTATATATGGTCCTAAATGTTCTTTTATGAATATATACATCCATTATTCTCAACTGGAGATACCTTGTCCTTAAATCAATTTTTCAAAATACGGATGCTCCCCGCACTTGATCGAATAAATCATCAATGTGGGGAAGTGGGTGTTTATTTTAAATGGTTAAACTATTTAATTGTCGATAAGAGATTCACATTCTAAATGTGCCATATTTATTTTTGAAAATCAAAATAGGAGACCCCCATGGAAAAAATAGTATGCATAATATAACCTTTGTCTAGTAATTATTGTAACTTCATTTCCATCTCTAATAATTCAAGTGTACTCATCATGTAAGGATCTCTAGATATTGAGGTTGCTCGTGGTAAAATATCAATGGAAAAAAATATATCTCTATGGGGAGGTAACACATGAATTTACTCTTGAAAAGAATCTCAAAATTCATTAATGACTTGGAAAGTCTTTAAATTTGGAATTTATGTTTATTGTTCATTTGTTTCCACATGGACCATAAATAACTGACACCCTTTTCATGAAATCTTTTTCATTTGTAATGTGGTAATATGTCTAACTGATATGAGTTTAGGTATTCCTCTAATTAATTTAGTTTTCCCATTTGAACTCATACAGCTCAATGTTTTCTCTAAGAAATTGACGGTAGTGCCATGTTTCTCCAACTATTCCATGTCAACTAGTACATCATAAGACCCTAAGCGAAGTATATTTAGATTAACTTTGTTGGGGCAACAATTTAAGTTTACAAGACATTATCTCACTTGGCTAGTTACCCTCCTTTTTGTATGAGTCATCATATACCGACCATGTATTCTTAAACTTTTCAATTTTCAATTTACACCTTTCTACAAGATGGGGACGAATGTAACTCAAACTAGCACCTAGATTAATTAAAACAAAAATAGGTCGTTTTTAAATGTTACCTTCAGTCCTGATCCTCATATATTGAGTCTTAGGCTATATATCCTCCAATTTGCAACTAATTCTAGGAATGTTTATAGCAATGTCATTCATAGTTGTTTCCTCATGAACAACTTGAATATTCTGAATGCATCTGGGATTATGTGGGCGGTCTCTCAATAGGTGGGGTTCACAACAACCCCAATATTTTAGGGGTTCTCTCTCTTTGCTCCCATTGTTATTTCTTATGTTTAGATCCATGGGTTTAGACCCCATTTGAGATTTTATCGGCTGGTTCAAATTCCCTTTACTAAACTTGTTCTCTTGATGAAATTTTCCAATTTTTTAAAGATAAATCGATTTCTATCTCTTTGGTCCCACGAAATATTTATTTATTTCTTTTCCTTGCCAAGATTTTGGGCTTTCACCCCTATTCTTAAACTATTGATAAAAAAATATTTCTTTTATTACCGCCTCATCCATTGTCGTAGCATTGTTGAACTAGACTCACTTTCCTTATAAATTGTAGGTAAATAGTTCACAAAATTTTGTACCTTGGCTTTCTCTTCTTTAATATGTCACATACCGCATAAAATTTGTAAAATTCGCCACAAAATAATCCATAGTTTTGGCTCAAGGGGTCCTTACCTAGGTTCAGAGGTTAAGGTTTGGAGGTTAAGGTTTGCCAACAAACCCCTATACTACTGGCCCTTTCGGCAGTGTCCTGCTTACGCAAGCCAAAGTCTCACTCAAAGTAGTATGGGAGGGTGTTGGAACTAGGTTTCCACACCCTGAGAGAGAGAGTAGGTAAGTCAAGAAGATCCACGTTTGCATCCTATCAGGTTCGCACAAGACATGTCTATTCGCAGGTTTACTAACAGTCATGTATACAAAGCTATTATCATGCACATGTCTCGTCAATACCTTCACATCCACGTGCGCATCAAAAGTTATTAACACAGAATATCATAAAAAATCATTAATAGATTATATATATACCATAACACAGATAGATTCATAGCATAAACATATAATGCACTATTTTCGTAGCTACAACAGATCCCAAAGGTTCACATCAACAGTAACACATTAGCTCAGAGTACACAAAGATAATTTAACTATATTACCATATATAAGCATCCAAAACCCAATACAATCCAAGAACAACCTATGCACATAGCCAGCAGGGTCTGCACACAACAGGACTGAGGATCTCCGCGCACATAGCCAACAGGAGTCCTTACCCCAAACAACCCAACAAAAAATCTAACAGTTTGTACTTAGCATCAAACTTAATTCTTGCCTACCTTAAGACTCAAAATGTTCATCTATTTATATCGACTTAGCCTACGCTTCCAATGGTCTACAAACCATGGTTTTTTGGACTCTTGGTCTACCCTTGACCCATTACAATAAATTCGGGGCTTTGACCCATCCCAAAACCCCTAGGTTAGACTAAGTAAGACAAAAAATATACAAAATTGTACAAAATTCGTAGCTTTAGGGGACCCTGTTCCAATAGTCCCCCAACACAATCTTGTGACTCATCCAGAGTCACTGTGGTCATGGGGTCTCCACCTGCGCTTGGAGCAGCCTGATCACCTCAACCGGTGGGGGTAGCACTCCTTCACTCTGAGTAGCAACGTTCTGAGCAATATCCACCAATTTTTTTGAGGTTGGTCCCTCTGTTGTAGTTGTGATGCTCTCCAAGGTATGGTTCAGGTTTTTAACAATGACATGAATATCCTGAGAGAGCTTGAGGGTTTCATCAACCCATGGCTTAAGGCGATCGCTAAGAGTCTTCTTCTTCTGGCAGAGTTCGTCAATATCATCCCGAAGGTTATGGTTGGTTCGCATTCATGCCAATCGTTGAGCAGGAATGAGAGTAGGCATAGTGGCTTCTAGCTTCTCAAATGATTCTTCCTTCTGTCGCAAGTCCTGGTTGATTTCACGCAGGAGAGGGTTGCGCTGCACCTTGGTCCATAACTACATAGTTGTTTCCAATAATTCTTCACCCTGAGAAATTTGTCTTGTAATCACATTAGTGGCCACTGTAACCAGCACAACTCGCTGGGCTGATACCTCCGGTGTTGTCTCTAGCTGTAACTTGGCCTGCAAGTTTTTGATTTTTTGTTCCATCTCCATTTTGACCGCCTGGATCTCGATCCTTGAGGCCCGTAATGCTGTGACCAACTGCTCAATCTTGGCTTGGGGGGTGGCAGAAGCTGGAATATCTTCGCAGATGTCCGCGTAGAGCCTACTAATGAGGTGTTCCAACTCCATCTGCTATGCAATGCGAGGGTACATGCAGCCTGTACCTGGGAAACTTCAACATTTTTTTCCTGAATTGTCTGCTAAGCTACACTGAGTTGTTGGTGCACTCGATGGTCTCGGTGTTAAATTTCTTCAAACAAGGAGGTGTGGAGAACCTACAATGGTTCATGTGGAAGCCTGGCTAGATCCAGCTATACCTCTGCATATGCCTGGACTTGCACTCCCAAGTCAAGTGGACTTATTGCGACGATTGCGCTTAGCAGGGAATAGAGGCGGCTTTCCGCTATAACAAGTGTTGCGATGCTAGTTTCTAAGGCCATTCATACCTGAATCATACTTGTTTATAGCATGTCCGTCTTCAGCTGTAGATATCGAAGCTCGGCCTGAAGTGTGTCGACCGTGGCTTTCTGCTCCTCTTCTAGAGCCAGGCATTTTTCTTCTGTAGCCAAAGTAACCACATCTGTTATTTGCTCAAGGTACCCTTCGGTCAGTGTAACCGCTTCGTCATGTTCAGATCGTTGAGAGCATTGCTTCTTTTATGGCCACTTAGTAGGGTCACCCATTCGCTTTTTTCCTCGAGAGGAGTCAGCAACTCCCGCCACCTGACCTTTGGTATCAAGCTCCTCTTGTGCATATTTCTGCATTGTTGCTTCCACACCCTTCCTCGTACTCTTACTGGGCTGCGAATGCTTCTGAGATGTGGCTTCGGCACCCTTCCTCATGCTTTTGCTCAGTCCTTCGATGTATTTGGTGATGAAAGGCGGGGTAACCTTCATACTTCTTGTTCATTTAGTGCCCTTTGCACTTGTTTTGAAGCCTAGCTTCTAGTGAGGAGGCCATTGCGTAATTAAACGGTCAATTTCTTCATTGGTAGCCATATAGGGGAGCGAAACCCACGCAGGATCCTTGTGGCCTCAGATTTGGACATTATGCATAGTCACCTGGAATGCAGTGATGCTTTTATACTTATCGTAGATAGCTGGCAATAGATGCGACCGGGAGTTGATAGTTGTTGCGAGCCCACTCTGAAACAATACCGATAAGACTTGGTTGTCCTTGATGCGTTATGCATCCTTTGAGTCCCACCAGTTCGTATATCGAGCCCCCTCGCACATGTCTAGGGTGAGCTCAGGGAGGACAGATTCCTCAGGTGCTTCCCAAGAGACCAACGCAATGAGAAGAAGTAACTAGGAATAAAAAAATGCTTGTCCTTGCTCCTGAGATTCATGGAAATTGGCGAAAAATTCATCTCACAAGTTTTGGGACCAATTGAAGAAGACTTGTTTCTCACACCAGCCTTCCAATTGAATTACATATGCGAGGATGGAGGCCACCTGGAATTTTCACATCATCTTGCATGCCAATAATAGGGTACCCAACTACGTACCAGTGTTGCTGTTGGATTTGATCATGAAGCCTCGAGTGTTCTGCTCCTCATGGTAGGTTTTGCACATGTGGTCAATGATCTTCCCCTCATACTTCTTACCAGTGCGCAGCAGAGGGTCCGGCCCTTCCATGGGGAGACCAGTAATTCGATGAATGAGCACAAAATCGATGGGGATTCAATCTTGGATCCATAAGCAACCATCATGGACTAGGGGGAGAAACTGATGTACCAGACGGTCGGTGATATTGTAGTGGCCGAAGTGCAGCATCCTTAGCAGATTTAAGAGCCCAGATCTTGCCAATCCATGTACCCAATGCATGGGGACAATATTTATCTCATCATCTTCTTGTATTCTGTCAAGATATAATTCGGGTGCCAACTCAGGGAAGGCCTCCAAATTGGCCTAGTCATGATCACCAAATTTCACCTCATGGAGCCTTCCAAAGGGCTCGCCAATGACTGGGACCTATCCTAGGGTCAGCGGAATCTGCAGGTATGTGCACAGGCCATCAAGACTCTTTGGCGTGCGTGTAGGGTTGAAAAAGGGGTGGTAGCCAATTGATTGGTTCGGCGACCTAGGCCTCTTCCTAGGAAGACAGAGGTCGCTTTGCTGGGTTGGGCGAACGTGTATAGGGCGCCGTTCGCGTGGAATTTACATTTCGTGGGGAAGTATGGGGCTTCACTCCAACCCATTTCACGGGTTTCCCCGACCCCTGTGCTTTTTAATTCCCCTTCTTCTTTTCTTGGCTCAGCGTAGATATAACTTCGTTGGCTTCTAGTTCAACTTCCACTACTTCCTCAGATTCTTGTTTCATCGAGGTCACTGGTTCTGAGGCTTCAACGGGATTATGGGCTGTCATTCTAGCATGGAAGATGAACTCCGAGTTGCTACTATCAGAGGGCGTAGGATGCTCAGATACGAAAGGGACACAATAGGCACAGAAACTCTTACACCACAAGCTTGTCAAGGACAACACGCCAAGTACAAACTATTCAAGTGATATGGAACCCTTGTCTGATCTATCCCTCTTCTTTTATAGTTGTAGGGATTGATCAACGGTTGGGTGAACCTCACTTGGAATTTACCATCAAGTAAATGGTAAAAAAGTTTTGGAAATCACCTCATTAATTTCCGGCTACCTGCTCCTTTCAACGGTAACTTTTTCCTTTTACCCGATTTTACTTTTCCAATAGCTATTTTTCACACATCCTATGCGTCTAGCACACCCCTATGCTCCCAGCAGACCTCCTGTGCGCCCAACACACTTCTGCACATCCCATGCATCTATTGCATTCTAAGCATACACATGTTCCTATGGTGCACCCCTCCGAGCTTCCACATCTGCGACCACTTCCTGCGCGTACCATGGTACCTTCCATGCTTACTTTCCTTGGTGGGCATACCCCACCTCATATAGCAACTCCGACCATATAGTCATTTGATACGATATGTTTTGAGCCGACTGCCATTGACATAGTCGAGTAGCATATCGCTGCATAGGGTGGCTAACCAAACAGCTCCACCATCCATGATTTCTTTAACTATATATGGCCCTATCAAGTGTTGTCGAAACTTCCCCGAGTGTTTTTCAAACTAGCTATCATACAGTAGGACTAATTCGCCCTCCACAAAGGTATTTTGTCAAATATTTAGATCTTTTCATGCCTTACCCCGGGCCTTCTAAACCTACTGATGGGAATTAACAACGAAGTGATCTTCCTCCAAAGTCACAAGTTGCGCTAAACACTCCTCCATGATATCAGGCTCGACCATATTCGTAAAGGCTACGATGCGTAGGCTAGGAACAATATATTCCATGGGCATAATGGCCTCCTTGCTATAGACCATCCTAAACGATGTTTTCCCTGTCAACTTCTTACAGGTGGTTCGGTAGGCCCAAAGAATAGATGGGATGTGCACGTCCCAATCGCTACGATCGGTGTTACAGACCTTAGTCTGTGCATGCTCCAAGACTTTATTAAAAGATTCAACTGCTCTGTTTTCCTGGGGATGATACAAAGTGCTTTTTTCATGATGGATCCGAAATTCTTTCGTCAAGGCCTGTATTGTTTCATTAAAAAAATGCGTACCTCTATCGCTCATCAAGATCTTAGAACATCCAAATCAGTTCAAAATCTGTTCAAATATGAAGTGCACGGTAGTATCTGCAGTGAAATCCTTCACCACTTGTGCTTTGGCCCACCTGGTTACATAATCAGTGGCGGTTATAATGTAATGCGCAACTGTCTTCTCTTTGAGTGGGTTGATAGGTCCCACAATATCGATGGCCCATTTTTCAAATGCTTGCAGGGCCATTTGCAGTTCAAGCAGAATTTCATCTCTGCGTGATGGCCTTCCTGTTCGTTGGCAGAATATGCACTTCTTGATATTCAGGGAGATCTGGTGTTTTCTATAGGCATCAAACATCATGCGTAGGTTCGAGACATGCTTCTTTACTAAGCCAAACAGAGCCCAATCATAAAAGTAAACCTCCAAAAATTTGTGTATAAACTCTTTGAATACTGTGACTACTTCTCTAGAAAAGATGGTAGGGGAATTCTTGAGTCCAAATGGCATGACTGTATATTTAAAGGATCCCCATTCAGTAGCAAACGTAGTTTTGCTGCGACCTTCAAGTGCAATCTTGATATGATTGTAGCCCAAGAACCCGTCAGTAAATGAGTACACTTCCTGCCTTCCTACGCTATCAAGCATTTCATCTAAGAACGGCATGGGAAATGGATCATGCACATAGGAATCATTCAATTTGTGCAAGTTCACACAGATTCATATTCCCCCTTTCTTCTTTTTCTCCTAAACCACCATTAGACTTACCCAGTCTGACTGTTCAACTGGTTCGATGATTCCTGCGACGAGCATTTTATCGATTTCTTCCTTAAAATTTTTATTATACTTAGGATTCATCCAATAAGGGCGCTGCTTCACAGGGCCTGCATCTGGTTTTAATGTGATCTGCATGACCCCTAGGTCACCTGTGATCCCCTTAAGGTTAGAAAACTTCATCAGGAATAAGTCTTAATATTCTGTAAGCAGTTCTGTAACTTTTCCTACTATTTCATGATCCCAATAATCCCCAATTTTAGCCAAATTAGGCTACGCTTCCATGCCAATGTTGAATTCTCGCAACTTCAGAGACTTAGTAACATCGATAGCCTATAGTGGGGGTCCAGCAACTGCACATTCTCCATTTGATTCCGAGATAAAGACATTGCGCGGATCTTCGTCTCATTCTTCTATTGCTATATTGCAGCAGTTGAAAATATATTGCATGTGCGTTTCCCATGTTGGTGCCCCAAGTGTTGCGTAAGGGTGTGATTAATTAAATATGAAGGTATCTATATCCTGTAGAGCTTCTTCAAGTGCCTCTATTCCTCCTGCTAACTCAAATGCTCCTACAAATTCATTGTTTAAATTTTTTCAGTGGCAGGTGCACTGATGTAGCTCCACATTTAAGTACCATGCGCTGGGAATTGGTCCCAAGGCATGAATAAATAGGTGAACCCATTCTTCTATAGTCTAGTCACACCACTTCTCCATCCAAGTGACTAAATGATTGCATCGGTGCCTTGGCCCAAGGAATGTATTTATGCGCATGTGAACCGGAGGTTCAAATCGGAGGATCATCATATCCCAACACTCTTCCCAATCCTGGAATTCCCCCTTATGTGTGTCCCACCACCTCACAGGTGTTGCATGCATGGCTAAATTAAAGGCCCATAACCTTCCCTCGCTCGGAACCTCAGCTTCAAATGCTCGCAAAAACTCCTTAATAGTACCAGAACCATCAAAGTAGGGCAGTTATCTTACCTCGGAGGAGATGCATTGGAATTTCTTGGTGATTCTAAGACATCGCAACACAGATACATCATGTAACCGATTCTGCCAATTTTCCATCTCTCCATCGGAGTTAGAGAAACCTTCGCTATATTTTTCCTAGAAAACTACACCATCGGCCGTGGGATTAATCTAATATTCATCCAGTGCAGTTAAATTTTAGATATGATCCACATCCTCTTCTTCACGCACCAGCTTTGTATACCGTTCTCCTTCTGCAGGGTCCAATGGTACTATTACCTGCGTACCTTCATTTTCAAACACCATGCTTCTTTTCTTTAGGTTGATGATACATCCCATATCTATGGCCCAGTCCAACCCTAGGAGTGCAGGATAGGGGTCCGCATCTTCTACTATTTGAATGACCTCAAAGCTAGCCCGGACCTTAACCCCTGCGATATCTACCACGATCTTTGATAGTCTTCCCAACGGTATGATCTTCTGCTGATTGGCCATGCATAGCTGGATAGTGGACCATTCCAACTTAGGTTCTCCCATTCGCTGCCAATTTTTCTTGGGCAGTATGTTTGCATCTGATCCTAGATCCAAAATAACATGATCCATTTCATAATCACCAATTTGCGCTATTAGCCGCATTTACCTACCAGTGCATTTCTTATGCTTGTATAGTTTGTGCACATCCTTAGCATCCAGGGGTGGATTAGTTATTTCTACGCAGCTATCTATTAGTGCTTGGAGGTTTTCTATGGCCTGTTGGTTGCGCAGAAACTTCATACATGCCTGCAAAAATGGTTTTACCTCATCATCTGCTTTGAGGTTTGTGGGGGCTTGAGAAGCAGATGCCTCAGCCTTAGCAAAGTCTTGGCAAGCTACGACAAAGGTTTCCTTTTCATTCTGTAGGTCCAAAAATTCTTATTTTATGGCTTCTTTCTAGATAAGAGGCTCAGCCGTAGCTTTTTCCTCAGCTCCCCGAGTGGCCATGTTGTTGCGTGTTATGAAATTAATTCTTGGTCCTTCATCTCGAGGTTCTGACTTAACTCTCTGTAAATTTTGCGTAGGTGTCTTCTTCTTTTCATACATTTTTGCTATCAGAATGGGGTAGTCTTCAATCACATGGTCATCTGTCTACAGTATTTGCAGGATTGTCTTGCAGGGTTCAGGTAGTCCCTCACAAAGTGTCGTACCTCTCCGCAATTATAGCAGATTAGTTGTCCTCTTCCCCTACTTGTGCTTCCACCTCGACCTCTTCCCCCACCCCTAGCTGGGGAGCCACCTATGCCTGAGGAGGATCATGGTGAAGAAGGGTCTGATTGTACCCTATATAGGTTTCCCCGGTCTATCATCATATCATAAGTTCGGTAGTTTTTCTCATCATGTCTTATTGATCGGAAAAAATTGCACCATTGTTGCTTTAGTTCTAGGACATACGCACCTAGACGGGTGCAGTGGTTAGTATCATGTGGGTCGGCTACGTGACAATCATCACACCATAATGCTGGTCCAATTGGTCCTGGGCGCAATGGACTGGGTCCCCCCGCCTGTAGGTAGTCTTCCAACAGTGGGCATTGATCCTTGGAATGACAAAATACCCTACATCTTATGCACCATACGTTTGGGCTAGATTCTTTCTCATGGTCCTTTCGCAGGTTATGGATCTCCAGGTGCATCGCCTCTAGCTACCCTTGGATTTTTTGTACTCCCTACTGAGTATCATCTCTTGGCGCAGCTTCCCACTTCATAGCAATATCCAAGGATTTTTCCTGTGATTCAATGGATTGCTGACCCATAGGTCTGCGTAGGTGAGGCAGTAACATTGAAATGAACCATTCCTTATGTTGTCTGTCATCATACAGAAATTCCCCTCCCCTGATTACCTTCTTTAGCCGCTAGTCAGCCTCCCATACAGACTTAGAGGGCCCTTGTTTAAAGTCTTTTAGGTCATTCACTATTTGAGAGTAAGAATTAAGCTTCTGAAACTGTTGTTTCAGGGCAGTCTTAACCTTTAGAATGGTCGCATCCACATGCTGAGCTACGTATCCCATATACCAGTCTAGGGCTCTTCCTTCAAAGACCAGGGACAGCTGCGCCCTTTTCAAAACATCGTTGGCCACATCCTACACAATCCATACTGAATCTACAACGAACTAGAACCGATCCATATCTTCATCCCCTATGCCCTTGAAGGTAGGTAGGTTCATGTGCAAGGCCATTTCATCTTCTAATGGAGGTGGAGGTACGAGTGAGCTTTTACCGCTATGTTGGTTTGAAGGTGGTGTAGTTGGAGGGCTATGCACAATCGAATCCCTTAGTGGATTGTAGACAAATATATCTCATTCTTGATTAGTTCTGTAGTATTTACCACTTCATGTTGTACCCTCACTCTGATAGGAGCTCATTCACTTTGTATGGCTGCACAAAATTCTCTTTTCACGCAATAATATCTTAATCAGTATGTAATATTCCCAAATTTTCACATCATATTTGGAATATTAGAGTCCTTGATTTTCTTAATGAGTTAAGTAAATAAAATGGTGGAGGGACCCACAATCCTCAATAAGAATAAATATCCACTTTGTATGTGTGAATGTGGATTAATCTAGACTAGATTTGCAAAAAGAGGTAGTTGAGCAACTACTAATATGAATGAGATTGGAGATCATGTCTCATTTAATGAGAGAAATCATGGAGGGTTGATTTAGTCAACTAAGATCTTGAAGATGTCAAACAAAGGGTCCTTGAGCAAAGTGATGTAGGATCATGTGAAAATGAATCACACATGATGGAGGAGGTGTACATTTCACCTAGACTATTCGGTTGATTTGGTCAAATAGCATTGTCCCACTTGGAGAATCTTGTCCACATGAGACAACACAGTTGAGATTAGGGCCAAGGCTTGGGATGGCTCAATCTTTATAAAGGAGATGAAGGCAAAGGTGAAAGGCATCTTGGATTATTTTTATGTATGATATTTTAGATCTGGAATTGTCAAGTGACATTCCACTGCATTCCTGGGCTATTTAGCAAATATTGCAGGTGTTGTTTAGCACATGGTGTTCCTGGGCAAGAATCCATCCTCTTTTTTTGAGTGATCTCTAAGGAAGAGGTTTGTACTTCATTATAAATCAGGCTTTAAGTGCCATTTCATTTGTCTACTTTCTGTAGAACATTCATATTTAGAAAACTGCATTTTTCTGAAGATCAGTTTGGAAGGTGGAAGTTGTCTTCAGTACTTTAGCTGGAGAAAAAGGTGAGGGATTATTCCCATCAATTGGGCTTATATTTCAACACTCCTAGAGCCACATTGCAGATCTGGCATCAGGATTAATTTTATTGACCCCCTAGCAGCAGTATTCTCTCCAAGAATAACGCTGTCCATATTGCATATATGAAAGGAGGAAGGAAGTTGCTAGTATTTCAGCTAGCAATCCTACGAGGGATCATCCCCTCACATTGCCATCAGTATCACCATCAGCCTGGGATTTATTGCAGCATATTTCAGCAGGCAGAAGGCCTCTCTTTCCCTCATAGCACAGTTTTTATAGGAAGTTGTGTTGCAGCAGCTGCAATCATCTTTTGGAGGATTGAGAAGCTAGATCTAGAGCTTCTAGCTCATAGATCTGAGGAAGGGATCAACCCTTCAAGAATAGATCTGATATGAGCATAGATTTTAGCCATCTATTCTTCAAATCTAGCTTCAGATCTTTATTTCCCAACAGATCAAGGATCAAATCCTAGGGAAGTGATTTTCGAAATTTGCAGATCTGGAAAATCCTTTCTGGGTTATCTTGGGAATCCATCACATTGGCGAGATCTTGAATCTTGGCATCATCAGAGCTCTAGTTTTGAGTAGATATGAATTTATATTTTCAGCCTGCAATTCCATGTTTGTGTTCTGCTAAAGGGACAATGCAATATTTGCTGCAGAGCCTCAACAGTTACGTTGTGCCTGCTTCACACATGTTTTCAGGGTGATACTAGCTCATATTTTTGGCTAGATCTACCTATATCTTGCACTTGTGTAACTAATTCATCTCCAATATAATAAACTGGCTCATCTCTTTCTACATATTCTGACTTCTACTTAGATTTATTGTTTATCTTGCTGCAAGTTCTTATATTGTGTGAAGTATTGTTGCATTCTCCCTTTTGGGGATATTACAGTGGTATCAGAGCATGATATTTGGCTTAGCTTGGTGACACTTCATCTTTTTACATTGAAAGAAGAAAAGATAGATGAGATCTATCATGGAGGATATGAGATCTGTCACTCCTTTCTTCAGATCCATGCAAGATCTCTCCCAGGAGGTCAATCAAATGAAGGAGGAAGAACAAATAGAAGATCCAAGAAGAGGATATGATGAGGAAAGCACTTCCTATCAGTAGCAAGGGAGATTGGAGAATCCTAGATGTCCTCATAGATCCACTATGCCCACTTTCTTTGAAGAAGGTGAGAGGTATGGAAGTGAAGAAAGGCATGAACCCGAGACTCATGAGACTCTCAGTCTATAACTTGAAGAGTACAAAGCGCAGTCTACAGCATTCAAGGAGAAGCTAACTCTCCAAAAATTCTTCTAGATTAGAGAAGAAAGAGGAACCCATAACAGCAATAGAAGGAAGAAGCATAATAGATTCTAATTGCCTACATTTGATGGATCTTCCTCAAGAAATTGCAAGGCTTGGAAGAGGGAGTTAGATGCATTTTTCAAGCTACATCATGTGGCTGAAGAGGAGGTTGTTCAAATTGCAGCACTTCATCTGTTAGATGAAGTAGAAGATTGGGCACATAGAGCATGCAAAGGTGACCAAGTATTCAGATTTATTTCATGAGTTGAGGAAGAAGTTTGATATGGAGAAGACAGAGTTGTGCTACTAAGGGGCATCTCCCAAGGAAAGAAAGGAGAATGTCAATCTTGTCACTCTGAACAAGAGGTCACTACTTTCACCACTTGCTGCAGAAGTACTTGTATCCAGAGAAGAGACACTTGCATCTTTGTAAGATAGTCTTGAGCTCTTGACATATGGAGTCCCGTGCATGGATCTGGAGGTGCATGAGGAAGAGGAGGAAGATACTAGCGCCTGTACACTTAAAGAAAAGAGGCCATCACTCTTACCAACAGTTGGAGATACTATTTTCCTGGTTGGAGGAACTCTTGTGTTCTGTCAAAAGGTTCTCACATATCAGCTGATCCAAGGTATGCATAAAATTTCAGCACCTATTGTTTCAAGATCAATGCATGACCAAGGATTATAAGAAGATGTTGATTTGAAGTAGAAACATATCTCAGCACAGAGGATCCTTTATCTAATCAAGGGGGGGACTGAAAACTATCCCTGTTCATCATTGTTGAGCTACATTCAACCCCTTGAGTTGAGATGTAGAGTTTCAAAAAAGGGGATTAGCATTATCCTGTGTAGAACGACTGATTGTGAGATCAGTGTTGTAACTTGCTTTAAGACAGTGCATGTATCACCTTGCAGATTTACAACGCTGTCACTTAGTAGTTGTGACAAAGAAAGGGCTTCATCATTCTTGGAGCATTCTGGAGGTAGCTTCACTCATGAAGCAATGGAAGCAAAGATGACAAATAGTAGGCATCTTGGAATGAGAAACATTTTCTCCTTTCTAGATGACCCTTTCTCAATGAGCCTCTCATTGCTCAAAGAGAAACTTCTACTTGCAGTAAATCCAAAAATTCTTTGGTTTTGGAGGGCCTTTGATGGAGAGAGAATCTCATTAAGAGATCTCAATAGAGATGCATTTCAAAATTTCATGGAATGCAAATCTCTTCAACATTTTGGGAAGGATGGCATTCTACAAAGGGAGGATGCCATGATTATGCAGTACCTCATTCATCATCCACATGGGAGTGAATGGTAAGGATGATAAGCAAGGGGTTGCACAACCACTTGCCAATTTGTATGGGCCAGCATGCTTGGTTACGTTGGTTTCCATTGAGAGATTTCTATCACTCTCCAAAGGCACCTATTTTTCTGATCCATGCCTTGAAAAACACATATGAAATGAAGAACGAGGCATGGTTGTGCTGGCTGCTCTTGGGTGAGTATGTATACCACCCAATAGCTCATCATTTTCTGAATCATGCCTTTTCTTTCAATGATAAATTGTAGCAAGGGAAGGCATGTTCATTTTGGTTTCACTTGAGAGAGTTTGGCCACCACATGGCATCTCCTATGTCTATGCGTTTTGTATTGAGTAAAAATTGGAATAATGATCTCATGATGTGCATTAATTATATTTCTTTGTATTGGGCTGATGTGACATCTCCTATGTCCATTAGTATGCTTTTGTTTCATGATGCACATGTGGGGGAGAGGAAGCAGCAAGATCTCTTGTTGCTTGGATTGCTTTTGAGGGAGTTTGGCTTGTCCATCTTACATGGAGGAGACGGAGGATGGTAGCAAAGGGCCTTACTCTAGTGGTTATTTTTAGGAGAATATGGTTTGACATATTTCTCTACCCATGTTACTTCTTCTCTTCTTCTTTGCATAACTTTGGCATGATAAAGTTTGGATCCAACAAGGCCAATAGGGCTAAGTATGAGAGCATCTCAATTCTCAATATAATTCATGAAACATGGGATGAAGATATGTATTGTGTGATGGAGCTTTTCATTTGTGAAGAGAACCACCTTATTGTGTGCATGTCATGTATTTATGTTGGACATAATATGGTTGTCACTTGGTACTTCATGATGGAAGGAGGACATCTAACCAAATAGTTGGAGGTCATTCTTTATTTGTTTTAAAAGACAACTTTGGAACCAAACATACATAACCTATTACAGAAAATGGAGGAAGCCTTCCTTATGTGGATGGAATATGGAGGGGAATATATGGCCTTGCATCTACTTTTGGAGTTGCCTGAGGACAAGCAACATTTTTCCGGGCCGGGGGGGGGGGGGGGGGGCGGGGGTCCTGTAATATTCCCAAATTTTCACATCATATTTGGAATATTAGAGTCCTTTATTTTCTTAACGAGTTAAGTAAATAAAAGGCCGGAGGGAACCACAATCCTCAGTAAGAATAAATATCCACTTTGTATGTGTGGATGTGGATTAATCTAGACTAGATCCGCAAAAAGAGGTAGTTGAGAAACTACTAATGTGAATGAGATTAGAGATCATGTCTCATTTAATGAGAGAAAACATGGAGGGTTGATCTAGTCAACTAAGATCTTGAAGATTTCAAAGAAAGGGTCCTTGAGCATTAATGATCAAGTGGTGGAGGATCATGTGCAAATGAAGCACACATGATGGATGAGGTGTACATTGCACCTAGACTGTTCAGTTGATTTGGTCAAACAACACTGTCTCACTTGGAGGATCTTGTCTACAAGAGACAACGTAGTTGAGATTAGGGCCAAGGCTTGGGATGGCTGAATCATTATAAATGAGATGAACGCAAAGGTGAAAGGCATATTGGATTATTTTGATGTATGATCTTTTAGATCTGGAATTGTCAAGTGACATTCCACTACATTCTTGGGTTGTTTAGCAAAGATTGCGGGTGTTTTTTAGCATAGGGTTTTCCCGGGTGGGAATACCTCGTCTTTATTTGAGTGATATATAAGGAAGAGGGTTGTAATTCATTATACATCAGGATTTAAGTGCCATTTCCTTTTTCTACTTTCTGCAGAACATTCATATTCAGAAAACTGCAGTTTTCTAAAGATCAGTTTGGAAGGTGGAAGTTGTCTTCAGTACTTTGACTAGAGAATAAGGTGAGGGATTATTCCCATCACTTGGGCTTATATTTCATCACTTCCAGAGCCACATTTTAGATCTAGCATCACGCCAAATGTTATTGACCTCCTAGTAATAGTATTCTCTCCAAGAATAACGTTGTCCATATTGCAGATCTGAAAGGAGGAAGGAAGTTGCTAGTATTTCAGTTAGCAATCCTGTGAGGGATCATCCCCTCACATTGCCATCAATATCACCATCAACCTGGGATTTATTTCAGCATATTTCAGCAGGAAAAAGGCCTCTCTTTCCCTTACAGTGAAATTTTCAGAGGCAGTTGTGTTGCAGCAACTGCAATCATCTTTTGGAGGATTGAGAAACTAGATCTAGAGCTTCTAGCTCATAGATCTGAGGAAGGAATCAGCCCTTCAAGCATAGATTTGATTTGAGCACACATTTTAGCCATCTATTCTTCATATCTAGCTTCAAATTTGTATTTCCCAGCAGAACACGGATCAAATCCTTGGGCGTAATTTTCCAAAGTTATAGATCTGGAAAATCCTTTCGGGGTTATCGTGCGAATCCATCACATTGGCCAGATATTCAATCTTGTCATCATCAGAGTTGTAGTTTTAAGTAGATCTGCATTTCTCTTCTCAGCCTGCAACTCCATGTTTATATTATGCTAAAGAGACAGTGCGGTATTTGTTGCAGAGCCTCAATAGTTACGTTGTACCTGCTTCACACATGTTTTCAGGGTGATTCTAACTCATCTTTTTGGCTAGATCTACCTATATCTTGTATTTGTGTAACTGATTCATCTCCAATATAATAAAATGGCTCAACTCTTTCTGCATATTCTGACTTGTACTTACATTTATTGTTTATCTTGCTGCAAGTTATTATATTGTGTGAACTATTGCTGCATTCTCCCTTTTGGCGATATTACACAGTAATGGTAAGGTTTTCAGAAATTTACCCCAGAAACCTTTGAAGAACCTCTGTTCTGCCTCAGAATGGGACACGAATTGATCGATTGAAAATTTCGTCACGAATCCTCCGAGCACACTATCCAGTGAGTGATCTACCATATAAGTGATGGTATTATCAGTCCCTTCTAACTGCTGGATCAACTCTAGAGTCCATTGTTGACCCATTCATCCTTCCAACACACTTGGAAATCTACAAGCCTTGCCAGCCACTCGTAAAGTTGATTCACAAATTTTACAAAGAAAATTTCGTAGAATTTGGTGAAAATGTACTTATTCTTCCACTTCTCTGCTGTCAACTTTGTGTTGTGATTCTCTTTTACCAAAATTCTTGAACTTGTTTTTCAAACCACTCTTCAATTTCTTTCTTCTTAGGTCTCCAATTTTTTCTTCGAATTACCCAATCTCTCTCCCAAAATGCTCCCATTCCTGGCAACGGAACCATTTTTTGGCTCAAGGGGTCCTCACTGAGGTTCGTAGGTTAAGGTTTGCCAACAAACCCCTATACTACTGGCCCTTTCGGAAGTGTCCTACTTGCGCAGGCCAAAGTCTCACCCGCAGTAGTATGGGAGGGTGTTGGACCCAGGTTTCCACACCTTGAAAGAGTGAGTAGGTAAGTCAAGGAGATCCACATTCGCAACCTATCAGGTTCACACAAGATATGTCTATTCACAGGTTTATTAACAATATTACCTGCAGTATATAGATCTATTACCATGCACAGGTATATTCAATACCTTTGCATCCACATGCGTATCATTAGTTATTTACACACAATATCATAACACATCGTTAACATATTACAGATATACCATAAAATAGAAAAATTCGCAACATAAACGGATAATGCACTGTATTCGTAGCTACAATAGATCCCAAAGGTTCGCATCAACAGTAACACATTAGCTCAGATAACATAGAGATTCTTTAACTATATCCTCATATATTAGCATCCAAAACCCAATACAATCCAAACACAACCTGCACACACAACTAGCAAGGTCCACACAAAACAGGAGTGACGAACTTTGTGCACACAGCCAACATGAGTCCTTATCCCAAACGACCCAACAACAGATCTAACAGTTCGTACTTAGGATCAGAATTAATTCTTGCCTACCTTAAGACTCAAAATGGTCATATATTTATATTGACTTAGCCTACGCTTCCAATGGTCCGCAAACCGTGGTTTTGCAGACTCTTGGTCTACCCTTGACCCATTACAATGAATTTGGGGCTTTGAACCACCCCAATACCCCTCCTCTAGATTAATTAAGACAAAAAATATACAAAATTATACAAAATTCGCAGCTTTAGGGGACTCTGTTCCAACACATAATTAACTATCCTAGTCTTAGCTCATGGAACTCTTTGGCGCGATCATAACAATATTGTTCATTAAGATATCGAGACTTAAACTATTTCTATAATTCTTCCCAAGAAAATATATTTTCCTCCAAAATTTTCACACTTTTGGCCTCCTCCCACCAAAGAGAAGATTTGTCTTGCAGTTGATAAATGGCCAATATGGATTTCAAGTTACTCTCATAGACGTAAACCTGAAAATATTTTTTTCATTTTAATAATCCATGCCTCTACATCCTCCTCCTTTTCCCCATAAAAGGTACGGGGTTATATTTTACTAAATTCTCCTTGTAACTCCATTTTATTCATTCATTTTTGTGATCTCATACACGTCCTATCAGAATCACCTCCACATTTAGACTTCTTCGATCTTGTTTCTGAATTTTTTATTTTCAGCCCTTTAGGTTCTATGGTTCTATGACTAGAATTTTCTGCTAAATATATTATCATTCTCTCTTGTTCCTCACTATCCTTTAGCACACGTTCATTACTTCTCATGAGATGAGCTAATTCATGTGAGATGAGCTAATTCATGTTACATATTTCTGATGACATCCATAAACTGAGAAGCTGGCTAAGTACTTTTGTTTCCCAATTCAACATATAACTCTTCTCTGACTTTCATGGCTGGAGGGGTATCCTTTGTTATTTTTTTGTAGCATACTGCACTTACGTACCCTACAAACAACACAAAATATTATCCACATCACATATTTACACTTATGCACGAAGCTCATTTTAATTTGATGGTTCCTTCCAATCCTAGTATTGAAACTCGGGCTTTGATACCATTTTGTCATGTATCCATTTTTTTCCAACTATGCCAATCTATTGAAAAATTTTCTATGCTTCTCTAATATGAAATTGGATATATATATATATATGTTCATTTCTACTTAGGATACATGTCTACAAGTTTCACCACTTACACTTTTTCCATGGATTCGTATATGTTCTTAATCTATTTACATTTCATTGAATTACAGGTTTAGTCACTCGAATTTAATTTATGTTGTATGTCGAGATTCCCTTGAGGATATACCAAACTATTTTTTTCTCTAACACACATAACTCACTAGCATATACCTATGGAGGTAAATTAATGGTTGTATTAATAAGGTTGCAAGCTTTGGAGTTGAATGTTGAATATATTTGTCGAATTGGACTTAAAATTTTTATTATAGGTCCCTTAGGGTGCGAGTAGGTGCTCTTAGGACCTCTTAAAGTGGGGATTGAATCAATGGTTACAATGTCCATTCTTCCCATGTGGTCATATCATTGCCAGATCTAAAGGCTTAGACAATGGAGATTAGTTTTCTAGATCGAACGGTGAAGGTTTATCTCCCAAAACCCTAACCTACCTCCTTTCCAAATAACCTCTCATTTGGCTCTTTCTTCTTGTGTGTTGTCTGAACCACCGCGGACCATGGGGAAAAAAACACCGAGGATCAGCAGTTGGAACTTGCCTAGAATCGTGGCAACTCCTTCCCTTCGATTGCAAGGTACCTTTAAGGAAAGAAATGTTGTTTATAGTTCTCCATTTTTCTGTGGGTAGTATTTTCTTAAATCCCTTCTATCACTGGTTCTGCTAATAATTTTTGTGGCTATCTTTCCAAATTTATTTGCTCGTTTTCGTAATGCATAAATTACGAGGTTATTGTTGTTTAATTTCCTTTGGTTTTAGATTTTCTAGAATTGCTACTTTGGTGCATCGATAACCTGAAGAAGTATCGATGTGTGCCCTTTCCCCATTCAACTGAAGGTATGCAAAGATACTCCAGCGATTGGCCAACCTTGAAAAATTTGCTTCACTCCCAGGTAAAATATACTTCCTTACTCGATTTTAGTACATTATTTCCATAAAACATTTGGGGTTCTTGCGTAGGTGTTCAATTATATGGGGGACCTTGCTCACCCCTATTCCTAGGGTTTGTAACTTTCCTAAATGGAATCCATGTTGGTCGACTAACTGTGTTTTTATCGAGTTTCATTCTATTGATATTTTTCTTTTGGTTTGGTTTTCCAAGAGGGGTCCTACATTTTTTCCCTTAGGCTATAGTCTTTTTTTCTCTCTTAGTGAACCCCTCTTTTAATGCACGATCCTTTTTTTTCTAGAATTACCCATACAATGTTGAATTTTATTTTTATTTTTTTCCTTTGCTAAATTCATGATTAATTTCTTTACGGGTATTGCACCTATAACCACAATTATGTCCGACAACATATATTGTAAAGGCATATGGGTGGATGAGAGATTTCTCTCTTCAGGCTTTCATATCATTCCCTTGTTCTTCTAATTTTTTTCTTCTTGTGTTATTCCTACAAACTTTTTCTAGAATTTTGATTTCTTTTACGAATGAATCCTCTACATCTGGTTAATCATCGTGAACATAATTAACATGGCATTATTATTTTTTTTTGGTATAAATTTAATTTCTTATTGTACGTGAAGGATTATACAAGCTTATTCGTTCTTTTTCATGAATTCTATGTGGATATGTATGCATACACATCCCTATGTTTCTACCTTTCTAAGGGAAAAATTCTACAATAGCTAACTACCACCTATGCTATCACAGGTCGATCTTCACTGAGTTCTGTACTTTCATTGTCCATTATGTGTGTCATCAATCTAAGTGCCAGGTTATATCAAGAGGCAAAGGGTTGTTTTAGGCTTTTAGCATCATTCGTCTTGGCCATAGAATATATCTATATTCTTCTTGTACTCTTTGTTGTTTGAAATAGTTGGCCATAGAATATATCTATATTCTTCTTGTATTCTTTGTTGTTTGAAATAGCCTTGAGTCGGTTCAGGCTTATTAAAATCAATGTAAATTCATTTTTTTTCTTGTGTATGTGTGCTATATTGTACCCTCGAGGGTGGAATATTTGTTACGTTTAAACAAGTATTCCTTTTATAGTGTTAATTAAAATATTTTCCCTCATGGGGAGTTCAGGGTTGTTCAATTCATGTATTTTTTATTTTTTATAATTCGAATGTCTTACGTAGTCGATCTTCTGTCTGTAGTTTATGTGAGTGTGTGTCGTAGTACATTTATGATTTCCAAGACTTATTAACAAATTTTATACATCTGAGAATCTTTATTACTACTATGAGTATGCTCATCTTAGTCTCGAATTTTTGCTGGAAAGTTTAAAAGGAACGGATAAAGATCGGATTTTTGTTTTAATTTTGAGCATGATACTAGCTTTCTCTTTAAATGACTGTTACGTCCAATATAGAACCAATAAAAATATTTGGTCTCATTTCCATATGGTATATAGTAGTCTTGTACCTCTAATTTCTCCTCTTATTTACTCATAAGTTGATGAATACATCGTCTATGATCATTCGAGAATGTTAATTTTGGCACAACGATCCTGAAACATGTAAATTTCTTATTACATATAGTACCTCTCAAGAGGAATTTCCCATGCAAAAGAAATTGGTTTGTTTTCCTTTCCACTTCCCCCCCCACATATATATATATATAATTCTGCATTTAGAAAAGAGGATTTTTTTGCTCACGAATCAGTTATGGTTTACCTGTCGATTGGCCTCGGAATCAGTGAGAATCTTTCCCTTCCTGTTGCCATCTCTATTCTATTTCTTAGTACCAAACTATCACCAATAATTTCTTATGCTCCTAAAAAAAATCCCTAATAGGAAAAAATCATTCTAATTGAACAACAACTTAGTTTGCCTACGAATTCATCGATTCTACTATCCATGGGATAGTAACTTTTCCCTTCTTTTTGGGTCATAAGACATAATCTTGACACGTCATACAAAAACATTTTATAGATTTCTCTGTACAAATATCTATATTGCAAATATAAATTATAATCCTAACTTAACCACCATATCTGTCATACAATGTCTATTGAATCCTCGTAATTTTTATATGTTCATCTCATAAGCACAGATATCAACTTCCACTACATTATGACTAAATATAATGCAATACTCTTTGCACATTATGTTATTCACAATAAATAAATATAACCATAATTCCTAACCGTAATCGTTGTTGGATCTTCACTTGAGGAGAACATTATCCCCCAACCATGAACTGATACATTAGTTCCCGATCAGTTATCCAATGGAATAAAAAACCCCATTGATCCCTTTATTATGTATTTTTATACATTTTCTTCAATAGAAAATATTTCTTTAACAGTGTCTCTCTTTTATGGTTCTAGTAACCCACTTGCCTAGGCATTCTTCTTTTTCTTGTTTTTTTCTTTAAAGCTTGTTTTTGTCTCCGGTGGTGCTTTATTCTACTCCATGCTTAGTGTTTTTCTCCATCTAAGTGATTGAGTGGATCTCTATCTCCTATGTCATTAAATATTATCTAGGAGTCTCACTTATAGAATATCTATCTCAATGTCATTCATCATTGAGACTTTTCCACTTTTTGGCAACAATCTCTTAACTTTAGTCTCTCATTCTCAAGTAGTTTCCAACGTTTAATTTATTAATAAAATTTATCTATTACATTGTAACCTCCTTACTGTTCATTTACATGTTAACCAATTCATGCATTTTCTTCCATCAAACTAACTAATATACTATAAATAAAGAAAACGTTATTATAGAAGCAGAGGGGTATTACATGATCGAGCTATATAGAGTGGTTAGAGATGATCATTCCTTCATCAAGGAAAGTGGTTGACCATGGACCAGGTACAACAAAAATTTCCTCACCTCATGGAGGTTCTACACCCAATGGGGACCATTGCTTCTTGAGGGGACAAGACTAATCCAAGTAGATATCGTTGGCCACCCATATATTTCAACTAGACCCCAATTCAATATAGTTTACTATTTTTAGCAATTTTTCTGTCCTAAAAATCGAGTGTTATTTTAACCCCCTAAATGGTGCTTTATTGAGGTCCATCGTAGGCCCATAGCCATAGGGATGCATGCTATGGCTAGGTGTCTACCAAAAAAATTATATTACTTAGAGAGATCTTTCTAACGAGGTACCGTGCGACCCAAACAAAGATCATATGACAAATTTACGACCCTGAGAATTTGATTGCCCAAATAACCCTAACAAGGGCCATAAACTCTTGTAGTTCCATCTCCTAGGGTTAGATTTTTGGTTGTTGAGTTTTTCCCTTTGATTCAATAATAAAAAGTCCCTTGAGCCTCATTGTAACACAATTCATAGGCATGTAGCAGCCACATATCTTTTTAGAGATAAGTTACCATCGCCCAAGCTAGTTATTTGAATTTTGTATGTAAGCATATTATAGTTCTTTGATATTAATGAAATGAGAATTTATTTATGTTGAATCTTTGTGTTTATATTTATTTATCTATTCTATTGTGTTCGTGCATAATTCTGTATCATGATATAAAACGGGTCAATGGTTTCATGAATGACCTTTAATGAAACTAATGGAATATGCAAGCCTAATTGGCTAGTCTTCAACCTAGTAAAAGGAGGATTTATGAAAATCTAGAGAATTTGGAAGGAATATTACATGTACTTTTTTCTTTTAGTCCTATTCCATCACCAAACACTAGTCTCCACAACCTAGATCCTATTAATCCTTCATACTAGGGATGATCATGAGTTGTATCCATATTTTAGGGGCCTTTTGGTCATAATGGGCTATTTATATGTCATTTTCTAGTTTACTTTGTCTTTTTGTAATGTTTTTTTGTTACTATCATCTAGCCAACAAATCCATTAGGAATGAGGCTAGAAGACTTTTGCCTATTAACTCCTCACAATGTATATCTAATTTGAGCTAATAGAAATTCTTATTGACAAAAAGCAATATGGGTATATATTAAAAAATATATTAATGATAGAAAAAAAAAATGCAAAGAGAGTATGGAATAGAAGGGCAATTCCTTTAGTGTGATTTCTTTTACTTGATATGTATCATTTTTAAAATAAAAATAAAATATATTCTAAAAAAAAAACTCGACTATAATAAAAACAAATATATATATATATATATATATATATATGGATGGCTAATTTTAATTGAAAGCATTATAAAACATCAATAATCCAACTCTCATTGTAATTGTTTTACCGAGATTCATTGTTAAATCTAATTTGAAGGAGATGTAGTAAAAATATCCTTATGTCTGTCTTAAATAACATGATTAATATTTCAATGTCCAAGGAGACAAAAATTGCTAATAAGGTCTATGATGGTTTCTAATGAAATGCAACATATAAAGGGAAGACCACAAATAAAATACTCTAAAAAAAGTTCCAGCCAACACCAAGAGACAACAATATTAAAACCGTTGTGGTCATCTATTGTGTTCCAACCACTACATACCAACACCCACCAAATATAAGTTAAGCTAATGAAGAAGTTGTCAAAGTAGAAGGAGTAGGACATAGAAAGAATTACATTTTGCTAACCATCCTACCATGCATGAACCTGCATCATCCTCTTGCATTGGTTAATGTCGTAATTGTTGTGAGTGCCCTAGGTGGTGCCTCCACTGAGTTTCTCCATCTATTCCCATCATTGTTTGTCAGCATCCAATGCATGAGCTTGAGAAAGGAAAACCAAAAAGCTAAGTCTCCGAAAATTCCTGTGCATGCCAAGCCATGGATGTGGAAAAAAATCATCTCTAGCACCACACAGGAAACCCATAGTTTGCCACAAAACCCAAATTTTTGCAACAGGATGCAAGCCCCTGTTTCCCAAAGAAATTGTCTTATGTCATGAGCCATAGCAGAGAAACCTGAGAACAAGGTCTCTCAACACAAAGCTCTTAGACACTGAGTAGTAACCTATATACAGAAGGAAATGTGACTTCAGAGGTTTCGCGGCCAATCCACAGATTAGGTTAGATTTCTAAAAGCTTCTGCTTTATATCAAATAAAGTGTGGGAAAAAGGAGTTGTCTATCTACGCAACAGAATAAGAATGGCTGCACAAGTAAAGGTAACAGCGAAACACTATCATGCTTAGAACGACAGCGTGGCATGAAATGACAAATAGATTAGAATGAAAAATGGTTTACAAAACCAATGTATTGGACAACCATCTTTTGCAAGAGCCGTTCCTTGATGCCTTCAGCAAAATAAAATATTAGTGCTCATCGCGAGTTTCAATCAACTTTTGAATTTTGTTCAAGATTGAAATTTAATTTATAATTTCAAAATGAAAATTGCAATATCATTATTGTAGTAATAGTAATGGTTATGTCTTTGACTCTAAAATGCATGCGTTTTGATTCTGCGGGGTCAAGATATAATGACAGTTGATCGTCAAATGAATTAGCATCGACCATATTATAACGAGTGTTGGGCCCATTAGTATTAACCCTTAATAATCCTCGACAGCTATGGTTAATCATTTTCAATTATGGTTAATTCCTTATAATTATTATTAACCATTAATAATATTCCACTACTATGGTTAATTGAACAGTCATAATAATAGTTAATTGGTTTACTGGTTTACAAAATTGACTCGATTCACTGGACTAAACATCATCTAGTATAACCACATAAGTAGATTAGATTATTAAATGTATTTGATATAAATAAATTGGGATAAGCTCTCTCATTAATCAAGTTAATTAATATGCTGTGAAAAGCTTCAGGATTATTGTGTTTTCACTGAGTATAATAACAACCATAAATCTCCATCTCATACATTACAATATTTTTCAAATAGTATACTATGAACTGCTAAAATACCAGGCTCTATATGAATTATAATTACAATTTAATTATATTTAAAAGGGAAAAACTGCCTTTTAACTTCTCTCGCTCTATTATTTTTAATATTCTACGAGGGTCAGCCAATCCGAATCCAATATATTATTGTAGATCTGTCATCGCCTATTCACTGTCCAACACAAAACGCTAACATAACCGTTCATCTCGATCTGAAGTGAATAAATTTAATCCAAATAATAAACACATGGCTGGAATATACTTTCTAATGAAAACTCTTTCATTCTATTTAAAGATAGTGTGACCTGAAAACAACACGGAACATTTAAATCTAGAATATCTCCCCTCCATATAAATGGTGTGGTATAGGACATTTCTCAAAATAAATAAATAAAATTAAAATACATAAAATATACAACTCTTATTCGTTTTCCATAAACTCTAACGTTTGTTATAGGTGAACTAAAATTTTTATTTTAAAATACATAAAATATATAACTTATTTTTCATAAACTCTAAACTTTGTCACGGGTGAACTAAAAGCAAGATTTACGTTTAATTATATTTTGTTATTTTAATGATTCATTTGATATGTTTTCTTATGTGATGATAATGGTGATTCACTTCCATTTAAACATAAAGCAAAACATATAAAAATCACATATATATGTATAGACATATTATCATAGCGACCTTTTATATATATATATATATATATATATATTATCGTAGCCTCTTATAAGCACATATGTATTTGGTTATAATAATATTAATGTACCTAAATAAATTAATTAATAAATTAGATGAGTAGTAAAAATTAATAGTTATCTATTCATAACAAATATTATAACTGTATTATCTATATATATATATATTAATCAATCAATTTAATTAGAAAATATTATAAGGATTTTATTAATAAATTTTAATTTTTCATTAATGTTTTTTATATAATTGATTTATTTTTTATTAATGTATTTTTTTATGATTTTTATAGTTAGGTTGGGTATTGTTGAGATCCAACATTCCATAGAATAAAAGTGATTTTAAGAAAATTGGAAATGAATAGTACTTTTTCTCTTAAATTGTCTATATTATATTTATCTTTCATAAAAATTTTAATATTTTGTCAAAGTATCAACTCTCTTGATATTCTAAATAGACAAAATTATGATAACATTTTAAATCAACAAATTGTGGTGGTTAAAAAAAAAGATTTCAATTTTTTTTTTTTATAAAAATAAAATAATAAAAAACTCACATCAATTTTTTAAATAATATATATATATATATATATATATATATATATATATATATATATATATATATATATATATATGAATTTATAATAAAATTTTTAAGTAATATACAATTAATAAAAATTTTAAAAAATTGAGATTATGAAATAATACAAAATTAATAATAATCTAAAAAAATTTGAGATCAATAATGATATTTATTATAAATGTGTGAATTATATATATATGATAGGTGAGGAAGATTCCAATTATTTTATGAAACATATATATATATATATATATATATATATTTAAAAAATTACTTAAATACTAGAAGAATAGTTTTAATGTGTATAATTTATCATGAACATAATTTTAATAATCATTTTATCTCATTTTATCTGGTACTATTTTGTAGTTAGTTATAGCTAGACTATGATGATATTTGTTTTTTCTTGTGATATGAAGTGGTAAGGTTGTTTACATAAATATGAAAATATGTAATTGACTTTCAGATATAGGTTTTCGAATTTTTGTGAATTAAATTAATTTGAGTGGTTAAGTGTTGTGAATTATAAATAAAGAGTAGCTAAGTCATTTGACTAACTACCTCTATGAAAATTATTAGATCTCAATCAATATTTTCACTTAAAAGTCATGCATTTCATGTGAAATAATTAAAAAAATAAATAATACTATTGATAATATTTTGAGTTGAGCTCACTAGATCAAATAACTAGCATTATTTCATATGGACTTAGTTGAGTAATATGTAGACATCAATAGTTGAAACTAAATGGAAAAGAAAAAATATATGCATTCTTTAAAAGTAGTTCAATTAGCATAACTAAAAAAATGAGTAATTGTATACATATTAATCCAAATTTAATGTATATTAAAATTATATTTCATTCTATTCCAATCTAAATATTAGAAAAAAACTAAATTCCAAATCATTAAAATTTTAATATCAATTTTAATTTGCAGTATATTTAATAATGCTTTATCAAATTTGTATCATAATTATAAAAATCAAATTTTAAATAATTATCCAAAAAAATTATTTTTAGCAATAATTTATCTTATCTCTTTAAGATCTTAATACAATTTTGATTTCATATTTTTCAATATTATTACAACTTCAATCCCTCATCACTTGAATCTCACATTAATGCACAAAATACCTTCAAATTATTGAAAGATATAATCCTTCTCCATCTTCCCCCAGCGTCATGAGTGCACAAGTGCTATTTTAATGAACTGTTTTAATACAGCTTTTTTTTCTTTCTGAAAAAAAAAGAAATGCAATTCTAAATTACATGGAGACTTCTGATGTTAGTTAATAATATGTTCTACTAATCATTCCATTTCCATTTGCGTGTGGGAATAAACGTTGATGGAGTAAGGATATAATTGTTCAATTTTAGGAGACATGGCACTCGCTGCGAATACATGTGGTGCCATGTAAAAGGAGCCCATAATTTTTTTGATGAAGCACCACACTAACAAATACATGTGGCTCCTGATTGGAGTCATACCGTGCATTAATATAATTCGAAAAAATGTTTTATAAAATTTCTATACATAAATTAATTGGATATTACTGATCATGAACTAAGATTAATTCACCCCGATTTGACCCAACAAATAAAAGAAAAATTAACAAAAAGCCAATTAGGTCTTCGTAGAATTTGATTCCTCTACTTTCCTATACATTCCTGCAAAGTAGAGTACTACCAAGTGAGTAACGCATGTAGCCACGTATCAATTGAAGTTATATTTATTTATTTATTGGTGTAGTTTATTCTCATAAAATATTTTAATTCATTTAGATATTAATAATTTTATATAAATATGATATAATGATAATATACCATTTTTTTAATAATAAATATATATTTAACATAAATAATTACTATAAAATAATTTAATTGGTTTTGAATTAAATAATTTAATAAAAATATAATGTAATAATATATTATTGTTTTTAAAAGTGAAAATTCTATGATTATTTTTTAAAATCAAAATACTTTTCAACTATTAGGGAAACCAAACAAGTTCCAATGTATCAATTTATTGTTTTGTAGATTCTTGGATTTAAGATACCATACAATATTGAGAGAAGGTTTGTGCTTAAAGATAAAAAATTATGATTCACTATGAGGCCTAGACTAATAAATTGAAGATAGAAAAAGATAACACTTAATGTTAGACAACCATTTGAAGACTATGTAGAGTTAGATGGCTCCACCTCTATGCTTCATAGAGACTACCATAGGCATAGTTTTTCTTCAATTTTTTGCAAGTGAATGTCCAACTCCTTCACTTGAAGTTACATCTCATCAAACTGTAGAAATATATGATCCTTTGAATCATGGTGATATAACAACATATTCCCTAAAAAATATTGTATTTTCTAGTATAAGTTAATTGTGTGTAAATATTGGTTATCTTCTTTTTCCTTTTTTGCAATATCCAACACCCAAGTTGTTACCATAGATGAAATTCACGAACTGTTTCCCAATGACCTCCTCTTCTACATCTTGTAGCTCAACATGTATGTTGGAAGGAGTATGAGAAATGAACTATTCGAAGATTATTCATCATGGTAACATGCTATAAACCCTCAATGTGCCTAATAATAGGCCACCCCCAACCACATTAATGTTGCGTAGTATTCAATATGTATTTCTTTTCTCATAGGTTACAATGCAACAAAATATCAAACATCACAATCATGTTCTAATGTTTTCACATGATTGAGCTAGAATGATTTAAGGATAGAGATTTGATTGGCATAATTTCAAGAGAGCCAAATCAAAGAGGATATATGGTATTTTAGTTAATTCAATTATCATTTCGAATTTAAAATTAAAAAAGAAAAAAAAAAAGTATATGAGGTGGTTGTTTAGGATCGTAAAATGAAATAAGTGATTTACTTCCACAAATATAAAATTTCTAGTGTTAAAGTGTTTTCACAATAAAAATGGTCCCAAAAGTGGCAATGGGTCATCAAGGATGCATGCACGTAGGAAAAAATGTTTATTCCTAGGAGCATGCATACATTCCTAGATGTCAAGGCTTGACATACCCCAAACTGTTCACTAGGAGGCTAGTTAGGGCATTGGATAGATAATGCCTTAAGTTACATTGACCCATTTTTTGGGATCCCACCTACCTCCACTCGGGAACTTCCATCATTTTTATAGCCCATGGGTGTTTATTTTCACTCGCTTCCACCAAATTTTCCACCAATCCATCCATAGGGGTTGCATCCATAGACCATCCAATGAGCCCATTGTTTTCACTACCACTATTTGAACCTCAATGGTTTCTCCACATAGACCCCATGCAACCTACTCCCCATCATCCCATGATGAAATTTTAATCGATGAAATAGTAAATGTTTCCTTTGAGGAGGTTGTGTGCCCAACTACTCCAACTTCTAGTGAATATTAGCCTTTGCGCAAGACATTCACGATGAGATCATTCATTCATAAAAAAGTTCTTTATCATGAATGGAATTTATTTTAAGATTTTTATTTTTATATTCCATGTTATGATTCTTTTAACTACTATAGTGTGGTATACAAGAGAGTTTGGGGTCACAGAGGAGTCAAACACCCTCACGAATAATGATATCATCTAGGATGGGTTACCTTGGTTTAAATTATAAAGTATCTTTTTAGAAGTGTGATAATTTATTATGGAAAAAAATATTATGAGAAATTAGTTTCTTTACGTAGTCCCTAGAGAGATGAAGCATACATAAAAAGAAAAAATAGTAGATATCCTTTTTTCGAGTAAGAGGAGAAAGATATAATTATAGGATGCAAATGATGGTTCTCGGGGTGGAAATAGTCAATAAGTGACCAATAAGATCCATTTCATATATTTAGCATCATATCTCATACTTTGATGCTTCGGATTTAAATGTCGTTTGTATATTAGATCCATTTTCTATAGAGAATGATATGTCATAGAACTTGTTCTATGACTAAAGTGCTTATTTATTTGATGTTGAAGTGTTATATTTCTAGGTTGAACATTCATTTATGTGGTGATGATGAAATATCACTTATATTTTAGTGAGAACTTTAATCTATTGCATTATTAAAGGTGCTTAGCTTGGCTTTTTGGAGACATGTCAATTATGCATATTGTTAATGACACATGTAGTTTCGGATCACGCAAAACTAACAAGTTTAAAATAGTGGTACAGTCTGACTAAGATCCTTAAATAGTACGATTGTGAAATGCCACTCTCATCATCATCCCAAACAATCAGTATTGTATTCAAATTACGAAATTTATCACTAACGGAAAATGAATTAAATTTTCTTAACATTCATCATCTAGATCACATCTTTGTCATTATTAGATTATTATTTTAAATCTTTCCGACATATTACAACTAAGTATAGGGATTTAAAAACAAAGAGATAAAAATAAGTTTTATAAAAGAAAAAACTTAATCTGAATAAGAGATTATTGTTTAAAAGTGGCATGCATAGACCTTGAATATAAGCACCAAACTTGTTGGCTAGTAATTTTGAAAGTCCTAATTGCATTTGTAGGTGCCATAATTGAACTAATGGACTACAAACATTCACAAATACTCTTTTTAATTTCCATTTTCATCTATATATATAAACTCGTATGAGTACTTTAGGTTTGACTTGCGGCTTGAGTTACAGGGATGAAGGGCATCTAAGCTGTCAAATTCATTTGGGGATCCAACGGCTTAGGCACACCAACCTTTAACATGCCCATCACCTTTTATTCCACACCAGATGAAAAAAAAACTTTTATTTTATAATAATAATATTTTATATTTTTCAATAAAAAACATATTTTTGTTCAAATATTAAATTATATGAAATTTTCAAATAAACATATGTTCTATTTCCATTTCAACATAGCACTAAAACCCTGCGAGGATAGATTAACAACTGAATGGAATAGAGCCTTGAAGACTCTTCCATTAGCATGGCGTCGAGTTCGAAAAATTAGACATTTGAGATATCTTTTATGATTTTGGAAATCAACCTAAACCTTGTTGTTTATCCTTTTCTCCTCTCGAACATTTCGATGCTTATTGCTTTGTCCACTCAAAATTATCGAATAGTAAGTAGGAAAGTATCCCACCACATATGCCCCATAATTTATTGCATATACAGTTGGAAATAATTAATATTATTTGTATATTAATGGAGAAATGGTTACATTGTTGTAACGTACCTCCTTAGTTTAGGATTAGTTCCTAGAATACAAGAGTATGGTTACAACCTCCTACTTATTTGGTATGTACTTATATATGTATATTTATAATTAATGAATTTAGAGTGATCTCTTTGTTTGACTGCAGTCCCCAGGTGCAGTAATCACCTGTGAGATGCAACTCCTTCTTTTTCAATTCAGTGTGTTTTTTATCTTGGTATCAAAGCACGGATTAGGGGGAGCCTGATTTTTTCTTTTCTTTTTTAGAGCTTTATTGACTACAGAGCCTTAGTGGCTGAGGTGTACATAGGAGCTTTGTGCTCATAGGAGCTTCGTGTTCGTAGGAGCAGGTGGACTGCAACAACGCTTAACTCAAAGGTCTCAAGTGACTGATCATCTCTGAGCAGAAGAGAGGGTTGGCGTGATTTTTTCGCTCTCAGTCGCGCCAAAAAACGCAATTGGCACAAATGTGAGGGCCATACCCACACCAACGTGCTGAAATACGCCATTGGCACGTACGTGCAGGCCATACCGCGTACGTGCAGGCCATACCCGTGCCAAATTTGGGAGATGCATTGATTTTGATCTGGGTGCGGATTTTTAGCCTCAAAAAAGCGCCAACCTCTTTCTCTTTGGAAAAATATGCAACTTTCGCAGATTAGACTTGCCTGGTGGTGGCACATTGAAGTTCTGGATTTGCCCAATGGTGGCAGATCAGACTTGCCCAGAGGTGGCACATTGAAGTTTCAAATTTTCTCGATGGTGGCAGATCGGACTTGCTCGGTGGTGGCACATTGAAGTTTCGGATTTTCCTGGTGGTGGCTGATCGGAATTGCCCAGTGGTGGCACATTTAAGTTCTGGATTTGCCTGGTGGTGGCAGATCGGACTTGCCTGGTGGTGGCGCATTGAAGTTTCGGATTTTCCCGGTGGTGGCAGATTGGACTTGCCCGGTGGTGGCAGATCGGACTTTCCCGATGGTGGCACATTGAAGTTACAGATTTTCCAGGATTGGTGGCTGATCAGTGGTCAGGATCTGAGATGTATTGATTTTTTTAGTGTATCCTGCAATTACTCAGTTCGATAGAATTATTCATCAGAAGATGTGAAAGTTTATCAGTCCAGTATGAATAATAGTATAGAATCGTATCTCCATGAGTCCGGAAAACTCGATGGATCTAATTTCACCAATTGGAAATTCAAGATATAGACATTACTTGAAAGTGAAAATGTGTGGTCGATTGTCATAGGAAACAAGCAGAGACCAAAATTGGTAATAGGAACATATGCACAAGAACAAGACTGTGATAAAAGGGAGAACAAAGAAAAATTCATACTAAATATGTCCATTAAGGACAATATTATCCCACATATTAGAGATGGCAAATCATCCACTGAGATTTGGACGACGATCAAGAATCTATACCAGACACAGAATACAAATCATGTCTTGTCACTCAAAGAAAATTTGTTTGCGATGAAGCTGGAGGAAAATGAGTCTGCTACTGGATTCATTGCTACAGTTAAAGACCTGAAGGACAGATTGGGAGATATCGGAGAAAAAGTGTCTGATTCCAATCTGGTCATGATCACATTGAATGAAATGAAAGATGAATATTAGATGTTCATCACGGGATTGGTAGCAAGGGAGAAATCCCCTTCATTTGAAGAATTGACAGGGATTTTGCTACAAGAAGAAGAGCGGTGGTAGAGTTTGAAACCATAGAGAAATGATCTTGCTCTGATGGCGAAAAGGCGATAGTATAGAGGGAAGAAGCCACAGCAGCAACAGAAACCACAAGAACAGTTGCAGTAGAGAGGAGCCAACACCTTTCAAAAGAGACCGTTTAAAGGTATGACTGCTAATAATTTTCCCAGCAAGAGATGTTTTTACTATGCAAAAATAGGCCATCAGGTTAAAGATTTTTATAAGAGGAAGACAGATGAAGCGAGGAATAAACAAAGAAAGCCCAAATGCTACTTTGTTGAGGAAGATGAAGACCATAGCCACAAAATTTGACTATTTACAGCTGATTGTGCCCTTTCAGATTCTAAGGGAGATGAGACGAAATTTGGTATGTCAATTCTGGGGCATCCTCACATATGACAGGTAAGAAGGAATGGTTTGAATTTCTTGAAGAAACTTCATGTGGGTCGAAAATTTATCTAGCAGATGATAGCAGATATGAGATCGAAGGGTATGGTGATATTACGGTAAATTTAACCTAGCAGTGACATTAGAAATCTTAAGAATGTATTGTATGAGCCCGGAATTAAGAAAAACTTGATCTTTGTATCTATGACAACTGATCAGGACATGGAAGTTCAATTCTTCAAGACTCACTATGTCATAAAGGATAGAAAGATGGAAACTATTGCAAAAGGAGTGCGTGTGGGGAGCCTGTACAGATTAGATGTGAAAATCATGCCACAGCAAGCCATGGTTGCAATAGGATCGGGAGCTGAAAACCTCTGGCACCAAAGATTCGGTCATCTTAATATGCAAGACCTCATTCTACTTCATAGAAAAGGTATGGTCAATGGACTCCCTGTTTTCCATAGTTTTCAGTTGAATTGTGATGGATGTGCATTAGGGAAAATGCATAGAGAATAATTTCCTTTGCATGTTAATAGAAAGGAAAGAGATATTCTAGAGCTAGTGCATACAGACATATGCAAACCTATGCAGACCAGGTCACTAGGTGGTGCATATTATTTCCTTTTGTTTACTGATGATTACACTAGATTCTCTTGGATATATTTTTTGAGTAAAAAGAGTAAGAACCTTCAGTATTTTAAAATTTTTAAATCTATGGTATAAAAGCAGACAGGAAAATGCATAAAAATTCTCGGCTTAGATCAAGGGGGAGAATATAGGTTGGGAGAGTTCATGAATTTCTGCAGATATGATGGGATTGTTCAACATTTTACAGTGCCTCACACACCACAACCGAATGGAGTGGAAAAATGAAAGAATATAACTCTTGTGGAGTGCACAAGGAGCATGCTTCAAGGTAAGGGTCTATCAAATAGTTTTTAGGCGGAATCCATTAACACTGTTGTCTATTTAAAGAATAGGAATCCTACTAAATGTCTTGGCTTCAAAACCCATTTTGAAGCATTATTTGGATTCAAACCAATAGTGATTCATTTAAGAGTATTTGGGTCAAAATATTTTTCCCATATAACCAAGGTGGATAGAAAGAAGTTAGATCCTAAAGCCATGAAATGTATCTTTGTTGGATATGGCACTGAGTTTGAAGCATTAAGTTATTTAATCCTATGACTCATAAGATATTTGCAAGCTGAGATGTGGTATTTCATGAACAGGTTGAGGAATGAAAGGATGACAGTAATAATTATTTTCACATTCCATTATTAATGGAAGAAAACAATGAGGATGATCAAGAGCAGGAGAATAAAGAAGAAGAAGAAACAAGTGATGTAGTCAATGATGCGAGCCCGTAAAAGTCTGAAGCAGACATATTTGAGGTAAGTCCCCTACCAAGGAGATCAGGTAGGAAGACTCGAGTACCATCCAGATTGAAAGACTATGCTTTAATGACAAATATTTTAAACATTGTAGAGCCCACAAATTATAAAGAAGCAAGTCAATCTAATGCATGGAGGGCTGCAATGCATGAGGAAATTGAATCAATTATTATAAAACATACTTGGGATTTAGTTGAACTTCCTAAAGGTAAAACACCCATAGGATGCAAATGGATGTATAAACCCAAAATAAATGCATATGGGAGTATAGAAAATCTTAAAGCTAGACTGGTAGCAAAGGGTTACTCACAGTAAGAGGGAATATATTTCGATGAAACCTTTTCTCCTGTAGAAAAATTAAACACCATTAGAATGTTAATTTCTTTAGCAACAAAACATAAGTGGGAGCTAGAACAACTAGATGTTAAGTCTGCATTTCTAAATGGTGAGTTGAAAGAAGAAATTTATTTAGTTCAGCCTGAAGGGTTTGTTAAAAAGGGGCAGGAACATCTTGTTTGTAGATTGAAAAAGGCACTATATGGTTTAAAACAAGCACCCAGGTCATGGTATGAGAAGATCGATTCATTCTTTGTACATCATCGTTTTCATAAGAGCATGAATGATCCAAATATGTATACCAAGTTTACTAAGCAAAGGAAAATTATTTTGATTTCTTTGTATGTGGATGATATGATTATAATAGGGAATGCTAATAATCTGATCAAAGAAATCAAACGGCAAGTGTTTGAAATGAAATATCTCGAAAATCTCCATTATTGTTTGGGATTGGAAGTATGGAGAGATTCTGGACAGAATTTTCTTACTCAAGGTAAGTATGCTAGAAGTCTACTAGAAAAGTTCAGAATGGAGCAGTGTAGATTAGCAGCAACACCATTGCAGTAGAATCTAAAGCTGTTCGGTGACGATGGCACTAAAGAGGTGGATGCCGCTATGTATAGAAAGCTAGTTGGGAGTGTGATATATCTTAGTACAACTAGACTAGATTTGGCATACTCTGTTAGTGTGTTGAGCCAGTTTATGTCTAAACCACTCAAAAGTCACTGGGTCGCAGTAAAAAGCCTATTCAGGTATCTTAGTGGTACTAGTAATTATGGTATTTTATACACTAACACATATAATGTTACTCTAGCGGGATTTTTAGATTCAGATTGGGCAGGTAATTTGGATGATCAAAGGTCTATCACAGGTTACACATTCAACATTGGATCTTGGGTCATAGCATGGAGCAGCAAAAAGAAAAGCACTATAGCTTTATCTTCATGTGAAGTTGAGTACCAAGCATTGTGTGCAGCCACATGTGAAGCTATCTGGTTGAGAAGACTTCTCAATGATGCAGGAGAAAAACAAAAAGAATCAACTACCATTAAAAGTCAGAACCAAAGTACCATCGAGCTAGCATACAATCTAGTATTTCATAAAAATACCAAACACATCAATACTCAGTTCCATTTTTTTCGAGAGAAACTTCAATCAAAGGAAATATTTGTTGAATATTGTAAAACTTGTGACAATATGGCTAACGTTTTTACTAAGCCTCTTGGGCGTATAAAGTTTGAATTGTTTAGAGGGATGCTAGGAGTTCAGGGTAATCCTTTCGCCATTAAGGAGGAGAGTTGGAAATAATTAATATTATTTGTATATTAATGGAGAAATGGTTACATTGTTGTAACGTACCTCCTTAGTTTAGGATTAGTTCCTAGAATACAGGAGTATGGTTACAACCTCCTACTTATTTGCTATGTACTTATAGATGTATCTTTCTGATTAATGAATGTAGAGTGATCTCTTCATTTGACTGCAGTCTCGAGATGCAGTACTCACCTATGCGCTGCAACTCCTTTTCAATTCAGTGTGTTTTTTTATCTTATACCACATTCTTTATATGGATTTTATAGTAGATAATATGCGTCATACCACACGATATTTTTCATCCATCGGTGCGACATTAAAAAAATATCATTTATATGAATTCTACGTATTGCAGTAAAAAAAAAAAACTGGTCCATTCATGTGTATAGTTGTGCTCTAAAGAATTTCTCCCTAGCACACCTTTGCTAAAAAAATGTAATCTTTACACAAACTTATGGAAGGAGCTATGATATTGAAGTCGAGTATTTTACAAGTTTAGTGAGAAAATTCAAGTTCACCATATTTAGTAATAATCGTTTTTGGATTCCTTTAATCCTCCTCTAGGTACATAATAGATTTTTATAAAAGCGAGACACGTTGTAAAGCCACACTAGGTTTGTATAAAAGCAAGGCACATTGTAAAGCCACACTTAAAATGGTATTGGTATAAAAAAGGTTGCATGATTATGATTTAAATTATAAAATAGACTAATATTTTAATTCTCAATTTATAATTAATTCAACTACCTAAAAGTCTTATAAGTGTGAGCATAAGATTCCTCTTATTTGCAAGAAAAAATAATGGTATCGATCAACTTCTCGAAACTTCATGTATCTATCTTTTTTCCAAAGAACAAAACTGCACGCATGTATTATCTATATTTTCTCCAAATATTTTTTCCAAAGAAGAAAGCAGCATGCATATATTTGTGAAAAAAAATGTATATACAAACAAGCAATATATTAAAGCTACATGAATAAGACATAAAGTTAATAGAACTTGATCATGTATTCATGAAACAATGATATCATAGTTTATGTTAATTTGTTTTTGCATTTATAGTGAATATATAGATAATTCAAGTATAATCAAGATCTTATATGGAAAAAAATAGATTCATTAATTCAAGTCATACGAGAAAACTTATATTTCTAGTAGCGTACCAGTTCAACTACATTGAAGATTTAATGATCCACAACAACAACAACAAAAAAATGATTTTTTAAATTATTAAAATAGCTTTAAACATCCATTCAATTGAAAACATATGAATCATATAAGATCACAAGAATTTTGTGGTTAAACAATATCAACAAGTCATATTTTATTAAGTATAAGCTCTACAAGTTACTCAAGCTCAAACCTTATGAAAGAATTAATGGTAAAACACATATAAGAAACAATATGGAGGGTTCAACACCTAAATAACGAATATTAATGCTAATTAAGCAACACACATTCAACCATGTTTTAAAAAAAATCATTAAAGAGCATATGAGGATGAATGGTCACAGTTCAAAGACATAAACAAACTATAAGCCAAGGCCTCTAGTTTAAGAGAATATTTTTTCAAAGACAAATTTGAAGTGGTCAACAAAAAAACCCTTCTCAATTTCAAATCTAGTAGATAATCAAAAGTATAGCTTACTAGGAGAAGGACATGCAAACCACAAAACAAGCACTCCAAACAATTGGAACCAAAACAATAATCCAATTTGACACATGCACATAGAAAACATAACAACATTTCACATGAATTTCATCTATTTCCAACAATTAGTACCAACAAAATGCAAAATTTTGGTTTAAAGATGGAATCCATAAATTCAAGTTTCACAATTCTTTGCATGCATCCAATATTTTAATGCATAAACCACTCTTTAATGTACCCTAGAGAGTATCAACAATTAGGAATAGCCTAAAAAACTCTAAACAAAATAATTACTCGCTAAAAATAACAAAATGTAAAGAAATTACTATGAATTTTAAGAAGCTTAAAATTGAGAAAACTTACACCATGACCATGCCTCCTAAGCCCTACAATGCTTCTAAGGAATTCCCACTTCAAACTTCCCTAACTAGACATCTCTTATACTCAAAATAAAAATTCCTAATGGTTGTTATTCTTTAAAGGCTTCACCAATAAGCTCTCAAGTTAGACACTCAAACCACAAAGAGTTTTTCTACCAATAAAGAGGTAACCCAATAGTCCCTAGTTCATGCATGGAGATAATGCAAACAAACCAGTGAGACCAGGGAAAGAACACCATCATTTCACCCATGTTCAGAACCTTTGATCTAGGCCTCCACCAAGCTCCCCAACCAAAACCACTATCTCCATCTAGCGAGGTATTCCATCAATAGCAAAGAACAAAATAAACCGAGTAGGATGCAAATATAGACCAAAACAAGGAAAAGCAGGGAGTATTCTTTTCAATGGATAGATACACAAAGAGCAAGAATATCGTCCAATAAAAACAAAAAAAATGCAAACTATCATTTATTTACACATAAAGATAATACAAGCCAACCAACCAATCTTCAATTTATAGATAAGATTAATACAAACAAACTAAAACAATATATTATTTAAACATGAAAGTAATAAAAACCAACCAAACAATCATCAATAAATGGATAAAGGTCTGTGGGGTCTTGGTTAAATGGTGATGAGGTGGACTGTTATAGCACTCATCACACTCATCACACGTTCAATTCCCTCCCCCTGGTATACAAAAGAGAAAAAAATGAAAATAGGAACTACCAAGCTTACAAAAAAAAAATCAATATATGAATAAAGGTAATACAAGCAAACCAATATAATCATCAATATATGCATGAAGGTAATACAAGAAAACTGATACAACCAATGCTCAAACTCAATAGTTTTAGGTAATACAAACAAGCCAATACAACCAATGACCAAACTCAATAGTTTTATCCAATCTACTCTTTTCAACAAAAACAAAATATCATTTTAAATGATTTTTTTAAATTTTCAAATAATATAAATCATACTAAAATATATTCAGTGAGTGCTAAATGAATTATTCAAAAATAATGACAAATTAATGAGTTAAAACTACTCCTACTAAAAATGGTCATAAATGAATAAATTAATTAACTCAATTAAATCTCAAAAAATAATATTTAATATAAGGAGTTGTCTATCCAGGCAACGAAATAGCCAGAACCCAGTTTTTTGCTGGAATCCGGGCAATTAAAATTCAAGAAATCAGGTAGTTGGAGTGTTTGGAATCCATTTTTGATAGCGAAAATGGATTTAGCGCTACCAAAAACCCTTAGGGCACTCAAAATACTAAAGTTTAACAACTGAAAACATGATTTTGATAAAATCTTTGCTGGATTTTAAAAAAAAAATTGCCAGATTCCAAGCCAAAACGTTGCCTAGGAAAACTACGACTTTAATATAATACACAGCTAAAACTTTAGATAGTTAAATATCAAAACCTTTTAATGAAAGTATAAGATCGACAAGATCATTCTATATCCACGGTCACTCGTGCAGAAATTAATGCATCGAAGGTGGCCCAGAATAAAACGAATCCATGTAGCCCGCACCTAAAATTGTGGATTTAATCGTTGGATTAGGAATGGATGTATAAAAATTCCTGCACTTGCATTCTAGGAAAGCGTTTCCTCACAACACATGCTTCCCTCCATTCCGAAAAACGGACTCTTTTCGCATAAATTTATCAGACACCCGGCGATTCTAAGCGAGAGGCAAATATGTTGCTTACGGTGTTCAAAATCTAGCCTAATAAGGAAAAAAGAAAAAAAACAACATAACAATTTTATCTTCGCAGGTTTACGGTGAATGCCAACAGCACAGACCAGTGATAAAAATATTTATAGTAGAACCAGGCTGTGGCGTGGCGGGGTTGTTGTGCTTTGATGGGAGACATAGTTACAAAAATCAAGGTGGCAGGATTAAATGGATTATTCCCTTGCTTAAAGACCACCGCTTTTCTGAATAAATTCTCCCATCAACAGCTGTGAGATTCGTTCGGCAGATGTTATCCAAAACGGCAGGATTCGTACTGCAAAAAAGCACGAATGTGTTTTCAATAAGGAACTTGGGATTAGGGTTGGGATTTTAAAACATATTTATATTTTTTTTATTAATTTTTTTTAATGATGATTTTAATTAGATTTTCATTTCTTTTTATGATACAAGAAATGCTTCAAGATAGAGAAAATTAGAAATGAGGCAAATAATAAGAAATAGCACTGGATTGAAACTTTATCTGAATAAAGACCGTCTAGAAAAATGATTTTAGTAAACATTTAAAAATTAACAATTACATTGCGATAAACAATTTACCCATCAAATACTTTTATCCCTGGTTGAGATTTCATCAAATTTTGCGGCTCTGTGGATCGAATTGTATACACGCCTACAAATATCAAATGAAATGCGACTTCCTAGGTTTTGCGGCCTGGCACCGATCCACGTATCACGTAGAATTGTCTACGCGCTCATTGTACATCAAATAAAAGTGGGTGCAAAAAGGTAGTGTTGTTTTTTCTTTTTGAAAACTATGGAAATTTTGGTAAGATTTTTAAAAAATCAGGCTAGGGATTTTTGTAAATCCATTTTATAACTATCAAACTTTAATATTTTGGGTGTGCCAGAGGTTTTGGATGGTGTTGAATCCATTTTCACCATATTCAAACAATGATATTGTAATATTTCTAAAAAATAATTGGCAGGAATTCCCACCAATTTTGATCTTACTCCGAATTTCTCTGATTAGACAACTCCCTTGCAAAATAGCACCACTACCATGGTGACAAAGGCAGGGTGGCATGAAATGATCTATCACTCCACCAAGTTTTCCAAAAAACCATAGTCTAAAAAAACTCACATAATAACTCAGAAATTTTGGTAAGATTTGGTAAACATCATAATCTTGTTTACAGTTGTTGAACTTTAGTATTTTGGGTGCCATAAAGGTGTTTGATAGTCCTAAATCTATTTCCATTATAAAAAATGCAATTCAAACACTCCAACTACCTGATTTTTTGAATTGTAAACAACTCCTCTGCAGAAAAAGTTCCTTGATGCCCTCAAAAGTCAAAATAATAAAATATTGGTGCTCATGTTGAGTTTCAATCAACCTTCAAATTTTGTTCAAGATTGCAATCTTGAATAAGTTTTTATAAAGAAAAATATATTAACCCTAAAAAGGATTTATTTTTAAATAATAATTATGTTTATAGCCTTTCTCTATTTTAAATTTGGGCTTAAATAGATGTAATAAATATAATAATATTTAGTTAAAAATATAAAATTAATTTTGATTAAATTAAAGGTTTTTCAACTTTGTTTTTGATGGTTTAGATTTAATTTTTTTTTTATATAATTTTTTAAATTATCAATCAAATTATTTAAATTATTATTGATTTTTATAAATTATTTAATTTATATACGTTTATATAATCACTGAGTTCATAATGATAACGCTAAGCCACAAGTGGATCAAACTAGTATTGCGCCAATTAATTTAAAACACTATATGTTCCACCCATATCTTTACTGTTTTCTCTGCTGATTCTGGGGAGTGAATGTACCTAGTTTTATAAATGTGCACACGAAGTCACTTTTCATGTGAGTTTCCTTTTTCATTACGGCAAAACAAACAACTTGTATGATCAGAAAGAAGATAGAGAGAAAAAAACAATAAAATCCATCAACTCAACCAATAAATTTGGAACAGAACAGTTGGCTGTCTAACAATTTTGCCTCATTTTGAATGTGAATGCAGGAATGTTTTGTCATTAATCTGCAAATCTTCGGGATTATTATGTTTGAAGGTAAGTGGATTATAAATCTCGATCTAATACATTAGAATAATTATTTATCTGAGAAAACTGCTAAAATACCAGGTTGTATGATGTTAGTTTAGTTTTTTAAAGTGCATGAAAATTTGTTATTCAGACTGCATAATATTAGTTGATGATGGATAAAGTCCACTCTATCGGAGCTAAAAAAGTTATTTAATTTGATTTAATATTTTATTTCTATGATCAAAAAGCTTGGAGAGAAGCCTCAAGAGCTTACTATAATTTTGACATATTAAAAGGGTAGGAAGGTTAGTATTGCAACAAAATTTATGAAATTGATCCCTAATGTGGTTGTACTACTACCTAATTATATTAACAATCATGTTTGTTTTTATTTGAGTTTTCTTGGAATTTCTTAATAAACAGATATTTAAATTATAAAATTGACTTGTTTTCTTATGTACAACAATCTTATATAAAAATACTATAAAACAGAATGGTAATTTGCAGTACATTTCCCAGTCCATTGCCTATCAATAACAAATAGTGTATTTAAATGATGAATTTGAATTCATTTTACAATATTGATAGAAGTGATTAGCAATAGTGAAAATTATATATATATATATATATATAATTCTCATCTCATTTCATAAATATATATGTTTTTTATTATAATGGCATAATTTCTTGAAATTGGCCACTTTAATCATTTTTTTTAATTAAAATTTCTAATTTAATAAAATAAATTGAAAAATACCAAAATATTTTAGTCCAATCAATATATTAATAAATAAAATGTATGAAATAACTATTTTGCATATCTAAACCAAATATTCAAAAATTATTTAAATTATTTTTTTACTAAATTTTAATTAAAAATTTACTCTACCAATTATTCATGACCTCATATAATAATAAAAAAATAAAAAAAATAAAAAAAATATTAAAACTTACGCCCAATTAATTGAAACATAGCTATTGTATTATGTGCGTTACATTTCAAAAAATATGCATTTCGGAATTTTAAATCACCCAAATACCAAAATTAAATTAAAAATAAAATATTGAAACGTACATAGAAAAGTTGGCCAAATTCAAACGTCGGGATTGCATTGTGTTAAAATAAAAGATGCATTTAAAAAATTTAAATCACCCACAAATGCGTCTATTCATTATCCGTTCGATTCATTTATCATCAATCCGGCTTGACGTTGAACAGTTGTAGAGATTACCTGCAAGATAGTGGCTCTCGAAGGACTTGACCATGAAAAATTCGAACGCTCATGCTGAACAGAAATCATGTACGATTTTATACTGTTTTTTCAGCAGTAATTAAATGTTTAATCTTGTTGGCATTTTCCAAATAGTACATCATATTTTCATTTTAATGGTTCAGTAGTCCATTATATTTTGATTTGATTTATTTCTAATAAGATCTAATATTTTGGATAAAGTAGGAGAATGATGTAGCAAAATATTAGGTGAATGATGTAACAAAATATTTACAAAATTTCTATTTTGTTGTCTTTTCAGTTTTTTATATTTGCACAATTCCAAGGGGCCGAAGGAATTAAAAAAGAGAAGGCCATATATCAGCCAGTTCCAATATATCACCCCGTTCCAATCTAGACAATAGCATGGGATTTTGAACATTAGGGTTTTAGAATAGGTTTTCAGTGTCCAGGTCCTAGTGATTTTGTCTTATCAATCCTAGCTTATTACATTCTCATCAGCTTTTTTAGTGCTCACATTAGTTTTCAAAGGAAGGTAAGTTTGGCTTTGCCATTAGGTTGGATGTTTATTTTGTCACTTTTGATGTAAATTTAAGCATTGCATTTTTCCTTGCCAATGCTTTATTTGTATTGAGAAATAAGATTTGTGTTTTTCAATATTTTATTTTTATTAAGAAATTATATTTTCATATCTTTTTATTATAAAAAAAATACTTGAACAGAGTTACATTGTCAGTATCTTAATATCTTTTTATTATAAAAAGATATAGTGATAGATTTATGTTTGTAAATTGAATACACTCCCATTACATTTAAAAAATAAATTTTAATTAAAAAAATATTAGTAAATTTTAAGTGTATAAATAAATATATTGTAACTATATTTATATTTATCTAATAATATATCCATTATAGCCACATATCATATAGTTGAATTTCCAAATATACAAAGAAATATATAAATTTTAATTTAAAAAATGTTAATAAATATCAAATTAAAAAAAAAAAATACATTATAGCCATATTCATATCTAATTAATGATATATTCATTATAGCCACACTTCATTGAATGACAAATGTATGAAAATATCAATTAAAAAAAACTTTAAAAATAATAGTTAGAGCAGCAAGTCCAGTTTTATTATTTATTTATCACTGTATATTTTATTCCTGTATATTTTATTCTAAATAATGCTCATAGAAGAAGAATTATTTGATTATAGAAGAGGTTGAACTATTAAGTAGAACTATGTAAAAGAATAAATACTTAATTAAGTAAAAAGTTTACCTGCTCAATGAAGAAAAAAAATATGATAGGAAAAATTCTTTCATTTTAAAATTATATTTGTAAATATATAAATTTATTTTATTGATAGGTAAAAAAAAATTATAAATATATAAACCTTTAAAATTATACATTTTAAAGAAAATATTTAATAATTTTAAATTTAATGAAAAATAAGAATTTCAATTGATATGATAGCATTTAATAAAAATGCAAACAGTTTGATCTAACCACTTTAGAAAAAAAAATTATAAAAAAATTTACTGTTATTATTTAAACTAATTAGGGATGTTACCCAGAATTCTTCATAATAAGGGTAGTCCCCTTATATACACCACCACTCTCAATATTGAGATGAAGCATCGACGGTTTGATTCCAAGTTCAAATTGTTTTTAAATATTAGTTTAATATTTATTTAATACTAACATTAAGCATTAATTAAAAAATGTTTAATGAGTTGCTAACTATCTCCGAATGATCTGGAGCGAAAGCCAGTGCAATAAAGCCGCTGTAATGCAAACTTGGACGAAGTTAAAAGGTCACAGCTTTAGGTGCTTCCGTTATTATCACCCAACCTTTAGTAACACGTACATGGCATTTAATATTTAATTTGAAATAGGAAGAGATGAATGCAAACCCATAGCATTTAATATCTATTTTCAAATGCCTTTGAACTGAAAGATTACATGACTTGACTCTTAATATTTTATTTGGAATGTCTAATAATAAATAGTGAGAAAAGACCAAGTATTAATATGCTAATAGGTTTATTACTAAAAGAGATTTTAAAATTTATAATTAATTAATATTAATAAGAATCAAATGATAATAATTTAACCAATTAATACTGATATTAATTAATTAAAATAACTAATTAAAATATATTAATGAAGATCTTCGCCCAAAATTAATATATTAATATATTAAAATATTAATACATGATTAATATAATGGTTTAGTAAGTAATTAATATTAATTAAAATATTTATATATATTTAAAAATATATTGGTATATTAAAATAATTGAAATAAGTTATATTATTAGATCTAAGAATTTTGTGATCCATAATGTAGATAAATGTCTTTCGGTTTAATCACATCATTAGGATTTGGTGGACATTTCGAACCATCTAATGTGGTTCATCCTTAGGACAAGGTGAAGAAGGAAATTGATCTCATTGAATAAATAGTAAGGATGTGTCATTGCCTCATGATAGCTATTAAAACTAGCCATTAAAAACTAGCAGTTATTTAGTTAATTGGTGAGAAAATTTAAAAGTTTTTAATTATTTAAAAATATTATAACGAATAATATAATAATTTTAAATGTTTAAATAAAATTAATAAGGGGGAAGAGGTAAATAATAGTATTTGGAATAATATTAAAATATTGAAGTTATTAAGAGAAATTAATAATAAAGGGGGAAGGGGTAAATGAATAATACAAAATAATATGAAAACAAAGAATTATAATTATTATAATGAGAGGGGGGGAAAATAAATATCAACATATATATATATATATATATATATATATATATATATATATATAAGGTAGGAATCCATCTAATAATATAGTACAAGGGATAATATCTATCAAGAGGAAATTACATAAAAACATAAACCAGAGAAAAAGAAAAGAAGGATACAAACAAAAGAGGAAAAATAAAAACAAAGGGACGAGAATAAAATCAGAGACAAAGGAAAACAACACATGGTGGATGAATCACCTTGAGAGGGCCGGAATCCAACTCTTAATTAATATCCACCCATCATCTCTCTTGAGATTTTTAGGATGTCTCTCAATTTCAATAACCTCCCTCAGCTTTCTATGATGGAAGTGATCCACCTTAGCAACGACTTTGGAGTCCTCAATGCAAACATGGTGACACGATTTCCCATCATGCTCCGCAAGAGCAGAAGTGCGGGATCGACTGTGCCTAATGTCTGCAACATGCTCATGGATTCTCTGTCTAATGGATCGACTAGTTTCCCCAAGATAGGGAGTACCGCAGGAGAAAGGTAATAAATAAAAACCTTTCATGTCCTTTGGGTCTATAGGGTCCTTAACAGATCTAAGAGAATTTTTGATAGTACAAATATGTCTAAAAGAAGAGGCAACATTATTTCTCCTAAGGACAGGGGCAATTCTATCTGAGGTCCCTTGGATAAACATAAGATTCACCTTTGAGATAGGATCCAACAAGAAGATTTGTTAACACAATAGGCCCCTTTAAGACCTATTGTTAACACAATCAGTGGTTCTTCTTATCATATGGCTAAATTCTTAGCTCGTAATCTTAAACCCCTGGTGGGGCTTACTGATTCTTTTCTGAAGGAATATGCTTCTTTTATCAAGGAATGGAGAGACACCAGGTTAGATCCTGGGGATTTATTAGTTAGTTTTGATGTTGTCTCCTTATTTACCAAAATCCCCATCATGGAATCTACTGATGTCATTAAGAGAGTCTCATAAAAGGACACTTCTAAGTTGGTTGGCCTATGCCTCACCTCGACTTTTTTCAGTTTCCAAGGTGAGTTCTATGAGAAAACCTGCGGATTGGCCATGGGTCTTGGAAATATTATCATTGATGGCAAAGGAGCTCAGGAGAGAATGGCACGTGCAACAAGTGCAATAACCAAAAGAAAAAGCTCATGAGAGATTCCCAGAAGTAGCAAAGAAGCATAGGTAGCATAGGCAGCAGAGGCAGCGAAGGCAGCAGAGGTAGCAAGGGAAATTGAATAGCGAAGGAAAAGGAATGTAGCAGAGGTAGTGAAGGAAGCAAAGGCAACAAAGGCAATAGAGGGAGCGAAGGCAGTTAAAACCTCGTGCAACAGAGGCCTAAAGCAGAGGCAGCAAAGGCAACATAGGCAACAGAGGTAGCGAAGGCAACAGCGAAGCAGCAAAGGCATGCAACAAGCGAAATAATCCCAAATCAGAGTGAAAAGCTCAAGAGGAGTAACATTATGCAGAAAAGACGAAATCATCTTCAATGTGCAGTAAAGAGGAAGAATAGAATAGCAGCAGTTGAAAAAACAGGCGAAACAGGTGAAGTGGACTCGTGTCGGGCGGAAAGAATCTGCATTCCGGGAGGTAGCAAGCATGGGAAGCAAAGGAGGAAGAGGAATATGAGTTAGACCTTGTGTACATCTTATGATATGCGATGCAATGCAATGAGATGCGATGTGATGCGAAGATGCGATGTGATGCAATGCAAAGTGGAGATGCGAATTGGTGATGCGAAGTTCATCGCATATCACAGATCGAGAAGCTCAGAAGAGATAGCACTCATAAATTCCGAAGTGCGAAGTGCAATAAAGATCGAAGCTGAAACCTAAAGCATTTCAAGTCCGGGAGTAGGGGATTTCCCATTGTTAAATCACATCGGAGAACAAAGGTGCATTAGAACATAAAATGTTAAAACCTGCGGGCAAGCGAAATGTGATGCACTATAATTGGTCACTGTGTTGTGGGACACTTTAACCAAATTTAATTCTGAGGCTAAGTGTTTTATGAAGAAAACCATGGAAGCAGAGATCGACTCGGGTTACAAAGGAAAGACCTGAAAACATGAAGAAGGACTTGGAGCATCTACAGAACAGTGTTAAGAGGTTTCGTTCATTGAGAAAAGCAAATTGTTGAATGCTGCGGGAAAAAGAAGGAAGGTGACTAGGCATGGTCGGGCAAAAGGAGATATGATGGCACTGTTAGAAATGCAATAGAATGGGTCAAGTCAGACAAAAAGAGTAGTTATGCAGCAGAGCTAGAATATAACAACAGAAACTGAAAAGATAATGACAACAACAGAAAAGACAAATATATGGTGAACCAAGAGCTAAAAGAGCTAAATTGAAATATTATTGTATCTATAAATGTAAATGATTTAATTATTTTTATTGTATGTGATGCAAATGCAAGTCTTCGTAGGCATAGGAAAAACTCGATGAGTGTTGTAATGGTTATTTCTCATGTAATAACTTGAACTGAAGAATGAGGAATAGAATGGGTGGAAGGCATAGGGTCAGGCCTGTTCATTTCATATTCCCTGTAGAATGAAATCAGTGAGGAGTTATCTGTATAATAGATGTAATATCAGTGGAAAGAGAGAGGTTAGAGAACTACAAAATGGATGAGAGAGGAAGAAGAATGTAAGAAAGTTGCTGGAGGTTAGAGAGTGTAAGAAGGAGGAGCAGATAGAAAATCTGTGAAGATTCAAAGATGATATAAGGCAAATATGAAGGCTGGAGGACAACCATGAAGAAGGAACAGAACAAAGTTGATATCCCGGTAAATCAACACGTGTTTTCATTGAAGTGTGAGGAAGTTGGTGCTTCCATATTAAGTTGTAGTTTGATAGATGTCCAGTTGTAGCTGGATGAGGTAGGATCCTCTTGTAGGTTGTAGCTTGTAGAAAATAGATGGGAGTTGGAGCTTCCTTGCAAGTTGTAGCTTGTAGAATTGAGGTAGGAGCCTCCTATAGGTTGTAGCCTGCAGAAAATAAATGGGAGTTGGAGCTTCCTTGCAAGTTGTAGCTTGCATAATTGAGGTAGTAGCCTCCTGTAGGTTGGAGCCTATAGAGAATCAGTGGTGAGAGGGAGTTGTAGCTTGCCTTTGCATCACAGCAATAATAAGATGTGATTTTCTCCCTTATGGGTTTCCACTTATATCTGTTGTATATGTGCATGATGATTATGTGTTGATATTCTGTATTTAATCTCCTTAATACCTACTTCTCAGTTATTAAGATTGTTGTTCCATTATATATTAAGTTGATCATGAAATGAAGATGTAAATAAGTGTAAAAGAAAGTTTTACAAGACGATGACTGCATCAAAATTATTCACCCCCCCCTCTTAGTTTAACCAAGGGTTCAACAATTAGTATTAGAGGAGGTTACTTCTGTATCAGTTTAACAACTGGAAGGAGATGCTAGGTCCCCAAGATGGCTAGTCTAGAAGGACACTCAACAAATAAAGCCCCTTTGTTTACTAGTACAAATTATGCCTTCTGGAAAATAAGAATGAGGACATACATAATGTCTCTAGGAATAGAAGTTTGGGCTTTTTTGGATTTGAGATATGCCCCAAAGGATTCTGACAAAGAGAAAGAAGACAAACAAGATTTTGTAGCTAATTCCAAAGCCATGAATGCTCTCTTAAGTGGTCTGTGTGAGGCATAATTTATTAAAGTAATGCACAAAAAGACTACCAAAGAAATATGGGATACATTAGAAAGTATCCATGAGGGAGATAAAAAGGTGAAGATGGCCAAACTACAAGTCTATCAAGCCCAATTTGAAAATATACAAATGAATGAAGAAGAAGATGTTGCCAGCTTCTTCTTAAAGGTTGCAGAAATTATGAATAATATGAAAGCTCTAGGAGAAACCATTAGATAATGTGTAATTGCTCAAAATATATTGATATCTTTACCATCCAGTTTTAATCCCAAGGTTTCTGCCATAGAACAAACATCTGATTATGAAACATTGACCATGAACCAATTACTTGGAAACTTAACAACCTATGAGATGAGACTTCCACAGAGGAAGTCAAATGTGAGGGAGGCAGCCTTTAAGGCTGAGAAGAGCAAAGAAGAAAAGGAAGATACATGCTCCTGCTCTAATGAAGAAGAGGCCAAATTTATCAGAAGATTGGATAAAGGCTCAGGTAAGTATAAAGGTAAACTTCCATTTAAATGCTTTAATTGTGGATGAGTTGGGCACTATGCATCACAATGTCCTTACAAGAAAAAAAAGAATTGGACTCAAGATACAGAGAAAACCAAAACTAATAATTGGAAGAAAGGGAAGAGATTCAATAGAAAATCCCTTTATGCTCAACAAGATAGCAGTTCCTCTGAAAACTCAGATGAATCCTCAAATGAAGAAGGAACCTCTGAATTTGTGTTGATGGCAAAGGAAGAGTCTGAAGGATTCGTTCTAGAAGATGAGGAAGAAGGTGAGGTAGATATTGAGGGGGAGCTAAGAAGTGCCCTGGAGGAAATAGATAGACTTAAACTCAAGTGCAGCAAATAGAAAGACATTCTCCTCAAATATGTAAAAGAGTTACCAAATTCAGAAGACCTCATTCAATTGAAAGTAGAAATTGAAGAAGCCAATAAGGTGGAAGATATTCTGCTAAAGCAAATTAAAGATAAACATTAGGATCAAGAGAAATTGGAAGAAGAAGTGGTATGCCTGAGAAAGAAACTAGAAAACACCCAAAGGGAATTTTCATTGAACACTCCTCGAATGACAAGAATTAAGCAGTTGGACAAGATTCTAAATGCTCAAAGGTCTCCTCTCATAAAGGCTGGGATAGGATATGAAGGAGAAACTAGTAAGTCCAAGGTAGAAGATAACGATAATATCATTTTTGTAAAAGATGTAAAGGATAATGAAGCAACTCAAAAAGGAACTACAGAAGTAGAAGCCAGCAAGAACTTGATGTGTGATGAAATAAACAGAAACAAGAAGCAACATCAAGAGACAAAGAATGAGAGGAAGAAGCAAGCAGTTGCAAAAATCTCAATTGTTCCTGAAGATCAATTAAACAATTTCGGAATATCTCAAAGGATATTCTTTTCTCCTATGAGAAATGTCACTTGTTTTTCTTGTCACAAACTGAGACGTATTGCTGCATACTTTCAAACAAAAATAATCGATTTCAACCAACAAAGGATGCAGAAAATGAAAATACTACCTCAAGTAACCAAATGGAGAAGACAAACCTTCACCAGATACACTAATCGTTTCCATGGGTATTGTTTTTGTTGTAAGGGGTTCGGCCATAAAGCCATGGAATGCAGAACGTATGGACAAATAATAATGTTTAAAACCTCAAGGAGATTCATGAACAATGGAGAATTCAATCATATACATAATCCATTCAGAAACATAATCAAATGCTTTGACTACCATCGAATCGAGCACAAGTCTAACAAATGTCCTCTCAAATAATGTGGTCCATCTTCTCCGAAAAGGTGCCAAACAAATAGCTTCCTGCAGAGGAAAAAGAAGTTGAATAAGTGTGACCTGGCTCTAATAGCTCAAGATCAGAAAAGCCAATGGTATATGGACAGTGGATGCTCCAAGCATATGACTAGAGATTGAAGTAAGTTTGTCAGTCTGACTAATGGAAGAGGAGGGGCTCAAGATGTACTATTTATGGATGGGCTGAAAGCCAATCTGCTAAGCATCAGTCAAATGTGTGATAAAGGCTGTGAGGTCCTTTTTAGAGCCCAAGATTGTGAAGTAAGATCGAGCACCATAGGAAAGACCTTTATCAAAGGTGTTAGAATAGAAAGTAATGTCTATATATTGAAAGAAGAGAATGAAACGCGCCACATAAGTAAACTTGATGAATCATGGTTATGGCATAGAAGATTGGGACACTTAAACTTTGACCACATCATCAGTTTGAGCAAGAAGAAAGCAGTCATAAATATGCCTACAATAAAGAAGCCTCCAAATACCATATGTAAATCCTGCCAATTGGGAAAACAGACCCACACATATTTCAAGACCAAAGATGAACTATTTACAAGTAGGCCACTTTAGCTTGTACACATGGACCTATGTGGACCTTCAAGAACTAATGCACTAGGTGGAGAATCTTATTTCATGCTAATAATAGATGATTTTACCAGATTGACGTGGGTGGCATTTCTCAAATATAAATCTGAAGAAATTGAGAAATTCAAGATATTCAAGGCATTGGCAGAAAATTAAATAAGATTCAAGATACAATGCATCAGATCAAACAGACGGGGTGAATTCATAGACTATGATTTTTCAAACCTATGTAATGAACATGGGATAAAACAAGAGTTTACAATTGTAGGTACACCTCAATAGAATGGAGTGGAAAAAAGACAAAACAGGTTAGTACAACAGATTTCTAGAGCCATGATGCAAGAAAGTAACATTCCCCAAACCTATTGGGCAGAATCAGTACACACAACTATTCACATTCTGAACAAAGCTCATCTAAGACCAAATTGTGATAAGACTCCTTACGAATTATGGCATGGTAAACTAGCATCAATCGAGCACTTTACAGTCTTTGGAAGTAAGTGTTTCATAAAAATTAATGATGAAAAATTGGGGAAGTTTGATGCAAGAGATGATGAAGGAATATTTTTAGGATATGCATCCAAGAGTAAGGGTTACAGGTGTTACAACAAAATACTGCACAAAATTGTGGAATCTACCAAATAGTATAAGAAACACAAGCTGCGCCATTCCTCCAGATGATCATGAAGCTGAGAACCAAGATAATGATGAACATAAGAAGACAACAGAAGATAGTGAATTAAACTGAAATGGTCCCTCAAGATACACTCAAAAGAACCATCTAGAAGATCAAATCATTGGGGACAAAAGTGTGGGAGTCCAGACAAGAAGACATCTTGTTGAACAGACATAAGAAGTATACCTAGCCATTCTATCTCAAATAGACCCAAATAAGTTCGAAGAATATAGCAAAGAAACAAACTGGGTAAATGCTATGAATGAAGAACTAGACCAAATTGAGAAGAACAATACCTGGGAATTCATTCCAAGACCCACTGGGAAAAATGTGATTGGCACAAAATGGATATTCAAGAATTAGATGAATGAACAAGGGGAGGTAATCATAAATAAAGCCAGACTTGTATGCAAGGGATATTCACAAATTGAAGGACTTGATTATGATGAAACCTTTGCCCCTATAGCCAGGATGGAAGCAATCAGAATGTTTTTGGCCTTTGCATTCTATCATGATTTCAGGGTATATCAAATGGATGTGAAGTCCACCTTCCTGAATGGAAATTTAGAGGAAGAAGTCTACATGGAGCAACCTGAAGGATTCTCATTAACAGAGAAACATTACTATGTGTGCAGATTAAATAAAGTCTTATATGGTCTGAAACAAGCTCCTCGTGCATGGTATTCAAGGTTGGACAAATACATGAAAAAACAAGGGTTTAAGAAAGGAGGAGTAGACAGGAATTTGCACATAAAGGCTAATGAAGATGAACTCTTAATTGTAATAGTATATGTAGATGACATCATGTTTGGTATCAACAAATATGAGTTAGCAAAAGGATTTGCTGAAGAAATGAAATCAGAATTTGAGTTGTCAATGATTGGAGAGCTCACTTTCTATTTAGGACTTCAAATTCAACAAAAAAACATTGGAATATTCATTTCGCAAGAAAAATACTTAAGAGAAATGTTGAAAAGGTTTCAAATGGAAGAGTGCAAGCCTGTGCCAACTCCCATGATCACTGGATGCAAACTATGTGTTAATGACGGATCAATAGATGTAGATCAAAAAATTTATAGATCCATGATAGGATGTATGCTATATCTAATTGCTTCTAGACCAGACATTATGTTGGTAGTAGGACTTGTAGCAAGATATCAAGCAACACCAAAACAAAATCACTTACTTGCAATCAACAGAATATTTAGATATCTACAAGGAACCTCACATTATTTCCTATGGTATCCAAAAGGAAAAAGTTTCACACTGACAACATACATAGATGAAGATTGGGCCAGTTGCATGGATGACAGGAAAAGCACAAGTGGAGGTGATTTTTATTTGGGAAAAATTCTGGTGGCATGGCTAAGCAAGAAGCAAACTTCTATCTCTTTATCTACAACAGAAGAAAAATACATAGCAACAACAGCATGTTGCACACAAATAATGTGGATGAAAAAAACTCTCCAAGACATGAAGGTAAGCATTTATGAACCCATTTCTATCAAATGTGACAATACAAGTGCAATAAGTATATCAAAAAATCCTGTACTTCATTCAAAAACAAAGCATATCCCAATAATGTACCACTTCCTCAGAGAACAAGTAGCACAAAAATTAGTAAAGTTGGAATATGTACCAACTAAGGAACAAATATCAAACATATTGACAAAAACTCTTGCTAAAGAACCATTCGAATATCTAAGAGACAAACTAGGGGTAGTGTCTGCAGATGTTACTCTCTAACATGATCAGAAACCAAAAAATAAAAAATAAAAAAAAATTAAAGGCTGCATACAAGGAACAGGATTAGTGCAGAAGACAAGTGGTAGTCAATATCAAACAAGAAATCATCATTCCAGGGGGAGAGCAGTCAATAAAAATTGTCACAAAAGAGCTAGAGAAATGGAGTAGTGCATGGAATAGGTCCTCAAGATTAGAGTATTATGAAAATATAGAAACCACACTTGGAAAAGTGCAACCCTTTGCCATTGATGTCAAAGGGGGAGGAAAAGCAAGCAAAATAAGAAAGGCTCTTCTGTAAAGCAGGAAGAGGAAGAAAGACAAGATACTTCTCAGAATGAAAGGGGGAGGAAGTCCTAAAGGAAGTATGGGAGTGTTGGTGGATGTGTTGCCATCAATGCCAAAGGGGGAGACTGTTGGAAATATTTTCATTGATGGCAAAGAATCTCATGAGAGATTGGCGCGCGCAACAAGTGCAATAACCAAAAGAATAAGATCAGGAGAGATTCACAGAAGTAGCAAAGAAACATAGGTAGCATAGGCAACAGAGGTAGTGAAGGCAACAGAGGTAGCAAGGGCAGTTGAACAACGAAGGCAAAGGCGTGCAGCAGAGGTAGCAGAGGCAACAAAGGCAACAGAGGGAGCGAAGGCAGTTAAAACCTAGTGCAGCAGAGGCGTGCAACAGAGGCAGCAAAGGCAGCAGAGGCATCATAGGCAATAGAAGCAGCGAAGGAAGAAGAGAAGCAACAAAGGCATGCAACAAGTGAAATAATCCCAAATCAGAGTGAAAATCTCAAGAGGAGTAACATTATTCAGAAAAGAGGAAAGAAAAATCAATGTGCAGTAAAGAGGGAGAATAGAACAACAGCAGTTGAACAAACAGGAGAAATAGGTGAAGTGGACTCGTGTCAAGTGGAAAGAATCTGCATTCTGAGAGGTAGCAAGCATGGGTAGCAAAGGAGGAAGAGGAATATGAGCTAGACCTCGTGCACATATTATGATATGCGATGCGATGAGATGAGATGCTATGCAATGTGAAGATGCGATGCGATGCAATGCGAATTGGCAATGCGAATTGACGATGTGAAGTTTATCGCATATCACAGATCGCAAAGCTTAGAAGAGATAGCACTCATAAATGCCAAAGTGCGAAGTGCGATAAAGAGAGCGGACGTGATACAGATTGAAGTTGAAACCTAAAGCATTTAAAGTTCGGGAGTATGGGATTTCCCATTGTTAAATCACATCAGAGAACAAAGGAGCATTAGAACATAAAACATTAAAACCTATGGGCAAGCGAATTGCGATGAACTATGATTGGTCACTGCGTTGTGAGACCCTTTAACCAAATTTAAGTTTGGGGCTAAGTGTTTTATGAAAAAAACCATGGAAGTAGAGATCGACTCGGTTTACAAACGAAAGACTTGAAAACATGAAAAAGGACCCGGAGCATGTACAAAACAGTGTTAAGAGGTTGTGGCCGTTGAGAAAAGAAAATTGTTGAATGCTGCGGGCAAAAGAAGGAAGGTGATTAGGCATGGTCGGGCAAAAGAAGATATGATGGCACTGTTAGAAACACAATAGAATGGGTCAAGTCAGAAAAAAAGAGAAGCTATGCAGTAGAGCTAGAATATAACAACAAAAACTGAAAAGATAGTGACAGTAACAGAAAAGAAAAATATATGGCGAACCAAGAGCTGAAAGGGCTGAATTGCAATATTATTGTATCTGTAAATGTAAATGATTTAATTGTTTTTATTTTATGTGATGCAAAGGCAAGTCTTTGTAGGCATAGGAAAAAATTCCTGAGTGTTGTAATGATTATTTCTCATGTAATAACTTTAACTGAAGAATGAGGAATCTAATGGGTGGAAGGCATAGGGTCAGGCCTGTTCACTTCATAGTCCCTGTAGAATGCAATTAGTCAGGATTTATCTGTATAAGAGATGTAATATTAGTGGAAAGAGAGAGGTTAGAGAACTGTAGAATGGATGAGAGAGGAAGAAGAATGTAAGAGAGCTGCAGGAGGTTAGAGAGTGTAAGAAGAAGGAGGAGCAGATAGAGAAGATATGAAGATTCAAATATGATATAAGGTAGATATGAAGGCTGGAGGACAAAAGTGAAGAAGGAAAAAAACAGAGCTGATATCCAGGTAAATCAACACGTGTTTTCATTGTAGTGTGAAGAAGTTGGTGCTTCCATATCAAGTTGTAGCTTGATAGATGTCCAGTTGTAGCTGGCTGAGGTAGATGCCTCTTGTAGGTTGTAGCCTGCAAAAAATAGATGGGAGTTGGAGCTTCCTTGCAAGTTGTAGCTTGCAGAATTGAGGTAGGAGCCTCCTGTAGGTTGTAGCCTACAGGAAATAGATGGGAGTTGGAGCTTCCTTGAAAGTTGTAGCTTGCAAAATTGAGGTAGTAGCCTCCTATAGGTTGGAGAGTACAGAAAATCAGTGGTGAGAGGGAGTTGGAGTTTGCCTTTGCACCACAACAATAATAAGATGTGGTTTTCTCCCTTATGGGTTTCCACTTATATCTGTTGTCTATGTGCATGATGATTATGTGTTGATATTCTGTATTTAATCTTCTTAACACCTGCTGCTCAATTATTAAGATTGTTGTTCCATTGTATATTAAGTTGATCATGAAATGAAGATGTAAATAAGTATAAAAGAAAGTTTTACAAGACCATGACTGCATTAAACTAATTCACCCCCCCTCAGTTTAACCAAGGGTTCAACAATGGGTTCCCCTCTTTCCCATGTCTAAATTATTTATGGAGGATGTTGAAATGAAGGCTTTGGCCTCAGCTCAATTTCACCCAAATAAGTGGAACAAGTTCATGGATGATACCTATGTCATTTGACCCCTTGGTCGCGAGAAGTTAGATTTGTTTCTTGATCACCTGAATTCCTAGTTTGATTACATCAAATTCATGATGGAAGTAGAGGTGGATGAATGCCTTCCCTTCTTAGATATTATTATCTCTAGAAGGGATGATGATTATATCCCTCACCAAGTTTTCCACAAGAAGACTGCCACTAAGCAATATCTTCATGCTGATTCTCATCATTTTCCTACTCAAAAATATGGTGTTCTCTGTCACGTCTCCCAGACCCAGCTTCTTACCCATATATCATCACTTCGATATTCTCGGCTTTATGTACCAGCTAACAAAAAGATTTCTTATTGAATTCATTTCAATTTCATATATCTAGTTGACTGATATATCTATTTATATTAGTTGTATTTCTCAGGTCAGTTTTTCAGAGTTTTGACCAACTCTAGCCGATCAATAGGCCCTTCCTCCAACTTTCCAGTTTGCAGGCCTTATAGAATTTTCCACAAGTTTAAAGTTTCAGCATCGACGTATAGATTTATGCCTCCTCGCATACATCTATCTATACTCCGTTAACCTCCATTGCTCCAACTGCTTTCCCAGCAGTTTATATGGACGGTGAACAGATGCTCTGTTCATGGTATTATTTTCATATACTTACAACCTTTCCTCACACAAACTTTTTTCATACAATAGATAGGATTCTCCCCTTATTTTACTGTTACAACATTCAGCATGTTTGACACCCTGGTGCAGATTCAACTGTTCCATGGGAGAACTAGGAAACAGATCCTCCTGTTCCAATCAAATGGAGGTAGAGAATATTGAACTGGATAGTTTAGAATCTCTAATGTTAGATTCTCGTACTTAGTTAGGATTCAACTTCTGCTTTCATATGTTTACACTTACCTTTAATAGAATAATTTAATTTCTTAGTTTTACAATTCTTTCCATTGTAACTCAGCTGACATACTGAACCCCATACTGCTATCACAGGGTTGTTGTTTCCCACTTTCTGTTATTGTTTACAGGGAATTCTGTGCCATCAGTATTGTTATGATAGGTTTAGTTGTTTGGGACTTGCTGTTCATGGGTACTATTCTGTTAACATTTTCTGTTTATACACATAGCAATTAAATACTCCTTTAAAAGACAGCAAGCTATACCTGTACATAGTTATTAGATTTGTTGTTCAAATGATCTATCATCTCTAAATTCATTACTACAAGGTACTCATCCCTACAACCCAACCATCTGTCTCTGCTATCAATAGCTTTAGTTTGCAATTACATAAGTTACTGAACAAATAATCAATCTAAAATTTGCATAATGATCCATAACATAACAGTTCATAAATTGCATAATGAACCATAACATCACAATTCATAAATTGCATAATGAACCATGACATCACAATTCATAAAACAGGGATATATTTAATACAGACTTACAGAAATCTCCAAAATTATGCATGCATACCTCTACTATGACCAGTCCTCCCAACCTTAGAGTTCGTTTATCTCCAGAACTCACCCCCGAGCTGAGATCCTCCAAGAACAGACTAACCTCAATCTGTTCTGAAGTAGCTTATTTAAGCTATGCTTTCCCCAAAGCCTGTTTCCAATTCTGCGTCCAGAATTTCAGGATGCTTTATTCCTGTTTAGCCTAGGCTTCCCATTTTGGGACTCTTTAACGCTGCTTTAAGCTTTTCCTCAGCTTTTCCAGCTTTTTCTCACCTCTTCCCAACTACTCCTCTTCATTGGGGAAATTTATATTTTTTCCTTAAAAATCTAAATTAGAAATAATTTCTTTCAAGGATTTTTGAAAGATTTTGGGGAAAGTCTTTTTCCTTTTCCATCACCTCACGGATTAGGCATGTGATCTCACTTTCTCATCTGGTCATAGTGCATACACAATAATTATTTATTTTTCATAATAATTAGTTAACCACATCCACACAATAATTATCCATTGGGGTCCACTCCCCTTTGGATTTATGTTCAAATGTCTCATTTGAAAAGCATAGAACTTGGGGGTGTTAGATATTCCCCCTCTGAAAATAAACACCGTCCTCGGTGTTGACAACTATCTACTTAGTTTATTTTGAACATAATTATGAATGCTGTTCCATCATTTTAGCTTCTCTATTCCATGTAGCTCTTTCAGCAGTAAAGTGCTCCAGTGCACCTTTACTCTAGCTACTGTTCGATTTCGCAATTCCATTTCTTCCCGCTTTCATCTTTGAAGCGACTCTGGAAGGAATTTCTTCTTTTGGTTCCACCTGAACCACAATCAAATCAATCATGTGAGAAGCATCATGTACCAAGGAGACATGAAACATATCAGGAAATTTAATAAGCAATGGTAGGGCTAATTTATAAGCCATTAGTTTCCCCACTTTCCAACACCTTCCTCGATGTTACACTTTAACGTTGATTTTTCAATTTTGACAAAAATTTCTTCTTCGTCCTTGATTAGTTTCCAGCAGAGTACTCTCCCGCTTCCACTCTATTTACTGATGCTTTATGCAGTTGGTTTTCTTCCTACTTCTTTGCAAGAAGTCTGTTTGGACGATCTTTTATTCTGGTTTCTCTGTCCACAATTCATACCAATGTAAGTAATGTCAGGTACATACAATTTATAATCCACAACAACATTCTGCATTTCAATAACTTAAGAAATTCAGTTATTAGTCAAACCGTTCAGGTTCATAATAGTTTAGTGTACTTTTAGTACACTACTTATCCTTTCTTGTTTTTCAGTGAGATTCTTTCCTCACGCAATTGGGTCCCGTTCAAATTTTCTTGATTTTCTAGGTGATTCATCTTCACCCCCCCTTTTTTTTTCTCCTTGCTTCCAGAGTGTACACTTTCCTGTTACACACTTGGCTAAACAATTTTACACTTTTCATTAGTACTCATAAATGAAAGAAAACAATTGTATCATACGCATGGTTATGCTTACCCTTTCTCAGTTCATTGCTGTACTCCCAGCATCTTTTCATTGTTTTCTTTTGTTAGTCAATCAATTTAATTAATAATAACTAGATTCATTAATAATCTCTTAAATTCAATTCTTACTTTACACATGAGTTTTATCCACTAGTTCAAACTTGCATGAATAAATTTGGATCTGATGGGTTTTCCCCCCATACCCAAGTCCAAATGCATCTCATCCTCTTTTCTCTTAGTTGGTAGCTGTATGATTTCACACTATTTCCCTATTTTGAATTTAAGACTCAGGGAAATTTAATTTAATAAAATTTACACCAACACAATTTTCCATATAGGTTTTCCATTCTACCCTAGGTAGCCCACCTGGGAAAATTTTATTTATCCTTTCATTCCTTCATTCATACTTAATGAAATGAATTTGCATTATATTATCTAATATGCAATGGTTCACAACTACTAAACCAACTATTTAACTGTGTGTATAACTCATACTTACACTTACCGCTTCATTATTTTGCATGAACCAACATATGCTTATTACCAAAATACTCTAATCATGACTTAAATCATCTTGGAAGTTTTTCAAATGTCAATATTTTTTTTTTTTTTTTTTCTAACTGAAATCAATTATCATGCATGACGATATTATATGCGTCCAACTCAACAAAGTTAACATTATAACAATATAACCTATATTTATAATGTTACTTGTGGATTTAGCTTATGTCCCACGTGCACTTTCTTTAATTATTATTTTATATATATATTTTTAATAGTTACTTAAGAAGTTACAATTTATATTTAACATACCTCTATTAAATATAAATTGTCATTTTTCTATTATCCCCCTTTCTTTATATATTCTAATATCAACCTTTCGTCTTCTTTTGTCCAGGTCCAGCTCCGACCTTACATTTCACCTCCTTCACCAATGGGCTACAACAATCGGCCTTCTTTTGTTCCAATAACTATGATAACACATAGTATTATATAACATGTTAGGAACATATATCACCCCACAATTATTCAGTTATCTACTTTCATGCTTCTTAGCAACTTATTGGTATAATGAATATTAATAAAATTCTAATTTAGTTGTCTTAACACTCCCAATTTTTCTTAAATCATCTTGGAAGTTTTTCAAATGTCAATATTTTTTTTTTTTTTTTTTCTAACTGAAATCAATTATCATGCATGACGATATTATATGCGTCCAACTCAACAAAGTTAACATTATAACAATATAACCTATATTTATAATGTTACTTGTGGATTTAGCTTATGTCCCACGTGCACTTTCTTTAATTATTATTTTATATATATATTTTTAATAGTTACTTAAGAAGTTACAATTTATATTTAACATACCTCTATTAAATATAAATTGTCATTTTTCTATTATCCCCCTTTCTTTATATATTCTAATATCAACCTTTCGTCTTCTTTTGTCCAGGTCCAGCTCCGACCTTACATTTCACCTCCTTCACCAATGGGCTACAACAATCGGCCTTCTTTTGTTCCAATAACTATGATAACACATAGTATTATATAACATGTTAGGAACATATATCACCCCACAATTATTCAGTTATCTACTTTCATGCTTCTTAGCAACTTATTGGTATAATGAATATTAATAAAATTCTAATTTAGTTGTCTTAACACTCCCAATTTTTCTTCAATTTTAATTACATATATCTATTTCTTAACCTTATCCTGAAGGTTAATTTTTCGATAGATATATATTCTTGCACACATAATTATTTATGCTCGATTCCACCACATTGTATATATATTCCAATAGAGTGAAACATATAAAATTTTCTTTATAACGCTCTTTGTTATATGAACCCTGATATTTCACATCACTAAATCCTTCACCCTTTTTCATATATATATATATATAGAACCACTCTATATATATATATACTCCTCAATATATATATATATAATATAAACTCCATCAGGTATATATAAAATCTACCATCTATAATTATAATTCACCACATATATATAATCCACCATTCATATATATAAAGTCCACTCTATAAGATCCACTTCTTCAACAATTATTTTACTAGATTAACTTTAATTTAAACTCCATCCCTTTTAAATTAAACTTTAAAGTCTACTTTAGTTAAAATCCACCTAACATAAAAGGAATACCTTACCCCTTTTTAACTCCCATGATACAAAATTATTTAACCATCCTTTAATTACAACTAAGGTAATAAAGGGATATATAATGCGCACATCAATTATAATATAGTCTAAGGGAGTCGTTATGAACATGTGAAACCTTTATGAGTAAATAGGTTTCCACCGTATCAGTCAACGTTAAATGATTTTCCCCACCGATTTATCATTTGAAATTCTGTTTACGTCTCCCAAATTTTTCTATAGCGTTAAACATCCGTATATCCAAAAGGTATATATATATATAGTTTGTAGACTATTCACTTTTCCCTTCCGGCCACAATATATATATTCTTTGTGAAATATTAAATTCCACTTTTGGGCCCCGTATACTTACATCCATTAGCAAAATCGAAATCAATAATTTCATTCCACGCGTCTCTACTTATTTTATCTTCGTATCCATTTTCTGATGTTCAAAGTCATACCTGAGAGCTTTCTTTGACGGATATACATACGACAGTGGTCAACCAATAGTGCACCGTGCATTCGCTGATTTGGTATATCATGATAGGGTTTAACGTGTCTAACCAGTTTTACATCGGCTTTGTACAGGTAAGTTACGAAGCGTAATTTCCGATTTCGAAACATACAGCAGGGAGATCAATAAGTTTGGATCTGCTCAAACTCTAAACTCATGGTTCATTACCCTTTTCTGACATGTACCTGCCGGTGCCGAATATTTTCGATCTCAGATTTATGAGTGACGGACGGTGGTTTCTGTTGTGATATCGCTACGTGTCTGTGTGTTTGAAGATTGTACAAATCCGAAATCCGTCCTTTGGATAAGAGAGGGGCACGCGCCCTACCCTCCGTCGTATCAAGGTTTCAGAATGCAGTTTTGCGTGCTACCTAGTTTCAGAATGCTAGCTTTGCAGCTCAACATTCGTACCACAGCTCTTTCCCTTTCATCAATCGCTGGATAGAGAAGATGAAAAGGTCACTTCGGTATGGAGGCCTTCGCCGGCAATCTGCTGGCCCGGTACCATGAAACCTTAAACAATTATTTAACCTATTGACGTGTACAGAGGTGGCTGTGCCACGGACTTTCGTGAAATCCCCCTTGGGATTTTTTCAAATCGTGGGGTCGCTGCGTTCATTGCAGAACCAGATTTCCTACGTTTTCATCCTAGGGTTTCTGGTTGATATTATAACCCCTCCATTGCCCGGATTCTTACTGTTCTTTTAGCGCTTTTTATTTGCTTGTGTTATTAACTCCAAGCCGCTCGACGTTTAGCTGAAAAAAGGAATTCTTTCCCCTATTTGATCCAAGCACGACGGGTTGATTGCGTTTTGTTTTTTGTGAGCTGTTATTGAGGTTGCTGTGTGGCTTTTTTTTTTTTTCTTGTCATGCAGTGGAACTTCACCTGTTACGCCTGAACCCTAGTTCTCATTACGCCTCCTATACCCAGAATTTGTCACGCCTTTATCTATTTATGACAATTGGAAAGAGTATATTATATTTATGGAATCTTCTAATTTCGCTCCGATTAATAACCAAAGCAGGACTATTCAACTTTGGCAATATTGAGGATGGCATGTCGTTTCTGTTTCTATTATTATTGCTGAGTTTTTTCTACATGGGTTATCCTGTGTCGCTCGTTTCTAATTCGATTTAGGCACTAACAGCCATGTAATAGTTTTTTTTTTTTTTTTTTTGACCTATTTGTTCACGCAGGTATGGGTTCGAGGTCATCGTCACCTCATCCGAGATGAGCCGAACGGATCTCAGTCCTGGAGTTAAGGAATGGTTATCTTGTTTCGTTAACCTACCCTTCTGTATTAAAATCATCTCTCTACCCTCATGGATTCGTTATGGTTTGATCTACTCTGCCTTTCAAAGTTTCCCACATGAAAATCGTTTTCTTGTGTACAGGCAGAGTTTAACCATATCACGCCCTCGCGTAAGCAGTTCCCACCGTTGTATTATTTTCCTTACCTACGCGCCGAAGTCCCTTCACATTTTGGCTTTTCCTTTCTGATTTAGTTGTATGTATATATATAGTGTATCACCACTCGAAGTTTCGGTTTGTGCCTTATATGTAAAATTCACACATATTTAACTTCCTCTTTTATTTGTTTGCCTGAATGCCTACATGATTCGTTTCGGAATTTCCTATTGTTCATAGATAACTCATATATATGATTACAGCTAACCTTTCTCTGAAAAGATGTTAAATGGGCTATGTCTTTTCCTATTTTATTTTCTATGTCCGTCTTTCAGTAGGGTTTCAACAAACCAAGGTTAGCTCTCGATTACGAAATGGTGCGTTAAAATCCGACCGCGCTAACGTAGGTTGGCTACCTGTTTGGTTCAATTAGCGAACGAGTTTATGTATAAATTTCATGATGGCATCTTGGCGTTGGATCGCCACTTATCTGGTTTATTTCGTCTTATATCTAATTCGCAGTTATATGATTGGCATTTAAAAAAAAAAATTGCGTTTATATACTTGTATCCAAATTTGTTTATTGCCTATACATGAAATCTATAGCCATACTATTTGTTCCAAAGGGTTGGAGGAATTTTTTTTTTTTTGAATAACCCAAAAGGTCGTGGCGTAATAGCTATAAACTCCAGAATATAAGATTTGTATGACTATGGCATTAGAATTTCACACAGTAATGATGTTTTATCATAATTGCCTCACGCCCGAAATCGCGTTGCCGTAGGGTACAGACATACCAACTTCTCATTTCTACCATATTCTATTATCATCGCGTCTGTTAATGAGTTTGGATTCGGCTTGGCCGTTCGTACCATTTATTTTATGCACATATATCTGTAAAGTTATTAATTTAGGTTATTGTGCTTACTCACTTCTTTATTTAATTGCATATATGTATATATATCGCTTGATTAGAAAACATTAAGGTATAAAATCCCTTTTGTTATGACACCGTGTTAATATACATATATAAGTTTGTTGTTAAATGTTTATATATGTGTTCAATAATTCCTTCGATGGGTTAGGTTTAACCCATTTTTAATATAATTGCTACAACACAAACTCGTTTTGTTTAAAATAATATATTCTATACCTGGTTGTAAATTCTATTTTTCTTTGCAGGTGTACCTATAATTTTTTTTCAATGAGGCTTGACTAGAGCACCTTAGTTATAAAGCAATTATTTATCTAGGTTACAGGTTTGTCAAGAAGTAAGAATATATTTTAGATATGAAATCTATACCCTTATAAATGGTATAATGCTCATCTAGAATAGAAATACTCCCTTACCTGATAGTTGTTAATTCCAAGGTTAAAAATAGATGTGCCAATAATAGGTGCATGCAAGATGTTATAAGAGCTATTAGGCTCCTATATTTTTTTTTTCTCTGCAGATAATCGATGGTGTTTTTTTTTATAAAGGTCATTAACTATAATTTAAATCTTTCGGCTATGATACTTGCTACCATGACTGAAGGTAGATTTAGAAATGAAATTGATACAATTATAATCATTATAAAAATCCTATAAGGTAGGGTTACTCTTCCCCTAGCACAATTTTGAATGTAGTATTCTAATGGTCTTATTTTCTTCTTTTAGATTTTCAACCTGTAACTGCTATAATGTTTCTCTAGCATACACATAAGCATATAATATCACTTTGGTGTCTATAGGGAACACAACAATAATTACTCATCTGTAGAGGCTAAGTGTCTACAACTAAACAGAATCTGGAAGGTGATTCTGTTCAATGTAGTACTAACGTCAATACACCATTTAATAATTTTTTTTTTTTCATCATGGATATATATAGTCCGAGTGTACTATTTTTCTGAGAGATATCGGTTTCCAGATTTAAACCACATGTATACCTGAAAGTATATCCAAGATATTTGTATACTTGAAGTAATAATTTTAATATTCATAAAATTTATAACAGTTAACCATTTCTTTGTGAGCACATATCTTGCCCAATTTTTGAACCTTCGCTCTGATACCATTTGTCACGTCTCCCAGACCCAGCTTCTTACCCATATATCATCACTTCGATATTCTCGGCTTTATGTACCAGCTAACAAAAAGATTTCTTATTGAATTCATTTCAATTTCATATATCTAGTTGACTGATATATCTACTTATATTAGTTGTATTTCTCAGGTCAGTTTTTCAGAGTTTTGACCAACTCTAGCCGATCAATAGGCCCTTCCTCCAACTTTCCAGTTTGCAGGCCTTATAGAATTTTCCACAAGTTTAAAGTTTCAGCATCGACGTATAGATTTATGCCTCCTCGCATACATCTATCTATACTCCGTTAACCTCCATTGCTCCAACTACTTTCCCAGCAGTCTATATGGACGGTGAAAAGATGCTCTGTTCATGGTATTATTTTCAAATACTTACAACCTTTCCTCACACAAAATTTTTTCATACAATAGATAGGATTCTCCCCTTATTTTACTGTTACAACATTTAGCATGTTTGACACCCTGGTGCAGATTCAACTGTTCCATGGGAGAACTAGGAAACAGATCCTCCTGTTCCAATCAAATGGAGGTAGAGAATATTGAACTGGATAGTTTAGAATATCTAATGTTAGATTCTCGTACTTAGTTAGGATTCAACTTCTGCTTTCATATGTTTACACTTTTTTTTTTCTCACAAATTCGGTTGCTGGTTTATATTAAAAAGAAAAAAGGGGGGAGAAAAACTCCAGTTTTACACAGTGAATTTGAAAGAAGAGATTCCAGCAGCATATGCAGTTGGCGTTGGAGTCAATGTGATGACTTGCTTCTGTCGCTGTGAAAAAGCGAGAAGCAGTGTAGATTCTGACATACTGTAGCAAGAGAAGGCAGATTTTACACTTCATTTTTCACCCTTGTATAGGTTTGCCGCTCTCTGAGGTTGAAGTAGGCGCCATTCAGCCATTTCAGATAGATTTTTAATTGCTGTTCTTTGACTTTTCATAAACTTCTTCTGCAGAACGTAATTGGAGCACGAGATTGCAGGAGGGCTGACAGTGGGATAGAGATGCTTTGTCAGGGCGGTCAGAGAGGCTGCGTTCATAGAACCAAGGCCAAAATGCGCCTTAGACCAGAAGTCTGAAGATGAGAAGAGGTCAACAGATGTAGGAAACCGCTCGAAGGGGCGTAAGTTAATGAAACCACTATGAGCGCAGATTTTTAAGGATTTTGGAAGGGCGGTCCAGATAGCGCCAGAATTTGGAGTGGGAAAGACTAGAGCTGTGAGGGTCGAGGCCATTGGAGGGAGGGCATAGATTTGAAAATTCTCAGGGAGAAGGCATACAGAAATTCGAAAACCACTAACAGTAGTCTGCTGTAGGGTGGGTTTATTAAGCAAGTAAAGCCTGGTCATGGCAAGAAGAAGAAGTGGTCAGTGCCATTGCACCGGAGGTGTCCAACAGAGTGAGCGCAGGCTTTGTTTGCCAGTTTATCTACAGATTTGTTAAGTGATCTAAGAACATGATAGTATTGGTTACCTTTCATTTGCTGATCCAGTGAATGACATCGCTCAAGAATTTGCTGCAGACTCAGATTTTGGGCATTTCTTTTGCTTGTCATCAGACCTATGATGATGGCAGAGTCTCCAATAATGGTAGCCTTGGATATGCCAAGTTTCTGAAGTTGGATCAATCCTTGGAGGAGGGCGAATGCTTCAGCCCTGTTGTTTGAAGCATATCCTAGACCCCATTCATATTCCGTTATCACATCTCCATTACTGTTACAAATAAGACCTCCAGCCCCAGCCGTTCCTGGGTTGGATTTGGAGGCTCCATCAAAGAAGAGGTAATGAGTATTGCTGTTTTGGAGCCACAGGGCAAATTATTCCTCTTTCATTCTGATTTTCCAGCTATGCCTGGGGTTGTCTCTGCTATTGGAGCCACCTCTTTTTTGCTCTATGCTGCTTCTATCTAGAATATGCCTTATATAATTCCTTTCTTCAACTGTTAGATCCGACATCTTCAGATTTCCATGGCACTTTGTGGACAGAGTTTCCAAGTTTAGATTCCATGCTTTGTTATATAGCTTTCTGACATTTGCTTCTGTGCCTTTGAAAATCCTTCTGTTTCTAGCAAGCCAGATATTCCAGAGGAGAGTACAGGGCAGGGCGTTCCAGACCCTTCTAGCTGTATTGTTTGCTTTCCTTCCCCACGGATAGCTCTTTTTCCACATATGAAGCACTTCAATTATACTAGTGCCAGGCACCCAAGGGAGATTATGATTTCGAAATGCCTCCTTCCAGCAGGCTAAGGCAAAAGGGAAATCTATAAATAGGTGCTGAATTGTCTCTTCTTCTTTTTGGCAGTTTGGACAGCGGGAAGGTCCAACTATTCCTCTCTTTCTGAGGTTCTCCGCAGTAAGGACTTTCCCTTTTAAGAGGATCCATAGGAAGAATTTGATTTTTGGCAGAGTTTCTGCCTTCCAAACATACCTCCAATGTGCCCAAATTACCATGGGGAGCTCGTTGGTGCAGATCTGATGATAAGCACCCTTAATGGTGTAGGTAGTGCCTGAAGGATCCCATCGAAGAAGGTCAGCAAGGTGACGCTTGGAGGGTGCTATACCATGAAGGTAAGTTTTCAGATTGTTGAAACTGGTTTCAGCAACAGCTGGGATTGGTGGGAAACTCCATCCTTTCCAGAAATGGGAGTGGGGATCCCATTGTGAAATCTGGGCCAGAGTGTGAATACCTGCACTATTGAAAAGATCAAGAATTTGCTGAGTACCAGGCCGTTGACTTATGGGCTGTTGCCCCATAATTTTGTCTTCTCCAATTCTTATATATCTACCTCCTTTGGGCACTTTGGAGATGTTTTGAGCAAGGAATGGAATAGCTTTCTGACACATCCTCCAGATTTTGGAGCTTGTTCTGTTGGGGAGCTCATAATCTAAGAGCTGGTACCTTGGGTGACAGAGGTATTTTTTTTCAAGAACAGTCTTCCACCAAGCATTTTCCCCAGTTATGAGCCTCCATAACAGTTTGCCAGCAAAGGCGAGGTTTAGGAATTTAGAAGATCTAATTCCCAACCCTCCATTCTCACACGGCTGAGTAACCTGCTTCCAGCTTACCAAATTAAATTTTTTGCTTTCATTTTTCCCTCCTTGCCAAAGAAAATGGCGAAGGAGTGCATCCATTTTAATATGAAAGATGGCAGGGGCTTGTAAAAGAGTAAAGCAGTACAAGGGCAGGGAGGAGAGACCTGCTTTCAAAAGGATTATGCGCCCTGCAGGGTTAAGCCAGGAAGTACCCCAGTGCTGTATCTTTCTTTTCACTTTGTCGATAATAACTTCCCAGGCTGAGGCTTTCAAGTTGCCGGCACTCACAGGCATGCCCAAGTAATTAAAATGCTCCCAATTCAGCTTGTAAGGGACTCCGAGAGTACAAGCAATCCTATGAAGAACATGTGCCGAAGTGTTCCACCCATAGATACAACTCTTAAGATTATTGATCAGGCCTCCTGAATAGCTCATGTATTTGTCTAGCAGGGTTTTAAAACGACGGGCTATGATGTTTGAAGCTCCCCCCATTAGAAGACTATCGTCGGCAAACTGAGAGTGATTGATGTTCTTTACTCCATTGTCAAATTTGATCCCGGTGATGAGGCCCATGCGGCGATTATAATCCAGAGCTCTACTAAAAGATTCAGCCATTAAAATAAAGAGATAAGGAGAGAGAGGGCAGCCTTGTCTAAGGCCTCGAGAGGATTGAAAGGAAGGTCCAGGTCTGCCATTTAGAAGAGGGGAAATCCAAGGTCCTGTTATGCAGACTTTGATAAGGCTAATAAAGGATGCAGCAAATCCCATTTTTTCAAGAACAGCAAACAGGAAGGAATGTCTGACACGGTCAAAGGCATTGGCTAAGTCTAACTTTAAAATGAAGCCTTTCTCGTTTCGGGTTTGGCTAGAGTGAATAGCCTCTTGCACAAGAAGGATGGAGTCCGAAATTTTCCTATTGGCTAAAAAACCCCCTTGATTTTCAGATATGAGAGTGGGGAGAATAGGTTTTAGGCGAGTAGCCAAGATTTTGGTCAAAATTTTATATGAAGAGTTACACAAAGATATTGGGCGAAAGCGAGAAAAAGTCATGGGTCGATTTTCTTTAGGGATGAGAGCAAGATGAGTAGCATTAGTGAATCCTCCAATTTTGCATTTACGTTGGACCCATCTTATCATTTTGACAAGATCTTTTTTTATGGTTCCCCAGTATGTTCTGTAGAAGCAAATAGGGAAGCCATCTGGACCTGGGGCTTTATCTGGCTGAAGGGCCCAGATGGCATCATGTATTTCTTCTTCATTGATCTCCTTAGTTATATCTGCATTAGTGTCCTCATTGATTCCTTTGGGCATATGCTGTAAGAGATCTGAGTAGTCCTCTGCTTCCTTTGTTTCAGTGAGGAGAGTGCTGCAGTAGGCTGAGGCAGTTTTCTTGATAGCTTCTTGTGTTTTTTGTGGGGAGCCCTCTTCATCATTGATCAAGGTGACATTATTTCTGACTTTCTGGACAGTTGCTTGCTTGTGAAAGAACGCTGTATTTTTGTCTCCTTCATGCAACCAGAGCTGTCTTGATTTGATTCTCCATTTCTGTTCTTCTTCTCTGTTGACCCGGTACAGCTGATAATATATATCGCTTTCTAAAGCTTTATCTTCTTGGGACAGCCCATTTTCCTCAATTTTCTTGTGGATTTCTTTCAAGTTATTTTTTAACTCAACTTTGACATTTTCTGGTTCTTTGTAGTGCTGTCTCACCCAATCCTTCAGTGCTAATTTTGTGTTCTTCAGCTTGCTTTCCCAAATGAATCCCGGCGATCCTTCTATATGTAGATGCCAAGCTGTTTGGACAATTTGATCCACAATAGGATTGCTACGCCACAGCGGATTGTATTTGAAGGGCAACGGCCCCAAAGGACAATGTGCTTCAAGAGCAATGCTAATGGGATAATGATCAGAAGCTGAATAAGGCAGAATTTCAGCATGAGCAGTGGAAAACTCAGAGAGAAAGGTAGTATTTACCAAAATTCTGTCAAGGCGCTCCAGAATGTTATCTCTGCCCAGCCTTCGGTTGCTCCAAGTGTACTTCCTATTTTTTGGGATGATATCAACTAAATCACACTCTTGCATGATGCATTCCAGCTTTGTTCTGTAAGGATCATGAGTAAAGATGCCGCCTCTTTTTTCCTTGGAATGTAATATAAGATTTAGGTCTCCCCCTATGATGATATTTCTGTTATCTTCATTTTGGGTGTCTTCTTGTAATGTGGCCCAGCACTGGTCTTTATCTCTGAAGTGGTTCGGAGCATAAATGTTATAAATAACTATTTGCTTACCCTCTGCTTGTTGTTGTTCTAGTGTGACTTTGATCCAAAATGGAGTGATAGTTTTGGATGTGCATTTCCAAGTGTTTTTGTTCCACATTGTGATGATACCACCAGAAGCTCCTCTTGCTTCACTTATTTGTCCCTCATATTGCCTGAATTGTTCTACAATTCTTGTCATCTCTTGCAGTCTTTGCTTTGTTTCCTGAATCATTGTAATACCTGGCTTCTTTTGGTCTATGAGATCTTTCAGGGCCGCAATTTTTGAGGGGTGCCCTAGGCCCCTACAGTTCCATGATATAACTTTCATCATCGAGTGCTTGGGTTTCGGAGGGTTGCTCGTCCCTCTTGCTCCTTATGTGATGATTCTTTGCTATTCTGTCCCAATATATAAGTTTCTATGGGATTTTGAGTTCCCATGGCGATGTCTTTTTGAGCGTTTTCGTTCCTTTGCTGTTTGCTGGATTTCCTTCCAGGTCCTTTCTTTTGGTTTTCTTGGGTGATTCCATGCTCTTTCGAAGAGCTTCTAGTGGTTCGGGGTGGCGAGGGGGCGAGGGAGTGGGTGGGGGAGGATTGGGAAAGGGAAACAAGGATGGGTGGGTCATTTTCGAGGGGGATCAAGGGGTCATCAGGGAGGGAGAGGGCGCCAAAGGGGTTTGAAGAGATCAGGAGAGATGGCTCCAAGGTGGGTGGGCCAAGAGGAGTGGAGGTAGTAGGGACAGTTGAGGAGGAAGCTTTGGGTGGATCTGAAGGGGGATTGATATTGGAAGGGGCAGATTTGGGAGGAGCCGCTTCAAAGTTTGCTTTCAAGCCCGAGGCCGTCTTCTTCTTTTTAACAGTTTCCCATTGTTCTTCAGGTTGAGCAGATTCAGTATTAACAATTTTAGAACAGCGATTGGCAAAATGGCCGTATTCGTGACATACCTTGCATTTGAAGGGAATTTGTTCATAATCCAGTTGCTGAATATGCGTCCAATCGTCCACCTTTAGTTTGATTGCTTCTGGGAGACCCTTGCCGAGATCAACTTCGACGCATATCCGCGCACATGCCTGCATGTTATCCTTGGGCTCACACCGATCAATATATTTTCCCACAGCATTGCCGATGGCTCTAACCGAGTCGTCTCCCCAGCAGTGGAGCGGGAGATGCGGGAGACGAACCCAGACCGGAACAGCATTAGGGACATCCAGCTCAGGATCGAATTCTGGAGTCCATTTGTTCAAATACAGGCCACGAGAGTCCATGAAGTATGGCCCATTTCTGAAAATAAGGTCTTTGTCTGCTCTGGATTCGAAATGGAACGTGTAGTAGCCTTTTCCACATAATCGGATGGATATTTTGCCATTAACTTTGTCTGCCCAGTTTCTTTCAATCCACCGTTGAACAGTTTTCGGCGAGGGCCATAGGCCGGTGAACTGACCGATGAGCCCCCGCTCAGCTAAGGAGAGAGCAGCCATTCGAGGCAACGTCGGAGGAAGGTCGACCTCTTGCAACCCATCCAGTTTCTTGACAAACTTGGACAGGGCAGGGCGAGTTCTCTGTGGCTGGAGAGATTTGACGAGATCTGAGAACGCAGCTGCAGCAGATTGGAAACACGCATCAGCGTTGGAATGGTCAACAGGGCCCTCCGCGGCAGCGTTCGGAGAGGCCATGGGAGGCCAGAGGCCAGGGGCCTCGCGCAGCAAAGGGAGACCAGCAGTCGGCTGCTAGGTCAGAGGGAACGCGCAGGAAACAATGATCATATGTTTACACTTACCTTTAATAGAATAATTTAATTTCTTAGTTTTACAATTCTTTCCATTGTAACTCAGCTGACCTATTGAACCCCATACTGCTATCACAAGTTTGTTGTTTCCCACTTTCTGTTATTGTTTACAGGGAATACTGTGCCATCAGTCTTTGTTATGATAGGTTTAGTTGGTTAGGACTCGCTGTGCGTGGGTACTATTTTGTTAACATTTTATGTTTATACATACAACAAGTAAATACTCCTTTAAAAGACAACAAGCTATACCTGTACATAGTTATTAGATTTGCTGTTCAAATGATCTATCATCTCTAAATTCATTACTACAAGGTACTCATCCCTACAACCCAACCATCTGTCTCTGCTATCAATAGCTCTAGTTTGCCATTTCATAAGTTACTGATAATCCATCTAAAATTTGCATAAGGATCCATAACATATCAGTTCATAATTTGCATAAGGAACCATAACATCACAATTCATAAATTGCATAATGAACCATAGCATCAAATTACATAAAACAGGGATGTGTTTAATACAGACTTACAGAAATCTCCAAATTTATGCATGCACACCTCTACTATGACCAGTCCTCCCAACCTTAGAGTTCGTTTATCTCTAGAACTCACCCCCGAGCTGAGATCCTCCAAGAACAGACTAACCTCAATCTGTTCTGGAGTAGCTTATTTAAGCTATGCTTTCCCCAAAGCCTGTTTCCAATTCTGCGTCCAGAATTTCAGGATGCTTTATTCCTGTTTAGCCTAGGCTTCCCATTTTGGGACTCTTTAAAGTTGCTTTAAGCTTTTCCTCAGCTTTTCCAGCTTTTTCTCACCTCTTCCCAACTACTCCTCTTCATTGGGGAAATTTAGATTTTTTCCTCAAAAATCTAAATTAGAAATAATTTCTTTCAAGGATTTTTGAAATATTTTGGGGAAAGTCTTTTTCCTTTTCCATCACCTCATGGATTAGGCATGTGATCTCACTTTCTCATCTGGTCATAGTGCATACACAATAATTATTTATTTTTCATAATAATTAGTTAACCACATCCACACAATAATTATCCATTGGGGTCCACTCCCCTTTGGATTTATGTTCAAATGTCTCATTTGAAAAGCATAGAACTTGGGGGTGTTACATTCTCTACACTCTCGCTACCCAAGCTCTTAGAATATAAAATGATATCCATTTGGAATCAAATAAATCCCATATTATGGATGTTTTTGGGATTAATGGGTATAACAGATATCAAGGTCTGAAGGCCTTTCAAAAAGCCTTTGAAGAGACAAATCTTCTCGAATGGATCCTATCTCAAAGGTGAATCTTCCGTTTATTTAAGGGACCTTGTATAGAATTGCTTAATGACACCTATTCTTTGATACCTACCTGTACTATGAAGAATTCTCTCAGATTGGTTAAGGACCCTATAGACCCAAAGGACATTAAAGGTGTTTATTTAGTCCCTTGCTCTTATGGTACTTCCTATATTGGGGAAACTAGTCGATCCATCAGATAGAAAATCCATGAGCACGCTACAGACATTAGGCACAGTTGATCTCGCACTTCTGCTCTTGCAAAGCATGCTGGGAAATTGTGTCACCATGTTTGCATTGAAGACTCGAAAGTTTTTGCTAAGGTGGATCACTTCCATCATAGAAAGCTGAAGGAGGCCATTGAAATTGAGAGACATCCTAAAAATCTCAACAGAGAGGATAGGTGGAGATTAAGTAAGAGTTGGATTCTGGCCCTCTCAAGGTGATTCATCCCTCGTGCTTTTTTTTCCTTTGTTTTTGATTTTATTCTCGTCCCTTTGTTTCAATTTTTCCTCTTCAGTTTGTATCTTTATTTTCTTTTTCTCTGGTTTCTATTTTTATGCAATTTCCTCCTGTTAGATATTATCCCTTGTACTATATTATTATATGGATTCCTAGCTTATGTATATATATATATATATATATATATATTTTAATTTTTTTACCCCTCTCTCCTCATTATAATAGTTATAATTCTTCTTTTTTATATTATTCTATATTATTCATTTACTCATTCCCCCCCTTTTTTTTATTAATTTCTCTTAATAAATTCAATTTTTTAATATTATTCCCTATACTATTATTTACCCATTCTCTCTTATTAATTTTATTTAATCATTTAAAATTATTATATTATTCGTTATAATATTTTTAAATAATTAAAAAATTTAAATTTTCTAACCATTTAACTAAATAACGACTTGTTTTAAAATTTATAACCGAGAAATGACACATCATTACTATTTATTCAATGAGATGATTTCCTTCTTCACCTTGTCCTGAGGATGAACCATAATAGATGGTTCAAAACGTTGACCAAATCCTAATGATGTGATTAATCAGAAAGACATTTATCTAAGTTAATATTAATCAATTAAAAAAAATATTAATTAAATTGTTATTAATTAATAATTATAATCAAATCATAATAATTTATTTAATTAATAATTATATTAATTAATTAAAGTAACTAATTAAAAATATATTGATATATTCATGTTGATATAATAAATATAATAAATATATTTATATTTAATATTTAATATATTAATATTATTTAACTATGACATATATAAAGTATTACTATAACATTGAAATAATATTAATAATATTAATAGTATTTTAATACAATATTGACTACATATTAATAATATAATAATCAACATTTATATAATGTTTTGATTATAAATTAATATATACATTAATACATGTTAATTACACTTATTTATTGTTGATATGGTGAAGAATGCTTACCGGGAGCATCATGGTCTATTTGTAGGTGACTTATACTAAAGCATAGTAAACTATTAAGGCATAGTGAATGGTCATAAAATTTAAATTATATTAGTAAGATTTTAATATAATAATGAGACATTAATAATATATTAATCAACATGATTATAATGTCTTAATTATAAATTAATTTATACATTAAGACATGTTAACTATGCTTGACTATTCTTGACAAGGTCAGCTATAGTTAACATGGGCATATAGTAAACAATAGTGAACATGACTACCATGGTGAACCATGCTTACCAAGGGTGTTATGGTATATCTATAGGTGGATTATACTAAATTATAGTTAACTATATTCAACCATAATCAAATCATGGTCAACTATAGAAAAACCATAGTTGAAATTTATCGAAACCATGCAAACATATATTTATTCATATTCAATTATGGCGAAACATAATCAAGCCATCGTCAATATTAGTCAAACAATGTACAACCATAGTGAGTCATCATCATCCATACAATCATAATAGTAATACAATAATTAACCATAGTCATTAAAATTTGGAACATCGTCAAAAAAAGAACAAGTTTAATGTGGTATTGCTAGCATAACCACATTAATTGTTGACCATGGTTGATATACGAAGATATTAATATAGACAACCATAACCTATCTTAGAATACTATGGTCAACCATAGTCAAGTTTGTCAAACCATGTGCACCCATGGTGAAAATTTTGAAGCCTTGTTCACTCATGGTTAAACCACAATCCCCTATAGTCAATGTCTAAAATGTTTAATAATGTTAATATTCAATATGGTTTAAAACACATTGGTTTAGTAATGTAGTTAAATAGATTTGAATATGTTTGAATATGTTTGTAACAACTCCACTTACCACAATTTTTTTTCTATTTATAGTAATTATGCTTATACTCACAACTCTTGTCCGACACTTTCATCAATTAATAATTGTCACAATATTACAATCTTATATATTTTTACTAAATTTGGTTTCTATCAAATTTTTTCTGATCATTTAGTCCTTTATAGGATACATTCATCCCCACGAATGTTTTAAGGGATTGTTTTTATTTAACAAAGAAAACCTTCCGTTAGCTTGTGTAAGAGTTCAATATATTACATTTTGACCCTTGTATACTACACACACACACACACACACACATATATATATATATATATTTCTTCTATTCTCATATGATTAAAACTATATATAGTTTACCCCCTCTAGATATATATAAACTCTTTACATGTTGATATATATATATATATATATATATATATATATATATTTCATATTACTATATATATGGATAATCATTACCTTTTGATTCTCCAAGTAATTATCCTTAGTTTGTCTTTGCAATGTAACTAATATTTACCTCTTATGTTTTATTTCATACCATTTAACAACTATGATATATATATATATATATATATATATATATATTCATGCTTCTGCACATAGTGAATTTACCATACAATTAACCATATGTCCCTCTTCCTACTCTGCACTTTTCAACTCTTATGATATATATATATATATATATATATATATATATATATATATATCTTAACCATTGGCACTGATCCTTTAACATAACTTAATTATGTCTGATCTAAAGTGCTACCCTAGTTCTTCATATTTTATAATATAAACTTTTAAATGATTTCGAATACATCGAGGTACTATTACCTTTGTATCCCTATCACCATTTAATTTAGAACCATTCTATGCATAACCCACATGCATATTAATAATCGAATGGATAACGTATTCATAATGTATGTGATTGGGCACTATGATATTAACCATTACATACCCCATGTTTCCATTTAAATTTTATATCCTCATCTCCATATTGAATGAAATATCCATTTTTTTCTAGGAAATATCTCGTATGAAATTTAGTAAAGTTGGATGGTGTGTGGATAATACCATTCCTAATTTCTTCAAATTGTATAGTTGGCAATTTTGTGTTTTTTTAACCATTTACCCTCACGTGGTTTATTAGCATGTGTAAATTCATTATGTTTGGTTTACCACTGTTTTGGTACCGAACGACCATTGTATGCATTAAATTTATCACTTTGATTTTCCAACCACATTTATGTTATTGTACCTACGACACCTACTCTTCACATGGATCATGTACTCTTGAGACAAATTTAAGGTTGATGAATTGAATGTTCGATGGTGTAGATGAATTCATACTCCCTCCCAATCCAAATGACTATGTCTAGGGTTTATGATTTCAGATCTGTAATTTTTCATTTGTGTAAGTTTTTTCTTTTATAGAGAGATTTTTCCTCTATTTTTCGTCGCTAATCTCGTTAATAGAATGGAGAACGACTGAGACCTAACTAGTATTTCCTACTTGAAATTTTATCTACTTTCATGAACCCCTCATGTAATGCGCTTTTACTTTCAGCATCTCAAGATTCGGTATATGATTTTTATAAATATGATTTACATAATTTATTTATATCTTTATTCCCTTTTTTATAGAACGATGCTTCCACCCAATTCAGACTTATATACGAAATTCATTTCTCCTTTGACACAAGCTAGAAAATTCACTGCCTTTAGCATGAAATTCCTGGAGCTGTTCAATTAATTTCTCACTGTCAAAGAATGGTAATATACCTTTTATCTTCCCACACATTATATAAATTTATTTCTATATTTTAGACGAAATAAGGATATTTGTTTTCTGCATGAGAACTCTCATTTTGTTGTGGTTTTATCTTGTGAATCTCTATTCTCTGGTCAATTCTTTCCACTGAATAGTTTGGGCTTTTAACATAATCGTTATGTGTTTTTCGTATTCAACTCACTTGGCTTGTATGACTAGTTTCATTCCCTTTATGTAGGTTTAGAAATTTTGTTCATCTCTCCCAAGAAATTTTTGGTATTGCTAAACCATTTTTCTACGACCAGCTATAGGTAAGAAACGTTCCTCTGCCCTACTAATTGCTTTAATTGTTATGAATTTGACATGGTTAATTAGAAATTTATATTTGATATTAGAATAGATTTTACCCAATCTAATTATCTCAATACTGAGATATTGTTCTATTCTGCGGTTAAGAGAATTCGAATTTCACCGTGCTTTCTTGTGGTCAACTTCTGGTTATTTTCAAATTTCCATTCTTAAATTAGTTAACGTTAACCCAATTAATTCCTTTCGGAATTGGATGCACCATTTTCTACTTTCATTGCTAATATGTGAATTGGGTATTGTTGCCTTGGAGATATACTAATTTATAATTAGTTGAGTTCCTTTTGGTCAATTTGTAACACGTCTCTATTTGAAAGATTTTTGTTTTGTTCTTCATCAATACAATGGATTAATTTTTCGATAGGAAATTTATCTTTCCAGCTATTTAATTTATTAAAATTCTTTGTTTATGCACTTCAGTTTTCGTTACCCTGACAGAGAGGGTTTACAATGTTAACTTAATTAATTTTCAATAGCTTTAACAATATTTTCATATCCTTCTTTTTCCATTTATTTTAATAATCCAATTTATTTGAGATTACTAAATAGGTACTATCTAAACCATGTTTAGCTTCTCAGCCTTTTTATTTAGAATTCCACTATATATATATATATATGAATCGAGATATAACAATGTGTCAATTTAACATAATTTTGAATTCATATTATTCACAGATCCCATGTTTCTATTGATATGGTAAGACTGTGCCCCTTTCTGGGTTTAATATTTTATAATTGTATAAAATATCTAGAGTATAACTCAGATTTGAATTTCTTATAATAAAATAGAAATATGAATTGAAATTTCACTTTTATATTTTTCTCAAAATAATTTGTTCTTTTCTGATATAGGAAAAACCTATTTTTCCAAGATTTGTTTAATTTCCATGATTCTACTCAGCCACCACTAAAAGGAAAATACTCTCTAGTGGAAGTCTTTGAGGAAACCCACAGAAAAATACCCCATACATCTGTTTCTAGCGGAGGTTACTAGATGAGGTTGGTGGGCGGAGGGTTTTACGGATGGTTTCCTCCCAGTGCACTTATCATTACAAGTCACCCTGGTGTAGTCTAACCATGAAAGCACTGGTGCAGAACAAAACATTAGCACACTAGACACCGTGGAATCCGTACACACTCGCCCGATGCGTCTTATTATTCTATAGCATCGGTGCATCACAAATATTTAGCGTCGGTGCATTATAAAACACAACGCCAAAACTGAGACGACCCGGTGCGGTAGAAAGAAACCGCACCGATCCATCATAATGCATCGCGCCAAAACACAATTCGACTAGTGAATTTGTAAGAAACAAACCCGCTATGCCTATAAAAAACGCGCACTAGTAAAGGGTTATATTAAAAAAAAATTACGGAAAAATAACCCATATTTTTCAGTTTTCCAGTGCTTCCGAGCTCTCAATTACCGGTGCTCGCCCTACCATAGAACGCATTGGTGCACACGAGACATTGGTACACCGAACAGCTTGCGCGACGTACACACACATCCGTGGCCTCCTATTTCTATAATGCACCAGTGCTTCACCACTATTCCACGCCGGTGCATCATAAAACACCGCACCAAAACAGAAATGAGCCGATGAATTCTTATCAAAGAGCACCGGTGCACCTATAAAAAGCGCGCACCGGTAAAGGGTTATATTAGAAAAATACGGCAAAATAACCCAGATTTTTCAGTTTTCTAGTGTCTTTAAGCTCTCAATTACCGGTGCATGACATCCCATAGAACGCATTAGTGTGCACGAGACATTGGCACACCGGACAACTTGCGTGACGTACACACACATCTAAGGCCTCTATTACTGTAACGCACTGGGGCTTCACCACTCTTCCGTGTCGATGCATCATAAAACACGGTGCCAAAACAGAAACGTGCTGGTGTGTTCTTATTGAAGAGCATGGTGCACCGATAAACTGCACGCATCAAAATAACGTTACATAAAAAATATTTTAAGGCCAAAAAACCGATGCTTTACGACTATTCTGCACCGGTGATTTACGGATTTTCCACCCCAGTGCCTCATCAAAATTTCGCGCCTAAACTGAAACATCCAAGTGTGGTGTTAGGGAACCACCCTGCTGCATTATAAACAACAGACAAAATTTGACACAACCCAGTGTAGTTGTAGGTAAGTGTGCTAGTGCACCTATAAAACCCCGCGCACCGAAACGGGGTTAAATAAAAAAAAAAATACGGCCAAGAAACTTCATTTTTCACTTTCCTCAGTGCTCCAAAGCTCTCAAGCACGAGTGTTATTTCCCTTTGTCTGAGCTGCCTTGACATTGGTGCTCTTATTTCACCCATTACATGAACTGCTTCTCTGCATTGGCCACCAATCTCTATCTTGCTTTTTGAAAAATGGTGGGCAAATTTTCTTTTGCAAAGTTTACAACCAATATGCCTCCTCGACGGAGAAATGTACAGGTATTTTTCTAGTTTTTCCATAATTAAGCCTTTTAGTGGATTAGAAATTGAAATAACCTTAAAAATAACCATTAAAAAAAAAAAAATTATCACGTGGTGCACCAGATCTATTTGGATCGCACCGAATAGCGGTGCTGCGTGTAAAATTTATAGGCCACACCGCCACCAGTGCTAATGATATCCACACCATTTCCAGGGTGGTACCGAAAGGCACCCCGAATAATTTTAAAATAAAAAAAAATAAAAATAAAAGGTGGTGCACTCATTTGTCCAGGCGCACAGTTGACCACAAAAATCACAGTGCGGTGCATTGACGAAATTATCTACCCTAGTGTATGTCAGCGCACCGCATTCAGGATTTCGAGAGGGTTAACGATGCGGCCGGATAAAATACTGCACCATCAACTATGTAATTGTCATGAAGTCGGTGCATTGACATGACTATACGCGTCAGGGCATACATTTCAGTCAGCGCACCGCTATTCTGAACTTTGATAAAGTTATCAGTGCTTGAAAAATAGATAGCTGCACCAAGGGCTGTGCCTTGTATTTCATTATGGGCACCGAGAGCAGTGCTCTATGTTCTTAAGAAGCACCGCGACTGGTGCATGAATGTTTTTATGGCGCACCGAATTTTCTTTTTGCTTTTTTTTCAAAAACAAAAATATATGGATATTCCTAAATACTTGTATGTTTTAATAATTTTTTTTTAATTTAATATGGCAATGATTCAGAGAGAAGAGGAGGAACAGTAGCAACAACAGGCTGAAAAATATGAAAAGATTCTCCAATGGGAGGCCCGAGAGAGGGAGAGAGATACATACCCTTTCCCTATTACTGCAGATACCCAGGAGATCCTTAGGAACGTAGGCCTCCTAAAGTTCTATGAGGAGGCTACTTCCCTAAAGGCACACAATGTGTTTTTGAGATGTCTTATCCGCAGGTGGAATGGCCACCGATAGGCTTTCCAGGTTGGTCCTGACTAGTGGTACACAACCACTGAGGAGGATACTTATTTTATTACAGGAGTATCGAGGAGAGGGGTGGATTTTCCCTCATTCCCAAACATGCCAGCTGGTTGTGTAGTAGGGAGTCAATTAGTTTACTCTTAGAGATACATTGGAGCACATGCACTGTCACCTTAAGAGTTTCAGGTACCTAGAGGTCAGTTATGTATAGGTTCTTTTGGTATAAAGGACGTGCAGTGCCTCTCCCTTGTCATTTTGACCATTTCGCACAACACCAGTGATAGCCAATGCATTAGTTGCTCGCTTTTATATTATGTTGATTATTTAGTACAACAGCCACGACTTGTCAGGTGATCTGCCATTTTTTTGTGGCAGTTTTGTATGGCCTTAGATAGATTTCGTGCTCATGCATAAGGGACGATCAACTTCCCTTTTTCTTTAGAGATGTTTTGTTTATTTTTTGAGAGGTTTCCAAAGATGAGACCTAGTTTTGTTTGACAGCCTTGTAGGCCGATGTTTGAGGCCCGAATGCACATGTGGGGGCAGATGATGCCCAATAGGGGAGACACTTTGTTTCCAGCCAGGATATAACATGATTCACTGGACTTACTAGCCAGTGTTAATGGGTTGCATCCCTTCATTTTGGTCCCATGACCTTATGCTAGCTTAGATTGGCGAGGGTGTCCCAACATCCTCTTCACAGCTGATGAGCCGCCAGATGATAGATGTAATATTACTGTTTTATTTATATTTATTCTAAAATGTTCTTAATTAACTTGATTTTATTAAATTGTGTAATGAAACTGTCTATTTATTATTGTGTACTTGTATATATTTTGCAGACATTGGCTCTTTTGATGGCGAGGAGATGCTAGGTCCACCACATGATACACGTGTGGATCTTGATGATGACGATCAGGATATGGCTGATGTCGAGCATGATCATGATGAGGATGAGGCTGGTGCAGCAGAGATACATGCTCTTGCTCATCATGGTACACCGGTGTCACCTTTTTCTAGGCATGGTCGACCTCAGACTAGATATAGGACGAAGTTGGCCAACCAACTCTGTGCATTGATTGTTGATGCGGGCATTAGGCCCGCTCATTATAGAGACATATGGGCTGATGATAGGCTGTTACTGATGTGGAGAGGCATGCTGCGTGACATGTACGGCCTAGTGTGGCATGTCGTAGGAGCTACGACAGCAGTTATGTGACTCAGGAGGACTTTTTGTAGCTATAGGCATAGTCGAGTTGCAACACGTGATGGACATGAGTCCGCTAGCAATGACTCACATGCATCTAATGATCGTTCACCTCACGACTTGCGTGATGAGCATGATGCTCCACTGGCAGCATCTGACAGTTATCATGGAGATGAGGCTGGACCATCGGCCACATCCAGTCAGCAGCGTGTAACTACATCCATCAGTAATAGTCATGATGATCATGAGTAGGTTGGACCATCAACCACCGAGGCTGCACTATTCACTGAGCAGGCCTCCACTACTACTGCTCATATGGATGTTGTACTACAACCAGCTGATGCATCCATCAGTGCTAGTGATCATGATCATGAGAAGGCTCGACCATCGACTGTCGAGGTTGCACCCAGCTTTACTGAGCAGGCATCCGCTTGTAGTATTGCTATTGATTTTTTGATACTACCACGAGCACCTGATCCATGAAATTTATATTAAAATTGTATATTTTTAACATTATTCAGTTATATATATATATATATATATATATGGTTCATGTATTTTATGTTCATGTTGCATTTGTACTTAATTTTCATGTTGGTGATCATCATGATGTGGCGCATATTGTTAGGTCATGTTAGATATGTTCATTTGATGTTTAGCTTGCAGATAGATGTCTATATGTAATAGCATGAGTTGTTTGACATATTGAGATGTATATTTGATGTTTGTGTTGTGATGATCTTAATATATAATGTTAATTTGATGTTTGAATGTGTTTATTAGTCGAATATGATGTTTGGATGATGGTTCTCATGATCGTGATGATGTTTATTAATTAATTTAATATTAAATGACCATGATATTTATTAAATATTATTTCGTGATTGTAATTGTAATTTAAATTTTAATTATATGTAAAATTGTATTTGTATTTTTACTTATTATAATTTAAACTGTAATTATATGTAAATATTTATTAATGTAAAATTTTAATTGTAATTGTAAATGTAATTGTATGTAAAATTCTAAAATTGTAATTGTATTTGTAATTGTAATTTTAATTGAATTGTATGTAAAATATTTATAAAATTTTTAATCGTAATTGTAAATGTAATTGTATGTAAAATTATAAAATTGTAATTGTTTTTGTAATTGTAATTATTATTATTTTTTTCTAAATAATTCTATTTCTATTTATATAACATAGAAATACATGACAGCCACAGCCTTAGCTAAGTGAGCCTGAGAGCTGGGTATGATTGTCAAAAAATACATAATTCTGGACTACTCCAAGAGGGGAAACCAATCCTTTAGATAATTGTCTTGCTGCTCTCACACGGGAAACTGACATTAAGTTCGGAAAATGGACCCATGAAAACAAAAATTGACCCATGAAAACAACATCTCTCACTCTGAGCAAAGGAGAGATTAACAAAAACAAAAAAAATGACCCATGAATCCTAGGCTTCAGATCCGTGTTCTAGCAGAGGTTATCGTGTTTACTTGTCATTTGTAGGAGAGGGAGGTTCCTCCTTAATGCGACATCTGTATTCGTTACTGCTGCCATCTTCATCTTCAGTTGTTGCACAGGTGGCTTTACCAGCTGCCTCATTCATCAATTCCTTTTCCTTACCAGCACTTTCCATCCCCAATGGCGCGCTCTTTTCCTTGGAATCATCTTTTGCCTCTTTAGCAGTTGCTTCCTCCCGAAGGGTGACAATGATGAAAGAAATAATTAAGGGTTGGTCCATCGAGTGAGTAGATTGGAACTTGGCTCTATGGAAGGTTTGGCGGAGAGAAATTTGGGTGGGTGGAGTGGAGACAAGGGTAGAAAAATGCTAAGTGACTGGTTGCGAAGGAGATGCAGCATCATGAAATTGGGAGCCATGGATAGGATGCGCCTGCCCAACAGGGCTGAATCTTCCTTGTTTTCTCTGGGTTTCACGGTAATGGCCACGAGATAAGTCCTCAGAGGAAGAATCAGAACTAGAGGTGGACCGAGAGAAAATTTCTCTACCCCAGCTACTGTCGCGTCAGCTTCTCATCCTCTGTCTAAGGAGAGGCATTCTGACAGTGGAGCTCGAGCGATAGTGGCTATGCTCAGGACAGGAATGACAATGCTCAGATAGGAATGGCGAGGCTTGCATTGTAGCAGGCCAAGAATTCTTGCAACAAAGTGTGCTCTATGTATAGTGAAATTATAGCGAAGTTTCAATGCAGCTAAGCAACAAGCATCGTTTCCTGTGTGTGTTTGAGCACTTGGCTTGGCACAAGCAAGAGGACAGAAGCACCTCTGCGGAGCGAGAGACCAACAGTCAGGCAAGGCATGAAGAGAATTTCGGTGCAGTGGAGCCATTATAAACCATAGTAGGAACAAATTCTAGTGGTGGAATGAGTTAATGTCACAAGTGCTATGCGGGCTGGCAGCATTAAATGGAAGATTAATACGCCTATGGGTGGCCATATGGGCACATCATGTGCCTGACATTAGGAACCTCACAGGGACGAATGTCCCATCCACTTTAAACATCATCTGCATCTGGAAAATTGTAATTTTAATTGAATTGTATGTAAAATATTTATAAAATTGTAATTGTAATTGTAAATGTAATTCTATGTAAAATTGTAAATGCAATTCTATGTAAAATTCTAAAATTGTAATTGTATTTGTAATTGTAATTTTAATTGAATTGTATGTAAAATATTTGTAAAATTGTAATTGTAATTGTATGTAAAATTAAAATTGTAATTGTAATTCTAATCGTAATTCATGTATGTGAAATTAATGTAAAATTGTAATTGTAATTTTAATTGTAATTGTAATTATTGTACTTTTAATTGTAATTGTATGTAAAATATTTGTAAAATTTTGATTCTATTAATGTGAAAATTTTAATTGTATTATTGTGAAATGATTTTATTAAAATATTTAAATTTGTAAATTTGCAAATAATTGTAAAATAACAAATCTAGAATAATACGAATTTTTGTAACATAATAAAGTTTAGAAAATAATGAAAATAAATTCATGTACTTTATAATTATACTTATTTTATTATGATATTACATACAAGAAAAAAGAGAACATTATACAGTCCGGTGCACTTATCATCCTAACATGCACTGGTGCATCGTATAAATAAGACACACTGGTGCGTCACAACTCTTCCGCACTGGTAATGAATAAACGCAAATAAAAAAACACAACTCTATTTTCTTTAAGTGGAAAAAAAGCCGAAATTTGAAAAATGGGCGGAAAAATATTTTTGAAAATCTAATTTCATAAAATAATTCCTTAAATACTAAACACTTTTCATTATTTCACTATTTTTGCTAAAAAAAATTGCGAGACATTTGCAGGAGACAACCTAGAGCAAGAAAGCAGGAGGACACTGTGGAGCAGCGAAATACGTTTGAACAAAAGTATTCAGACAATTAGAAACCAAACGTATGGTGATTTAAGCCCTATATCATAGAATTTGAAACCATCTCGTGATTAAATTTGATTTTTTTTTAATTTTTTTCTGTAGTTTTTTACTTTTTTTCTACAGTTTATCCATTTTTACCCTAAACCTTTCATTTTTTTGTTTTTTCCTTTTCTTCTCCCTGTTTTTGTGATTTCAGATTTAGGTTTTTTCATTGTATATTGACATCCAACCCATAGGATGACTTTCATAGTCATATCCCAATCCATTCGGCCATTGCATGAATTTTTGAAAAAATGAAATTTTATTTATCTGTGTGCCCTGCGTAGTATACCGCACCAGTGCTCTATATTAAATAGTGCACCACGAAAGTACTATAGTAAAAAAAATCGAAAACTTTTTTTCTAAATCTGTGCACCAAATCTGAAATAGGGCACCGATGCTTAATTTAACTAGGAAAGCACCATACAATGTATTACACTATTTTTGTGGTGCGTCTATAATACCCCACGCACTGTTAGGTCTATTACACTATTTTTTGTGGTGCGTTTCCAATACCCAATGCACCGTACGGTGTATTATACTTTTTTGCGGTACATTGTTAATATCCCCACATGGACCTTGTGAAAGGCGCACTGGTACCTTGAGATTTATATTCTACCTCAAAAGTTAAGAATTTATTTATAAATATATTAATGAATGATATGGTACAGGTTTTAGATTGATAAAGAAATGTCTAACAAGAGATCCAGTAATAAGAATACTGTTAACACATCAAGAAAAGAAAAAATACAAGTTCTTTGTAAATTCTTTATAGAGAATATTATTTTTTAACTATATGTAAGTTTAACTAATATGTATTGTTTACTATGAATCATGCAGAGCCACAAAATGACGAAGCTCGACATGATTATTTTTTATCTAGGACTAGAAGAGTGTAAAATTTTAATGGAAAAATTGCAAAAGGATGAATCAGGTGAAAGAAAAAATACTATTGATCCAATATGAGTTTATTTTTTTAATTATCATTAATAATATACTTAAAATTATTAGATAACATGTGTCAAAAAGTATACTAATTCACATCTGTTTAATGTTGTACAGGGACCAACAACTCATAAAAGGAATGTTGTTCTAAGAAAAGAAAAAAAAATAGAACATGCAAATGAAAATCAACTGCTCCTTAGCTCATCTGGAGTGGTGCTAGAAGTTAACGAAAGGGGAAAAAATTTTACAAAAGTTTGAGTGATCTAGTGGAACAAATGTATAGATGTTATTTCCAACAACCACAACGTGCTTCAAATGTAATATGTAATCATTGAATTTTTCGATCATTAGGTACAATAAATAAACAATTTAGCATTAAATATTAATTTTCAAGAATTTTCTTGTAGAAAAGAAAATAAAATGGAACCCATTCAACACATAAAATAGGACAACAAGGAAGAAAATGTTTAATCTCTAAGTTTATGAGTAATTGTTACATCCTTATAACAACTTAACTAGATTTCATTTTTGTATATTTTAAGTTGTTTTACAAAAATCATCATTGTTGAACGTCTTCAAAAAGGTGCTAACATACAAAGAAGAACCATCAGACGAATTGATTGAAATTGGGTTAAATATGGGTTGTGAGTATATGTTGGCATATCAGAATTTAATTGTGAAATTTGTAAGCATCTATCAATCTTGTTTTATTTAGCTCCATCTATAATTAATATAACAAAAACATATTTTATATTAAATATATGATTTTTTATAGGGTATAAAACATGCAGGAATCAAAGTATGGAACTGCGCCAACAGATGAAATTTTGAAAGATGGCATGGTACATGGTTTTGAAAGAATGTGTATAATTTATGAGTCAATTGTTGCTACGGTACATCATTTTTCTTTTCAATTGACATTGATGTATATTATTTAATATTGAAATTTTCATTATTCTCACCAATGTATATACACTCATTTCAGTTTATTTTTATGTTTGTAGATGGAAGGTGAAGAAGAAGAAAACAATCAACGCCATGAACAAAACATTCCTGAAAATAACCCAAGTCATGGAAGTAGCTCTAGCAGTGACAACAGTTCAAGTGAAGAATGATGATCACTATGTTTGGATATCAAAGAAAGGCGTTTTATTTTTTGAAATATATATGTCTGTGAAATCATACATTTTGTTTAATGTAATGGACATAGTGTCCAAATTGAAAGACAAAGGGATACCAATAACCGTCCCAAGATTGTCTTATTCATATATATATAATCATAAAATATGTTTTAATTTATTCTATTGTGTTCTCCATTGTCTTTCTCAAATGCACTAATAAAAATTTAATTCATATGAATATTGTTATAAGATATATATGTGTCGACTTTTGATGAATAATGAATTTTAAAAAACCACAATAATTATGATATGATATAACAAATTAATGCAAACATCACATTCAAATGCATTAATAAAAATGTAATTAATATGAATATTGTTATAAGATGTGTTGAATTTTGATGAATAATGAATTTAAAACAATCACAATAATTGGACTGTCACATGTCGATGTTTCTAAAAAATACAAAATGAAAATTGGTGCGTGTCAGTAACTGTACACCGGTGCGTTTATGTGTCTATACGCACCGGTGCCATTGTACGGTCTATGGGCACCACACAAATACTGATACCAGTTATAAATATTGGTGCATTTGTGTGATACTGTGCACCGAGGTGTTTACGTATCTATAAGCACCAGTGCATTTTTACGATCTATGGGCACTGCACGAATACCGATACCAATTATAAATATTGGTTCCTTTCTGTGATACGACACATTGATGCGTTTATATAAGTATACGCACCGGTGTTTTGATATGACCTATGGGCACTGCACAATTCCCAAGACCAATTAGAACGGCCCAGTGCATTATACAACCAACACTATGCCTGGTGTGGTTTTACACCTAAATGTCCCGATGCGTTGGAATGAGACTGCCCCGGGGCGCTGTCTGCATGTATGCACCGGTGCGTTAAAGCCAGAGTAGCACACCGATGAAAAAAACATCCGTAATAACCTTTGGCCACCCATTTTTTTTATTTTTGTTGAATTTCCATTAAAAGCTCCACCAAAACCTCCGTAACCATAAACGGATGTTGTAGAAAATGTTTTTTTGATAATTTTGGCCAAGTTTATAACACTAAGAACCTCCTTTATAACCTCCGCTAGAGGGTGTTTTCCTTTTAGTGCACCATGTACTTTGTTTAAAACTTCAACACAAGTAACTAATATGTAGTTCTTCAAATTTTGTTAGTAACTTCACTATGTATTTTAATTAATTTCAGACGTCACAATTCTGTACTTTATTTTGTTTTCTGAAAATAATATTTTCCTATGGTCATGTACAAGGAAAATCCCAACCTTTTTGGTTCCTATTATATAAATCGTAGTTCTTTTTAGTATGTATTTTGTTATGCTTGATATTAATATAACACAGATATATGTGTTTATGTACGGGTAAATTTCTATTTCCCATAATGCTACCACAATTACTTCACCTTTTAAATCAGAAGGTCTGAAGACAAGTTTTGTCTTCCTCTAGGTCGGTCATCCCAGTATACAGATGTGGGGCATCTGTCTCTAATGATATTTACCAATATCATCTCTACATATTGTAGTAAATTTTAGTAAAGGGATGACTTTCATTCCATATGTAAATGATTGTTGTAACTGATATTTTTAATTGAAGTATCTTATGTTTTTCTATTCACCTCTATCAGAGGAATTTCACGTACTCAGAATAGTTATATAAATGTTATATGTTTTATTTTCAATACACATATGCATCTGTATGTATGAATATTCCTAAAATAGGAATTATATAGTTTAAATATGAAGTAAGTTGATTTTGCAGATTTACTATTTCATGATTTATTGGTAGTTAGCCTCTAAACCTGTTAACTATACCTACTATAATTAAACTTATGTTAAATACATATGAAAATTTCTTTCTAAGAACACAACAAACTATGACAAGGATTTATAATTACTGATATAAATCTTTCAACCAAACCCATAATTTAACCACACCTTACTACAATAGAATATCATAATTATAACAGAAATCAGAAGATAATTCTTAACAGAATGTGCATACCAAATTTGGTATAGAATATTTGCCACCCAACCTTGACCTTAATCTAGAGCTCCACCCGAGGAGAGAATAATTCCTCCAAATTGTAGAGAACCCGTTGTCTAACTAGGAACATTTTGTTTAAGATTTCTTTCCCGCAGCATGTTTCTATAACTGCGTCCACTTAATTTCGGATGTTGTTTTCCCTTAGACTAGGCTTTACTTCTGTTTTCTCCACAAAATCTTCTTTAAAACTAGATTTTCCTATTTCTAGTTTTATTTCACCCATTCTCAGTAACTTTCCACTTTATTGAGGTATCTATTAGATCTTTATCTCCCATCTACTATTTTTATTTTATTTTTATTTATTTTTCTCCAAGAATTTTTGGAGAATTTTGGGAAAGTCTTTGGAATCTAATCCATTGTCATGGATTTTTACTTCTTGGTCTCAATTTACTCTATCTTTACCTCATGGTATTATTTCCACATTTATATATTTATTCTCTTTAACTTCAGTCAAACATAATCACCTATTGTTATTATTGATTAATATTTAGATTCAACATAATTAACCACATTATTCAAATGTAGTCAAATAAATTCAACGTTAATATTGAATGTTTAAATAGTTAACCATGATGAAAACTTGGTCAACCCTTTGTTTACCATATTTAACAATAGTCAGCCTTGTTCACTCGTACTCATCATTAGTCAATGTTACTAAACCATATTAAATTATAGTCAACCATGGTTTACCAAAGTCAAAATTTGTCAACCTTATTCATTTAATGTCATCCTTGGACAGTGAGACTCAAGATTTAAAATGTTTCATAATAACAATATTAATATTAATAAAGTTCAATAATAATAACAATAATAAAATATTGTCGTGTTGGAATTCTATAAAAATCTAGCCAACATCACAATGTTACATTACATTACAATTTATCCAACATTGCAATGTTGTATTACATTACAATTTGTTCAACATTGAAATGCACCACTACAAAATTAGTCAACCATATTTAATATTATGGATGACCATGTTTGATTATGCTTGATATTCAATGACCTTCAACTTTAGTCAAACATAATCACCTATTAATATTATTGATTAATATTAATAGTTAAGCATATGTTGTTGAAATGATGCGTAAATTTATCCAACATCCCATTGTGAGAAATAATGTTGAAAATATGAAAAAACAATTTGCAATGTTACATTACATTGCAATTTATCCAATTTCACAATGTGACATTAAAAAATTAGTTAAACACATTTACTATTGTTTTTCAATTTTAATATTATTAATTAATTATAATAATCAATCATAGTTAACCACATTAGTCATATGTGGAAAAATACAACCATTAGACAACATATTTTCAACCACATTAGTCACACATAGGAAAACAGAGTAAAGGATTAGTCAAACATAGTTAGCCATAATAGTTAATCAAGGCTTAAATGGTCAACCATGGTCAACCATGGCCAGCCATGAACAACCATGATCATCCACCAACCATGAATGGCAATGGTAAAAAAAATTCAGCCATGTTCAAGCAAGAATATCGAATATGAACATGGTTAGAATGATCGAGCAACGCAGACCATGATCAACCATGGTCAACCAAGATAAAATATGATCAACCATGCCTAACCAAGATCAACATGGTTAGAATCATCAAATATGGTGAACCATGGTGAACTTTATTCAACCATAATCAATAATGGTCAACCATTTTCAGCCATGATCAACGATAATGGTCAATCAAGATCTATATGATTAGAATGGTGGAACATCGTCAGCCAAGATAAACCATGAAAAACATTATTCCACTACAATAACCATAGTCAAACAAAGTAAATCGATATCAATATGGTTAGAATGGTTGAACATGGTCAAGCAATGTCAACCGTTGTCAAGTGAGATCAATTATGATCAACTTTGGTTGAGTATGTAGAACCATGATAAACCATGGTCAACGAATATCAATATCCTTAAAATGGTTGAACATGGTCAACCAATGCTTACCAGGCTCAACTATGGTCACCCATTGTTAGCCCTGGTCTACCATGGTGGACCAAAGTGAACCATGGATAACCATGATGGTCAATCAAGATCTTTATGGTTAGGCTAATCAAATATGATGAGCCAATATCAACCATGGTTAATCATAGTCATCCATGATCAACCTTACTCTACCATTGTCAAACATCATCCACTATGACTAACCAACATCAACCTAGGTCAACCATGGCCAAACCAAGTCAACCAAGATGAAAATGGTTAGAATGGTTAGTCATGGTCAACCAGGGTCAGCTATGATGAGTCATGATTAACCATGGCCAACGATGACCAACCATAATGGTCATAATCATTGTCATAATGATACATTACATATCAATTTATTTAATGTCACAATATGACATTCAATAAATTATGGTTTAGGGTTTATTCTAGTTTATAATATTGAGTTGATGGTTTATAATATTAATTCTATGTTTTCTAATCCCTTATGTTTATAATATTATTCCTAGGGTTTATAATCCCTTTGTTTTTTTAATATTAATAATACTTAGTGTTTATTAACCCTTTGAGTTAAAATATTAATCATAAGGGTTTTCTATATTAATCCCTTAGATTTATAACATCAATCCCTTGGGTTTAATTACTCCCTTGTAATGGTTGTTGTTGATGCCTAACCATAATTTGATTGTGGTTAACCTTGGTCATCCAATGCAATGCTTTTACTATGTTAACCTTGGTCATCCATTAATACCTTAGTTTTATTAATCCCTTGGGTTTATACTATTAATTTTTTGGGTCTAGAATATTAATAATCCCTCGCGTTTCAAATATGAATCCCCTGGGTTTATCATATTAATCCTAGGGTTTCATATTGTTAATCCTTTAGGTTTATTAATACCATGGGTTTACAATATTAATCCCTTGTGTTTATTAATCCCGTGAGTTTATAATATTAATCATTTGTTAACCAAATATGGTCAAATATGGTGAGCCAAGATTAACCATCATCAAACATGGTAAATGATGGTCAACCATATTCAACCATAATGGTGAATCAAGGTATCTATGGTAAAAGATGGTTAACCATGATCAATCATGGTAAACCATGATCAGTCATGGTCAACCATGATTAACCATTGAAAACCATGGTTGATAACTAGCCAAATATGGTTGAATAATGTCAACCATTGTCAACTGTGATTGAATATAATCAACCATGACCATTGATTTTATAACGTTAGGGTTTAAAATATTTGGTTTAATACTAGGGTTTCATATTGTGACATTGGAATAGTATGGAAATGTATCAAACATCACAATGTGATAGATATTGGCATAATGTGACAAGCAATGTGACAATGCTTATCACAATGACATGTTACATTGCAATTTATTTAATGTCACATTATGACATTGAATAAATTAGGATTACATATTCTAGTTTATAGTATTGGGTTTAGGGTTTTTAATCTCTTCTATTTATTAGTATTAATAATCCTTTGGGTTTATTAAGACCTTGGGGTTATGATATTAATCACAATAGTTTTTCATATTAATCGCTTGGGTTTATAATATAATAATCCCTTGGATTTGAAATATTAATCCCTTTGATTAATTAATCCCAAGCAGTTATAATATTAATCCTCTATGTTAATTAGTGGATTGAATTTATAATATTAATAATCTCTTAGGTTTCTTAATCCTTGGGTTTATAATATTAATAACCCCTTGGGTTTAATAATCCGCTAGATTTATAATATTAATTTGTTAATTTTATTAATCGTGTGATCTCATAATATCAATGCCTTGGGTTTATTAATCCCTTTGGCTTATAATATTAATAATCACTTAGGTTTATAATATTAATCCCAAGGGTTTATAATATTAATCCCCTTCGTTTTTCAAAATTAATCCTTTGGATTTATAATAATAATCCCTTGATTTTTAAATATTAATAGTTTGAGTTTATAATATTAATAATCCTATGGGTTTTTAATATTAATCCCTTGTGTTTATTAATACCTATTTTTTTAACAAAAATAATCATTAAGGTTTATAATATTACCCTTGAGTTTATAATGTTAATCCCTTAGGTTTATATTATTAATCCCTCTAGTTGACTAATCCCTTGGGTCTATAATATTAATCCCCCGAGTTGATTATAAAATTAATCCCTCTCGTTTATAACATTAATCACATGATTTCATAATATGAATCAAAAGGGTTTATAATATGAATCCATTTGATTTTTAATACTAATTCCTTAGGTTTATTAAATTGAACGTTGTATTGATCTCAAATGATCTCAAGTTTATTGATTGGATGATAATATTAATACAACGGTTTAATATAAATCCTATGTGCTTATAATCATAGTTGACCATGTTTATTTTCGGTTTTATAATGTTTATATTAGGGTTTATATACATTGATTTTATAATATTAATCCCTTGAGTTTATAATATCTTTGTTTTTTAGTGTTGATTCCTTGAGTTTATTATTCCCTTGGTTTTATAATAACAAATCCTTAGGGTTATAAATCTAAAGGTTCATATTCCTCAAGTAAAATATTATTCATAGAGTTTATAATTTGAATCCTTAATTTTTATATGAATTCCTCGTGTTCATAGTTTAATAAATTATTATTAAATTAACAATATTATTTTTAATATCATTATTATTAACCATAATTAGAAAAAAATTATTAAAAAACAATATGTATAATTATTAATAATTAATAGTAATAATAAATTAATTATTAATTTAAAATGAATGAATGAATTATGATTATTTTTTAATTAATTAATTATTATTATTTAAAATTATTAATGGATTATTATTAATATTTAATTCACTGAATGCATTAATTATTTTTAATATTTGTTAATTACTAATGATATTATTAATTAATTAATTAATAATATTATATAGTTAGATTAAATTTTAATAATTTTTATTAATAATAATGATATTAACTAACTATTATTAATTCATAATGATATTAAATTTAAATGATAATATTATTTATTAATTGTAGTAATATTAATTAATAATAATAATCATTAATTAGTATTGATCTTTTAGGTTTGTTAATCTCTTAGTTTTATAATATTTATCTCTTGGTTTTACTATTTTGTTGGGTTTATAATATTAATAATTCCATGAGTTTATTAATCCTTTGGATTTAACATGTTAATTCCTAGGGTTTATTAATACCATGTGTTTTTATATTGATTCCTTGGGTTTGTTGAACATTTAAGTTTATAATATTTATCCCTTGCTTTTACTAATTCATTAGGTTTATCATATTAAACCATTGGTTTTATTAGTTTTTTCATTTTATAATATTAATAATTCCTTGGGTTTATAATTTAATCATTTTGGTTTCTTAATCCCTTTAATTTTAAATACTAATTCCTAGGGTTTATTAATCCCTTGAATTTTAATGTTAATTTGTTTAGTTTATTGATTCATTGGTTTTATTAATCATTTAAATTTATAATGTTAATCCCTTGAGTTTATAATATTAATAATATCTTGGGTTTATTGATCCCTTGTGTTTATAATATTAATAACCTCTTCAGTTTGTTTGTCTGTTGAGTTTATAACATTAATCCCTTCAGTTTTCCAATTCTTTCGGTTGGTAATATTAATCCCTAAAGTTTTTAACACTAATAATTTGTTTGATTTATTAAACCTTAATATGAAGGGTTATATATTAGTTTTAAGGTTTAATATTAATCCCTTTGATTTATAACGTTTATCCCTTTGGTTTATTAATTTGTTGGGTCGCCAAGGTTTGTCGATTGCTTGGGTTTATAATATTAATAATCATGTTGGTTTATCAATATTGTAGGTTTAAAATATTAATTAATAGGCTCTATTAATCCCTTTTGTTTTTAATATTGATCCCTTTGACTTTTTGATCCCATTGGTTTTTAATATTTATACTTTCGGTTCACTATTTCCTTGAGTTTATAATATTAAACCATTGGCTTTATTAGTTCCTTGAGTTTATGTATTAATAATTCCTTGGGTTTATAACATTAATAATCCCTTGGGTTTATTAATTCGTTGAGTTTAAAATTTATTAATATTAGTTTGATGGGTTTATTGATTCATTGAGTTTATTAATCGTTTGAGTTTATTAATCATTCTTATTTATAATATTAATACCTTGGGTTTATTGATCCATTGTGTTTATAGTATTAATAATTCCATGGGTTTGTTTATCTATTGGATTTATAACATTAATCACTTTAGTTTTCTAATTATTTGGGTTGGTAATATTAATCCATTGGGTTTATAATATTAATAATACCTTGGGTTTATTAAACCCCAATATTAAGTGTTAAATATTAGTCCTAGGGTTTAATATTAATCTCTTAGGTTTATAATTTCTATCCCTTTGGTTAATAAACTCGTTGGGTTTATAATATTAACAATCGATAGGGTTTATTGATTGCTTGGGTTTATAAAATTAATACCAATGTGGTTTTATCAATCCTTTGTGTTTAAAATATTATTTCTTAGGGTTTATTAATCCCTTGTGTTTTTTGATCCCTTAGTTTTATAGTATTTATCCCATGGGTTTACTAATTCCTTGGGTTTATAATATTAAAAGTTTGGGTGTATTTGTTCCTTAATGTTATAATATTAATAATTTGTTTGGTTTATAATTTAATCCGTTGGGTCTATGATATTAGTAACCCCCTAGGTTTATTAATCCCTTGAGTTTAAAATATTAACTCCTAGGGTTTATTAATCGTTTGGGTTTATTAATAATTTTTATTTATAATATTAATATCTTGGGTTCAAAATAGTAATAATCGCTTGAATTTATCGATCCTTTGTGTTTATAATATTAATAATCATTTGGGTTTGTTGATCCATTGGGTTTATAATATTAATCCCTTAAGTTTTATAATTATTTGAGTTGGTAATATTAATCCATTGGGATTATAATATTAATAATCCCTTGGGTTTATTAAACCACAATATTAAGGGTTAAATATTATTCCTAGGGTTTAAATTAATCCCTTAGATTTAGAATTTTTATCCCTTTGGTTTATTTTATTTTATTTTCTAAATAAGATTAATCTATTAGTATACAAAAAATTACATGGAGGCCAAGGCCTCAGAAGTTCTGGCCTGTGATATGGGCATTCTAAAACAGCCATGAAGCTCTAACAATTTATCAGCCCACAGTAACAACACACAGAGACAACCATGAAGCTCAATCAGGCAATTCAACAAGAGAGTGCCGCCCTCATAGGGGAAACCAGCCATGAAACTCCAGCAGTTTATCAACCCACAATAACTAGAATAGGTAATACAAACATAATCGTTCCCAGAAAAAAAATTTGTCGCCGTTAAAGGGGAAATCGACAATTAGACAAGTTGTAGATCTGTAGATAACCAAGCTGAGGCAGTGAGCAATAACCAGTGCTGAACCTGGACTGTCGACCATCAAAAAACAAGAAAAAATGTAGAATGGCCATTCAAGTACCTTCAGAGGATGGGGGAGATTCGACCACTCGGCAAGCAAAGGCATAAGGGTCATCCTTGACATGAAAATCAACTTTAGCACTAGTACAACCTCGCTTGGTGTCGTCCTCTCCCGACTTATCATTGGTAACATAAAAACATCCTCGCTTGGTGTCTCCCGAACCAACAACAATTCTAAGATCCTATGACGAGCTGCACTCGACCTCTTTCCTTTTCTGACCACCTCTAGAGGGAAAACAAGGCCTATTAGCTGCCAATTGTGCTAGATGAGAACACGAAAGCTCAACATTCAAATCAGGGGGCTCCTCTTTAAAATCAATAGTAATGGTGGCTGTAACAGTCGGCATGTTGAGTAAACAGGGGAAAAGGAATTAAGCAGTATGCTGCTGACTGAGGATGAGACTAGAGATGCCTCTTGTAGGCTAAGAAATCTCGCTCCCAGCTTGAAAGCCACGACCACTTCTAGTCTAAGGGTAACAACCTCATTGGGAGTCCGAGGGAGGAGACGAGGAGCTCGGAGAGGTGGAGGGAGGGTGGCGGGGAGGACAACCATGGCTCGAGCTGCGTCGACACCGCATCCTATGGTGAAAATGAGGCATAGGAACCAAATGTGAAGGACTGAGTGAGAAAAAGCAAGAAGCGGAAGGCGGGGAATGGAAGGGTGGACCAGAGCTGAGCACAAAGGGTTGAGAAGTGGCAAACGGATCTGGGAGAGAGACAGAGTGAAAACAGATTCCCTGAGATCAATGGGAGCTCTGAAAAACATGTAAGCCCAGAATGAGGTCTAAGCAACAAGAAATTGAACATCTGCGTCTAGTTATGGTCCTGGAGCTAGGCTTTGAGACCGCCGAGGAGAGACAAGAGCGCAGAGGAAACAATGCCCACTTGAAGCTTCCGAAAGAAGCCATATCGTTGAGGAGCAGACATAGGCATGGGAAACTGTTCTGCATAAATGCAACGAGTGGCTTGACGTTAATGCGATTAATGTTTACGACGACAAGAGGAAGGGTGGCATTGGTATAATCCCACGCGCCACCCTAAATCCTCTGCCACATTTCATGCAATCTGATCACTTGCATCCAAGTATCCCTTTGGTTTATTAATTCATTGGGTTTATAATATTAAAAATCCCTAGTATTTATTGATCCCTTGGGTTTAAAATATTAATAGCCATCTCGGTTTATCAATAATTTCAGTTTAAAATATTAATTCCTAGGTTTATTAACCCTTTGGGTTTTTAATATTGATCCCATAGGTTTGCCGGTCTCTTAGGTTTCTGATATTTATCCCTTTGTTTTACTAATTCCTTGGGTTTATAATATTTTTTTTTTCTAAATAAGTCTAAATTCTATTTATAAAAACATATAATACATGGATATACATGCCTCTACAATAGTTGATGTAGCCTATTCCAGAGGCATTATCATGCAAAATACCAAAAAACTGATTGCCCTAGAAGGGGAAACTAGCCAACTAGTTTTTCTACAGTTGTCGTCTATGGGGAAACCAAATTCATACAGGGAGAGAAGATAAGAGTTTAAGAGAATCATAATGAACTGGAAAAAAGAGTCCCAAAAACATGAAACCAGAAACCAGAAACCAGAAAAAGACCTGAATCATTAGGTATCATTGCCCGAGGGAGGTGTCTCCTCCACAATGAGAAACCTATACTCCTCAGTTTCATCAACATTCGTGTCACGGGTGTCATCAACTGCATGCTTAGATATGTTGGTGGTGCGTGCGTTGTCGAGGTCTCCATCGTCACCCGACTAGTCTTCACTGTTGTTATCGCTACCCTCTCCTCCATTATCAGCACTTTTGATTTTGCTGCTGGAGGCTGGAGCACTCTGCACAACGAAGGTTGGAGCACCCTGAACAACCACCTTACCGATTTTCTGCAGAGGCGTTGAGTTTGAGATAGAATTTTTTTGAAATTTCTTAGGATGACGGCTATCAACACTGATAGCTTCCTCTTTGAAGCTTATGGAGATTGTAGTTGTGATTCGTGGTTAGTCCAGGGTGCATGTATAGTGAAATTGTGCAAAGTGGGCAGGTAGCGGGAAGGGAAACGTCTCCAGGTGACACAGCGGCAGGGGAGAATTGGTGGAGGGAGGGTTCAATGGTGAGGAGCGAGACCTTCTCGATGTCAAGTATCGGTTGTGCCCACTGTGGGTGGCAGGGTATCACCCATAAGAATTTTCCAATGATGCAAAGGAGGAATCAAAATGATTGGAAATCAGAGGTCTGGATCCCCAGCCTTGATTACTGCCTTGGTGACATCTCATACGATGGCGTCGGGGCATGGTGGAGCTAGTGGAGGCCCAATTGTGGGGTTGAGACCAATGGGGAAAAAGAGCAGTAGGATGAGAGGCCAATAGAGCAGAGGACCAAGGAGTTTAGTAAGCCGAGTGTAGACGAGGCACAAAGACAAAATTCAAGCTATAGTGAAGGCTGTGTGAAATATGAAAGACAGGGGAAAATTCAATGCAACAAAGGAGACTGCATTGCCTCCCCATAGTTGTTTAGGAGCTCGGCTCCGAGACTCCAGGGGGACAGATACATCTCGAGGGAAATAGCGATGGAGTGAGATTGCTTCGTGAAGTCATTTTGAAGAGCAGAGGAGTGCATCGATAGGTGATCAGAGTAAATGATCTCCTGTGGGTGTAGTTAGTGTGATTAAATACCCGCAGCTTGAGCCCATGCGTGGCCATGTGGTTGAGCCACGTGCCACACCATGGGCTCACCGTATAACCATCCTCAAATATCACCCACATCCGAGACTTGGGTTTATAATATTAAACACTTATTTTTATGATATTAAACCCTTGGTTTTATTAGTCCCTTCAGTTTATAATATTAATAATTCATTTGGTTTTTAATTTAATCCATTGGGTTTATTAATCCCTTCTGTTTTTTTATATTAGTCCATCGGGTTTCTTGATCCCTTAAATTTATAATATTTATCACTTGGGTTTAATAATTGGTTGGATTTATAATATTAATAATCCCAAGGGTTTAAAATGCTAATTCCTAGGGTTTATTAATCCCATATGTAATATCCCTATTTTTCTGCTTTTATTTAGACATTTTATAATTCTTAAGACTAAGTGGACCTAAAGGAAAACAATATGTGTGGAAATATTTTTTTTTTTAATTAATAAATGTGAAATTTTAATTAGTGTGCAAAGACTAGAGTAAATTGGAGACCAATATTTCAAGTCCATGATAATGAAATTAAATTTAAATAGTTTCCCAAAATCTCCAAAAATATTTGGAGAAAATAAAAGAAAAATATTATATTGGAGATAAAAATATATAAGATACCTCAATAAAGTGGAAATTTACTGAGAAGATTTGAAATAAAACTAGAAAGAGGAAAAAGCTAGCTTCAAAGAGCTTTTGTGGAAAATACAAAAGTAAATTCTAGGCTAAAGGAAAAAAACATCCCGATATAACTGGACGCAGTTATGGAAACATGTTGAAGGGAAAGAAGGTTTAAATAAGCCATTCCTTGGTAGACAAGAGGTTGTATACACCTTGGAGGAATTTGTATCTACTCGGGGGGAGATGTGGATGAAATTGAAAGCTTGTAACACCCCCAATTTGTGTGTTGAATTTTAAAGTTAGACATTGAACTTTTAATCCTAAGGGGGTGGACCCCAAGGGATGAATATAGTGTGAATGTATTTGCATATTTTATTTGAGGAAATAAATAAACTGATTGTGCATTTTGACCAAAAAAAAGAATTAGAGATCACTTGCCAAATCCATGAGGATGGATAAGGCAACAAATCCCCAAAAATCTTTCAGAAATCCTTGAAATAAATTTATTTAGATTTGAGGAAGAATCTAAAAGTTTCCCCAATGAAGAGGAGTAGTTGGGAAGAGGTGAGAAAAAGCTGGAAAAGCTGAGGAAAAGCTTAAAGAAACTTTAAAGAATCCCAAGATGGGAAGCCTAGGCTAAACAAGAAAGAAAGCATCCTGCTATTCTGGACGCAGAATTAGAAACATGCTTTGGGGAATTATGAGCTTAAATAAGCTGTTCCTAGGCAGATCAGAGGTTGATCTGTGCTAGGAGGTGATCTCTGCTCGGGGGTGAATCCTGGGAGATAAAGAGGATTCTAAGGTTGGGAGGTTGGTCATTTTGCAGATTTGTGGTATGTTGTGAAGTTCTTGTTACTATGTCTTATGACAGTATGAATTGGCTACATATAGAATTTGATTTAATAACAATGAGAAAAATTGGTACTACATTTAACAAAATCTATCCTTAGGTATCCACCTTCCAGATTTTGTTTAGTTGTAGACCAGACCCTCCCTAGAGTAGAAACTCCAGAATCTCTAAACCAAGGTTGGTTTAAATCTGAAGTTACTTCAACCCTATAGATGATTAATTATGGTTTAGTTCCTGAAAAAAATATATATATACATGATATTCTATGATAATGACCAATTGCTAGAAGTCATTGCAATGAAATTCGACATTTAATATTCTGCTAAAAAAAGTGTGGATTTCCTATACCATATATGTGTATCACTGTGAAACTTTATGCTCAGAAGTAAGTGGAAAACCATGGTAGTAGATCTGGATATGTCATCGAAGTAAATCAAAGATGTAGGAGTATACATGTCAATATTTTCAAAATTGAAAAGGAATTCTATTCTGTAGAATGAATATACCATGTATATCAAATATAGAGCATACTTTTGATCTAAAATCCATCTCAAATTTCTGAGTTAAGCATCATAGTCAAGACTAAAGTATAATTCATTTGGGCAACAAAATGATTAGTGACTACATATAAATATATAAATACTATGTAAACATTAGGCTCACATGAGTAGGTGAGGAGGTGGTAATCTTACTCTAAAACAAATTGTAATAATATACATAAGTGTATAAGTTTCACACCTCCCTCTAATGGTGAGTCCTTAACTCCATATTGATATCCATTTATTTCATTTAGAACCAAGCCCCTTCAATTCAGTACGATTGAACACTTATATATGTTTAGCAATAAATATATATATATACAAGAGTGAAATAGAAGTAAAACATCGAAATGCGCATAAGGTGCTTACAGCCATGCATAAACTCTTATATATATATATATATATAAGTGAAATAAAAGCGAAAACCTCCTTCCACTTAGGGTAATGATAAAGATATGATTGGAAATTAAAATAACCAATATATAACTATCATGGCGCCGAGAGCTATACCATAGCTCGATCGACCTTAAGAGTTCACACATGCACATAAACAAATCATAGTTCAACAGTGGTTATAAATACGACTTGTTGAAAGGCCAAGCATACAAATGCGAATATATACCAAAACGATTAATCATTATGTAAATTTGTACCGAGCGCTAATCAGTGCTGTGATTGGCAACGTTCGACCTGAATGAGTTATATAATCATATATCAGAGTCATAGGTCTGTCGCGCTATACAAATACAAATTCTATATATAATGTAACGATGGGAATTCAATAGAAATCTTTAACCATATAAAGTCGCTACATGAACCTATATCAAATAGAAATGCGGATGTAAAGAAAATGAAAACGAATAGATGCATATGATGGAAACTACTCAGCGCATGCTCGACATCAGGTGGTTTACTGCGTTCTATCACTAATGATGCCGAACAGAAATAATGAAAGAAAACGATAAATTACTGTGCGATCCCCGCAGAATCGGATCAATGCCAACATAAACGATAGAATGATTTCTTACAGGGATGGAGTAATACGATTTCTCCCATATGCCGTCGTCTGATCGGCTTACCCTCCATAGTACGCCATCCTTCACGCGCGGGGTATGAGAAACCTTTGCGGCATTTCTCCCAAGCGGGCAAAAAGGAGTTAACAGTAAGGAGCCTGCAACCATATGAAAGCCAGATAAAATGTGGCATGCCTGTAAATGTTATAAATCGGCATTTGAACTAACCCCGTGAAAGAATAGTGGCGTCGATCTAACCAGCAATGTAACGTCAACCGGAAGACAAAGGATAATATTTCAACTAGTAGCAGGAGGTTATTCCTGTAGCCGGAAGTTAAACACCTAAACCCTATACTGTAATACGTTAGGGCAGAGAATTAGAAACTAATCCTCACAGTAGAATGAAACAAAAGAAAAACCCCAGTTGACATCTAACGTTAATAATAGCGTTCCAGCGCAGAGCTGGAGCAACGAGACATGAAAATAAATCAGCGCCCAGGCCGCTCCAGAGTATCTGCAACAAATGTCTGAAAGGGGCCAAACAAACCTGGTATCAGTCAGCGCTGCCGAGGGAAGATAAACATATAAGACATATTTTTAATCCCAAAATCAATTTAGCCAGAACAGAACTAAACCTGTGGGATAAGATAAACGACGCATGAATAACGAATAAGAGGGGTTAGTCGCCTATCCCGGGAGGCCGCCCATCAAACGAGTGAACTTCCTGCACCCTGGAGAAAATTGTTAGCTGAGAAAATGAATTGACCAGGGCCTGAGTCTCTATTAAATAGAAGGAAACGAAACCCTAATACCTCTGAAGCGACCCAAGAACGATTAATAATTTCGAGACAGGCTGGAGAAATTCGCAGAAGTTTAAAACCCTAGATCTGCAACTGAACAAGCACGGAATATGATCCCGAGAGGGATTTGTTAGTAATTCGGCTGAGCAGGTAAACTGAAACTTAGAAATATGAACCACGTTAGCAGATGACACGTGAAATTTTCTTCTGCGGTAGACGGCGGAAGGTACTGCATTGTAGAAACAAAACAAATAAAATAATATAACAGGGAACTGTCGCCGAAACTGTCCGGACCCGCAGACCCTACGATCATCTCAGACTACTGTAACCCTCCTTACTCATCGTATACTCGCAGAGATAGCGTGTGGGGTTGGTTGCTGGTGTAAGGTTCAGGCACTGTATATGACGAGGCGTAAAACCCTCAGCGTAAAACGCAATACCAGTCTACACAAGGAGAGGGCACGCATAGGTAGAGGTCACGGGATACCGTGTGGGAAACACGAAAATCCACTTCACGTACCTTACCCACCTACCATCGAAATATATACATTATTATAATTATGTTAGAATCTGAAATCTGAGATGAAAAAGTATGATGATCATTTCGAGGATACCTTATGAGTTGGATATGCGGTATATGGATTTTGAAAGGGCCACCATATTCGACCGATGGTGTCGTATCTGAATATATATATATAGGACGTATATATATATCTACAAGTGTATACATTCTGTTCCGTATTAATAAAACTGATAGGTGCATAGGTTGTGATATAAATGTACATATATATATCACGATATATATATGGAATTAATGATATGAGTAGGGGATTTATTATCATGATATGGGCAAAAGATATTTATCGATCGGTGAAATATAAGGGTATAGTTGTGGAGTATAGATAGTATGTGGGGTTATTGATAAAATGTATACTCCTATAACCTATGTTATGTTGAAAAAAAAAAGGGAGACATCTCTTTTAATATTATGAGACGATCCATCTATATAGGTATGGTTGGGAATATAGAATGGGATACATTTACATGTATGGTTAAAATTTTACATGAGTATAATTAAAATTTTATATGAGGATATATATATATATATTTATACATGAGTAGTACATATATATATATATATATTGACACATATATATATATATTGGTATGTATATTGATACATATGTGATTGTATACATGGGCTGTAAGGAAGGATAGAATTTAGTGTATTGCACGAAGAAGTTGATGGAGTAGAGGTAAAGTATAACACTAGATGAAAATAAGTACTTTATTTCTGAACAGCTTATTCCGCCAATCTGTCTATGAACATGGAAAAAAAAAAAAAAAAAAAAAAAATTCACTTAACTGGAGGCGTTACAAATGGTATCGGAGCACTAGTTACAACAAATTGGGCTGTCGTGTTGTGCTCACTGCTTATTACATATTTTTTTTTTTCTGAAGTTTATAAACTTTGCTAATCTGTGTTGTAAGTGTATACAGTTGAAATGGCTGAAGGTGAAGGGATTTATGTGGATCTGCGGGATGAGTTTGCTACTCCAGATCCCAATGCCCCGGTACTGGCGATGTTGCACCGGATGCAACGAGAGTTGGCTGAATTAAGAAGCCAAAATGACATGTTGTCATCCGCCAGTAAGGAACAGGAAAAGCTCATTAGAGAGCTAACTTCCCTAATGTTCTTAAATCAACATATGAAAGAGAGTTGCAGAGAATTTAGAAAGATCAAACCTCCCTCCTATGATGGGGAGAAGGAGTGGAGGATGTCAAGCTTGCTGTCGAACATGATCAAGTATTTCCAAGTATATGAATATGAGAGCAATCTGAAGGCCCGATTAGCTGTGTATCAGCTGCAAGGAAAAGCCACACTGTGGTGGGAAGAGACAAAAATGGTGCATGCCATTGATGAAAAAACAGTTACATGGGAAGATTTTCAGACTAAGTTCAAAAGTCGTTATTTGAATGAATGTTATTATGATGATAAAGCAAAAGAATTCCATGAACTTAGACTAGGACAGCTCACCATTGATGAGTTTGTCACTAAGTTTACAAATTTACTGAGATATGTCCCTTATATTAGGGAGGAAAAGGCAAAGGTGCAAAGGTTTTTAAATTGTCTGCCTACTGTCTATAAGGAGAAAATTGAGTTTGACAACCCCAAGACCATGGATGAAGCTGTGAGAAAAGCAAGATTATGCTATCAATAGTTTAAAAGTAAAGCAGAACAAGGGAAGAGCTAGCTGAACAAGGGTGAGTTCAAGGGCAAACGACCAAAACCAGCATATTTAAGAAACTTTGGCAGAGATCATCAGCGGAAAAAATTCAGTAAACCAAAAGAAAGCCAAACTGCCCAGTCTCAAGTGGTTTCAAAACCAGTAGAAGGGAACAATAAAAAGGAAGGGACAGTTAGAATGAAGGAACCTTTGAAATGCTGGGGCTGTGGAGAACCCCATATGATGAGGGACTGTCCTCATCGAAATATACACATGATCAGCAGAGAGAGAGAGGCAACAACCGTCAATGACATAGCCAGAAACATACCAACCATCAGTGCAGCCCTGGAAAATCGACAGGCAGAACATCAAGCAACCATGGTGGAAATGGAGGGTAAGATTTTTGACTTACCTGTTACTGTTTTGATTGATCCAGGTGCTTCTTTAAGTTACGTTAGTCCTGGAATTGTAGAAAAATGTAAATTTAAACCTGAAAAATTTCAGCAGTCCTGGTTGGTACAGCTGGCCACTGGAAACTAAGAGAAAAGTTACACATAAATTGCCCAAAACAGCACTACAATTAAATGGCTTTACAACAGAAGTAAATTTGAACATATTGCCATTAGGATCCTATGACTTGCTAATAGGAATGGATTGGCTGGAAAAGAAGAAAGCTCTGATGAACTGCTGGGATAAAACTCTGCATTGTGTAGATGAGGAAGGGAATCCTTTTACACTAAAAGGGAAACCAAAACCCATTGTAGTAAGACAAATATCAGCATTACAATTGAAAAGAACAGCTAGAAAAGGATACCAAGTCTATGCAGTGCATGTAGAAGAAATAGAACAGAAAACTGAGGAAGAGTTACTGGATGCTATACCGGTTATCAGAGAGTTTAAGGAAATATTTCCCAAGGAAATACCTCATCTTCCCCCCAAAAGAGAGATTGACTTTTCTATAGATCTGGTGCCGGGAGCTACACCTATTTCCCGAGCTCCTTATCGGATGAGTCCGCCAGAACTGATAGAGCTGAAAATGCAGCTGCAAGAATTATTGGATAAAGGGTACATTAGACCAAGTGTGTCTCCATGGGGAGCACCTGTTTTATTTGTCAAAAAGAAGGATGGAACTTTTAGGATGTGCATTGACTATCGTCAACTGAACAAGTTAACCATTAAGAATAGATATCCACTTCCTAGAATTGATGATCTTTTTGATCAAGTGAGAGGAGCTTCAGTCTTCTCCAAGATAGACCTAAGGACTGGGTATCACCAGCTCAGAATTAAAGAAGAAGACATCAACAAAACAGCATTTCGAACCAGGTATGGGCATTACGAATTTGTAGTCTTACCTTTTGGTTTGACAAATGCCCCTGCCACATTTATGTGTCTGATGAACAGTGTGTTGAATAAGTATTTGGACAAATTTGTTCTTGTGTTCATAGATGATATCTTAGTTTACTCCAAAAATGAGGAAGAACATAAGGAACACCTGAGAATAGTGTTGCAAACCTTGAAAGAAAATCAGCTATATGCCAAGTTTAGTAAATGTGAATTTTATAAAGATAAAATTCAAGATTTGGGTCATATAATTTCTGAAAAAGGGTTGGCAGTTGACCCTGAAAAGATAAAAGCCATTGAAGAATGGCCAGTCCCCACTGATGTCTCAGCAGTAAGATCATTTATGGGAATTGCAGGCTATTATCGCAGATTTGTGGAGAGATTTTCTGCGATAGCAAATCCCATCACCTCATTACAAAGAAAGGGTGTTAAGTTCGTGTGGACTGAGAAATGTCAAAACAGTTTCGAACAATTGAAACAGAAACTTATTTCAGCTCCTATATTAAAAATTGCTGATCCTGATAAAGAATTTGTGGTATGTACAGATGCTTGCAGAGAGGGGCTAGGAGGAGTCCTATTGCAAGAAAATTCAGTTATTGCCTATGAGTCTAGGAAATTGAAAACTCATGAACAGAATTATAGTGCATATGATTTGGAATTTGCAGTTGTTATTCATGCGTTAAAAATGTGGAGGCACTATCTGCTGGGGAAGAAGTTCACATTGATGACTGATCATATTAGCCTTAAATATTTCTTTTCCCAAACTGACCTGAATGCAAGACAAGCCAGATGGCTGTCTTTTCTCAGTGAATTTGATATGGACATAAAACATATCAAGGGAAAAGAAAATAAAGTTGCTGATGCCTTAAGTAGAAATGCTTGTCAACAGTTAAACAGCACTGGGAATAGTGCCCAGATGGAGATAGAGGAATTGGTGGGAAAAGCAGCACCTCAAGATCCCAACTATGAAGCACTCTTGGTGAAATTACAGACCAAGAATAAAGCAGATTACATTAAAAACTCACAAGGGCTGCTCTATTTCAAAAACAGGTTGTATATTCCAAACATAGAGTCATTGAAAAGAGAAATTCTAGATGAATATCATAAACAGCCCTATGCAGGACATCCCGGATATCAAAAGATGTTAACAGCCTTGAAAAAGAAGTTGTTCTGGCTAGGAATGAAGAGAGATGTGGCAGAGTATCTAAGTAGGTGTATGGAATGTCAACTGGTTAAGGTTGAGCATCAACACCCAGCAGGGCTTTTAAATCCCCTACCAATTGCAGAATGGAAATGGGATACAGTTTCCATGGATTTTATAACGGGATTACCCAATACTAAATATCAACATGACTCTGTAATGGTAGTGGTAGACACGCTCACAAAAGCTGCTCACTTTATACCAGTGAAATCTACTTTCGGAATAGCTCAAGTAGCCAATGTTTTCCTGAAGGAGATAGTAAGGCTCCATGGAGTTCCCAAAGTAATTATCTCAGATCGAGATGCTAAGTTTACAGCAGCATTTTGGAAGGGATTGTTTGGAGGGATGGGTACTAAGTTGAACTTTAGTACTGCCTACCACCCTCAAACAGATGGGCAGACAGAAAGGACGAATCAAGTCTTGGAGGATATGCTGCGAATGTATGTGATGGATAGACCATCAAAGTGGGAAGAGTATCTACATTTAGCTGAGTTTGCTTATAATAATAGCTACCAATCTTCTATTAAGATGAGTCCGTTTGAGGCACTATATGGGAGAAAGTGTCGTACTCCCTTGAGTTGGAGTCAACCAGAGGATAAACTGGTGTTGGGACCAGAGGCACTACAATAAATGGAAAGAATTGTTAAACAAATACAGCAGAATATAAAGGCAGCACAGGACAGACAGAAAAGCTATGCTGATAAGAAAATGGTGCACCGGGAATTCAAAGTGGGGGATCATGTGTATTTGCGCATCAAACCCAAAAAGAGCACACTTTATGCAGGAAGTTGTGCAAAACTGGCTCCTAGATATTGTGGACCTTTTGAGGTGTTAGAAAGGGTGGGACCAGTGGCTTACAAGTTGGCCTTACCACCCCATGTTAAAGTGCATAATGTATTTCATGTTTCATTATTAAAAAGATATGTGCATGATGCTTCTCACATAGTTGATTGGAATGTTGTACAGGTGGAACCAGAAGGGGAGTTTCTGCCATAACCGCTTCAAATATTGGAGCGGGAAGAAATTGAATTGAGAAACAGAACAGTGGTCAGAGTAAAAGTGCAGTGGAAGCACTTTACTGCTGAAGAAGCCACCTGGGAAAGGGAAGCTAAAATGATGGAGCAATACCCATTTTTGTTTAAATGAACTCTAGTAGTTGAATAAGAACACCGAGGACGGTGTTTATTTTCAGAGGGGGAATATGTAACACCCCCAATTTGTGTGTTGAATTTTTAAAGTTAGACATTTGAATTTTAATCCTAAGGGGGTGGACCCCAAGGGATGAGTGTGGTGTGAATGTATTTGCATATTTTATTTGAGGAAATAAATAAAAGTGATTGTGCATTTTGACCAAAAAGAGAATTAGAGATCACTTGCCAAATCCATGAGGATGGATAAGGCAACAAATCCCCAAAAATCTTTCAAAAAGCCTTGAAAGAAATTTATTTAGATTTGAGGAAGAATCTAAATTTCCCCAATGAAGAGGAGTAGTTGGGAAGAGGTGAGAAAAAGCTGGAAAAGCTGAGGAAAAGCTTAAAGCAGCTTTAAAGAATCCCAAAATGGGAAGCCTAGGCTAAACAGGAAAGAAATCATCCTGCTATTCTGGACGCAGAATTAGAAACATGCTTTGGGGAATTATGAGCTTAAATAAGCTGCTCCTAGGCAGATCAGAGGTTGATCTGTGCTAGGAGGTGATCTCTGCTCGGGGGTGAATCCTGGGAGATAAAGAGGATTCTAAGGTTGGGAGGTTGGTCACTTTGCAGATTGTGGTATGTTCTGAAATTCTTGTTACTATGTCTTATGACAGTATGAATTGGCTACATATATAATTTGATTTAATAACAATGAGAAAAATTGGTGCTACATTTAACAAAATCTATCCTTAGGTATCCACCTTCCAGATTTTGTTTAGTTGTAGACCAGACCCTCCCTAGAGTAGAAACTCCAGAATCTCTAAACCAAGGTTGGTTTAAATCTGAAGTTACTTCAACCCTATAGATGATTAATTATGGTTTAGTTCCTGAAAAATATATATCTGATATTCTATGATAATGACCAATTGCTAGAAGTCATTGCAATGAAATTCGACATTTAATCTTCTGCTAGAAAAGTGTGGATTTCCTATATCATATATGTGTATTACTGTGAAACTTTATGCTCAGAAGTAAGTGGAAAACCATGGTAGTAGATCTGGATATGTCATCGAAGTAAATCAAAGATGTAGGAGTTTACATGTCAATATTTTCAAACTTTAAAAGGAATCCTATTCTGCAGAATGAATATACCATGTATATCAAATATAGAGCATACTTTTGATCTAAAATCCATCTCAATTTTCTGAGTTAAGCATCATAGGCAAGACTAAAGTATAATTCATTGGGCAAAAAAATGATTAGTGACTACATATAAATATATAAATACCATGTAAACATTAGGCTCGCATGAGTAGGTGAGGAGGTGGTAATCTTACTCGAAAACAAATTGTAATAATATACCTAAGTGTATAAGTTTCACACCTCCCTCTAATTGTGAGTCCTTAACTCCATATTGACATCCATTTATTTCATTTAGAACCAAGCCCCTTCAATTCAGTACGATTGAACACTTATATATGTTTAGCAATAAATATATGTATATACAAGAGTGAAATAGAAGTAAAACATTGAAATGCGCATAAGGTGCTAATAGCCATGCATAAACTCTTATATATATATATATATATAAGTGAAATAAAAGCGAAAACCTCCTTCCACGTAGGGTAATGATAAAGATATGATTGGAAATTAAAATAAACAATATATAACTAGCCTGGCGCCGAGAGCTATACCATAGCTCGATCGACCTTAAGAGTTCACATATGCATATAAATAAATCCTAGTTCAACAGTGGCTATAAATACGACTTATTGAAAGGCCAAGCATACAAATGCGAATATATACCAAAACGATTAATCATTATGTAAATTTGTACCGAGCGCTAATCAGTGTTGTGATTGGCAATGTTCAACCTGAATGAGTTATATAATCATATATCAGAGTCATAGGTTTGTCGCGCTATACAAATATGAATTCTATATATAATGTAACGATGGGAATTCAATAGAAATATTTAACCATATAAAGTCGCTACATGAATCTATATCAAATAGAAGGGCGGATGTAAAGAAAATAAAAACGAACAGATGCATATGATGGACACTACTCAGCACATGCTCGACATCAGGTGGTTGACTGCGTTCTATCACTAATGATGCCGAGCAGAAATAATGAAAGAAAACGATAAATTACTGTGCGATCCCCGCAGAATCGGATCAATTCCAACATAAACGATAGAATGATTTCTTACAGGGATGGAGTAATACGATTTCTTCCATATGCCGTCGTCTGATCGGCCTACCCTCCATCGTACGCCATCCTTCACGCGCGGGGTATGAGAAACCCTTTGCGGCATTTCTCCCAAGCGGGCAAAAAGGAGTTAACAGTAAGGAGCCTGCAACCATATGAAAACCAGATAAAATGTGGCATGCATGTAAATGTTAGAAATCGGCATTTGAACTAACCCAGTGAAAGAATAGTGGCGTCGATCGAACCAGCAGCGTAACGTCAACCGGAAGACAAGGGATAATATTTCAACTAGTAACGGGAGGTTATTCCTGTAACCGGAAGTTAAACACCTAAACCCTATACTGTAATACATTTAGGGCAGAAAAGTAGAAACTAATCCTCACAGCAGTATGAAACAAAAGAAAAACCCTAGTTGACATCTAACGTTAATAATAGCGTTTCAGCGCAGAGCTGGAGCCATGAGAGACGAAAATAAATCAGCGCCCAGGCCGCTCCAGAGTATATGCAACAAATGTCTGAAAGGGGCCAAACAAACCTGGTATCAGTCAGCGCTGCCGAGGGAAGATAAACATAGAAGAAATGATTTTAAACCCAAAATAAATTTATCCAGAACAGAACTAAACCTGTGGGATAAGATAACCGACGCATGAATAAACGACTAAGAGGGGTTAGTCACCTATCCCGGAGGCCGCCCATCAAACGAGTGAACTTCCCGCACTCCCGGGAGAAAATTGTTAGCCGAGAAAATGAATTGACCAGGGCCCGAGTCGCTATTAAATAGAAGGAAACGAAACCCTAATACCTCGTGAAGCGACCCAAGAACGATTAATAATTTCGAGACAAAGTCGGAGAAATTCTGAAGTTTAAAACCCTAGATCCGCAACCCGAACAAGCACGAATACGATCCCGAGAGGGATTTGTTAGTAATTCTACTGAGCAGTAAACCGAAACTTAGAAATATGAACCACGTTAGCGATGACACGTGAAATTTTCTTCCGTGGTAGACGGTGGAAGGTACCGTATTGTAGAAACAAAACAAATAAAATAATATAACGAGGGAACTGTCGCCGAAACCGTCCGGACCCGCAGACCCTACGATCATCTCGGACTACTGTAACCCTCCTTACTCATCGTATACTCACGGAGATAGCGTGTGGGGTTGGTTGCTCGGTGTAAGGTTCAGCATTGTATATGACGAGGCGTAAAACCCTCAGCGTAAAACGCAATACCAGTCTACACAAGGAGAGGGCACGCATAGGTAGAGGTCACGGGATACCGTGTGGGAAACACGAAAATCCACTTCACGTACCTTACCCACCTGCCATCGAAATATATACATGATTATAATTATGTTAGAATCCGAAATCTGAGATGAAAAAGTATGATGATCGTTTCGAGGATACCTTATGAGTTGGATATGCGGTATATGGATTTTGAAAGGGCCACCGTATTCGACCGATGGTGTTGTATCTGAATATATATATATATAGGACGTATATATATATCTACAAGTGTATACATTCTGTTTCGTATTAATAAAACTGATAGGTGCATAGGTTGTGATATAAATGTACATATATATATCACGATATATATATGGAATTAATGATATGAGTAGGGGATTTATTATCATGATATGGGCAAAAGATATTTATCGATCGGTGAAATATAAGGGTATAGTTGTGGAGTATAGATAGTATGTGGGGTTATTGATAAAATGTATACTCCTATAACCTATTTTATGTTGAAAAAACAAAAGGGAGACATCTCTTTTAATATTATGAGACGATCCATCTATATAGGTATGGTTGGGAATATAGAATGGGATACATTTACATGTATGGTTAAAATTTTACATGAGTATAATTAAAATTTTATATGAGGATATATATATATATTGATACATGAGTAGTACATATATATATATATATATATATATATATATTGACACATATATATATATTGGTATGTATATTGATACATATGTGATTGTATACATGGGTCATAAGGAAGGATAGAATTTAGTGTATTTCACGAAGAAGTTGATGGAGTAGAGGTAAAGTATAACACTAGATGAAAATAAGTACTTTATTTCTGAACAGCTTATTCCGCCAATCTGTCTATGAACATGGAAAACAAAAAACAAAAACAAAAAAAAATTCACTTAACTGGAGGCGTTACAGGGTTGGGTGCCAAATATTATTTATTAGAATTGGTATGCACAACTATTAAATTATGTCTTGGTATTTTGTTTTTATGATGATGATTGGACAAGAGTAAATGTGTTTTATTTAGGAAGATAAGGGGAAAATTATGTCTTCTAAATTATCAATCTGTATAATAAATTATTTTATTCTTGAGGGTGAAGTTCCTGATGTATTTAACCTAAACATAACTATAGTAGGTATAGTTTTAGTTTCTGTATACTTACATAGACTAGTTAACTTAATTAACCAAGAATCAGAATGTCTAAACCCAATGAGAAGGGTTTATATCTGCTGTTAGGTTTATGAAAATTAAAATATTGCCAGTATAAAATACATCATTAGGAGTGGAGAATATTCTAATGATGTTAAGAGAGAGATGGTAAATAATTAGTTTTTTCTGTAAACAATGAGGAACCAAAGATATGTACAATAGGAATTATTATTAAAATAAGAATGAAATATTCTATACAAACTATGTACGTAAACTCATACTGTACAAATTCATAAACATAGAAATCAATATACATCCACTTACTTATTATGCTGAAAGAAGAAATATAATTTCAATTTACATATAGAGGCACTATGTGTACAGTAATATTATAAATACACACATCAATTAGGAATTACGCCTAAGTTATGCATGTATTTGAAATACTACCAAGAACTTGGAAAAAATGTATACAATTATCACATGGATGGAAATGCATCAATTAAATGAGATCATAAATATGTATTAATAGACATATAAAATGTCAACTATCACTGTCGTAGTTATATTAACTGAAATTCCATTATTTTTTATATTAATTACATATTGTATAAATGGATAAATATCATTGAATTTAGTAGGCTGAATTCTGTGAATGATAATGACCAACCTGTAAATAAACAGAACCAAACTTATTCTCAATTATTTTTAGAAAGAATACATAAGTAGTTATGTTGTAAACTATGAGATGTGATGTACCTGTATATAAAATCCACATAAAGAGTGGTTATAATTATATCTACTCGAAAATTAAAATAAATACACAAAATATTGAAAATTGTCAATATCAGTTAAAATATGAAAATACCTTATTCATCAAGTTAGAGGCACTGAAGTCTCTTTTGTACATGAAACAAGAAAATAAAATATGTATGTCAGTTTGGAGAACTGAGAAAGAAATTATAATTCTATAATAGTATTAAAATCATAGAAAATGAATTACCTGAGTTGTGGGTGGAAACCATATACTGGGTATTTGATGTAAAACCATGAATTGTACGGAAGAAAGAAAATATAGTTCTCTTGTGTAATAAAACATTATGTTAATCAGTTAAATTAACAAAATGGTTATTACTTATAGAACATAAGTATTCACATGAAATAAATTAATAATTAGTATTGTGAATTTTTTATACAAATTTATAAGACAGATCGAGTGAACATATATAACAAAAATATAAGTAATGGTCAAATAGAATATATATATATATATATATATATATATATATATATATATATATATATATATGTATGTATGTATGTATGTATGTATGTATGTATGTATGTATGTATGTATGTATGTATGTATGTATGTATGTATGTATGTATGCTGAGTTAAAATATTTATTCCATAAATTGGCAATATCGAAGTTGACTCTTAGTAAACGAGCGAAGATAGGGTCACTTCATTAAATAATTTCTGTGATATAGAGAGAATATAAATACATTGTAAATGTGAAATATTAGGAAAATTCATTCCAATGAGTTGGGAAATTGAATTCTAATTCACTTTAGCAACATTGTGGGTTGTATTGAAAAACAAAACAGAATTATCAAATTGTTTGATGGCAAATGAGGGTTAAGTAAACTATGAGATAGAGGTCAAGTATAGTCATAAAGTTGAAACACGCTTGAATACCTCTGCATGAATCGAAAGAATGTCGAGTATAAATAACCTATATCAGAGATGATAAGCTAATTAAATGTTGAAATGTAGGAGAATGCAGAGAAAAGCGTACTCAATACAACAATACATAGTGACTGTAACAATATCAAATTTTGGAAAGTTAATTATGAATTGCAACTATCAAATTATGTTCCTACAGGAAGAATTTACGAATTTCGTAATGAATAATACGAAAACTTTGAATTTTAAGGGTAAATCCAAGACAGAGAGTCAAAAAATAACAAGACATCTTCGGGGAATCAAATGAGAATAATAAACCAAAAGAATTCATAAATTAATAGATGAGTATGAAATTTGGGGCAAACCGTTAAATCGATTTTAACAGTGCACTCATGATACACTCTTGAAGGAAAAATTACATACTAAAAACGTAGAGCTCAACCATTAGATATCATGACTGTTATAAATTTCAAAGAGGAAAATTATAACACATAAGATGGCAAACGTAGTAGCCATGAGAAGAGTGATACGACATACCTGCGTTATGGAGAACCGGTATTACCTTAAGGGTTCATTGTGAACAATTCTTGATAAAACCCTCCTCTATTTGTCAATATGAAAGTAGAATGAATGGCACATTCAGGAATATAACCCTGAAACCATGCATACATAATATAATGAAAAACGAACTCTGTAAATTAATAAAAATGCCTAGAAAAGTAAATAGGTACGAGAGGTTACCTGAGAGGGGAATTGGAATGATGCATTATATTAGGCATAGGGAAGCCATTAATGTTTCCAAAATTGCAGAACAGAATGAGAGCCGAAGCCCTCGAAAAGAAAATTCAAAATGAATATAAAAATGATGAAAAAATGAATACAATAAACCATATTCAAGATCAATGGAGGGAAGGGGTATGAATTGATCTCAACCATCGAATGACGAGAGATACGACCTCAACCTGTTAACTAAGTCAATATGCCCCGATGATCAACATAAGACGTAGTACATCCCATTTAATCGATCATAGCGTCGAACCAAGTAAACTTTAAAGATTTCAAGGTACTATTTAGTAAAGAATTAATTGGAGATCCAATGTAATCCATAGAGGTATGGTTGAGGGGATATGTTACATTAAAATCATGTTGTGTAACCATTAAAAGCTTCACATGTAATCATAAATCTCAACTGCTATGATAAATTTTGTGTAGACATAGTGTTAAGGTTGATGGTAAGGCACCACATACATATTCCAATTTCAATAATAGTGATAAATTAAATGTCATTAAAACTAGTAGTGGTGGACGTGGAATAGAAGGGAAACCCTTCATGGGGATTATTCTCATATGTAAAAATGATATATACTTAAGTATGGTGATGCATACTTGTAATATTATCTAAGACTTAAGATAATTGAAATAAGACGTGTATAATATGATGTGAATTTCCTTATTATATTACGAATTAATAGACCTATGGTAGCACATAGGAAAATAAGTTTAAGTCAAATTAGAATGTAGTGATACATGTCTAATTGGTAACTTTAATATTTATTCAAGTTGGGAACTAGCAATGAACGATTGTTGGAAGACAGTGAAGAGCAAGAGAGTTCGATGAATGAGTTAACCTCAAGGTCTAGTCACGAAAGTGAAGACCAGGTAAGAAAGAGGAAAGAAGTTGAAACCAAATTTGAACGATATGAGGTTGGGGAAGCATCTAAACATCATTCCAGAAAGAAATAGGAATTGCAAGGAGAATTCCGAAAAATCAACCCTCCCACTTGGCTTTTGAACATGGTTAAATAATTCCAGGTATATGAATACAGTAGTAACCTAAAAGCCATATTGGAAATTTACCAACTACAGGGTAAAGCCGCCCTTTGGTGGGAAGAAAATAAAATATTACATGTGCTGGATGAAAAAATTGTTACCTAGGAAGACTTTCAAGCCAAATTTAAGTCTAGGTACTTGAATGAGAGATATTATGATGATAAAGCCAAAGAATTTCATGAGGTGAGATTGGAAAAATTACAATTTATCATTTTGTTACCAAATTCACTAATTTACTTCACTATGTGCCTTATGCCAGAGTGGAAAAGGCGAAAGTACAATGATTTTTAAACTACCTACCTATTATCAATAAATAGAGAATCAAATTTGAAAATCCAAAAATAATGGATGAAGCTGTTCATAAAGAAAGACTGTGTTATCAACATTTCAAAGGCAGAAATGATCAGCTAAAAAATTGGAAAAACAAAGAGAAGGGGAAGGGTGACTCAAATGTAAAAAGATTAAAACAAACATAATTTAAATTTTTTTGGAAGAACCACCAAAGGAATAAATTTAATAAAACTGGAGAGAATCAACCAACACAGCCACATATTGGCCCTAAGAAGATGCATGCAAACAGAAAAAGGAAAGTTCTATAAAGATGAAAGAACCACTAAAGTGTTAGGGATGTGGAGAACCTCACTTATTATGTCACTGTCCTCACATAATAATTCATAACATTCAAGTGTTACAAGAGGAAACTATTTAAATGGCATTGGTCGAAAAATTCCTGGGATCACTACTGCACTTGAATATCGCCATGCTAAACACCACTCAACCATGATAGAAATCAAAGGTATGATTAATAAACAACCTATTTTTGTTTTGATATATCCAGGAGAAAATATAAGTTATGTCAGTCCACAAATTGTGGAAAAGTGCAAGTTAAAATCAGAAAATTTTCATCAAACATGGTTAGTGCAATTAGCTACAGGAATAAAAAGAAAAGTGACCCATAAAATTCCAAAATTTTTTGTAAATTTAAATGGGTATGAAACTAAAATTCATCTAAATATCTTGCCTCTAGGATCATATGATTTCTTAGTATGAATGGATTGGTTAGAGAAGCCGAAAGAAATAGTAAATTTCTTAGATAAAACAATTTATTCTATAGATGGTGAGAGAAGAGTTGTGATAGTGAAAGGAAAACCAAAACCAATATCTATCAGACAAATTTATGCATTGTAGCTAAAAAGGACAACTAGAAAGGGTTGTTAAGTTTATGTTGTACAAGTGGAAAAATTGGGACATCAAACTAAAAAGGAGGATGTAGTAATTTTACCTAAAATCAGAGAGTTTAAGGATGTATTTCGAGAGGAAATCTCCCATCTACCCCCTAAAAGAGAAATTGATTTCTCAATTGAACTAGTGGCAGGACCTACATCTGTCTCTAGAGCACCCTATAGAATGAGTACTCTTGAATTATTAGAGTTGAAACTGCAATTGCAAAAATTGTTAGACAAAGGGTACATCTGACCAAGTGTGTCTCCTTGGGGAGAATGAGTATTATTTGTTAAAAAGAAAAATGATACAATTAAAATGTGCATAGATTACAGGCATTTGAATAAATTAACTATTAATAATAGATATCCTCTGCCAAGGATAAATGACTTATTTAATCAAGTGAGAGGAGACAATATGTTCTCAAAGATTTATTTAATAACATGATATCATCAACTTAGAATTAAAGATGATGACATCAATAAAACAACATTTAGGATTAGATATGGACACTATGAATTTGTAGTCCTACCCTTTGCACTTACTAATGCACTGGCTACATTCATGTGTTTAATGAATAGTGTACTAAACAAGTATCTAGACGAGTTTGTATTAGTGTTCATTGATGAAATTTTGCTGTACTCAAAAAATGAAGAAGAACACAGAGAACATCTCAGAATAGTCCTACAAACACTTAGAGAACACCAATTATATGAAAAACTTAGCAAGTGTGAATTTTACAAAGATAAAATTTAGTATTTGGGTCATGTGATTTCAAAGGATGGCTTAGCAATAGACCTAGAGAAATTAAAAGTAATAATGAATTGGCATGTACTCATAGATGTACCAATCATATGGTCCTTTATGGGTATTGTTGGATACTACCGTATGTTTGTAGGAGAATTTTCAGCCTTAGCCTATCCTATTACTTCTTTATAGAAAAAATGAGTGACTTTTCAATGGAAATCAAAGTGTCAAAGTAGTTTTGAACAATTAAAACTGAAATTAACAACTACCCCCATATTGAAAATTGATGCTCAAAACAAGGAATTTGTAGTATGTACGGATGCATGTGTGGAAGGGTTAGGAGGAGTGTTGCCGCAAGATAATTCAGTAATAACATATGAGTAAAGAAAATTGAAGAAACATGAACATAATTATATTGTATATGACTTAGAACGAGTTGTTGTGATACATGCATTGAATATGTCGAGACATTATCTGTTGGGAAATGATAGACCACATAAGTTTGAAATACTTCTTTACTCAACCAGATTTAAATGCTAGACAATATAGATGGTTATATTTCCTTACCAAGTTTGATATGGAAATGAAACACATTAAAGGAAAATAAAATAACATTTTTGATGCTTTGAGTAGGAATGCTTAGAAAATTTTGACTAGTGCACTAAGTAGTGTGAAATTTGAAATAGAAGAACTGATACAGGAAGTGATGATGCAAGACCAAAAATATGTGAAATTGAAAAAAAATAAAGTTGTGGGATATACCAAAAACTAGAAAGGAGTGATTTATTACAAAAAAAGATTGTATATTCCAAATGTGACATATTTAAAACAAAAAATTTTATATGAGTATCATAAAATACGTTATGCATGTCATCCTATTTATCAAACACTGATTTCAACATTAAGGAAGAACATTTTTTGGCTGAGTATGAAAAATAATGTTGTTGATTATCTAGCTAAGTGTTTAGAATGTCAGTAAGTAAAAGTGGAACATCAGAATCCTACACAATTACTTAACCCTCTACCTATTCCAGAATGGAAATGGGAAGTAGTTTCCATAGATTTCATTACTGGATTTCCTAGAACAAAGTATCAACGTGACTCTATACTGGTGGTTGTAGAAACATTAAATAAGACATCCCACTTTTTACCAATACAATCTACTTTTGGCACAACTTAAGTAGGCAATGTATTCATGAAAGAAATTGTGAGATTACAAGGCATTCCAAAATGACTATATCTGACAGAGATGCAAAATTTACTTCAGCCTTTTCGAAAAATCTGTTTGGAGGAATGGGTACCAAATTTAACTTTAGTATCACTTACCATCCTCAAACAGATGGGAAAACTGAAAGACCCAACCAATTTTTAGAAGACATGCTACACATGTATGTTATGGACGGACCTATAATATGGGAATATTTTCTTCATCTAGTAGAAATTGCATATAATAATAGTTATCAAGCTTCAATTAAGATGAGTCCATTTTAAGCATTGTATGGCAGAAAATGCCACACGCTTTTTAGTTGGAGTTAACGAGAATATAAGTTATTTCTTGGGTTGGATGCATTGTAGGAGATGGAAATAGCTATGAAAAAAATTCAACAAAATATTAAAAAAGCTCAATATCGACAAAAGAGCTATGCAGAAAAAAAGAGAATTCAAGTAGGAGATCTTGTTTATTTGAGGATTAAGCTTAAAATGAATACATTATATACAGGTAGCTGTGCTAAGTTAGCACCATGGTACTGTGGACCATTTGAAGTTTTAGAAAGAGTGTGGCAAGTAGCTTAGAAATTGGGTCCACCTAGTCATATTAAGGTTCACAATGTTTTTCATGTTTCCTTATTGAAAAAGTATGTACATGATCCTACTCATATAATTGATTGGACTGTGATACATGTGGAAATAAAAGGGAAATTTCTTCCAGAGCCCCTTTGTACATTGGCACCGAAAGAAATCGAACTCTGGAATATGAAAATAGCTAGGGTGAATATGTAGTGGAGGCACTTTACACCTAAGGAAGCTACATGGGAGTGAGAAAAGGAAATCAAAGAAAAATATCCTTCACCGTTTGAGAAGTGAACTGATATTTTATAACACCGAGGACAACGTTTTTTTTAGAGGGGAAATATGTAATATCCTTATTTTTATACTTTTATTTAGACAATTGATAATCCTAAAGGTTAAGTGGACCTACAGAAAAATGATATGTGTTGACATATTATTTTTTAAATTAATAAATGTGAAATTTTAATTAGTGTGAAAATACTAGAGTAAATTGGAGACCAGGATTTCAAGTCCATAAGGATGGAATTAAATCCAAAGACTTTCCCAAAATCCCCAAAAATATTTGGAGAAAATAAAATAAAATATTATATTGGATATAAAAATATAAAAGATACCTCAGTAAAGTGGAAAGTTACTAAGAATAGGTGAAATAAAACTAGAAAGAGGAAAAAACTAGTTTTAAATAGCTTTTGTGGAAAAAACAAAATTAGAGTTTAGGGTAAATAAAAATAGCATCGTGATTTAACTCAACACAGTTATGGAAACATGATGAAGGGAAAACATGATTAAATAAGCCATTCTTGTGTAGACAAGAGGTTTTATACACCTTGGAGGAATTGGTCTCTGCTCGGGGGGAACTATGGATGAAAGCTCAAGGTTGGGTGGCAAATAGTCTTTCCCAGAATTGTTATGGAAAAATATTAAATTTTTTCTCGGTCTTTTGTTGTTATGATGATCATTGGATAAGAGTAAATTTGTTTTAGTTAGGAAAGATAAGGGGAAAATTATATCTTCTGAATTATCGATCTTTATAATAAATTATTTTATTCTTAAGGGTGAAGTGTGTGATGTATTTAACAGAAACATAACTATAGTAGGTATATATGTAGTTTCTATATTGTTACATACACTATTTAAACTATTTAACCAACAATCATAATGTCTAAACCCAATGAGAAGGGTTTAAATATGCTGTTAGGTTTATGAAAATTAATATATTACTAGTAAAAAATACATCATTAGGAGTGGAGAATATTCTAAAGATGTTAAGAGAGAGATGGTAAATAATTAGGTATTTCGGTAAAAAATGAGGAACCAGAGATATGTACAGTGGGAATGATTTTTAAAATAGAATGAAATATTATGTACAAACTATGTACATAAACTCATACTGTAAAAATTCACAAACATAGAAATCAATATAAATCCACTTACTTGTTATGTTGAAAGAAGAAATATAATATCAATTTACATATAGAGCCACTATGTGTACAGTACAATTATAAATACAAACATCAATTATAAATTATGCCTAAGTTATGCATGTAGTTGAAATACTACCAAGAACTTGGAAAACATGTATACAATTATCACATGGATGGAAATTCATCAATTGAATGAGAATAGAAATATGTATTAATAGTCATATAAAATCTCAACTATCAGTGTCACATATTGTAAGCATGGATAAATATCAGGCTGAATTCTGTGAATGATAATGACCAACCTGTAAATAAACAGAACCAAAATTATTGTCAATTATTTTGAGAAAGAAGAAATAAGTAGTTGTGTTGTAAATTACGAGATGTGATGTACGTGTATAGAAAATTTACATAAAGGGTGTTTAGAATTATATATACCATAAAATTATAATAAATACAAAGAATATTGAAAATTGTCAATATTAGTTAAAATATGAAAATACCTTAGTCGTCAAGTTAGAGGCAGTGAAGTCTCTTTTGTAAATGAAACAAAAAAATAAATTATGTATGTCGCTATGGAGAATTGAGAAAGAATTTAGAATTCTTTAATAATATTGAAATTATAGAAAATGAATTACCTGAGTTGATGGTGGAAGACATATACTGGGTATTTGATGTAAATCCATGAATTGTATGAAAGAGTGAAAAGATGAGTTTTCTTGTGTAATAAAACATCATGCTAATCTTGGAAATTAAAAAAATGGATATTTCTTATACAACACAAGTATTCACATTCAATAAATTAATAATTAGTATTGTGAACATTTTATACAAATTTATAAGACAGACAAACTGAACATATATAACAAAAATATAAGTAATGATAAAATAATATATATAAACTGAGTTAAAATATATATTCCATAAATTGGAAATATTGAAGTCGACTCTCGGTAAACCAGTGAAGATAGAGTCACTTCATTATATCAATTATGTGATATATAGAGAATATAAATACATTGAAAATGTGAAAGATTTAGGAAAATTCATTACAATGAATTGGGAAATCGAATTCTAATTTGTTTTAGCAATGTTGTGGGTTGTATTGAAAAACAAAACAGAATTACAAAAATCATTTGATGGAAAATGAGGGTTAAGTAAGCTATGAGACAGAGATCAAGTATATTCATGAAGTTGAAACATGTTTGAATACCTCCACGTGAATCGAAAGAATGTTAACTATAACTAACGTATATAAGAGATGATAAGTTAATTAAATGTTGAAATGTAGGAGAATACAGAGCATAGCATACTCAATACAACAATACATAGTGACTGTAACAATATCAAATTCTGGAAAGTTAATTGAGAATTCAAACTATCAAATTCTGTACATACATGAATAATTTACGAATTTTGTAATGAATAATAAGAAAAATTTGATTTTGAAGGGTAAATCCAAGATAGAGAGTCAAAATGTAACAATACATCTCTAGGGAATCAAATGAGAATAATAAGTTAAACGAATTCATAAATTAATAGATGAGTATGAAATTTGGGGCAAACTATTAAATCGATTTTAACAGTGCACACGTGATACGCTCTTGAAGAAAAAATTGCAAAGTAAAAACATAGAGCTCACCCATTACATGTCATGAATGGTATAAATTTCAGAAGGAAAATTATAACACATAAGATGGCAAACATTGTAGCTATTTGAGTAGTGATACAACGTAGCTGCGCTATGGAGAACTAGTATTACCTTAAGGGTTCACAGTGAACAATTCTTAAGAAAACCCTCGTTTTTTCATCAATATGAAAGAAGAATGACTGGTACGTTGATGTATATAACCCTGAAACCATGCACACATTATATAAATGAAAAACAAACTCTGTCAATTAGTAAAAATGAAGAGAAAAGTAAATAAGTATGTGAGGTTACGGGAGAGGGTAATTCGAATGATGCAAAAAATTAGGCAGAGGGAGCCATTAACATTGCCAAAATTTCAAAACAAAACCAGAGCTAAAACCCTCGAAAAGAAAATGTCAAATGAATAAAAAAACGATGAAAAAATGAATACAATAAAACCTAATCAATATCGATGGAGGGAAGGAGTATGAATTGATCTCAACCATCGAATGACAAGAGATCCAAGCTCCACCTCTTAAAGAAGTTAATACGCCCAGGTAATCAACATAAGACATAGTACATCCCATTTTTAATCGATGATAACATTGAACCAAGTAAACTTTAAATATTAGAGGGTACTTTGTCGTAAAGCATTAATTGGAAATCAAATTCAATCCATAGAGGTGTGGTCGAGGGGATACGGTACCTATACAAACAGATTACATTAAAATCATGTTGTATAACCATTAAAAGGTTCACATGTAATAATAAATCTCAAATCTGCTATGATAAAATTTGTGTAGACATAGTGTCAATGTTAATGGTAAGGGACCACATACATATTCCAATTTCAATAATAGTGTCAAATAAATGTGGTTAAAACTAGTAGTGGTTGACATGGCATAGAAGGGAAACCCTTCATGGGGATTATTCTCATATGTAAAAATGAAACCCATTTAAGTATGGTGGTGCATAATTGTAATATTATCTAAGGCTTCAGATAATTAAAATAATTTGTATATAATATGATGTGAATTCTCTTATTATTTTACAAATGGATAGACCTATGGTAACACATAGGAAAATAAGTATAAGTCGAATTAGAATGTAATGATACATGTATAATAGGTAACGTTAATATTTATAAAAGTTCACTAAGTTAAAATATTTAACTAGAAGGTGTTGAGTTGGGGTGAGTTATATAAAAGTTGATAAAATAATAGTAATGAAAACTATTATAAAGGCATATCTTAATATATACATTAACATAAATGTATGAATGTTATCAGAACGAAGTGGAATTAGCAATACATTAAAGGAGGAAATATCTGAGTATGATTTTGTTAAGATGGATGTCAATATATGCATAGTTTTGAAAAGAGTTATGTCTTAATGAAGATGCTAAGCACATAAATTAAAACCTTTGATGAAATGTTGTAAGAGGATGTACAGTGGCCGAATTAAATAAATCCAATGATGACAAAAGCAATACAAGGTTATAAATAGAAAAAAAAATTGGGTAAGTAGAGTTGTTATAGTTTTTAATATTATTTTTTTTGGTTTGTTGAGATTTATTCCTTGGATTTAATAATTGGTTGGATTTATAATATTAATAATCTCAAGGGAATGTGAATTCCTAGGGTTTATTAATCCCATGTGTTCTTAATATTGAATCTTTTGGTTTGTTGAGATTCCTTTATGTTTATAATATTTATCACTTGAGTTTAATAATATTAAACTTTTGGGTTTATTAATCATTTCTGTTTAGAAAATTAATAATAGTGTGCGTTTATTAACCTCTTGGTTGATATTTTTTGCTAAGTATAGCAAGGCATATATACTCTATCTCTTTGGTTTTGAACTTTTAACCTCTTAGGAGGAAAGACGTGCTCTTAACCATTAGGCCCACTCAAGCTGTATATATGAAAGATATTAACAATTTATTATTAAATATATAAAAATTATTGACGATATTAATAATGGATATATACTTATTTTAAATAATAATAAAACACTATTATCATGTTATATGAAAGTTATATTATAGTTTTAGTTATAACTATTAATATATTAACAAAATTAAATAATATTTATTATTACATATTATATATATATATATATATATATATATATATATATATTAGTAAAATCTATTTTATGGTGTAAATATCACTAACATAATGTTGTTGAGACCTTCTGGAAACATGTGTATTATGTTTGAAATGTCCAACATTTCAGGTGAACAGTTCAGGGGCTAGAATCTTAACATATGATAGGAGTATGAAGACTGTTCGGCCAAAATATACATAAACAATGGAGAAAATTTAGCCGTTTAAGAATTTGGTAAGATTCACTAAATCAAGAAAGATAGAAAATTAAATAATATTTTATGATTTATGATATATAGGGATTGTCACGATTGTAACCATTCATGTATTGTCACGATTGCAACAATTTATGTTTTATTAATAAAAATAGGATCAAGAGTTAATTAATTCTAATAAAATAAAATAAAATATTTATTATTGGGATGTCCAATAATGGTTAAATTTGAAGAAACACATATATGTAATTGATTAATAAGATTAAAAGAATAGAGTAAAATTAAGAATTATTAATTGATGAAAATTTAAAAAAAAAAAAGGAGAGAAGAGATGAAATTTGAAAACAATTATATCAATATACATTTATGGATTAGATTTAGGTTAAGTGAATAAATTCATAGAAAAATTGAATCTGTTAAGTAATGAAATATTATGTAGATTATTAAATATTTTAAAAAGTAGGGTGCATTAAATTAATAGATTATTATAATGAGGAATAACTATGAAGATAAATATTGATGAGGGATGATTATGTATAGAATATTATGAATTAGAGGAACATTGTTTAGATGATAAGAAATGGATAGAAATTCTATATATTTTAGTTTAATATATAGTGTGTATATAGTAAATATTATTAATATATTTCAAGTACATATATAAATTATACTTATAAATATATAATAATTATTGACCATTAAAAAATAGTGAAAATAAATACATATTATTAATAAGAACTAAATGTTAATACTATGTTATATGAAGATTACAATAAAGTTTTAAATATAACTATTAATATATTAGCAAAATTTTATGTAACAACTAATACTATATTAATATACAAAATAATGTTAATATAATAAGTATAATTATATAAATATAAAATAATATGACTATTATTATTTATATATTTATTAATAATTATAAATAGTTAATCTTTTAATACATCTAAAAGTTAGAAATGTGGTGAGTGGTGGATATACAGTAAATGTGGTTATGTTAGTAATATCAATCTAACCATATAAATGGAATGAGTGGTAAAAGCTGGTTGCTTTCATGGTCGCCAGGTTTATTGAAGTTTTTTTTTTTTTTTTAATTTGTTTTTCATTGATCCATTGTGAACTCATGGATGGTTAGGGTCGTATTCGGTGTGAGGATTTTGTCGACATTCATATTTTAATATGATTCGCTTCAAGCCTCCGTGATCGTTTCCTTGCATTGAGAGTAAGTCTCAAGGCTCAAAAAAATAGAGTTTACCTACAGAGATATTCACTACTCTATGGTATTAACAATATTTGTTGTAAACTGGTATTAATCGCAGTTGTGCTAAAGAAAGATAGCGATCGGAAACCAAAGATACAAAAGGTAGAAAATTTCGTTGTGTAGGTAATTCATGAAAATGAAAAGAGGTAGCCTTGATAGAGTTGACTATTAAGGATTAAATCACTCTTCAAAGTTTTCCATCAAAATTATTCATACAAGTTACTTTCCGAATTCTATTTGTGTTAAGATAAAAATGAATATTATTAAGATACTAATATGATTCATAGGAACGCATTAAATCTTCGTACTAGCAATTAAATAATTAAATAATGAAATAGTTGTAAGTGTCAAATCTTTAAAGGAAGAAAATTCAAATCAAAATTTTCAAACAATTGGACAAAAATTATATTTTTTTTTGGAGTTAGTGTTGTTGAGTGACAAAATTGAATCAATAATGGAGAAAGATGAATGGGATATATTAGAGATTAATATTATGGGAAAAAACATGGGTTCTTATAATCTTATAGCTCAAAAACTTATGGTAAATTCACGGGGTGGTTTACTTGAAACACCCCAACATCAAGTTCTAATCTCATGAAAGAACCAAAAGTAAGACACAAGGCCACAATATAATAAACAAAATACAGGATTCAACAACTAGAAAATGAATCTTAATGCTATTTAGAGAATATAAAATCAACCATGCTTTCAAAACACGCATTAAATGGCATAAGAGGATTAATGGTCCTGGTTCAAAGACATAAATGATTATGAGCAAGGAATTCTAGTTCAAGAGAGTTGTATTTCAAAGACAAATTTGAAATGGTTAACAACAAAGCCCTCCCTGTTTCAAATTTAATAGATAATAAAATTCATATCTATGTAGGAAAAGGATATGTAAACCACAAAACATGCTCTCCAAACATTTAGAACCAAAAAAATAACCTAATTGTACACGTTCATGGAGAAAACCTAGAAATATTTCACTTGAACTTCATCTTTTCCCAACATATAGTACAATAGTTAGTACAACATTTAATTTAGGAGGCTTACCCAAAAAATGAGAAACTATGGTTTAAAGATTGAATCCATGAATTCAAGCTTCTTGAATCCTTGGATGTATCCAAGTCTTCTCATCCAATATTTTAAAATATAAACATTTTGTAATGTACCCTAAATGGTGTCAACATTTAGACATAGCTAATAAAGCCTAAAGAAAATATTCATGGACTAAAAAAAATAAAGTGAAAATAAATTACTAGGAATTCTAACTATAATGTAGAATATGAGAACTGAGAAAACTCATACCATGACTATGCCTTCTAATTCCTATTATGCTTTTAGGGCTTTCTTACCTCAAACTTATTTAACTAGTCATCTCTTAAACTCAAAATCAAGATTCTTAGTGGTTGTGATTATTTGAAGGATTCACCACCAAGATCTCAAGCCACTCTAAGACCACTTTGCAATTTATAAAGAAGAATTTTAATAGTATCAAACGAGTAAAAAAACCTTGGTATGTTTATGGACGAAATGAAAAGTATTGAGAGGAGGGAAATAACACCATTTTTCAACCCATTTTGAAAAGTTTAGAACTAGGCCTCTACCAAGCTCTCAAACAAAAAAAAATCTCCCCATATATAGATATGCATGCCAACAATATTTAAGAGCCAAAAACAACACACATAATGCAAATATATATTAAAAATAATGAAGAATAGAGGGTAGGATCATAACTTTCCTTGTTTAATGAATATTTTAGTAAAAATCACTAGCATCATGTCATGTACAAGACATTGGTGGCTTTATGAACGAAATTTTGACCCACGCTAAGCATATCAAAACCAAGCTTATGTAAAACTCTTAAGTTTCAAAGTTATTTCCAATTAATAGTAATACAAATGAAAATGACAAATAACAAAAGAATCATCATTCATAAAAATCATTAAACAATCCTATATTTACACATTGTAACACCCTCATCTCACATTAAACCAAGCTAACCAATCGACCGGGGTAAGCATGTGACAAAGAGTTACTATTATATGATTCAACTCCATAAGCGAAGTTAAGGAAGTCAAACTCACAAACAAACACTTCACATACCTCCCTCATGTGCTATAGGAACCCCAGGAGCTAACCCATCACACTAGGTACCAAACCCATGAGTTAACATAGCCTTTCAATGAATTAAAACCCCCATCACTACCATAACAGAACATGCATGGGACTAGAACCCTACAATCCCTCCTAAAATTCCTGTAAGGGAGAAATTGTAGTTTTTTTCATTAATTCATGTGCCATAGAATATGATATTTAAGAAAAAATTTCAAGGATGGTCTCCAAACCACTGCCCAAAACTTGATGAGACATTCCACCAAGACAAAGCCTCTAACACAAAGCTAGATAATGGAATTGACCTAACCAAGCCCAACCATGACATTCATTTCGTCAAACATATCACAAATATTCAATCTATAGGTCTAACCACCAAATCTGAGCATAGAGGTCTCATAATTATCTAAGAATCATCAAGCAGGATTGATGCCTTCCCACATTAGTTGCATTATAATTTATTATCTCATTCATTCGTTGTTTTTTCACATTTTAATCAAAACATGATGAGTGCCATACATCATCACTGTCATAAAACATGCTTATAACTAGACAATAACTAGAGATATTTCAATAAGGAAATAACCATTAAAGCCACATAAAATCAAGTACCTTTACTCATGAAAATACCAAGGGAAAAATAAATCTTCTTAACATATGTAAATCCAACCAAGTCAGGGACTTCCATGTACCACCCGACCATAGACTAGGCTGAACCAAATATTTCTTTTAGCTAGTCACCCCCTGTCATATTCCAAGCATGAATGTGGAATCTCATGAAACACATCAAGCATAACGAAACCAAGGATTCCATAGGCAAACCAACTCTGTTTAAACCATTTATTCCAAATCATGGTCAAACATCACTAACAATCACAATATCGGTCTCTACCCAAGTTGTCCAAGGCTCCATATTGTTTGTTCCAACTGGGGATTCTAGAAATAGTAAATCAACCTACAACTCACATCGAGATTCTAGATTTTTTTTCAACCAAGGCTTCCAGAACTAGCTATTCAACCCACCTAGGGCTTCTAGAGAATTTTTCTAACCAAGGCTTCAACGACTAGTAACTCAACCCAACATGTTACAATGCTTCCCAAGCATTTTTCAAATCAAGGCTTCAAGGAAGTAGTAACTCAAACCACAACCAAAGGAACATGATAAAAAACCAGAAACAAAAGGAAAGATCCCACAACACCATGGCTATCTAGGAGATTGCAAGTCTAGGAAAAACCTCTTTCAATCCAGGAAATCCTCTGTGCCAATGAAATCTCATAACTAAGAAACCAAATGCATGTGCCACGTATGCCAAAACTAACAGGGAAGCCATACATGCAACTCGATACCTAAAATCCAATCTACTTGTAGTTGTTTATTCCTCTATCCCCTTGCACTCTCTACTTTTTCCTTTTCCTTTTCTCTCCAAATCCCAAGTGTGCCACACTCCTCCAAGGGTGCTCCAAGAAAAATATAAGTTTTCAAGAGTATAAGAGAGAGGTTCATGATAGAACAGAGAAAAGGTTACCAACTAATCCTCGAAAGCTTTTTTTATCTATGAGGCCTATATTTTATTCATTTTACATTATTTTCCTTCAATTTACTCCTCACATGAAACCTATGACCTTTCACCTTCCTTTTCTCCTATTTTTCATTATTTTCATAAATGGAATTCCAAATAATGCCTCATTCCTTTGGAATTCCTTTTCCATTTCATCTTCTAATTTACTTAGCTGCAATAAGCTAAAATCAACACCAATTAGGATTCTTTTTCCCACCATTCAGCTTGGAATACGTGACCCATGACCTTGGTATTATATTTTTTACATGGATTTTTAATAAGGGTTGTTATACAACCGTCCCATTTGAGGGAACACCGTCCTCGGTGTTCAATGACACTTATAACTAGCAAATAGATGAAATAAAACATAATTCAATGGAGCTTTCTAAAAAAAATCATTGCATTATTTACTATGACAATATGTTGAAAACAAAACACCATACCATTTACTGGAGCTTTATAACACATCTCATTATCGTATTTACAATAACAACCACATATTATTTTGCAAATTTTCTTCCACTAACAAATAACCATTCTTTTTATGGAGCTTGATAAATCCAACTCGATACAGTATTTAAAATAATATACAAATATGCACATTTTCTCTAACAAAAAAATAAAGGGATACGATGCCTGTCATAATCAACAAGGGAATACAGAGACCCACACCTCCATCCTTAAAGTAATAATAGGATTCACCTCCTTCCCGAGAATTCTAGAATCCACTTCCAAAGTCGAAGTTGCATCAAATGTATAGCAGTACAATCCTGTGCTACTTTTCCTCTTAGTGAATAGTTAGCGGTTCCTTTTTCTAGGTCACACTCCCAATGTCCATATAATTCCATCTCACAGTTATAATGACAAAAAAAAAAATTCATCCCCAACCTTCCCTTCTCTGCTATATAGTCCCTTGGGAAATCTAGTCACCTCCCTTTGTGGAGTCACACCCCTTCCAATTTTTTCGGGCATCCCCTTCTCTTCTAAAAATTCCCTCGGGTGACCCCTCCCTTGGCAAGGCTTGCAATTATCGGAAGGTCAAAGAATCAAGGAATGTCCCTGTCTAGAAACCATCATACCCATTATAGAATGCTCATGGAAAATAAATGAAAGCTATTGGCTACCAGTGTCCCACAATGTCCCTGCTCCTGAAGTACATAATGCTGCCTATTCCTTTCCCTTTTACTATTGTTGTTAATTCTTCCAGTCAGTTTCAATCGCCCAACTAGACATTTTCATGATTTCCTGTACCAAGCACATAATTTCCACTATATTCGAAATAAATTGAAATAACTTCAAATCATACCTCATTGGTGGCCTTTCAATAGGGTACACCCACAATTTTTTTGATTTCCTGTCACAACAAGTCAAAATAGTTGTTTGATTAAATCATTATGTATAAAAACATCACATCCAATTTGCTCAAAATGAAACCATCATAAATTAAAATCATGAATCGCATGAAATCAACATACATCATAATCATAAATCACATGAAACCATCATAGCTCAAAATCATAGATCACATGCATAATATGAAATTAAATACTGATATTTATCCTTTTTTGGTCCTTACATTTGCCTTTGTTATTTATGTACACACACTGGATCGGTTGCGACACCCTACAAGCACCCAATGCTTTTTCTTCTCTTCAATCATGTACACACATACACAATGTACATCGCAACACATACATCCACACACAATGTACAACACCACACGATACATACACTCACACCTGACACACAACACAACACATACACCTACACCCAGTGTACAACACAACATAGGCACCTACATCTGATGTACAACCCAATACATATACGTTCACATAGTACAACATACAGAATACACATGTCACGATACCATGAATAGACAATGAAAATACATAGTATTGCATTCCCTCAACACATCATGTATGACATACACATAATACCACATCTACACCAATACCATATGTACAACATATATAGAGTACCTCCTATATACAGTACTAGCTGCAAAAATTGTGCACAAAATCACACGTACACAACACCACTTGCACAATGTGTACACAGTGCCACATGTATAGTACACCATCTATACAATGTGTAAAAAGCACCACATGTACACAACACCACAAGCACAACATGTACATGACACCACGTGTACATAGTGCCACGTGCATGACATGTACACAACACCACTTACACACAATGCCACATGTACAACATGTACACAACACCGCATGCACACAACACCACATGTAGAATCATACACATAACATGATATGTGCATAGCACATGTAAAACATGCACACAAAACCATATGTGGAAAAAAATTCATATACAACATGTAGATAGCACCATATATACAAAACACCGCATATCCAACATGTACATAGCACCATCTATACCCAACACTACATATGCTATATACACACAAAACCATATATAAAAAAGGCACGCAACAATAAATGGACACAATAATACATGTCTTACATGTGCACAACACCAGTAGTACACATCCTAATACCGCATTGTCCTTACCAAATGACCTTGCTTGTAGTTTCTTATGCATGCTTGTCTGAGTATGTCGCAAAGAACACTACCTCAATTTCAATGATGTATCCCTTAGCATTACCTGTCCATAGAATAAACATAGACATAGTATAATCACATAATATAAATTCATATCCATATGATATTGGCCTTGTAGATCTGTGATGGTTACACTTCCCACTGGATTCCTCATAACACTAGTAGCCTATTTCTTCCATTCACCTACATAAGCAATCATTTTTCCACAAGAATGGCCCCTCATTACCCTATCAGGAAACAACATCATACATACATACATGCATATATAAAAACAATAGCTTAAAAACAATCATGATCCATGACGGCCCTGTTAGAGTCAACATATATACATAAATATGTGTATACATATATAGACATCAATAAAATCATGATCACAACATAATTACCATATATCATAAGGTCTAGTTTAAGAGGACTCCATTTATCCATGCATAACATTCACAATATTGAGAAAAAAAATTCCTAATGGACCCAACTATTCCAACTGATTGTCAAATTATTACCTTCAACTACCATTACAAATGCATCGAGCTCCATTTAGGTCTTACATTACCTGTGGTGTTTCATTCATCTCTCCCCAAGCTCCATTAACTTCCTCTTTCACAAACCAATTCCCAAGATTCCCAAAATATAAAAGGTAAGAAAAAGAGACAAACAAGAAGAAATCCATGAAAAGGAATAGCACTACATCACAAACAAAGTGGAAAGGCGTTGACTAGACATAAAAAAAATTCGCAATCAAGAGCAACCAAATTAAAAATACCAAAATCAAAAAACTAAAAAAAACACCATGAATCTATCCCCACGGTTTCCATTGCTTCCAAGGGAAATATCAACCTAAGCCTTCTTCAAAATTTCATGGAAATCTCATTTCCATGAAATCCCCTGCATCATACTTTCGTAAACACATAATTGTTAGTGCATAAATAAATATAAAAATATACCGATTACCTTACCTTGGTGTGCCAAAAAATTTTCCTTGTAACTGAACACATCCATGCAGTATATCAAGGGACTCCAATTCCCTTGATGAATCTAGGCATAACTAGAAACTAGTTGTTATACCTGTCAAATATATGTTCAAGAATATAGCACATATCCACATAATGTCAAACAAAATAAAGGTTAATGAGACTTCTTGTATGGAAAACACTCATTCATTTAGAATTGTGGTTTCCAAACATCACCAAAGGAGTTTTCACCCAATTCCTTTCTTTTACCTTTTCCTTGTTGCAATTGAGTCTTACTATGCACTGTCACATCACCCAACAAATAATCTATTTCCTTGTCATACTAATGCCAAGGATGTTTCCCTGCAATTGGTCACACACGTTAGCCACATGTTCCAAAGATCAATACATCATATCTAATAAGTGAAATTAATCTTTACCAATACTATCAACCATGTCACATTCAACAATCAACTCATAGTCATAAATCATAATACTACAACTATCACTCACTTATACTCACGTACATATCAGTTGTATCAACACATAATGTGTTAGTAAAACCATCTTAAAAAAAAAGTCACTCCTTCATGCAATATTATACACAAATACTCATATCATGAAATTAATAAAACATTCAATCAAATTATAAACATACCATGCTAAATAAACCAAATTGACATCATAATCAAACTCATACCTCAATGTATCTTAGGGGAGGCTATCACATCTACACAAGTCAGTCTAGATTAATATGACACAACATAAGAAGTATATCATCTCATACTTGATTGTCACAACCATAACAATCTACAAAGACCAATCCAAATCTTATGATACATATAACATCAAGATCTTAATGAAATAATCATAACGATTAAGTTAACTAACATATAACAAGAAAAATTTAATATATAACATACTCATCAACAACCTATAACATAATCATCAAGTTAAATATCATATAACAATAAAAAATTTAACATATAACATACTCATCAACAACATATAACATAATCATCAAGTTTTAACTAACATAAAACAACAACAACAACAATATATATAACAACAAGTTACGATCATTCATGACTATTTGACACATGTGCATATGACTACATTGATCTAAACTAGAATGTATCAAACATGTAACCACAAAAAAAATAAAATGACAACCATATAAGTAACCTTAATGCCTATAACAACCATTAACTACATACCTACATGTAAAACATACAAACGTATATGACGATCTTCTCTCACTGTGAATTCTAGTGCCGCAACCTTTCTTTGATTATCTGCATCTCTTGCTCTATGTCAACCAACACATCAACATCATAACATATCAACAACATCATGATGAACTAAAATTACTAAAATTACCTCATGGAAGAAAACCTTAACCATCAAAATGCATGCATACCAGGTGACACGCATAAAAAATGCATAACCGACATGCACTCATGTTAATCACGTCAAACAACAACACAATCAACTTCCACATGGCAACACAACTACAAAAATGACCACCACCATGCATACAAAACAAGAACAGAGTCAACAAAGATAAAGAACACATATGCAACTGACATGAATGTATGACAAATGTACTCCACCCCATCCAGTGCAAGCGTTGAACCATGCTATGATACCAATATATAACATCATCCTCTCACATTTACCCAAGCTAACTATTCCACCATGGTAAACATGTGACAAAGAGCTACAATGATATGATTCAACTCCCTGAGTGCAGCAAAGGAAGTGGAACAAATGAACCAACACTTTACAAACCTCCCTTAGGTGCTACAGGACCTGAAGGAGCTAATCCACTACTCTAGGTGGCCAAACCCTTATTTAACATTGCCTTTTAATGAATTAAACCCCCATTCAATCCCATAAAAAGGAATGCATGTGATTAGAACCCTATAGTGTCTCCTAGAATGCTTGCAAGGGAGAGACTGCAGTATATTTTAGCCAATTTTGTGCTAGAGAATACAATATCTAAGCCACTTTTTCGGGGATAGTCTCCAAACCATTGCACAGAACTTGATGATAATTTCCAAGATAATAAATTACACCAAGGAAAAGCTTCTAACATAAAAATTGATCAAGTACTTAACCTAACCAAACCCAACCATGACATTCATTTCATCAGAAATATCACAAATATGCAATCTACAAGTCTTAACAATAGATCTTAGGATAGGGGTCTCACACTTATCTAAGAATTATCAAGAAGGATTGGTGCCTTCTCACATTAGCTACATTATCATATATTATGTAATTCATTCATTACTGTTTCACATAGTAATCAGAACATGATAAGAGCCATACATTATAATTTTCATACAACATGATTTTAGCTAGAAAATAACCAGATATATATGAATGAGGAAATAACCATTAAAGCCTCATAACATCAAGTAATTTTACTCATAGAAAAATAAAAGTAAAAATAACTCTTATTAACATATGAAAATATAACAAAGTTAGGGACTTCCATATACCACCCGACCATAGACTAGGCCAAACTAAATCTTTCTTCCAACCAGTCACCCATGTGCCATATTCCAAGCATGAATGTGGGATATCATGAAACACATAAGGCACAACCAAAGCATGGATTCCATAGGCCAACCACCTCCACCCTCAACCATTGGTTCCACCTCATGGTCATACATCACTAACCATCACAATATCGGTCTCTACCCAAATTTTCCATCGCTCCAGGATGTTTCTTCCAACAAAGGCTTCTAAGACTAGTTTCTCAACCCTTAGTTGTGGTTGGGCTTCCAGAGAGTTTTTCCAACGAGTGATTCCACAACTATTAATTCAACTGACCAAGGGATTCCAAAGAGTTTTTCTAACCAAGGCTTGGAGGACTAGTAACTCAACCCAAGTTGTTACAGTGCTTCTAGAGAATTTGTCCAACCAAGGATTCTAGGAACTAGTAACTCGACTCACAACCATAGGAACATGATAAAAAACAAAAAATATAAGAAAATAACCCATAACACCATGGTTATCCAGGAAATGGAAAGGATAGGAAAAATCTTTGTCAGTCCTGGCAATCCTCCATGCCAATGACATATCATAACTAAGAAATCACAAGCGTGTGTCATAATACATGCTAAAACTAGCAAGTAAACCATACATGCAACTTGATACCTGCAAATCATTGTAGTTTTTGTTTTTGATCGCATTGTCCCCTTGCACTTTCTTCGTTTTCCTTTGCCTTCTTGTTTCAAATCCCAAGTGTGACACACTCCTCTAAGAGTGCTCCAAGAAACTCTAAGTGTCCAAGAGTATGAAAGAGAGAATATAAGAGACAACTTGATGCTAGAACTAACAAAAGGTTACCAACTGATCCTCATAAGCCTTTTTATCAAGGAGGCCTAAATTTTCTTCATTTTCCATTATTTTCCTTCAATTTCCTCATCACATGCAACTTGTGACATTTTACCTTCCTTTTCTCCTATTTTCCATTATTTTCATAAATAAAATTCCAAATAATGCCACATGTCTTTCCAAATCCTTTTCCATTGAATTTGCTAATTTCCTTAGTAATAATAAATCAAAATGAACACCTAGTAGGATTTTTTTTCCCACCTTTCAACTTGGAATATGTCCCATGACCTTGGTCTTGTATTTTTCACATAAATTTTTAAGGAAATTTGTTACATACAGGAAGGTATTACAAGCCAACCAAAGAACTATCAATATATGCATGTAACTAATACAAAAAAACTAAACAAGCCACACCAAAACTCAGATTTTTTAATAAGTCTACATTTTCCAAGCAAACAAAATGTCATTTGGATTGATTCATTTTTAATTCTCAAATAATACCACAAAATTTAAGTGATAATATCCAAAAAGAAAGATGAGTTAGTCAATATGAAATTATTTTGTGGAGAGGCCTCTTTTATAGCCCTAGGGAGATATGTAATTATTTTGGTGTTGTTCCTTTTACTTGACATGTGTTTCAAAAATAAAAATAAAATATATTATAAATAAAAAACAATCTTAGCTATAATAAAAATATAAATGAATACACATTTATATAATTTTAATTAAACACAATATGTATTTTAATGTTTACTATGGTAAAATATTTCAATGCCAAGAAAGACGTAACTAAAACAAAAAATACTGAATTAAAATTGATATGTAATTCATTCAATTCTTAATGTAAAAATCTATTTTTTATTAAATACTATTAATAATAATGAAATTGAAGGTAGGTGATACATAAAATATTTAATGTAAAAATTAAGTAATGTTGAAATTTATTTAAAAATATGTTTATAAAAAAAAAAGACATTTTTGGACAATATTATGACCCAATATCAAGGAGATTGGTAAAAATGATTCATTTTCACACTTTGAACCATAAATAAAATATTTCAATGTTTATTTTAAGTAATTTTATGAAAGTTATAAAGGTAAAATAAGTTAAAAAATAAAAATAACTATAACTATATTGTATGTATATATATATATATATATATATATATATATATATATATATATATATATATATATATATATATATATATATATATATAGTTCATTCAATTTTTAATATCAAGTTGACATATGTCACAAATTTGGCTTCTGTGATCCATAAAATAAATATCAGAAATTTTCGGTAAAAATCACATATAAGAAATTTGTGTCAACGCGTTTTGAACCAGCCAGTGTGGTTCATCATCAGGACAAGATGAGAAATGTGATGAAGAAACCTATTTAAACAGAAAGGGACAGCTCCATCTAACCATTGTAAAACGCCTAGTTTGACTTGAATAAAAGATTTTTTCATATTTTATTAAAATGTATTTATAGTTCTCAAATATTCTATTTGAAAATAATTTAATATTAATAATTAGTAAAATTTAAAAATGTTTTTATTTAATTATATATGAATATATTTTAATATTAATAAACAGTAGTTCTTAAAAATAATTTAAAATCATTTTTATATTTAATTTATTATAAATCATCAATAATTTTTTAAATAATTTAAAATTATTTTTAACGTAGAACCCTAAAAAAAATAAAAAAATTAATTAATTAATTAAAAAATATAAATAAAAAACGAATAAATAAACAATAAACAATAAAAATAAAAATCACAATCTAAAATGAAATTAACAAAAATAAAATAAAATAAAATAATAAAAGATAAATACAATAAAATAAAATAAAATGGAAAATAAAATACAATTAATAAAAATAATGATAATAATCATTAAAAAAAATAAATAAATAAATAAAGTAAAATAAAAATAAATAATAATAATAATATAAAATAAAAATAAAAATAAAAAGAATAAATAAATAAATAAAAATTATTAAACTAAGAGTGAAGAGCAGGAATCGAGCATCTACTAACACTCCACCCATCATCTCTATTAAGGTTAAGTGGCCTCTTTTCAATTTCCAAGGCTTCCCTCAACTTTCGGTGGTGGAAATGGTCTATCCTTGCAATAACCTCAGTATCTTCAATACAAATATGATGCTTTGTTTTTTTCGCATGCTCTGCTAAGGCAGAGGATCTAGATCTACCATTTCTGAGGTCAGCAACATGCTCATTAATTCTTTGATTAATGGACCGACCAGTTGCACCTATGTAAGGTGTCCCACAAGAACAAGGAATCAAATAAACACCCTTACTATCCAAAGGGCCAATCGGATCTTTAACCGACCTAAGAGAACTTCGAATAGTGTGAAGAGGCCTGAAAGTTGAAGACACATTATGTTTCCTCAAGATCTTAGCAATTCTATCAGTGGTTATAAATAAAATATTTCACTATGAAAGGCTAAGTAATATTGACATATTTTGACCGACATGGTCTTGCATAGACGGTGATAAAGGAACGCCTAGTTGCTAAGTTTTCAATGATATATATATATATATATATATATATATATATATATATATATATATATATATATATATATATATAACTTTTTTTAGAAATTTAGTTAAAACATTTTTTTAGAAATCTTATATTTCATATTTTAGTCCTTTTTCAAGTTTTTTTTTTGGTCAAATGAAATCCAGTAAATATTTGTTGTAATTATAGATTTCAATTTTACACTTTAAAAAAACATTTGTATATGGAAAAAAAATTGACCCCTCTCAAAATTTACTACATACTTATTAAAAATGAATCTATATTAGAGATAAATAATTATCACTATTATTTTTTTATATAAATCAAGTTGATTTATTTGTCTTACTAACTTACTGCATTAATAAAAATGTATGCACAATCCTTCTAGATATTATCAAATGACATAACTAGAACTTACGACAAGGTTGTTCCCTATCACCTCTCCTCTTTCTTCTTGTCATTGATTGTCTAAGTAGTAAGATGGGGATGCTAGGAGTAGGGATTTGATTTCGGGTGTGTGGGTGACAAGGCATATTTCTATCACTCATTTGATGTTCATGGGTAACTTTCTATTTGGAGACGAGTCAAATGCGACAAATAGATGCACATTCACAAGATTATTATGTCTTTTGGTGAGGCCCCATGACTGTATATGAGTAAATCAAAGTGTATTATTATTTTTGCGGACAATGATTATTTGATGATTAAGGATATTTTTAATCTTTTTGAGATATCATCATTCATTATGATGAATGGTTTATATACTTAGGTTTTAGAATAAAACCCAAAAAGTATGGCATTAAAGATTGGAACTAGATGATTAATATATTTTGATAAGAAATTGGTTGGATGGACACATAGATAGTTATCTATGGTGGTCATCTGTCTATAAAAAAAATTGTCCTACAAAACATGTTAGTTTTCTCAATGCATATGTTTTTGTCACCAATGGAGATTTTACACAAGATAGAATCTATGATGGTGAGGTTTTTATGGTGTGGTCATGATCATATGGGGACAATACACTTGGTTAGATGAAATGTTATTGCTCGTTCAATATTTGATGGTGGATGGGGCATATTGGAAATGTTTTCCTTTAATATATCTCTAATTATTAAAAATTATTGGAGGGCACTACATGGTAACGACATATGGGCTAAAATTATTAGATAAAAGTACATGAATGAGGTAAGTTTCACAAAATGGATCACGGATGGAGCAAAGAGTAAAACATGTTTGTCTTATATATGATGCAACATTATGAAAATTTTCTAGCAGTTGCTTGGTTTTCTTCATTTGGATGGTGGAGATGGCACTGATGTAGATATTGGTTTGCATGCCCTCAAGGGATTTACTAGGAACCACTCATTATCGGTTTTGTTTCTTTGCTTCCTTCATGAAAAAGGTATCTTCTATCATAGCTATATTCATTGAATTCACAATCCTATCTCCATATTCCAATCATGGCTTAAGGAAACTCACTTGGGTTTACAAGGTAATCTCATTGTTGAATGGGAATGACATATTTCTCAGTTGTGTGATGTTGGTATTTTTATCTCTGAACAAGCATATAGGTTGGTGAGTGACGAGCTATGGAAGAATGGACAAGTGGTGGCCTGGGAAATCTATCACAAGCTTCTTATGGCCGAGATTCTATTTGAACAACATTGGTGGTTTCAACCTGAATGGAAATGGGTGATACCATAGAAATTGAAATGTTTCAGGTGGCGGGCACTGCATGATAGAGTTCTCACCTGGAGAAACCTTCAATGTCGGGGTTACATTGGTCCAAGTATTTGTCCTATGTCTATGAGAGGGTCAAAGGATGTGAATCTCCTATTGTTGAGACATCCTTTCCCTATGGTTGTATGGGATGGGGTTATGGACTCTTTGAACATTGTCATTGTATGGGACAAAATTTCTTTAGAGGCATGCTTAAATTCATGGTTCAAAACATAAAAGGAACATAAAACCCTACCTTTCTACATTATCTAGTCCATTTGGCATAGTAGGGATTCATAATTATTTGATCAGAAAGTGGCCATAGTGAGGGAGGTCGTTATTAAATCAATGAAATACTATACATAAATTCGACCTACAAATAAGAGTTCATACATTGAGAGGGCAATCAGGTACGAGGACATTTGGAAAGATCTTCCAACAATGTTTATTTTATTTTATTTTAATGACGCCTTGAGAGGAAATGTGGTAATGGTGATTTTATTGTGTTAGAACCTAGTAGATATTATCATTTCTAGTGGGAGGGTGGATATGGCACAAATAGGAGGGTGTAAATTATAGATTTATGGAGGCTTCTCATTTGCGCAAAATGGTTGGGTTAGAGACACTAAATGTTCATGGCGACACAAAGGGCATTATTAAGTGGGTAATACATTATACAAAGTTTAATCTTCTCATTCTATCAATATCGATGCAGCGCATTCTTAAACTATTGAGTTCCTTCCAGTATATATCTTTTGGGCATATTTATAAGGAGAAAAATCAAGTTTTCGATATTCTATCAAAGAGAGGTATTTATGAGCATCTGCTGAAATTCTATTTTGCAGCTTTTGTTCATGATTCCTTAGTAAACGTTGATGTTAGAGAATCTAATCCAATTCACAATCTAGGTTTCGAAACCGTCAGTCTAAGTGTCCCAGTTCAGTTTGAGTTAGTTCAGTTTAGCCGAGTTTCACTGCAGTCATTTATTGCTAATGTTTCCAATGTAATCTTATTTAAGTAATTCGTAATAGTGAGAGGAGAAATCATCTGCTCCACTTCTTTTCAGTTTTCAATTCTTGTCATGGTATTAGAGCTAGTTTGCATAAGACTCAGAGAGAGCAGAAACATAGCCAAGTTGGAGCAGCAGAGAAAAGAGGCGAGCCTGCATAAGACTCTTTAAGAGAGTAGCAGAATTTTGAAGAAAGTTGAAAATGCCTCCTACGAAGAAAAATCTAGGCAAAGCCAATGAAGGCGCCAGCGAAACGAATTGTAAAACGATAGTTTGAGAAGTAGAAAGGCTGGGATTTTTTTTATTTGATGTACATCGAGAGTAACGCACCCCATCAATTCAAAAGAAACGTTTAAAATGTAGCCCATATATTTAGAAAGACTGTTACACATTATTAGCGAAGCTCAGAAGATTAAAGAAACACGTTATTTTCAATAACTTATAGCAATTTCAGTAGCACATAACCCCTCAACAGTAGCAGTTGCGTTATACAAAAATAAATCACCGCCAAAATTCATATTCGTAAGTTTTTTTTAAGAAAAGGGACTTGTCTTTTTATTTAGGAAATAGAAATTTATTTAAAGGGTTAGTTAATTTGAAGATCATCATGTTCGTAAGATTATTCATTGAAGGAAAGAGCCATTTAAAAAAAGGGGGGGGGGAATGTGCACAATGGGGAAGGATTAAAGGTTTATTACACAAAAATGCACATGTGATTTGTTGAATCGTACCTGCATTGTATTAATTTGAAAAATGAATTAGAAGAGGGCCATGTAATATGTCAATGCATTATTTTGAGATGAGATTAGTATGAGAATTGTGAGTATTGAAATATTTTTTTTAATACAAACAATGCAAAGTGAATTTTTCAAAAGCTTTGAAAAAGCATTGTGGTTGTAGAGAAATTGCAATTTTATTTGTTTATGGAAGAGCACCGGAGAAGCTACCACAAAAATGTGTGCAAATCAGTGTTTTTTATTGAGCCGCACTCAACACTGAACAATGAGAAAATCCAGAAGGCTAAAGAAAAAACAAAATATGTTTGAGATCTTTTTAGATCCGAAAATATAGAGGAAAAAAGACGGCTATCCATTAAAATTCATAAAAGAATATGTGGATGAAAACATTCTTACCTTTATTTCAGATGCCAAGACAACGAAGGAGGCTTGGGATACCCTTGATAGTTGTTTTGGTACAAGGGGGAGCATTGAAGTTGAAGATGAAGGTGGATCTAAAGCAGCAGATCTACATCGAGATGAAGAATTTGTTGAATCCCACTGTATTCACCCACAAGTGGATGATGTCTTTGAAGAAATTGCAGAAGAAGCAGAGAGGCAGCAGGAAGATGCTAGTGAACCGTGTTGTACACAACTATGAGTGGATGAAGATTTGATGAATGCAGTAATAGAGCTTGCTCACGAAAATTTGATGAATCAAACAACAGAGCTTGTTGATGATGATATGATGAATCCAACAACAGAATTTGGTGATGAAGACTTGGTGATTCCAGCAACAGAGCTTGCTTACGATGATATGGTGAATCTAGCAACAGAGCTTGCTGACGAGAGTAAAATTTCTATGGTAAATACGAAAATTTGATGAATCCAACAATAGAGCTTGTTGATGATGATATGATGAATCCAACAATAGAGTTTGGTGATAAATACTTGGTGATTCCAGCAACAGAGCTTGCTGACGATGATATGGTGAATCCAACAACAGAGCTTGTTAATGAGAGTAAAATTTCTATGGTAAATCTAGTGACTAAAATTGTTGATGTAAATTTTGATAGTGATATCGACATGATGCTATTTGGTAAGATAATCTCACTTGAGTCGGTGGAAGACAACCTATTTGCAGTAGCACAAGTTAGTGAAGAAGAAATAGAGATAAAAAGAAAGACAAAAACATATATGATAGATGCAAAGAAAGAAGTCTGCAAAGGGAAAGAAAAAACAGAGACAGAGGAAAAGGCAGAGAAGGAAGAGCAACATAATAAAGTTTCCATTGAAGAGCAGAAGGAGCAAAACCAATGTGGTTTTGGAGATGTTTTTACATTTACCATTGATTTCCAATGTGCAAGTACACAGAATTATTATGAAGAAGAGATTAAGTTTCTTGAAACATGGCTTGCAACACCATGTCTAGACAAGGTCTACACAGAAGCTGTAGATATGAATGTTGAAGACAACATTTATGACAGAAATGTCAATGCTATTTTCAAGTATTGAAGTTATCAAGAGATAAAATATTATTCTAATCTTATTTTACAACTGATTGATGAAAGCACACTATAGAAGACAATATGTGGCAGCAGCCCACATACAAGTCATTTTTTGAAGAAGCTCAAGAAATGTTTGGACAACCTCGAACAATAGAAGACGCGCACCAACAAATGAAAAAGCAAAGGTTTGAAGAATACAGCAAAAAGAAAATGTTGAAACAATTTAGAGGCTACACAATCTGGAAAAAGAGAAGAAGAAAACTAAATCTAGTTGAAGTCAATTTTTAAAATTGTAAACGTTTAGACGAGCATGTATCTTAATGAGATTTTTATGTGGTTGTAATTAAAGAAGAGTGTTAGAGAATCTAATCCCAACCACCTACTAGGTGTCGAAACCGTGAGTCCAAGTGTCCGAGTTCAGTTTGAGTTAGTCAATTTTAGTCGAGTTTCACTACAGTGATTTATTGCCGATGTTTCCAATGTAATCTTATTTAAGTAATTCATAATAGTGAGAAGAGCAATCCTCTATTCCACTTCTTTTCGATTTTCAATTCTACTTCTTTTCAGTTTTCAATTCTTGTCTCTTGACAACATAAATTTCTGTTAAGATGCCAATTTTAATTATTTTTGGTTATATCCTCACAGACCTCTTTTTGTTCATATGAAGTTGCTATTTGAGAACATTATCAATTTATCATTTTGATGAAAGTTGGAATATCTATAACATTTCTTATTGGACTTATTAGTATGACATAAATAAATATGATATTATTGATAGGTCTATATTATAATGATAGATGGAGTGATTTTGTATAATTTTGTCAGAACTTTGGCCAGCATGCTTTGATTGGACATTACGATGATCAAACAAATCCATGTGGCCCACGTAATCGTTTGAATGCGGCTGTCACAGTCAAAGTTTTGGATTCGATTGACATTCTTATTGTTACTCGAACTGATTTATTAAAAAGCCTGCACTCGCATTCACAAGAAAACCATTCCTTACCTCACATGTTTCCCCTCCATTCCAAAAAATCCGAATCATTTCACATAAATTTCTGAGAGATGCGATGACTCTAAGCAACGGGTGGAAGCGGGGGAAAATATGTTGCTTACCGTGTTCAAAATGGAGTAAAGATCATGTATCTATCTTTGCAGATTTACGGTAAATGTCATCACCAGTGAACCGGGCGGTGCCGTGGCGGCGTTGTTGTGCGGAGAATCCAGGTGGCAGCATTAAGTGGTTTCTTCCATTTGTTGAAGACCATCTCTTTTCTCAATAAAGCCTCCCATCAACAGCTGTGAGATTCATTCTGGAAAAGTATTCCAAGTTTCCAACTGCAAAAGCACGGCTTCTGGATAACATTGTGTATTCCGTAGGAAACTTGGGATTTCCCCAGATTTTGCTGCGGCTCTATGAACCGAATTGTCTACACGCCTACATATATCAAATGAAATGTGACTTCGCCCGAAAGAATTCTCTGCACGCCCGCCGTACATTAAATAGATACAGTGTGTATGCAAAGAAATATACAAACCTTAAAATATTCTGACTGAAAATGCCGTAGACAAAATATAAAAACCGCAGTCTTAAAAAAAAAAAAAAATAACAGAATGACTCTGAATCAGAATCAGGTAAAGATTTTGAAAAAAATGTGTAAATTTTTTATCAGAATTTGTTTACATTTATTTTGGGTGTTGTAAGAGTTTTTGATAATGCTAAATTTATTTTTACTATTAAAAATGTAATTCAAACACTCTAAATACCTAATTTTTTGAATTTTATTTTACAACATAAAAAACTCTAAACTATTCTGTATAATGAGTAGACCACTTCAATATAAACTGTGCACATGTAGCCACTTTTCATGTTAATTTTGCTTAAAAGAATTGAGATTTCTCACGACAGCAAATAACTTGTATCCACTTTTCATGTTAATTTTGCTTAAAAGAATTGAGATTTCTCCCGACAGCAAATAACTTGTATGATGGTCTGACATGAAAGAAAAAAAACAATCAAATCCATCGACTGAGCAAATGAATCTTGAACAGAGCAGTCGAACAATGTTACCTCATTTTGAATGTGAATGCTCGAAAATTTTGTCATTATTAAAGGCCGTGATTAATATGCTCTGCGAAGCTTTAGGAGTATTGTGTCTGAACATTAATGGTATGTAAGAACTATAAATCTCCATCTAATGCACTACAATATTTATCTAAGAGTTCACTATGAACTGCTAAAATGCGAGGCTGTATAATATTAGTCTTTTTAAACAATGGGATAACATAACCTATCATCCAGGTAGGTTGTATAATATTATTTAAGAAAACTATCTAATTATTTTTAGAAAATTGTTTAAGATACCAGGTTGCATGACATCAGTTTAGATTTTTTAAACCATGGGAGAACCTATCATCCAGTTCAGTTTTTTAAATCATGAGAAAACCTATCATGAAGTTAGTTTTTTTAAATCATAGGAAAACCTATCATCTCGATTATATAATAACAATTATAATTATTATCTCATTATATTTACAAAAATGTTTGCTTTTATTTTTACCGTTGCATTTCGCTCAATTCAGTAGTACTTCCTCTTGCTCCTTTTCTTTAAAAGAAAAAAATTCCCTAATAACTCTTCTAGCTCTATTGTTTTTAGTATTCTACGGGGGTTATCCAATCTGAATCCAAAGTATCGTTGTAGATGTCTGTCATTTTCAGTTTCCAACACAAAGCGCTAACATGATCCGTGCCATTAATCTGGCTCTGAGCTGAATAAATTACTTCCAACTAATAAACAGAATGCTGGAATATATTTTCTAATAAAAAACTCCTGCATTTTAAAGTTAAACTTATTCTGAACTGAGAACAATAGAGAACATTCCATTGTAGAATATCTCGGCCACATATAAATAGTATAATACATTTAAAAAAAAAAAAACATGTCTAACTTGTTTTCCATGAATTCTAAGCTTGGTTACTGGTGAAGTAAAATCTTTACATCCTGCCTCATTATATTCAAGGAATTTCTTTTTATACTGTTATTTTAATTATTCAGTTGATATGCTTTCTTTATATATAACAATCTCATATAAAAATATTACAAAACAGAATGGTAGTCTGTAGTCCATTGCCAACCAATAACAAAGTACGCATTCAGAATATACTAAGATGAATATGATTCACATAATACAAAATCGATGGATGTGACTAACAATATAGATGGCGAAAATGAAAACTCTATACATATAGCATCATAGTATACTACATAATATATATAGCATCATCGTATGGAATTAGAGCATAGTATTTACTGTTGTTTATATGTTTTTAGTTATGGTATTATTTATATGTTTTAAGGTTATATATATATATATATATATATATATATATGACAACCTTTACACGGTTATATTTTAAACCCATAACAATATGACTTTTTGCGGAAATATACTCTGAAATACTACGGTCCTTTGTAACCCTCAACTGCGTTGAAAATTACACCATACATGAAAGAATTTGGAAGTTGCAGGAGCTATACACTCGGTCTCCTCAAATATACTCTTGGACAGATCCATGGTAAACCGTTAGTAACCATTTGGAACCTATTTAATTCCTTTACTTCAACCAGCAAATATGCGGCAGTTACAGGCAAAGAGGTGAAGCTGAAAGTGGAGAAGTTTGTGCATGTGCCAATTTTTAACGCAACTTTCATTTGAATTTACTTTTTGTTAATTTTCATGTGTGTGGTAAATAACTTGATATCCTTTTGTTGCTGCAATTAACACTCTACAAAAATTTTCTCGCACATGAATTTTGAAGCTTACTTAGGATCGTATGATCTGTCTCTCTATGGCTATTCCATGATGGTTTGATGTTTTTGCAAAGAGTTCAAGTCTTGTTCCTAGTTTTGCACTGCCAATTCACTTGCATACACATGCTAAGCTTTCAATGATTTCATGGGCACAATTCCTTTATGAAAGCTTGAAAAAGCATAACAGTATAGTTTGTGTGTGATGTTCAACTCATGTAGAAAGTGAGTGTGCACTTTTAATGAGTGTTCTTCTCACTTTGTTGTGTTTGTACATCTATTTTGGTGAGTTTTTTCAATTTTTGTCTTTTGAGCATTTTAGCTTTTACAAGTGTCATTTTTAGTAATTTTCATATAAGTGAGTGCCATTTTAACTTGATTTCCTTTTCGCTGATTATAGTTTTATGGATAAATCTAAATGATTTTATATATATATAACCCAATACCAAGACACACCATTTAGATGGAAACAACAAATAGAATCTGCAATTGAATATGAATTGCTTAAACTATATATAAAATTATGTTTAAATCAAATTGAATGAAAGCTATAATAGAGAGCTAAAACACATGGGGTAGAAAATAAAAAGTGCTAGAGAGCCCAGAAATATGGTTTGATTGAAACTATTAATATAGATTTAAGTAAATTTGAACTATTAATATAAATTTGAGTAAATTTCCCATAATGTAACAACACTTTTAACAACTAATTTAATTCCAAGTTAACTTACATTTGTAAGAATTAGATCCAAATTTATTAGCAATAAAAATATTTTATAGAGTCAAGCTAAAAGTTTTTACATTAAGTGTATTAACTCTGCACCTTCATAGGTAGATTAAGCATTAGGTCAAACATCTAAATAGCATTGTTACCATTTTGTATATATAAATGTATTAACTGTGCACCTTCATAGATAGATTAAGCATTAGATCAAACATCTAAATAACATTTTTACCATTTTGTATATATATAATTCAAAAGATGAATGGAATGCAAAGTTATAATCCTTCTATTATGTTGTCAATTTCGCTAACCTACACTTAATAGTGGTACTGTAATTGATTTAGCATAACTCGAAGCTCTCTCTATATATCCGTCGGAAAGCAGCGAAGAGGCAAGCAACGAAGAAGCATAAGCAAGAGGAAGGGCTTCACAACGGCCGTAGAAAACCACGTTTCCATCCGATTTCCATTTATTCCTTGTTTTTTCTCGTGAACGGTGGCAATCATCCTGTTTCTGGTAACTAGGCTTGATTTACTTTGATAAGTGGTATTTTCATATTATCTTCGCTCTCACGTGTGTATCTTTCATGTTTGTTGACATTTTGGAAGTGTCGTCTTATGTTTTCGTCACATTAGAGGTGTCACTTTTGTGATTTATTCTCCTGCATCACTCACACCTTTGAACATCACCAAAGTTAGTTCTGGTGCACTTTGTTGCATTATATGGACTTATATATTATTAGAATATGTCCTAGATGCATTCCTACAACTTAACCCGTCGTTTGGTCAAAGGCGTCATAGTTTTCGTAAGTTGTGTTCTATGTCTCATAATGTGTCACTTCAATTGTCGCACTTAGAAGCAAGTGTCACTTCATTTTGATTTCGAGGTATGATTTTTATTCATGAAACATGTGTATTCTTCTAACTTGTATTAATGATTTTTTTTTGTGTGATCCAAGTTTTATCCATGTTCGAATGCATTTCCTTATTTTACTTTGTCGATCCCACAGTTAGCCATTTCATAGCCCTTCTTGGTCTCTTAGCCCAGTACAAACTGTTAAGAAATTTTCCCTTTTAGCGAGTTCAGATCTCAACCTATCCATAAGCCTCAATGATGCAATCCTACTCCTGAAGGTTGGCGCAATAAGTCCATCTCGATGTTACCCCAATTGTGTTGCACATTATGATCCTCCCAAGGGTAGTCACCTGATCCTTGTTGCTTATATTCAGTCACTTCACGGTTTTTTGGCAACCTATACCTCACAGTACACATAGAGAACTCCTAGATAGCAACAAGGAGATATTTCACCCTTTCGCAGAGGCAAAGCATGCTATGTAGAGATCCTCTTATCTTCAGAGTGTAGTATAAACCCTCCTAGACAAAGTGGTTTCATCCCTATGGCCTTCGTCAATGAAAATCACACTCTAAATGATCAAACACTAGCTATTATGTTAAACAATGCTACTGTAGGATGAAAAGTGCGCTACAGGAAATAGTGACCCTTTCCGAAAGAAAATTTTGGTTTCTCTCAAGCCTCCTCTTCCTTTGAGCACATGGGACACTCCCGAAGGTTGAAGCCTCACCCTTCCATCTTCCCAAATGTGCTCTAGGTAGAAGCTTGGCTTTACCTCTTTCTCTACAATGCATGATGTAGTAGGGAAATCTAAAGGAAAATTCCTCTTGGCTTTGTCTATTCAAACTATGCCCCCCTTGAAGTTTCCTTTTCTTCGAGCGCATAACACAGTCCTAAAGGCTTAGCCTTTCATCTTGCTTCCTTCCCAATGTACTCATTCACCCTAGGAATTCCTCTAACACTCCCTTTGAGTGCATGGTGTAGTAGGGAAGGTTGAACGATGGCTCCCCTCTCCTTTGAGTGGTCAAACTGTGCTTTTAAGATTTCATCTCTTTTGTTTCGAGCACATGGTGCAAACATGAATCTTGAAGCTTTCCACCTTGTCCCTTCATCTTCCCTCACAGCGTTGGACCAATGAGAAATCTTCCTCATAGTCCATGGTGCAGTAAAAATAAAAAATGGGTCCCTCCTAAGACACTAATAAGTGTTAATGTTTCCTCTTAATCAAGCCTTCTTCCTTTAACACCCTCACAGGCCTATCATTAGCAAATCATTGCATGAGCTAGGTAGTGATAGAATAAATGTTTTTAAGACTGATGTTACCTCACCGTGAATTATTTTCATTGGCAGGAACACCTTCCAAGCATGACAAGGTGATACTGAAGAGAAGATAGCAAGGAAAATTCATGAGGAAACACCTGCACAAAAGAAGAGCTAAGAGAGCTATCATGAAGACATGAAGTAGCTCATGGACCAAGAAAAAATTAAGACATTGCATGCTGTCTGAAAGGATTCTGATATTGATCAAATACCTTTTGGAAGGTGAAGATGAGAAACAAAATGGATCTTTCAAGAAGTTGGATCATAGATCAGATCTATCATCAATAATACAAGATGAGGCAACAAACAAGACAAATTGGAATTTCCACCTCATCACGAAGATCATGTCATCATTGTCAAGTTATAATCTGTACAAGTTTCATCATAATGGTCAATATGTTTCCATGTGTCATGCCACATAATCATGTGGAATGTAATGATGTATTCTCAAGAAAAGGAAAAAAATTTAATGTGTGAAAGCCCAAGAATCATAGGTGGAATATGAAAATTCACTTAGTCATATATGGAAAAAAAATTTGAGTTAACACATCGGAAACTTAAATAAACAATCAAACACACACAACATAAAACATGAGACAACAGATTTAACATGGTTCACCCAACCAATATGGGCTACGTCCACCAAACAGAGGTATCGACAGTCTTATTTCTAAACAGGAGATTTACAACAGCAGAGTTTCTCATCTGCACTTCTCTTCCTCTCACCTCACATCCCTCATGCATATTTGCCTCTATGGGCTTACATTTTATAGCTGGGAGTAGAAACCGAATCATAAATTCAATCACAACAAAAATAGGATGAAATAACTGCAATCAGGATTAGATGTAGACAATTTAGCAACAAATCCTATTGTTGTCATATTTATGAGATTTTCTCCAAATTATTATTAGAAATCTGAACAATCTCCACCTTGAAAATAACTAGCCTGATACCCTGTTCCATTATTATTTTTATCTTTTCTGCAAGCCAAGAGAAGCCAGACACCATCGTAGCTTCTCTAACAAAAATGATTTCATGAACATGTCTGCAAAATTTTCCTTTGTATGCACCTTTTCAAGAGAGACTACCTGTTCAGTGATAACTTGTCTTACAAAATGGTACTTGATAGGTATATGCTTTGATTTACTATGATATGCCGGATTTTTAGCCAAGTGAATTGCACTTTGACTATTACAAAATAGCCTGATATTGTCTTGCAACCTACCAAACTCACCAAACAAACCTTTCAACCAAACTGCTTCTTTGCAAGCATGTGAAGCAGCTATGTATTTTGCTTCTGTAATGGATAAAACAACAATGTTTTGTAGCTTTGACATCCAGCTTATAGCTCCACCTGCAAGAGTAAAGACATATCGTGAAGTTGATCTTCTCTTATCCAAATCACCTGTAAAATCGGAATCAACATATCTGCAAACAAATTCACTACTTCTGTTATAAGTGATATAGTAATCACTTGTGCCTCTCAGATACCGAAGCACCCATTTCACTGTTGACGAGTGTTCTTTTCCTAGATTTTCCATATACCTGCTGACAACCTGAAATGCATGTGAAATATCTGTTCGTGTACAAACCATCGCCTACATCGAACAACCTACTACATTGGCATATGGAATTCGAGACATATATTCATTTTCTTCATTTGTGTTAGGACATAAACTTGAAGAAAGCTTAAAATGAGAAGCTAAAGGGACTGAAACTAGTTTCACATTGTTCATACCAAACCTTAAGAGTATTTTCTCAGTATACTTCTCTTGTGATAACTACAACTTACCATTGTTCCTGTCTCTAAAAATCTCCATGCCCAAAATCTGTCTTGCTGCTCCTAGATCTTTCATATCAAAAGTCCAAGCCATCTGAGCCTTTAACCTGTTGATCTCAGTTATGCTTTTGCTTGCTAAAAGCATATCATCTACATACAACACTAAGATAATGAATATGTCATTACTTAATTTCTTAAAGTAAACATAATGATCATATTCACTTCTTATGTAATTTTGGCTTAGCATGAAAGAATCAAATTTCTTGTACCATTGTTGAGGCAACTGCTTCATACCATACAATGATTTCCTGAGCCTGCATACAAATTTCTTGTTGCGATTTTGAACAAACCCGTCAGGTTGTTCCATATAAATCTCTTCATCTAGATCTCCATGTAAAAATGCAGTCTTAACATCTAGTTGTTGTAATTCTAAATCAAGTAAAGAAACTAATGCTAAGACAATCCAAATTGAAACAATTTTAACAACTGGTGAAAATATCTCATGAAATTCAATTCCTGCTTTCTAAGAAAAACCTTTTATGACCAACCTCACTTTGTGCCTGTCTTCTTTATCATCAACACCCATTTTCAATTTGTAAACCCATTTACATCCCATATTTTTTCTATCTTTAGGAATTTCCACCAGATCCCATGTGGCATTATTGTCTAATGCCTTCATCTCATCCTTCATAGCTTCTTTCCACTTATAACTGTTAGAACCTTCTACAGCTTTCTGATAGCACAAAGGCTCATCATCATTAGCGGTTAAATCAACTAAAGTTACATAATCATCATACCTTTTAGGAGGACCTCTGATTCTCATGGACCTCCTTAAATATGTTTCTGGTACTTCCACAATTTTCTGATTATTATCTGTAGGAACTTCATCACGATCTACATCTGAAACATGTTCATGATCTGCATCTGAAACTTGTTCATCTGGACTATCATCAGTATTTGAACTGGTTTCAAATTGAATATTTTGAAACTTAGGTACATTATACTGTTTCAATTTCATATCTACGTCTGGATTATCGAGTGAAGATTCATTGAATTTAACATCTCTGTTAATGATGATCTTGTGAGTAGTAGGATCCCACAACCTGTATCCCTTAGTCCCATCACCATATCCAAAAAAGATATATCTTTTTGATTTAGGATATAATTTATAACGCTGATGTTTCAGAATTAGAGCATATGCATCACAACTAAAAACTTTTAGTTTAGAATAATCACAAGGATGACCTTTCCGTACCTCTTGAGGAATTTTGCATCCTATTGTAGTTGATGGTGATCGATTTATCAAATAACAAGCCGTAGATACTTCTTCTGTCCATAGTTCCTTCTACAAATTGGTGTTACTAAGCATACTTCTTGCTCTCTACAAAAGAGTCATGTTCATACATTCAACAACTCCATTTTTTTGAGGAGTATATACAGTAGTTTTATGTCTTTCGATCCCAACTTCCTCGCAATAATTATCAAATTCCTTTGAATTAAACTTGCCACCATTGTCAGTTCTTAAAAATTTAATGGTTCTTCTAGTGATGTTTTCTACTAATGCTCTAAACTGTTTGAAAATTATGAATACATTAGACTTTTTCTTTAACATATAGACCCACACTTTTCTAGAGAAATCATCAATTAAAGATACAAAATATGACGATTGTTACACAGTAATTTGTCACCATCACTTCAATCCCCATCTCGCACATTGGAGGGTCGATCTGTGATTAATTATAAGTTTCATGCCTTGCAAATACCATCATTTCATCCCTTGCCATGAGTACAACAATCCTTTTGTTGACCATTTCCTGAGCAGACCACTAAAAACACACATTTTTTCCTTGGCGCTGGTAGCTCGTTATGCCCTCGTGCCAATGAGAAAAATTAACATTAAGCCTATGCCAGCTGGTGCTCTGTCCCAGTTAAGCACCTGCGCAAATATGTTTATGGAAAGTTTTTTTTAAAAAGAGACAAAGTTTCGATATCAACAACTTCGTGGATGAGTCATAGGGGGTGGTTCGACTGAGCAACCACGGCCTTCCTCCTTTGGCCTCTTGTTTACACCTTATGGGGAAACCTTCCAAGGGATAAGGGCTCCCTTCCACTATTTTAGGGATCCCAACCTCCTCCTCTCCTCTATAAATATAGCCATCTTCCATTTATGTGCTGGTTGAACATGTTATAGCTGAATGGCTGAAGGTTTGAACAAGTTCTAGTTGAACTTGTAGGAAGGAGACTATAGTTAGATAGCTTTTGAGAGCCAAGCCGAAGAGAGAGAGCTTCATCCAGATTCCCAACGGGCTTTGTTGAGACACGCTCTAATGTCAGCTCCGCTGAAGGAAGATCACAACGTCAGAGCTTTGGGTTGTAATCTTTCCTTTGTTATTTTAATATAAGCTTCTTTGATTATGGTTTCATTCATGCGTTTATTTCTTTACACAATGAATTCTATCCTCTTTGACTGATGTATTGTTACGCGCTTTATATTTTACATTGTACGTCATTTTTTCCTTGCATGTGTGCAGGTGTTTGAACGTGTCAAGCAGAAGGATCGTGATCTGCCAAGCGAGGGATGGGAAGCATCACCTTTTCTTCAAGGACCACTGCATAGAATTTGAGGTAGGCAATTCGTTATGATTTTTGTCATTTTGTAACTAGGAACCTACATCACTGCGTGACTTGATTGTTGCTAAACCCGATCTGGGCTAGTAGGGATCGCCTTTGTCCGCAGAGGGGATTTACTTCCTCAACAAACTGGCGACACCACTAGGGATTTTGTATGAGTTAGTCTTTTCTCTTTTGGTTTTTTTTGGCTTTTGATTGATTGATTTTCTCTTCTGGTTCACCTCCTTTTCATGTACAACCCCTGTTCAGCCCCCAGAAGACCTGGTCTAGTCTCTGTTTGCTCTTTTTCATTTATTCCCATAGTAAACTCAATTGGTGCGATTTATAGCTTGACAGTAGCACCAACTGGCGCCTGTTGCTAGTTAGGCCCCCGTGCCAACACTGTTTTAGCGTAGAATACAGCTAAACAGTCGCGCCAACTCTATTTGGTGTTAGGTTTTGCTTGTTTTTGAGCCCTCTAAGTTTGATTTTTGGTCCTGGTGTCCTTTTTATGATTGATTGAGTGCCTTGAAGTATTTTTTGACTGTCTTTGACCCTTGTCCTCCAGTTTTTTTCCCTCTACCATCAGTTTTTCATTCTAGCCCTAGGGCTTCTAGGTGCTATAGTGTGTTGAGCCTGCCGTGGAAGTTTTTGGTCCTTGCTTTCCCATTCGACTTCATTCTTGCCTCTTTGCATTTATTTCACTGGATTCCATTGTATCGTTGTGTCAGTTGAGTGATTGTTCTCTCTTTCATTCAAGTTTTGTTTTGTCTCATTTCAAGCCTAGATTACACAGTTTGTGTGAGTCTTTTTTAGATTCTTCTTCGATTTGAGGGATTTCTCCATTAGTTTGAGTTCTGATTGTGTGTGTTTGTATTGAGTGAATTTGTTTGTTTCATCTCTTTCACTGTCATTTCTCTAATTGGTTTCTTCATTAGTTTTTCATTCGTTTGGTGCATTTTCTCTTAAACATTGAAAAATACAAAAACAAATCTCTTTGCATTTTTTATTAGTTTAGTTAAAATTGAAAGCTTTTCCGCATTATTAGTGTTATATAACTCTAAGAGAAAAGTTTTTAGTTTCATTAGTGTGCATTAGAGACAGTAGTGGATGTTTTTGTGATCATTTTGTTGTTATTTGAAAATCTCTCAACCTTCACATAGTTATATCTTCATCGAACAAAGTGATATATTGTGGCATGTAGTGTGCATTTAGAGGATTGTTTGAGATCCAAAATTCGGTAGGGCCTGAAATTAAAACATAATTTAAAGATCAACTATAAAATTTATTCAATTAACCTAAGGCAGCATTGAAACATTAACGAAATATCTAGAGGTCTAGGCTAGTGACATGTTCCAGTGTCATTAAACCTAGTAGTTGTTGTTCGCCTTTTGGCTTTAGACAGTGCTAGTACAGACTTGTGCTCCCCGTACCATCACGTATATAAAGGGAGACCCGACTAGGTTGCTATCCTTTATCCGTAGGAAGTCGAGTATGCCGCATTTTACCCATGATACACCGGACACAACATTCAGGGAGATTACCTACACATATGTCAAGTGCTTGGTTGATTTATCTTTCATTTTTTAACCAAGGTGTATATGGCAGTTCACGGATATCTGGTACACCCATCTGCCTAGATTACCAGAGTAGTCATTTTCGATCTTTACTAACTCCATAAATTTGAAAAAATCATCGAGCTCTTATCCTTTCAAGCTCGTGTCCAACATAAAAGTGATAGAGTCACCTTTTTCTTGTTTCTCGACTCTTAAAATATGAAACAGTAGAGTTTGGTTTCAGTGTTTTAAAATTAACTGCCCGCGAAATATTCCTGGTTAAAGTTAGTTTCCTTAGGGTGTTGTTTTGAGTTGTCTCCGATGGCAACTTTTCTAGAGTTCACCAACCAAGGAATCCCCTCCAAAGGGAATCCTGGTCCTTTTCCTCCTTTTGGAAATTTTGGTGATCCTTATATGGAAATGTTGTCCCTTCCTGGGTTAACTGTTGGGTTGCCTGTTTGGTTGTTTTCAACCTCTGTGGTCCCGAATGTCCTGGCTATTGTTCAATCAGTTCCTCCGCCTGAAAAACATCATTTTGATTCCAAGGTGGACCTCTCCCCTTCTTCATCTTTTTTTGTGTCCTCCTCCTCTACTTTGCCTAGTGAAAGTCTAGATTCGAGTAACCAGGTGGCTAAGAAGAAGAACAACAAGATAAAGAAGAAGAAGTCCAATAAGAGAGAGGCTAAGGCTGCAACTACTACTTCTAAAGCACCTCCTCTTGAGAAACCTACCAACCCTCTACGGAAATCTAAGTTCCCTTGAATTTTATGCCAAGGAAACCATCTTCTTCGAGATTGCCCTAGCATTCCCAAGGTGCTCGAAGTATGGTCCAATGGTCGTCCGTCATTGCCTATGGCTTTCGGGAGTCAGGTTGGGGGCACGTCTTTAACTAGTGTTGGTAAAGCTCCTAGGAAGCAGGGTAAGCTCACCAATCCCTGTAAGTTGTGTGAAGGGCACCATGCCATTCACACTTGTCCGTATGGATGAAGCCAAGCGAGTTTTGGACAACTCGATTGTTTCTGCACCGTGCCTTTTGGCTGGTTACAAATAGCTTTCTTTGAGTCCTTCACCAATTGATCCATCGATTGGTCAAGATTCATCCTTGGTTGATCCCGCTCCCTCAGAAATTCAAATTCATGAGTCCATCCCTTACCAACCATTGGTCGTGGGATCGGTTGAGCTGGCGCTAAGGTGCACCAAGTCTTTTCTGTTGAGAGTGGATCTCACATCCCTCATGTTCTTCTTGTTTCTTAATATTCTTCGAACTTGGAGAAAGATTCTCCTGTCCCTATACCTCAAGAAGTCGCTCCTCCGCCTCTTGTGATGGAGGTCCCAAAGGATAGCCCTCCCGACTCTGTGATGGAGGTCGTGGAGGATTATCCTTCTTATCCCATAACACCAGGGGAAGACCATCTCGGTTTGATGGTAGCCCCTCCAATTAGTTTATTCGTTTCCTTCGATTCAGGTCAATTCACAAGCTATCACCTTCCTTCTTATGTGCCCTTTGAGATCACGGTACAGACCTTTGATCTGGTCATAGCCAACACTATAATAGATGAAGGTGCATCCGTCAGTATTTTGTCTTCAACTAATTGGCAAGATTTCGGTTCGCCACCGCTTGTGCCTGTTACCTAGAATCTATTGGCATTTAACAAAAGAACTAGTCAGCCATTAGGGATCCTTCAGAAGTTTCCTATTACTTTGGGAGGGAAAAATATCCATATGGACATGATGGTTGTTCCGGGCCCCTTGGATTTTAATTTAATCTTGGGCCATGATTATACTTATGCCATGGGAGCACTTGTCTACTCCCTCTTTCATGTGATGTGTTTTCCTCACCAAGGTCGGATAGTGACCATAGATCAGCTTACATTCTTTGGTCCTAACATATCAGCTAGCCCACCATCATCCCTGCTAGATCTTTATCCCGCCGGTTGTGTCATCCCCACCACATGTCAATTATGTGGCTACCTGTCCTGTGCCAATATTCAGTGATAGTGTCGTTGTACATCGTGTACTGGGGGCATTGGGTCTAGACTTCCAAGACATTTTACTTCCTTCGGATGTGGAACTCTTGGAAGCTTTGACTTCTTATTCATTATGATGAGGTCTTTCGGAGCATGGTTCATCTACTTGTGTCAAGCTCCTTAAAAAATGAAACAAGCTCGTCGGAGCAGAGTTTGTTTTCTTATGTCAATCTCCTTCAAAAATGAAATAAGTTGGTCAAAGCACAATTCGTTTCCTTGAGTAAAGCTCCCTAAAAAATGAAACAAGAGGTTATGAGGATGGTTCTTTTAATGCGTCAACCTCGTTAAAATAATGAAACACGTTCCCGTTCATTTCGAGTCTTTGTTAAGATCTCATAAAATCCCAGTCGAGTCTTTCTCTTGATCTCGTAACTTGAACCTTCACTCCATCTTCCTTTCATATGGACTGAAGCTTGGGGGGCATGTACCTCAAATTGAGTCACCATGTTGGGGGCATGCTTACTTTTTCAAGCATAGTTTATTTTTGTTTCAAGCTTGTGTAAAAATGAAACCCGTTTCAAGCATAGTTTATCTTTATTTCAAGCTTGTGTAAAAATGAAACCAACTTCAAGCAGAGTTTCTTGATTTCAAGCTTGTGTAAAAATTAAACCATTCCTATTTTACCTCTTGTGATTTCCATTTTATCAGCCTATTTTTTCCAGATGAGCCTTGGTGTTCTGACTCCATCGTCACTGTCTGCTTGGCCGATCATATGCCTTCACTGGGTTGTTTTACCCGTTCCTGAGGAACCGATGTGATGAGTGGTCTTGTTAGCCAGCCCCTTAACCTTTATTTGTTCTAAGAAGTTCCACCATTACTGGAACCAGTTTCTACCCTTTATACCACTCGTTCCTCCAGGAGGAGTCAACTTTCCGCTCTTTTCTGACTCTTAAAAATTGAAAAGATTGTCGAGACTCTTGTAATTTTGAACTCGTTAAATGGATGCGAAATGATATCTACCCAGTATACGTTTAACCCATTTTCGAGCGGGGATCGATTATTTACGAAAAAGGAATACCCTAGCCTATTGCGACTAGGAGGTTTTCTCAGACACGCTTTTCTATCTTTTCAGATCTGAGGAACTATCTATGAAAAGGGACTATTGGAGTTTACTTTTCCACTGTCTTTTCAAACTGTCTAAACATGAAAAGATGCCAAGTTCTTCCTTTGTTAGAATCGTTAAAAGTTGATGACATCGGACTCTATCGTAATGACGTTACTCGAGTTCCTCCTTCCTAGGGCTCATTAAATGTACTAGGTTGGATTTTTCTGAAGGACAAACTTATATCGCAAGCATATGCTATCCCCTTCAAGCTTGTTTCCAAAAATAATTGGGGTACTCGCCAGAAATGGTGGGGGAAAAATGGAACCAATATCACCGTCGTGTCGGTAGTATGTCGCTCTTGAACATGGCACTTGTCTGCATTAGTGTTGGGTTGGGGACATCTCATCCTACTTTATACTTGCCTCCATGGGTTTGGGTAATCCTTTTTGACCGCTCATCTTCTCTTTGCCACATCACCATGACCTCAGATCCTTTGATGTCAAATACTACCAAATCTAGTGTCGTGCCACCGATATGTTCAAGAGAAGTTGGCCTCTGCAGTTTTCAGCCTCCCTCTAATTCTTCACTGATCTTGATTCACAAACATCATGTTCCTCTGTCTCGTGTCAATGATGTGGGAAATAGTATGGCCCACCTTCGATCAAGGTCACTTCCTATCGACTTCAACTCATCATCCAGGAATTTGATCTAGAGACCCCCTTCCGATACCTTGGAGCCTGCATGCGTCAATGGCAGGTTCTTCACATTCGACGCAAGGTTTTCGTCATTGGCCTTTGATCGAGTGATTTTGTGGGTGTTCGACGCCAGCTCATTGTTCACATTCTGTGGATTGTACTTATAGTACCTTGAGGGCCATCCTCATTATTGGTGGTACTTCTTGTTTCTGTTAACAACTTTCATTATTGGCTGGTAATCAGACAATGTTCTTGGATGTTCGACTTCAGCTCACTTATTCACATGCTGGGACTTGTACTCTGTTCGGGTCGAGATGGAGCGCAAGACCCTCGATTTTGTTTGATGAAATCCAGGCTACAGGTTCTTTATGGATTATCATGATTAGTTACATGACTCACTTGATTGGATGGCTACGACCATACCTGAGTCTACTTGTTGATCCTTATTTATTGGATGGTTGCATCCATACCTTGGATCTTGGTTTTTGTACTCTCTATTATGGATGGCTACACCCATACCACTTGTCATGTATCAGAGATATCAGTTGTATTTGTATTTACAGGTCTTCTAACGGCAGTGTTTTCAGTTGGGCGTGTTCTCATAAATCATTTAACCCCTCCCTCTCTCTCGGACCTCATGCTTCAGGGGGCATCTATTACACAGTAATTTGTCATTGTCCCTACAATCCCCATCTCACACATTGTAGGGTCATTTCTGTGACTAATTAGAAGTTTCATGCTTTGTAAGTACCATCATTTCATCCCTTGCCATGAGTACAACAATCCTTATGTTGACCATTTCCTAAGAATACCACTAAAAACACTTATTTTTTCCTTAGCACTGGTAGCCCGTTATGACCTCGCACCAATGAGGAAAATTAAGACTGAGCCCACGCCAGATGGCACTCTATCCCAATTAAGCACCTGCGCCAATCTGTTTACGGTAGGTTTTTTAAAAAAGATACGAAGTTTCGATCACAAAAACTTCGTGGATGAGTCACAGGGGGTAGTTCGACTGAACCACGACCTTCCTCCTTTGGCATCTTGTTTCCACCTTATGGGGAAACCTCCTAAGGGATAAAGCCTCCCTTCCACTATTGTAGGGATCCCAACCTCTTCCTCTCCTCTATAAATATAACCATCTTCCATTGATGTGCTGGTTGAATAGGTTATAACTGAATGGCTGAAGGTTTGAACATGTTCTAGCTGAACTTGTAGGAAGGAGACTATAGCCAGATAGCTTTTGAGAGCCAAGCCTAAGACAGAGAAGTTCATCCAAATTCTCGATGGGCTTTGTTGAGACATGCTCCACTGTCAGGTCCACCGAAGGAAGATCACAACGTCAGAGCTTCGGGTTGTAATTTTTCCTTTGTTGTTTTAATATAAGCAACTTTGATTATGGTTTCATTCATGCCTTTATTTCTTTACGCAATGAATTATATCCTCTATGACTAATGTATGGTTTCACGCTTTAGATTTTATGTTGTACGTCGTTGTTTCCTTGCATGTGTGCAGGTGTTCGGATGTGTCGAGGGAAGGATCGTGATCTGCTAAGCGAGGGACGGGAAGCATCACCTTTTCTTCAACGACCGCTTCGTAGGATTTGAGGTAGGCAATTCGTTATGATTTTTGTCGTTTTATAACTAGGAACCTGCGTCACTGCATGACTTGATTGTTGCTAGACCTGATCTGGGCTAGTAGGGATTTCCTCTGTCTGCAAAGGGGATTTACCTCCTCAACAAAGATCCTCCATATGACGTTGTAGGAGATGGACCCCAAACATAAGAATGGATAGAATCAAGGATTCCTTTACTAGTATGTTTTCCAGTTTTAAACTTCTCCTTGCTTTGTTTTCCATATATACAATGTTTGTAGAAATCTAACTTAGAATATTTTAAACTAGGAAGTAACTTACGATTAGATAAATTTTTTAATCTCGTTTCACTCATATGGCCCAACCATTGATGCCATAGTCGAATAGAATCACTGTCGTCTTCAGATACCATAGAAGCATGATCTGACTCTATTCTTTCTTCTAACTAATAAAGATTTCCAATCTTCTTTGCTTTCATTACTAGTAAAATTCCTTTATAAACTTTAATTACTCCACCCTGAATTAAGGTTTTATATCCATTTGTGTCTAGCACTCCTACATAAATGAGATTTTCTGAGTTCAAGCACGTGTCTTACATCAGTTAATATTTTATTTGTCCCATTAAACATTTTAATCTAGATGCTTCTAATTCCCACAATATTACATGAGACATCATTTCCCATGTAAACCACTCCATCATTGATTGATTTATAAGATTTAAACCACTCTCTATGAATTCACATGTGATTTGACGCACCAGAATCTAAAAACCAATGTTGATCATGATTAGACAAACTAACTGATAACACTTCTTCACTCATACCTGAACCGGATGGCGAACTTGTATCTATCGTGTTTGCTTATTTCTTCTCTGTCGAAGAGTCTCCTTTAGATGTTTGTTGTCTCTTCCAATAGTCCTTCTTCAAATGTCCTGATTTTCCACAAAACCAACACTTTACCTTACTCTTCTTCAATTTCTTTTTTGACCGCAAGTTTTTCTGCTTACTGAAGCATCTTTCTTTAGAACGACCTCTAACCATCATTGCTTCTTATGTAGAGGTTTCTGAATTTGAACTTTTCCTTGTTTATTCAGATAAAAAAGCTCCAACAACATCATCAAATTCAAGGGTTTCTGATGAACTAAGACTTATAAAAGTAACAATATGATCCCATGACTCGGGCAACGAGCATAATAAAGTTACAACTTTATCTTCTGAATCAAATTTTACATATATACTATCTAACTGCACCAGAAGAGTATTAAAGGTATTCAAATGATCAATTATTGATATACCTTACTTTATGCACAAGTTCTACAACTGTCTCTTCAGAAGAATCCTATTGGTTAAGGATTTTGTCATGTACATCTTTTCAAGCTTTGTCCACAAAGCAGCAGTAGTTTTCTCTGACACGATGTTAAACAAAACATCATCTGCCAAATAGAAACGAATGTTGCTCAGTTCTCTTTCATTGACGTCACTCCATTCGTCATCTGTCATGGCGAAAGGTTGTTTGGATTTTCCCAAAAGTGCCTTCTCCACCCCTTGTTGCACAAGTCGATCATGCATCTTAACTCTCCAGATCTCAAAGTTATTTTTCCCATTAAAATTCTCGATCTCAAGCCGAGGACTTTGTGTTTTTGACATAGTTAATTTAACTTCTTATAACTCAACACATGAAGATTTTAACACAACACTATCATTAACATCACATGCAGCAGCTTTTCAACAAAAAAAACTTGAAGAGACTCAGCCTCCTTCATGCAACAGAGACAAAAAAAAATATTTCGGCTCCCATTCAATCTGTTATATTCTTACTAAGTAAATCTATAAACCACCTCACTTATCTTAAAAAAAAAAGTATTATGATCCACGCACCTTCGCAGCCTTTCAAATATAAAATTTCTCTCTATACGAAAAAATAGTCCAATATCATTACATCAATTATTCAATGATGGATCAAACAGAAACACTTATCTTTATCAGAGAACAACCAGGAAAAGCTAGCGTTAAAGGGAACGAGATCTCACCATTGTTGTAACGAGAAAACTCTCGACAGCTTTATCTTTGAACCTACGGTCTTGCTGCTTTCACAGTCACACCGCAGATCAATTCACTTACTGTTAACTCTCTTTCAACAGCAGCATATCTACAACGGATCTAAATTGTGATATTTTTACCATCTGGTCTCACAGTCCACGGAGTATGCAGCCACTATATTTATACCTCACGGCTACCAAACTCGACTACTGAACTCGGCCTTCACGCTGCTTTCTCCACAGCTCCCGCTCATAAAAAATGAAATTACAGATCATGCATCGGCGTTGTTTGAATGGATTTTCATGGATTAACAGTGGTAACTTCTCTCCGTAGCCATCATTGAAGCTCGATCCATGCAAACGCAGATCCACCACTTGTACACGCAGGTTCTATGAATGGGTCACTACGCTGTAAACAGATCAATGGCAGACCAACTCACTGCTCAACGGCTTGGTAGCTTACAGCGTTGCAGCCTCATAGTCTCGCATGCTGACTAATTGATGACCGGTTAATATTAAATCAAAATAAAAAACACAACAGGAAGCTAAATATTCCAGGCATACACAACAGACTCGGTTTCATCCACCACAGCCATGCAAACTTTACAACAGCATTCTTTCGCCATACAAATTTAAGTAAGCAGTCTATAGATTTCTTAGGTAGCGGCTCCACTTGCTCTGATACCAATTTTTGAGTTAACACAACGGAAACTTAAATAAACAATCAAACACACACAGCATAAAACACGAGACAACAGATTTAACGTGGTTCACCCAACCAATCTGGGCTACATCCACCAAACAGAGGTATCGGCAGTCTTATTTCTAAACAGGATATTTACAACAGCAGAGTTTCTCATCTGCACTTATCTTCCTCTCACCTCACATCCCTCATTCATATTTGCCTCTATGGGCTTACATTTTATAGCTGGGAGTAGAAATTGAATCATAAATTCAATCACAACAAAAATAGGATGCAATAACTCCACATCAGGATTAGATGCAGTCAATTTAGCAACAAATCCTATTGTTTTCATGTTTATGAGATTTTCTCCAAATTATTATTATAAATCTCAAGAAAAATGTCTCTAAGAGAGGTCGAAAAGTCATTAGAAATTTAAGAGTTATTTAGAAGCCCAAAGAAAAAATTAGAAGTCCAAGAGTCATGAGGGTAATTAAATATTCATGATGATATGAAAGGTCACTTCCCTTATTATAAAAGAAACTTCCTAACTAAAGCAAAGGGATTTTGGAGGCTTAAGATTTGGAGAGATAATCTTGGATTCTCTACTTCGTGTAGGAGAGAAAAATATCCTTTGGAGAAGTAAGATGTGACTTGTTGTTCCACTTTTTTAACTATTTCCTCACAATGGTAACTATGTACTTGGATCTTTCACCTTATAATTGAAGCTCGATGAGCCAAGACGTTTTCATTCATATATTATGACTTTCCTATGATTATTCTTTTGATTTTTTCTATATATGTTTCGCTCATATGTAATAAGGAAATTGAAGTATTTCGGTGGGGCCTCGATACTTATCTTGTTGAAGGTGTGTTGTATGTGGTTTAATGATCATCGTATCCATGTGAACTATTTCGCTAGATAACTAACAAATATTTATTTTCTCGTGTGTCTCTATGATGTTAGTACTATTACTTCCCTCTAGAGGCTCACTTTTTTTTACCCCCCTCGTGAAGGTCTCCTCTTACACATTGCAATTGGTGTTTCACAATGTGAACTTACTTGCTTATTCATGTTTTATGCATACAATACCTTATGTTACTCATTGAAATGGAGCCGAAATTTTTTGTTATGGCGATGTGGCCGATACTCAAGATGGGGCTCTTACTCGAAATAGTGTGAGGTCTAATTAGGACTTCACATGAGGGATACCCCTTGTATTTTGGCAGTATCCAAAATCATCAAGATTTTGGCGCTAGAATGAGGACCATATGAAACGTTGTTCCCATTGATTTTTTTTTTAATCTCTTAGCTTAAATGGATCTTTCCCAAATCATAATCCCAATATGATTTTCTTAAGAGTTTGATTTTACCATTCCTCTAGAAATCATTTAGGACTTGTCTAAATTTAATATTGATGGCGAGGGTGAATTAACTATGCGTGAACATATGTTTACATTTTTTATTTTTCTTTTATTTATTTATAATGGAATATATTGTAAATATGTCATGGTCAGGTTGTTCACCTTTACATTTTAAAGTCTAATTAAGAAATGGTGCCATATATTACTTATTTCTTCTATCCATTCAATCGAGCAACTTGCTAAGGATATTCATCAAGCCTTTGATATTTATGATTATCAAAATATAATTGATTTATTTAGAATGGAACCTAGTGAATATGCAGAGTACTTTCTTAATTAGTGTCTTCACCTTTGCTATGAATTTCTTGAAGGAATGGTTAATTAAGATTTCATTATGGAAATATTTCATAATTTTATTAGGCTTTATTTTAGATATTCTGAATTTGAACACCAAACAATTCTCTCTCCAAAAATTTGGCTAACCATAATACATCACAATATTCTGAGGAGGAACCTATTATTCATTTTTTTCCTTATCCTCCTCCTTTTCCAGTACCAATTTGGGTGCCCCCTGGTGATGATATTAAAGTTGTGAGATATTAAAATCAAACTATTGATCTATCTATTCAACCTTAATCAAATTCTTATAATCTACATCCTATTGAGAAAAGCTTGGAATGTTTCAGTAATTTCATGGATCCCAAAGTGAAATTTGATCCCTTGGGTTTTTAGGTTTACATTAATGTACATAAGTCCAATATTGAATCTCACCCAAATGAAATCTTTATTGTCTCTAGGGATACTCTGAAACCTCTACCACCTATGTTTCACGATTCCTTTTTTCATAATCCACTACATGAACTTAATTCAACTCATAATGATGTTCCACGTGTTGTTTCATGCAGTAATCGAGAACGAGGTGGTATTATTTCACATGTAGAGGAGAAAAGTGTTGAAGATACGTCTTATATTTCCTCCCTTTTACAAGATGATATTTTTTCTTGTCTCACTGATCTTCAATCTTTTAATCTTGATAGATGTGTCAAAGGACCATAAACGTCCTATCCAAGTTGAGACTTTAGATAACCATCACCATGATATCCATGTTTCCATAAACACATATGGTGGTGAATATCCAAGTATAATATATTATATCTTATTTTCTTACAAGAGCTTATATTTTCAAGGCATCGATTTAGAATCTGTTTCTCATGGTTTACCATCTCCATTTCTGAATTGTGATGCTATTTTAATTCAGAATGATCCCAAATTTTCTTTAATTCATACATATTTGGATGACAAATATGAAGTAGTAAGATTTAAGGTCTTGAATCTATAGTAGATCCTGGTAAATATTAGTTTCATATTGTTATGCCTATCTTTGACCTTTATACTGCTGACAATGATGTTGATTCATTGTTATTTCAAGTTAAATCTGATTTAAGTACAATTGGTGTTCCTCCTCCTGAGTCTTTCAATCCTCCATCAACTCTAACATACTATTCATTATACCCAGATATGTTTGATAAGTTTGTCACACCAGCAGTCCCCCTAAAATATTTCGATCTCTATCCAGATGATCATGGTTTCAGTCAGGTACATGATGGTGTGATACTGCAATCAAAGGATGAAAAGTTTGAATATATTATTCATGGTTTATTTAATTGTAAATATCTCCCAAGTCGGGATGAATATGCTCCAACCGTGAATGATCAAGGGATTTTTTCAATTGATGTGTCTCATTTCTCTATTCATCAAGATTCTAATATGCTTAATCCTAAATCTAATAAAAAAAAGTGGCATATAAATTATTTTCATTGATACATTAGATGATAATGGTGCATGTCTACTTTCTTGTTTTTTGAAGGCACCCATATTTGATGGTTCACCATTAGAAATTTCTAAGACCTAGCAGGAAGTCGAGGCACTTTAGCTTTTTCTAAAGGTTACGCCAGGTTCTCGCAATCCTATTGAGATCTCCGAACTAATTTGGATCCCAATTTTCATACATAATTTTTTCCTTAACATTCATCCATTGGTTATGATTTCATCCTTAAACAACTATTGATATGTGTTCAAGTAAGTAACGGAATGGAGGGGGCTATATTTATAGCCAGGTTAAGTAAAAATTACAAGATAATCCTCAAGATGAATCAGTAATTCTTGAAGGAATGATACCTTGCATTTAGGGAATTAAACCTAAACACAAAATCTTGAGTTCTACCAGTTTATTTCAAAGTGTTGTCGCTGCGATCAAACCCTTCCAAAAATTTTCTCAAACATAAATTTTGGAGCCTACTAAGGATCCTACTATTTATCTCTTTATGGTTACTCCATGATCATTTGATGTTTTTCAAAGAATTCAAGTATTCTTCCTAGTTTTGCACTGCCAAGTCACTTGCATACACATGCTCAGTCTTCGATGATTTCATGGAAAAATTTTCTTTATTAAATATTGAAAAAGAATAGAACCATCCATTAGGATATTACATATGCCACATTTAAATCATTTCAATAGTCAATGTGCACTATTATTGGCAGTCCCATTCAACTCGTTTCGTTTGTACTTCTATTTTGGTGAGTTTTTTCAACTGTTGTCTTTTACGGATATTCGATTTCACAAGTGTCGTTTTCATATTTATGGTTTCCGTTTTGAATTTATTTTAATTTCATAAGTGGAATTTTTATTTTTTCTTCTATCCAACATGTGTCTCTTTCAAGTTCGTTCACATTTTGTAAGTGTTGTATTATGTTTTCCTCATATTCTATGTGTCTCTTTTCCTATTTTCACTCCTCCATGTGTCACCCCTTTTCACATCACCAAATTTAGTTTGGTGCACTCTGATACATTATATGGATTTATATATTATCATAATATGTTATATACACATTCCTACATCTTAGTGCACCGTTTTTTCATAGTCATCACAATTGTCGTAACATGTGTTCTAAGCGTCGCACTCTGTCATACTTAGAAGTAGGTGTTTATTGCTGTAATTTATATGTGTGATTGTAATTCATGTGTATTTTTTATTATTATGGATTTTATTCATGGTTTTATGTGTGTGATCCAATTTTGAGCCATGTCTGCATGCATTTCACTCTTTTAGTTTGTCGATCCCACACTTAGCCATTTCAGAGCCCTTCTTTGTATTTTAGCCCAATGAAAGTTCTTATGAATTTCACCCTATTATAAAGTGTGGATATAAACCTATCCATAGGCCTCACAGATGTGATCCTACTCCCAAAGGTTGTTATGATAATCCCTCTCAAGGTTACCCCAAAAGTGTTGCACATTATGATCCTCCCAAGGGTTGTCACCTGATCCTTCTTCTTATATTGGCTCACTTTGATTTTTTTTTCATAATATAGGCATTACATGACTCATAGAGCACTCATATCTAGTAGCATGGACCTTTTTCACTCTTTCGCAGAGGTAAAGCATGCTATGTAAAGATCCTCTTATCATGCCATTTTAGTGTAAACCCTCCTAGGCAAAGTGGCTTCATCCCTGTCGAATCCCTCAATGAAAAACACACTCTAGATGATCAAGCACTCAATATTGGGTCAAACTAAGCTAGCCTAGGATGAAAATCACACTAAATGGAAATAATGACCCCTTGTTGAAGAAAAATGTGATTTCTCTCAAGCCGCCTCTTCCTTTGAGCGCATGACACTCTAATGTGTTGAATTTCCACGACCTAGGGTTGAAGATAGAATATCAAAATATTTGACACTACCAAACCAAGAATCTCAAAAAATATACTTTGCACATAGGAATATAAATAACAATAAACCACACAAGTATAGAAAATTTCTTACAAAATATTTTATAGATATGTACAAGAACCCAATCTTCATTATATAAAAAAAACTAAGTAATAAAATACTCTAGGGCTCCCATAAAAGGGATAATGGAACTCAACTATCCATAAGTACAACAATCCAAGGTACAATTACAATCTCCTTGCAGCCTCTATGTGGTATCTCGTCTTGTCGGTCATTTTCTTATGTTATGCTCTCTAGTGTCCCTTAGTCCATGAAGAGATGACACATAGATCCTCAAGGAGGGTTTCCACATATCACTGCTACAAGTCACTACTGATCTAATGAACACGGTTCAATATAATCTTCTCTTCTATGTTGTAGAATACCTGAGATTCAATATGCAAATTTAGCAGCTTATTTCATCCTTCAAAGAGTTACACATTAGGCTCAATTTGTCACCCAATGCACAATTTTCAATTTCATTCCTATCACACTGATATATGGCTACTTTGGTCACTTTCTTGTTCCCCTCCACCAATAACTAAGTGCCCAAACCAATCACTGTAGGATATTCTCCTAGGGGGGCTTTTACCTACCAAGTTAAGCCCTACAAATGTCTCCCATAGGCTAAAACTAAATAAAATCCTTCTAGCAACAAAATCAACACAAAATCATCCTCACATTAGGTGAATTTTGAGGTAGAAAATGGGCCTCCTAAGGAAATTATAAAATAGTAGTGGAAATAATAAAATATTATTAAATTACATCAAATTTAGAGTGAAAAAAGAAAAAACTATTTTTTCAACTCATATTTTCAACTTATCTCCCTATGGTTTTACTCAAACTTCGAGCGGAAACACTTGCTAGATGAAAAATTTGATTCCTCGTTCAAGGAGTATCCATGTTGCATAATTTTTGTGGACCCTACTACAGTAGAAAAATAAATACATGAAAATTATGATATATGTTAGCTCCCTATAATCAGCAAGATTGGCAAAGTCTGACTACAGGGAGAAACACTATTTAAACCACTTTGGGATTCTAGGATCTAGCCCTCATGAATCTGGAGAGGGATCTCTCCAATAAGTGCAAAGGTGGATTTATCTTTAAGGTTTTGGGTAATGATATTAGGCTAGTTATGAAGTCCGAGGGTTTTTGTTTTTTTTGGATGGTTTAGCATGATTATTATTTGAGTGGAAAGTTCTAAATGGAAAGAGCTCCAAAGGTGTGAAGTTGCAAGAAAATAGAACAAGATTTGGCTAAAATTATGGATGTGATGCTTGTTTTAGTCCATTGGGCTATGGAGTCATAATAGGATTTAATTAAAACCACCAGGTTCAAGAGTGGTCCATGGGGAAAGTCATATATGTCTAAGGATCTCTTTAAAGTTGATTTTATGGAATGAAAAGATACAACAAGAAGGGGAATTAAAAAAACGAAGAACAAAGAGCAGCCCAAGATCTGGTAAGTACTTCGAAACTAGCCAGCTTTTGAAATACACTTAAGAAAGACATAAAAGCAATCCAAGATATGGTAAGTAATTTGAAACTAGCGAGCTTTTGATACACTTTCAATAAAAAAACATTTAAAACACAAGGGAAACACAAATGATAACAAAGAATGGTCTAAGATCTGGTAAGTACTTTGAAACTAGCCAGCTTTCAACACACTCTTAGGGAAACTTTCAAATAGCCTTTAGAGAAGAGACTAGAGGACAGGGCTAACCATAGACTTCCCTAGTTCATCTCTACTTAACATAAACTGAAAATAACCCTTAGTGAATAACAATTAGCCTAGACAGTAGGATGAGGGAACGCTAGCATTCCTAACTACTTAAACTGAATTAAATCATTCCTAAATAATACAATATGGAAGAAAACTTATAGATAAATATTATCAATCAGAGAAGGGTACTCGTATATAGTAAATCCTAACTCTATGCTTGATGTTCTTTATCAGAGAAGATGGCTAAAGTGAAAATAGAAATAAAATAACGATTTACAATAAGAAAAACATCACCGTTGACATAGACCAGGATCCCATAAATCAACTTGTATTGATGCTTCAAACCAGTTACAACTTTAAGTCTAGTGTTTCAAGTTAGAAATCATCTTCACTTCTCAGCCTAATTATGAATCTATCACAAGAAGATCTTCAAGAGCCTTTGAACACTATTTAAAATCAGAATTTTCAAGCACAAGTATATTTCAAAGTTTTGCAACCAACATTTTCTCATCTTCTACAGGAGTATTTATAGAAAGAATGAGGAGGTGGGATCTGATAAAAGATCCCCTAGGTCAATTAATACAGACTAATGCTTCTCGGCCTTTGAGGGGCTTAATGGATAAGAGTACAGATATTTTCACTGTATTAATTGATTTACATTAAAGGATTAAGCTTGGTGGGAGCTTTTTTTGACTTTTAAGGCTCTGTTTCATGATATAATAGCTCTGCTGATATTTTTGCATTAAGTTCCTCTAGCAGAATTAACTATTTGGCTTCTTTGAGGCAAATTTTTATTTTCTAATCATAACTCTGCCTCTCTTGAATGCTCTGAGGCTACAAGTGGCTTTGTGGTAGCTGAGAGGAATCAATTGGCCTCCTTTGTGGCGGTGGAGGCCTTTCTGCCTAATGATCCTTTTATTTTCTTTTAATCACTATTAATCCACTTTGAATCTTTGTTTTATTAGTGGATTAGGCTTTAATATTCCATTTTGCTCTGTTTTAGTCTTCAACACTGATACTCTTTTGATTTATTTAATTGTCTGTGTCTTGTTGATGTGCAGGGCCGCATAGGGCTCATATGGCATCAATGCCCGTGAAGAATTGATGAAACGTGGATTTGAACCTTGTGTAATGACCTCTTGTAAGCATAAAGTCACAAGGGATCGTCATCCCTGGCCTTTATTTTTCCTTTAATAAAATGGAAAAAACGTATAAACCTGCAAAAATACAAAAATATTATAAAATCCTGCGTGATTGGGAAAAACTGCTTCAGAGGTTGTGGGGAGGAGCATGGCCATTGGATGGCAGCATCCAACAGTGGAAAATTTGTGCGCAGTATTTAAAAGGGTGCAATGGGAGAAAATGGTGGAAGAATTAAGTTAGGGCCGTTGATCTTTGTAGAGATCGACAGTCGGAAAAAGTCGGGAGGAAATAAAACGAAGGGGTCACTTTATAGAAAAATGGCATAAATATAAATAAATAAGGTTAAAAGGACCTTTGGTGAAGAAAAATGCAAAGGAAATGAAATTGGGGTTTCGGGGCGATCGTGGGCCATCGGATGAGATCAACCCGGGTGATCAACAATGGAAATCACTCATTGATATCCCTTGGTGAGGGTGGAGGGCGATGGTGTAAGGCTGGATTAGATCTGGGCTATTGATCTGCAGAGCTCAATGGTGGAAGGTGCGTGCGATGAATAAAAATATAAATGGGGAAAGGTGGTTTGATGGAGAAAACCATGGGTTTCACGCGGAGAAAAGGTGGGGAGACAGTTTTTCCTTTTTGAACGCGATATGCGTTCCCGCCCAACACATGTCCTTGAAAAATAGCTTATATCACGCGGCCTTCAGGAAATTATCATTTGCGCTGAAAGTTACGCGATATGGAATGTGGACTGTTAGATTTGAGGCCTCAGATCTGATAGTGGAGAACGAGCGCGATATGGGATAGATGCGCAAGCAGAAGTGGGGAGGGCGGTTTCAATCTGAGCCGTTCGATCTAAGATAGATGACCGAGATCAAACTTTGAAGAAAGAGAGACCCACAGGAGGCAGGCCTGTCGAGTTTAATATGGGTCGTTGGATGGAACAGAATCAATGGCTGAGATGTGATCTGAGGATCAAATGAAAATGATGCAAAGGAGAAGTATGGGTTAATAAGGACCATTGATCTACAAATATCAATGGCTGCGATTGGCCTAGAAACATTATGAGCGGGGCTGCATGTTTTTAAACCAAAGTAGGAAATGTAATTTGGACCATCCGATTTGGACACGTGGATGGTCCAGATACAATCGGAGGCATGCGATCGGCAGGGGAAGAAATTGAATGGCGCCGATGCAATTTAGCACTAGTTGTCGATCTACAGATTAGATCGATGGTGGGAAATAAATCGGAGGGGTTTGAAGGCGGAGGAAAGGCTAATAACCAGAGTGAATGAGGACTGTCAAATCTGGTAAAGTGGGGAGGAGATCAACGGCTTACGATTGATCGATGGATCGCCATTCGGGGAGAGGTAAATACAACGTGAAATGTGCCCTTTGATTTTTTTCGATGTGATGATGCGCTGCCCGTTTGATCATTCCAGATCAACGGTGGATATTGTTTCAAAACTTGCAACGGTGGAAACCCTTTAATATTTATGAAAACCCAAAATTTTATGAAATACAAAGGTTTTATGAAATCAGGTGGGATATGTATATATGAAATGGTCTGACGCCTGACTGTGGGGCCCATGGTTTATATGAAAGGCGATAGGCCCAGGGATTATATGTATAAGGGCCAATCACATTGGAACTTCGGATCAGGCCTTTGGGATTTTCAATCTACCCATTCAAAATTTCGTGATGCGATTAGCGCTTCGGTACTTTTAACTCTTGGTCCCAGGCACAAGTTATATGGAGTAAAACAGAGAGCAGGGTTTATATAATGGGGCTCAATCGCATCGGAACTTCGATGCAGGGCTTCACAATCTACCCATTTTCATTGAAAAAACATCGTTCTGGTGGGTTTAGACCAAAACTTAGGAAAAGTGGGTTTTTTGAATTTACAAAGGAAAATACACGTTGGAGATGGAATTATTCAATGTTTTAGTTCCCGATTGCAGGCACAAGGGTTATATGAGGTGATAATAAGATTGGGGGTTATAAAACAAGGGGCTAATAGCATTGGAGGTCTCAACTTAACAAAAAGACTTGCGCGCTCCGTTTTTTCTGATGCGATAAGCGCCAAAAGGACTCAGCGCTTGGTTCCAGCACTAAGGCATATGGTGGGGAAGTGGTTAAGACTTAGCCCAAAGGGGCTGAAACCCTTAGTGAAAAACTTATTTTTTATGAAAATTTTCCAAGTTTTTAATGGATTTGGGGGTTTCAACAGAGTTTAAAAAGGAGTTCTAAAATTTGTATTGTGGATTTTATGAAGGGGAAAATGGAAAAAAGGGAAAATAGAGGAAGTTTATGAGGAGAAGAGGAGGCAAAATGAAGGTTATTTTTGAGTTTGATGGAAGGGAAAAATGGATTTTGCAGCAGTCTTTTCTCTATGGAATGAGTATAATTTCTAAGTTTGAAATGGAAACAATAGTGAAGATTGAGCCAAGGGCATGATATCTCCATGATTCTTCAAGAGATAACACTTTTAGCAATAAAACCTGCTTCTTGAAGGCTCCAAAAAAAATTTAGCCACCATTTGATATGAAAATTTTTATTGGTGGCTAACAGTGGTTCCACTTGGGGATGGTGCTTTCTTGAAGGCATCAAGAACTTCATACTTACATTCTCTGGGAGGCTAATTAGTGCCTTATCCATTGGGCTGCCTTTCTTTACTTGGATGATCTTCTTTGTTCTGAAAAATGTTAGCAGCCATGGAAAACAATGGAACTTCATCAATACAAGATTCCTATCTGACTAATCCTAATGATCTAACATTTTTTCTTCTTTAGAGTGCACTTAGATTGGCGAACTCTTTTCACAACATTTTATTCTTTTGAAAGCATAAAACTAATCTAATTCTACTCCTTATTTCTCCATGAACTAAGATTAAACAGTTGAGTCCATATGCTTCTCTACCTAATCTGCCAATCTGTTAGGATTAAATAGTCTAACAGATTTTTATTCTCTAATTTCTAAAATAGAAATTCAAAAGCATACAAGTCAGGATTGAGCAGTCTAACTTGATGTTGATCTATGGCATAAAAAACAAGCTTCACATAGATATTATTTTTCAGAAAATTAAAACAAAATGGAAGGCTTAAGATCTTAAAATTCAAAGCACTTCCTTCATCTTTTTTCAGCTCTATTTTTTATTTTGTATGAGCTATTTTTCCTTTGTTGACTGGTTTAGATTTTGAGCTGATTAGAACCAGTTTTTACCTCTGTTTTGACTCAGGGATTTAAATAGATCTGATTCATTCTTGTTGGAAACTTGGGCTCAAATTTTGAGCTTGTTTGAACTTTTAATTTCTAGCCTAAACTACCTACTGATAAGCCAAGATTAAATTGTCTGGCAAATCAAATTTTCTAACCTATCAGTATTAAATTTAAAACTAATTAGTAAAGATTAGGCTATATGACTAATTAGAAGTGTACTTTTTAGGAGTGGCATTTAAGGTTTCACACTTTCAGATTTGTTTCTCTTTTTGTTGGTATGGGGATGTACCTTTATTGTTTTTACAATCTGCCCTCTTTTATTTCTTTCATTGTTTTTGTATTTTGATTTTTCTAGCTTTGAATGCAATGGTGGATGAAATATTTATAATGTAAAAAAGATAAAAATACTTTGAGAACATGACATGGATTAAGAGAAGTAATGTTTAAGCATCCTGCCATTGACAGGACCCCCAAACAATTCAGCTCCATTCAACTCTTGTAAGAAAAAGGCATTATTACCAGTAGCTGAATGAATGAAATAAGGGCCAAGCCATAATTTTTCAAATTTTCCATGCTTTCCCTTGTCTTCCTCCTTGAATCCCACTTTAAAACTTTGTCCCCAACATTAAAATAACTGGTCTTTGTTCTTCTGTGAAAAATCTTTTTAATGTTGTCTTGCTTTTGTAATGCTTTGTTATAAACCTCTTCTATGGTTTGCTGAAGATGAATAGTATGATTTATTATTTTGATCATGTCATTGTATTCAGACTGAACCTCTTGAATCAACTTCATAGTTGGCACACCAAGGCTGGTTGGAAAAATTGCATCAGTGCCATACACAAGCTAGTAGGGTGACATGCCAATAGATTTCTTCAAAATCAATTTGTCAGCCCAAAGTGCATGCACAAGCTTTGTGTGCCAAGACTTTTTTTTTCCTCCAACAAATTCTTGATTATGTTCACTAAACTCTTATTTGAGGATTTTGCAATTCCATTACCTTGAGGGTAATAGGTCGTGGAATGCCCCAATGTTATCTGATATTTGTGACAGAACTCAACCATCTTCTTTGATCCAAATGCTGCTGCATTATCAGTGATGATTTTGGTAAGACAACCAAATATAGAGAGAATATTATTCTCCATGAACTTTATAATAAGATAATAATTGGCTTGCCTACAGGGGATGGCTTCTATCCATTTAGTGAAGTAGTCTGTGGCAGTGAGAATCCATCTATGCTGGGCAGAGGATGGTGGATGGATTTCACCTATGAAGTCAAGTCCCCACTGTTGAAAAGGGGCTTCAACAGTGATTGGATGTAGAGGCAAGGGTAGCAGCTTCTTTTTTCCCTAAAAAAGTTGACATTTATGATAGGAAATTATCATCTTATGTACATCAAGAAAGAGAGTAGGCGAATAGTAACCAGCCCTCAAGATTTTTTTGGTTTTTGTCTTCCAGTATAGGTGGCCTCCACACTCTCCTTCATGGAACTTGTGCTTAACCTTCTATGCATCATAATCAGGAAAACATTTAAGAAATATACCAGTTGCAATTTTCCAATAAAGACATCTATCTATAATGCAATAGTTTACAGCTTTTAACTTCAGAAACCTTGCCTTTGTTTTTGTCAAACCAGGAGGTGTATTCAAATTAAAAAAAACATAAAGAACATCAACATACCAAGATGAATTCATAAAATGGTGTTCAAAAATGGGAGTTGATATTTCCTCTTGTTCATCCAAAGCATTAATCATATTAATATCAAGAACTTCAAAATTGGATTCAACCATCAATCTAGCTGGACCTTGGCCTTTGATGAGTTTAGTGGGATTTATCTCTAAATCATATTCAAGAATAACAGCTATCCACTTACCTCTCTTATCATCTGGGTCCTGTGTTAGAATATATTTCACAACTGAATTCGAGACAAAGGCAATGATGTGGGAGTGCAATATGTATACTCTGAAATCTTTTAAAGCCTTAACCAAAAAAAAATCTTGCTTTTCCATAATGTTATACTTCAGAAGAGCATCCCTCAAAGCCCTACTAAAGAATGGAATAGGCTGCTCTTGTCCTTGTGGATTTTTCTGTAAAAGGACAAAAACTATTATATGTTCTGATGCAAATGAAAAAATATAAAAAAATTTCGAAAAATAAGGACTTATAAGAATCGGTGTTTTGGTTAACGCTTGTTTCACCAGCTCAAAGGACTTCTTTGCTTCCATGGTCCATTTTACCCCTTGCTCCTTCTTCAACATGTTTGTAATATTTATAAGGAGCTCAGCCAAGTTGGGGATGAACCTTCTCAAAAATTTAATCTTTCCAATGAAAGATTGCAACTCCTCGATGTTTCGAGGATGAGAGATTTTCAATATGGCCTCAATCCTCTTTGGATCTATCTTAATACCCTCCTCAGAAATAATGTGCCCAAGAAGTTTACCTTCTTGGAGACCGAATAGAGTTTTCTTAGGGTTCAAAGATATCCCAAACTTTTTGCATCTCTCAAAAACTATTCTTAAATGTTCTAAGGGCTCTTCATCTGTCTTTGAAAAAACAGTGACATCATCTAGGTAAATAATGACGAAGTAGTCCAGTTCTTCGGAGAATGCTATGTCCATGGCTCTTTGGAAAGTTGCACCAGCATTCATTAGACCAAAAGGAATTTTCACATACATGAAAGTGCCCCATGGTGTAGTAAAGGCTGTCTTTAATTGATCATCAGGGTGAACTAAGATCTGATTATACCTGAGTAGCCATCAAGCAAAGAAATTATTTTAGATCCCACCACCCTTTCTAAAATATGATCCATCTTAGGTAAAGGGTAGTTGTCTTTCAATGAAGCTTTGTTTAAGTCTCTAAAATCTATACAAAGCCTGATCTCTCCTTTTTTCTTCTTGACTGACACCAAATTAGACACCCACTCAGAATATCTAATAGGGACAATAATACCAGCTTCTTACATTTTCTTGATTTCCTTCTCAACCAAAGGCAGTTGAAGAGGGTTTATTCTGTACAGTTTCTGTTTGAATGGTTTTTGGTTTTCCTTGAGAGGGATTTTGCGCTGTATTATTTTAGTGTCATAGGATTTAAGATCTTCGTAACTCCACGCAAAAACATCAGAGAAATATTTAAACAACTCTATTTATATGAGTTTAATGTGAGCTAGTAAAGTCTTAGACAGTTTAATCATCATAGGTTTTATTTCACTACCTATATTGCACTCTTCCACTTCAGTCTCTATAGGCTCCAGTTTGGGCTTATTAGCCATATCATTAAAATAAAACAACTCTTCTAAAGGGGTTAGACCCTTAGGAAAACTCTGATATTTAGACTGCAAAGTTTCTAACTCCTCTGTTTCTATCTCTGCAATCATCTCTGTTTTTTTTTCAAGTTTGCTAGACAAAATATTAACACTAGCAAGCTCAGGAGACTATTCTTCTTCATCAAGAAAATTTTCTTCACTATTGCAGTCTGTTTCATAATATGAATCCGAACTGTGTAGTTCAAATTCATTTATGAATTGCATGAATTATTCTATTTGTTTGTCTCCGTTAAACACTTGCCAATATTTTTTGTTATCAGGAACAACTGTTCTAAACTTAATCTGAGTTGTGCATTATTTGGTTTCATATGGCATTAAGCATGTTCTAGCTGCAAGGGCTAAGATGTGGACCACGATATTTATTTTTCTTGGGACAAAAATTACCTGGTACTCCTTGAAAGTTTTTAAAATGTCCACAACATTGTTTCGATAGGCCCTAAGTCTTGGGTGATTTGTGTTGTATTCCCTGTTGACTTGTCGAATGATTAATTCTGAATCTCCATGCACTTTGATTCTTTTGGCTCCTAACTTTTTCAACAAATGTAAGCCTAAAAGCAGGGATTCATATTCTGCTATGTTTTTTGAACACTGAAAGTTTAATCTACAGGAAATGCACTTTGTGTGGTTGTTCTCAGTGTTTCATATCCAGACACCTGCACCAGCATTAGTTCTAGTGCATGACCCATCGAAGTTCATACTCTACAGAGGACTAGATTCGGATTCATCTTGGGTACTATCCTCTTCAACTATAGTGCTTTCTGATTGTTGTTGAATATCAGCACTTAGTTGAAATTGTTTTAATTCCTCTGATTTTTCAATGCGTTGAGGGTTGTTTTCTTGGTTTTTAAGGCTTAAAAGCAATGGATGCATGATTTGTAGTTCAAGACTTGTGTTGGGTTTGCTAAATTTTTCAAATGCAGAAAATTGTTTTGACACTTTTGTGTTGTGTTCTTCTTCCTCTCTATCGGCCATCAGTTCAGTTAAAGTTACCTATTCAGTGAAAGATTCATCGTTAAATAGGATAAAAGAATCGAGGCCTATATTTACAGAATACAAAGGATATTTTTGTGGTCTGTCTTGGCTTGTAACTGTATATTTCATATGGGACTCCCTGTAAAGTCTTCTAGTCTGATTGAAAATAGGGATGGTCACATAGTTCATGTCCATCTACATAGTTCCTTGTAACTTATCCCCCCAAGATCTTGATAATAACATTCCATACTTTGGGGGCACATCAGCCAAAAAAATGTTCATGACTAAGAATTTGACTGGAATTTGTGCTAAGTTAATGTAGAGGTCTTTGATTAAGCCTAAACATTTTACTCTGCTCGAGTAAAAAGAGTAAAGGTCTTTATAAGGTCTGGTGATTTCTAGACCCAAGCTCTCCATCACGACTTTAGGCATTAAATTATGAGAAGCCCCGGAGTCATGCATAGCATTGTGAAAAATCTTGTCATGAATGTTTAAACTCACATAAAAGGGAGGAATAGGTCCCTCTTGATACTTACCTTCAATATTTGGACCAAAAATAAGCTCTGGATGGTCATCGTTAAGATTGAGTGTGTCATTATTCTCTTCAATTTTAAAAGCCCTCAAAATTTGAGACCTATATACATTCTAGGCAGCTAAATCAGTCAAGGGAACAGATATTTTGATTTTGGAAATTTCCTGCTCCAAGCTGAAAGAGATTTGATTCTTTGAAATTATTTTCTCAACTTTATTAGCTGCCACTCTATCAGCAACATCAGCTTGCTGATTTGTTCTATTCACATTTGAAAAATGGTTTTAACGGGAGTACTAGCTGAAGTGTTAGTATTACTAAGGTCTGCACTCTGTTTATAATTGTTTTGAGTGTCTTTCTCTTTACCTTTATCAAAATTTACAGCTACTATTTTGTCCTTCTGTTTGACAACCTTGGGCTTGTTTACAGTGTTGTTTTGTGAATATTTGTCAGAGGTTTTGGTGTTGGTATTTTGTTCACTGGTTTTAATTCTAAGGTCATATTCCCTTTGAGATTATATGATGACATTTTCCATGCCTTGATAATAACTTTCATCCTCATATCTTTTGTCATCATAGGGTGTGTAAAGACCTTGTTTTCTATCATAATGAATCTCAAAGTCATCATTATCTACTCCCAGCATGTTGATATCATCTTCCTTTGTTATTTCATCTGTTTCCTCAACCTCACTCACATATTTTTGATGAAAGGGAGGAGTGATCTGTTGATCATCTTCCCTAGGTCTGTTTGGAGGCTGGTTCCTTCTAAAATTATGATTCTAGTTCTGGTTTCTGTTTTGAGGAGCAGTTTGGTTCTGACTTTCTTGTGCTCTCTCATGGATGCTCATTTTCTTCATCATCTCCTCCATCATTTTTTCCATCTTTGAGCTGGAAGTGGAAGGGGTAGATTCCTCTCTGAAGGATAATCTCTTCTCATTCTTCATTATTGCTCTCTTCTCCATCAAATTAACTTCCACAGCAAGAGCTCCTTTTTGCATATCCTCAAGAGTTGTAGGATCTCTCTGTCTCAACTGATAGGCCATCTCAGGGTAAAACCCTTCAGGAAACTTGTTTAGAGCTGAGCCTTGAGGAGGTTTTAGATTCAGGGAAAGTGCATTATACACACCGTTAAATCTAGTGCAGTAAGCTTGAACACTTTCCCCGGTGTCTCTATGGAGATTCTTATAATCAGAAAGGACTTGGAGAGGATTATTCTTCACTTCCCATTTGTTTAAGAATGTCTGATGGAAGGCTTGGAGATCATTTATACTATGGGGGGTTAAGCCTTTAAACCATTTTCTTACTTGTCCCCCAGACTCTGAGCAAATAATCTAAGCTTGATAGATTCATCATCAATTTCATTTCTATCAAAGTAGTCATTCATCTTATCCACATGTTGTGATGCAGTTGTAGTATTACTAGCATAATATAATGGAATTTTGGACTGATAGTCCTGTGGAAGATTGACCAATGGTACAGGAAAGACTAAGGGAGCATACCATGCTACCATGATATGTGGTGGGGGTGGATTTACAAGAGGAGGATTAACGAAAGGAAAAATGGGATGAAGTGGAGTGGTTTGGACAATGGATGCAAGATGAACAGATGTGGATGGACCAGAAATAGATTGCTGAGCAGATCTTGGATGAGAAACACCTAAATTGGAAAGGAAATGTGAATCAGGTGGTGTTGTTTCTCTACTACTAGGATGTTTACTTTTTTCAGGAGATGAAAGTGAAGAATCATAATCTAGCTGATCTAAATCATCAAGAGACCTAGCTCTAAATGGATTTGTTAAGTCTACTTGTGATTGTTGTAGAGCTACAAGATTTTTAGGAATTGAATTAGCTCTCAAGGGTGATCTAAAAACAGTTGAAAAATTTATCATAGGAGAATTCCTAAGAATACTTTCTGGGTTATCAACTATCTCAGGTGGGTTAGGTTCAGGATAGGCTCTAGTATGAATCTTTCTAGGAGACACTATGCTGTGTTTTTAGACCCAACTAAACAAGAAAAGTTCAACCAGATATGACAATATTTAATAGGTTAACTAATCTTTTTCACAAATTTAAATCCTACAGCCCTCTAACTGAGTTTGAATGATATTATGATGATCAAGGTTCTTCCCAGTGGAGTCTTAAGGTCTTTTAAGGATCGTGGAGTCGCCAAGTGGAAGTTTTTAGCTCTTTTGGAGGTAAAATGTTTTATGGTCCACCACCATGTTTATTAAATACCAATCTAAAATATTTTTGGGTTTTCTAAGTTATTTTTCAGTCCTGTGGTTTCTAAGAGTGTCCTAAATCTGTTTCAAAACTTAGCTATGGTTATGAGACAAAGACAGTCCACTCTTATGGCTAAGCTAGCTAATATTTCAAGGTTAGATAAACTCTTATGAGAATCCTAGGGTTTGCCTAGTTTGTCACTGATTCAAACAAGTTTTACCATGATTACCGTGTGTTGGTAGTGCTTGTAAAGGGTTGCTTCTACTCACTAAACAATGTTTGTTGGCCAAAAATGTTATGCCTAACGATTCAACCAGCTACCAAAGAAAATGGAAAGAAAGGAATTTCTGATGTCTTATGATTACTTGAAATGAAAATCATTCATACTTCCCTAGTGGAGTTTCCATAGATGTTAGTTCCCTGTAATCAGTAAGATTGGTAAATTCCGACTACAGGGAGAAACACTATTTCAACCACTTTGGGATTCTAGTATCTAGCCCTCCTAAATCCAGAGAGGGATTTCTCCAATAAGTGCAAAGGTGGATTTCTCTTTAAGGTTTTGGGTAATGATATTAGGCTAGTTATGAATTCCAAAGGTTTTTGTTTGTGTTGGATGGTTGAGCATGATTATTATTTGAGTGGAAAGTTCTAAATGGAAATAATTCCAAAGGTGTGATGTTGCAAGCAAATAGAACAAGCTTTGGCTAAAAATATGGATGTAATGCTGGTTTTAGTCCATTGGGCTATGGAGTCATAATAGGATTTAATTGAAACCACCATGTTCAAGAGTGGTCCATGGGGCAAGTCATCTATGTTTAAGGATCTCTTTAAAGTTTATTTTATGGAATGAAATGATACAACAAGAAGGGTAATTAAAAAATTGAAGAACAAAGAGCAGCCCAAGATCTGGTAAGTACTTTGAAACTAGCCAGCTTTTGACATACACTTAAGAAGGACATAAAATAAATCCAAGATCTAGTAAGTGCTTCGAAACTAGCCAGATTTTGATGCACTTTCAATAGAAAAACATTTAAAACACAAGGGAAACACAAATGATAACAAAGAATGGTCTAAGATCTGGTAAGTACTTTGAAACTAGCCAGCTTTCAACACACTCTTAGGGAAACTTTCAGACAACCTTTGGAGAAGAGACTAGAGGACAGGGCTAACCATAGACTTCCCTAGTTCATCTCTACTTAACATAAACTAAAAATAACTTTCAAGAATAAAAATTAGCCTAGATAGTAGGACGAGGGAACATCGGCATTCCTAACAGCTTAAACTGAATTAAATCATTCCTAAATAATACAATATGGAAGAAAACATATAGATAAAGCTTATTAGTCAGAGAAGGGTACTAGTATATAGTAAATCCTAACTCTATGCTTGTTGTTCTTTATCAGAGAAGATGGACAAAGTGAAAACAGAAATAAAATAACGATTTACAATAAGAAAAACATCACCGTCGACATAGACTAGGATCCCATAAATCAACTTGTATTGATGCTTCAAACTAGTTACATCTTTAAGTCTAGTGTTTTAGGTTAGCAATCATCTTCACTTCTCAACCTAACTATTCTATCACAAGCAGAGCTTTAAGAGCCTCTGAAAACTATTTACAATCAGAATTTTCGAGCACAAATATATTTCAAAGTTCTGCAACCAACATTTTCTCATCTTCTACAGGAGTATTTATAGAAAGAATGAGGAGGTGGGATCTGATAAGAGATCCCTTAGGTCAATTAATACAGACTAATGCTTCTCGACCTTTGAGGGGCTGAATGGAGAAGAGTACAAATATTTTCACTATATTAAATTATTTACATTAAAGGATTAAGCTTGGTGGGAGCTTTTGTTGACTTTTAAGGGTTTGTTTCATGATATAATAACTCTGCTGATAATTTTTCATTAAGTTCCTCTAGAAGAATTAACTATTTGGTTTCTTTGAAGAAAATATCTTATTTTATGATCATAACTCTGCCTCTGTTGAATGCTCTGAGGCTACAAGTGACTTTGTGGTAGCTGAGAGGAATCAATTGGCCTCCGTTGTGGCGGTGGAGGCCTTTCTGTCTGATGATCCTTTGATTTTCCTTTAATCACTGTTAATCCACTTTGAGTCTGTGTTTTATTAGTGGATTAGGCTTTAATATTCCATTCTACTCTGTTTTAGTCTTCAACACTGATACTCTTTAGTTTTATTTAATTGTCTGTGTCTTGTTGATGTGCAGAGCCACACAGGACTCATATGGCATCAATCCCCATGAAGCATTGATGAAATGTGGATTTTAACCTTGTGGAATGATATTTCTGTAAGTATAAAGGCACAAGGGATCATCATCCCCAGCCTTTAGTTTTCCTTTAATAAAATGGAAAAACCATTTAAACCTGCAAAAATACAAAAAATATTATAAAATTCTGTGTGATTGGGAAAAAATGCTTCAAAGGTTGTGGGGAGGAGCGTGGCCGTTGGATGGTAGCATCCAACGGTGGAAAATTTGCGCGTAGTAGTTAAAAGGGAGCAGTGGGAGAAAATGGTGGAAGAATTAAGTTAGGGTCATTGATATTTGCAGAGATCGACGGTCGGAACAAGTCGGGAGGAAATAAAGCGAAACAGTCACTTTATAGAAAAATGGCAGAAATATAAGAAATAAGTTTAAAAGAACCTTTGGTGAAGAAAAATGCAAATGAAATGAAATTTGGCTTTCGGGGTGATTGTGGGCCCTCGGATGAGATCAGCTTGGGCAATCAACGGTGGAGATCACTCATTGAAATCGAGGGTGGAGGGCGATGGTGTAAGGCCAGATTTGATTTGGGCTATTGATTTGCAAAGATCAATGGTGGAAGGTGTGCACGATGAATCAAAATAGAAATGGGTAAAGGTCGTTTGATGGAGAAAACCACGGGTTTCACGTGGAGAAAAGGCGGGGAGGTAGTTTTTCCTTTATGAACGTGATATGTGTTCCCGCCTGACACGTGTCCTTGAAAAATAGCTTATATCGCACGGCCTTAAGGAAATTATCCTTCGCATTTAAAGTTAAGCGATATGGAATGTGGGCGTCAGATTTGGGGCCTCAGATCTGAAGGTGGAGAACGAGTGCGATATGGGATAGATGCGCGAGCAGAAGTGGGGAGGGCGGTCTCAATCTGAGCTGTTGGATCTAAGATAGACGGATGAGATCAAACTTTGAAGAAAGCGGGACCCAAATGAGGCAGGCCTATCAGGTTTAATATGGGCTGTTGGATGGAACAAGATCAAAGGCTGAGATGTGATCTAAGGATCAAATGAAAATGATGAAAAGGCAGAGAATGGGTTAATAAAGACCGTTTATCTACAGAGATCAATGGCTGTGATTGGCCGAGAAACATTATGAGCAGGGCTGCATGTTTTTAAACCAAAGTGGGAAATGTAATTTGGACTGTCCAATTTGGACATGTGGACGGTCTAGATACAATCGGAGGCACGCGATTGGCGGGGGGAAGAAACTGAATGGCACCAATGATATTTAGCGCTATCTATTGATTTGCAGAGCAGATCGATGGTGGGAAATAAATTGGAGGGGTTTGAAGGCGGAGGAAAGGCTAATAATCTGAGCGAATGAGGACTGTCAGATCTGGGAAAGCAGGGAGGAGATCAATGGCTCATGATTGTTCGGGGGATCGCCAATTAGGGAGAGGTAAATACAACGTGAAATGCACCCTTTGATTTTTGCTGATGTGATGATGCGCTACCCATTTTATCATTTCATATCAACGGTGGATATTGTCTGAAAACTTGCAACGACGAAAACCCTTTAATATTTATGAAAACCCAAAATTTTATGAAATACAAAGGTTTTATGCAATTGGGCAGGATATGTATATATGAAATGGTCTGGAACCCGACTGCGGGGCCCGTGGTTTATATTAAAGGCGATAGGCCCAGGGCTTATATGTATAAGGGCCAACCGCATCGGAACATCAGATCAGGCCTTTGGGCTTTTCAATCTACCCATTCAAAATTTCGTGATGCGATTAGTGCTTCGGGACTTTTAACTCTTGGTCTCGGGCACAACTTATATGGAGTAAAGTGGAGAGCGGGGTTTATATAATTGTACTAAATCGCATCAGAACTTCGATGCGGGGCTTTCCAATATACCCATTTTCATTGAAAAAACATCGTTCTGGCGGGTTTAGACCAAAACATAGGAAAAGTGGGTTTTTTGAATTTACAAAGGAAAATACATGTCATAGATGGAATTATTCAATGTTTTAGCACCCGATTGTAGGCACAAGGGTTATATGAGGCGATAATAATATCGGGGGTTATAAAACAAGGGGCTAATCGCATTGGAGGTCTCAACTTAACAAAAAGACTTGTGCACCCTATTTTTTTCGATGTGATAAGCGCCAAAAGGACTCAACACTTGGTTCCAGCACCAAGGCATATGGTGGGGAAGTGGTTAAGACTTATCCCAAAGGGGCTTAAACCCTTAGTGAAAAAACTTATTTTTTATGAAAAATTTCCCAGTTTTTAATGGATTTGGGGGTTTCGACAGAGTTTAAAAAGGAGTTTTAAACTCTGTACTGTGGATTTTATGAAGGGGAAAATAGAGGAATTTTATGAGGCGAAGAGGAGGAAAAATGAAAGTTAGTTTTGAGGTGGATGGAGGGGAAAAATACACTTTGTAGCAGTCTTTTCTCTATGGAATCAGCAGAATTTCTGAGTTTGAAATGGAAATAGTAGTGAATATTGAACCAAGGGCATGATGTCTCCCTGAGTCTTCAAGAGATAACACTTTTAGCAATAAAACTTGTTTCTTGAAGGCTCCAAAAATGTTTTAGCCACCATTTGATATGACAAATTTTATTGGTGGCTAACAATATCAATCACACTTTTTCATGTATTTCTCACTTTTTGTGTAGGAGGTTTTATCAAAAGTATGCAGCATGTGTAGTGCTTGGATGAGGAATTAAATTTTGTATCAAAAGGTACTCCCACTCAAAATTTTAGTAAAACCTTAGGGAGATAACTTGAAAATATGAGTTGAAAAAGTAGTTTTGCTTTATTACTTTTTAATATTTTTACTTTTTTACTCCAAAAATGGTGAATTATCCCCCATGGTTGATATAATCATCTTGAATCCTATTGGTTCTTATAAATTTTATTTTGGTTGTAGATTTTTCTTAGGAGTCCCATTTTAGACCTCATAATTACCCTAATGTATGTGTGCTTAAGAGTTGGTGCATTTTTTTAGTCCTGCATTCTGGTTAGGGCATGAACGCATGCCATAATAACCCACTCATGTAATTGCAACATACCTCATGAACAATGTGGCTTCCCTTACATGTTCAGATTCCTTCCACGTTTCCATTTACCTTGCATCTTGCCTTGGAAATAAGCCTTACGACCCTCCAAACATGCCAAGAATAGGCCTGTGATGCCTATTTGTGAATAAAGGGCCTATAACCTAGTATGACACGGGTAAAACACCTATGAATAGCACTAAAACAACCTAAATTTTTTTTGGTGTTTCCTATGTTGTATCTCAGCCTCCTTTAACCCAAAAAAATTGCTAAGAAATATCCCTTTTCTACTTGATATTCTCCTTCTTGGACAATGGCTACCATAGGTGATGATTATCTATGAGTTGATGCACAAAAAATTCTTAAAAAGGATCTCCTCTCCTTCAATTTATACACAAAGAGAAGGGCTCAACGAATTCATGAAGAGACATGTCTTTTGAAAAAATTCACCTCAGGCCTATATTACTTGACTTTCCAAAAATTCGTTGTCAACTTCAAAAATTCATATATCATCATGGACATATTGGATTTCAATTATTCTTGAAGCGTTGGATTCTACTTGCCATCCTCTACCATATCCATCCATCACATGTCCAAAATGCCTCATGGTTTTCGCCAAAACATTGATGGGTGAAAAAACCAAACCTTGGGTTCCAAGCCCACAAATAAATTATGTGGCACTCTAACCTCCAAACCCTGAACCCTAGGCTTGGAGTAACTCCAAAGCTATCGAAAATCAACACTTACTCTTAGCAAGGGAGTTACTTCCAAGACTAGGAAGTAACTCATCATCATCATCACTGCTTGCAAAATTTTCCGAGTGCCTGGCACTTAGAAATGTAGCAATCCTTGTAGCATCAACTATGCCTCTCTGAGAAGTATCACTATCACTGGAAGCATATTGCTTATTCTTCTTTTTCTGTATATCTCTCGAATACCTCTATGATTTCTTCTAGGATGTTGTAGAAGCACCCTTTCTCCCCACTTACCACACTCTCTTATTTGGCTATGAAGTCACCCTCTAAATCCTCAAGGTCTTGTTAGAACTCAACTCCCTTTGAGGCTCTTGAACATGGACCTTGTTATTTGGAACCTATACTAGCCACGCTGAAGCCTGAACCTGCACCTGCTTTTCTGGAACCTGTACCTGGTCCTCCTGCTTCTTCTTTCCATGATCTATAGGATTGCATGTCACTTTGTATAGACCATGCTTTCTAAGTCCAAGTATGATACAGGTCGAGCTAGAGCCTCTTGGCTTGAGTGCTTCCTTCCCATCCTAAAATAAGACCTCAATCCCCTTCTTCTCGATTATCGAGACATATATCACACTATATGTGAGTCCTAGTGCAAAAAACACATCATTGAATCACATCACTCGTCTTGTCTCCATCCTTAATGGAACAACTCCTGATCCTTAGATATCCTTCTAAATGATGTCACCCAACACCTTGTGCAACTTCGAGTACCATTCAACTAGAGTGTCGAAAACCTCTTTTGACCCTGTCATATGTTTTGACACACCATTATCCACGTACCATCCATCCTCATCGATAATACCCTCCATGAAATGATATATCATAGAAAATTCCTTCTCCTCCAATATCCTGGTGAGAGCATATATCTTAATAGAAGTGGCAACACCAACAAATCACTTCCCTTTCTTCTTCTTTTCATCTCTTGTCTTCCTCTTCATGGGACATATTGATGAAAAATGATCCATCTCACCAGAATTGAAACACATGAATTTACTCAAGTCCTCGTTCTACTTACCCTTCATTCACGTTGCAGGTTGTATGTCATCATATGAAGCCCTCTTATTCATATGAAGATTCTCATCTCACAACTACTCCTGAATGAATCTATCCCACAACCTATTCTACTCTGGACACTTCTCTCTGGAAATGATCACCTTGATGAATGGCTCTTATTCCTTGATGGACCATTTCAAAGTGATCCTTACGATATCATTCTTTGAAATAGTCACACGGATAGTAGCAAGCTCATGTTTTACCTAAGACGATATCGTCAGATACGAATTTAGTCCTTCACCCTGCATCATCTTGGTGGACTTAAACTTATCCTCCAATACCAGTACACAGTTCTTGTTCTTATACTGGAACAAATTTTTAAGAGGCATCCACATCTAAGTACAGGAAATTTCAACCTAAAAGTGCCCATGAAATTTTCACATAATTTCCATGTCATAATACGTAAACTAATAAAACACCTTTAAATTTAAGAAAGAAATACATGTAAATATTTCGGAGGGAAAAGAAGAAAAATTACTTCTTTTAATTGTATTTTTGGATTATCTCCTCATCAATTTACCCAAATTTTAAGTGTAAACACTTGTTGGATGCAAAATTAAATTCCATATCCAATGAGTACCCATTATGTATAATTTTGAGAAGACCTAGATCGAAAAAAGTTGAATATACATTAAGAAAGCATGCTCAACACATTTTTTTAATGTATCTTCGATATTTGTCAATGTGCATCTTTGAACACACTTTTCTAATATATCTCCATTTTTTGTCAATGTGGGTATTCATGAAAGTATGCATAGTTGGTACTCATTGGATGTGGAATTTAATTTTGAATCCAATGAGTGATTACACTTGAAATTTGGGTAAACTGATAAGGGGATAAGCCAAAAATACAAGTAAAAAAATAGTTTTGTTCTTTTCCCTCCAAAATTCATAACTATTATTTTATTATTTTAACTACTATTTTATTATTTATCCTTAGGAGGCCACTAGGTGAAAATTTCCTCTAATGCATGTAAAATGTTCTTTTGGAAAAAATTAAGCATTAGGGGATCCTTCACACCATCAAGGATGATCAATATCACCCTCGTATCCAAAACCTCATACACTTCTAACTCGTTTTGGTTAGTTGCATTCTTGATGGATTTCTCGGCGAACTACTAGATCATGTTGATCTTGAAGACCAACTTGATCCTTTCTTTCTGTTGTCACTCCTAGAGACAATCTTGAGTTGTAAAAATACTAGTGCCTAGGACATATTAATTAGAAAGGAGCATATAGTTCAACTTATAAGGGTTTTCAAGAAGGAGCTCTCATGCCATAATATCTCAAGTGGAAAGATTTGGTGAAAGTGGAACCAAGACTCTCAAAACTTAGACATAGTAAGATTAATACTGTTGCTACACTGAAATTTGTCACCATGACATTTTAGAACTCCCTTAGAAGTCTAAAATATCAAATTTCCTAAAGTCAAGCCTTGAAATTAAGAGAAAATCTCATAAAAGTCTTAAAACTCTTGTACCGCATTTTCTCTTAGTATTGCTTGCGGCGTCGCACTTTGTTGCTCTAAATAATATGGAGCTAAATGCACTTTCTATTTATTAAGGGTGCAGACCCTTGTAAAAGGTTAAAAAAGGTGCAAATAAAGTCTAGAAGATCAGTTTGAGTCATTTTTGGAAGCTTCTAGAAACATCCTATGGTGGAAAGTTCGCTCTTTTCAAGTTCATGCATCCCATCCATTAAGGAGCTAACCCCTTGATGTAAGGAACTAATCCCTTTGAAGGAGGATTCTATCCCTTCTTGTTTGGAGCTGTAACTTCCTCTCTTTCACTATAAAAAGAGGCATAGGGCAGCCTCAAAGGGTTACGATGGATGAGTTGAAGCTTTAGTATTGTTGGAGGTGAAATGCTGTTGGAACTTAGACCCTTTTAGCTGAGATTTGATGTGGGAAAGATTACATACCTGTATGTATCTCGGTTGGAAGAGTTCAAGGCTTGCTATAGTAAAGGAAACACCTACTCCGGACCCCAGGAAGGCCTGTATGACATCAAGGCGGACACGGTTGTAAGACTCTTCTTATTTAAGTTAATACAAATAAGTTTGTTTTTCTCAATAAGATGTCAATTGATTGGTTTATTTTATGGATTCCTTGATCACCATAATAGATATGATTTATGAATATATGCTATGCAGGTTCTATTTGATTTTTTCTTGTTTGTGATTGTAGATCTTCGAAAGCAACTCTTTCGGGCAACTGAAGGATTACTACTACAAACAAGCATTGGATCAAAGGTAGGATCGTTAAGCCTTTATAGCATTTAATTATGAATCACGATATATCTAGAGAAAGATAGATTTAGTTGTCTGTTTGTTGCTAGCTATCCATAGGACACTTGGGAGGTCTGTCTTGTCTGCAAGAATGACTTATCTGTCCAACAAAATGGCGACTCCATTGGGGATGGGATTTTGAACTTTGATTTCTTTTATTTTTGACTTGTGAATTTGTTTTTTCTAATTTTGATTGATTGATATTGGCTTGGGTAGTTTATCCTGTAGAATCCCTCATAAATGATTTAGAATTTTCTGTTTTTTCTTTAATTTTCTTGTGTCGACTCTTTTCTTTCATAAACAGTGTGGCTAGTTCCACACGTTTCCTGTACCCATAGTGCGGGACTGCACTGGTTTGCACTGAGTCCTACGGACCCTGTGAAAATTTTGGAAAAATCTTAAAATAATATTTTCTGGATTAGTTTGTTAGATTCTCAGTGAATACCTAGACCTGTATCTTCTGTCAGAAAGCCTTGGTTAAGAGTTTATTTCATCATTTTTAGTTTTGAATGATTTTTTGAAAGATCTACACGTTATAATGATTTTTTTCTTTATCTTTATCTCACTCAAAGATTAGAAACCTTGGTATACCTTTAGATCACTGGTATTCCCTTGTTTTCTTGCTGAGTCTGACATCATAGCATAAATTTTTTTATGAGATTTAGATCCCATTTTTCTCATTTGCAAATCTTTAAAAAACTTTTGTTGATAAGTTTGGAATCTCACTTAAAAAAAAAAACAAAATTGGATGTTTTTCGACTTCTTGCTGATCCAAGCAAAGAATTTCTTAGTTAGATTACAAGCTAAGTAAAACATCCTCAAAATATATGAATTTTTAATTCAAATTTAGTCTTAGAATTTTTAGATCTCAAAAATAGTGTTTTTAGCTCTGAGTGTTATTTCTAGAAATTGTAGTGTTCTTTTGAAGAAAAACTTGGATTGTAGTTTCGATCTTGAATAAAAGGGATTTATTATTAAGCATTACATCATTTTGAGTTTTCATTGAAATTAGATATCTTTTCATTTATTATTGTTTGAAGGAAAGATTTGTTTTTAAAAGATTGCATTTCTCAACTCTTCCTTTAGATAGAATTCATTGAAGGAACAAGAATTGTTTCTCATAATAGATTCACTTTTAGTGTGTTTTGATTCGGGTCACTACATATCATCAGTTTCACTTTTGCACCTATTGTCCTAAGAAACAACCCATTAGAATCAATGCTTAAAATAAAATCAATCTAGTAATTTTTATATTTCTCAAGCTCTTTTCACCAATATAGCTTAGGCTAGTGTCTTGGAGTAGGGAGTAATTAACTCTCCAAGACAATTAAAAAAAAAAGTAGTTGATCTTGTGATAGAAAAAAAAAAATCCAATAGTCGCTTGTATGCTCTAGGAAGCTCCTCTTAAAGGAGTCAAGCACGAGGTCATATCTGAACCAGTGGGATAATAAATTCTATCACATTGGGAACGATAGAAGATATGCACGTATTAACAACAGTAAACCTCAGATAGACCATTTTCGAGGAGCCTAGGGTCACTTGTCGGTATACCTTGGATTATGTAAAGGAGCCTTCAAGGGGATTGAGCTTTGTTACTCTGCCCTTGCACGCATGTCGAACAGTAGACTGTTCCCCCAGGTATATTACTTCCTGTTGGTAACCACAGTGACCATAATATTTATGGTTTTTTTCCTAAGGTGACAGTGGAGGAAATATCCCACTGTACTTGGAGCAGACATCGACTAGACTCACTTGGATTCTCTGGAGGGTTATCTTCACTTGAGATGGTTTAAGTGGAGAAACTTGCACCGGTCTATTTCATTAAGCAGGTTGTCGGGGTAACTGTTCCAACAGCCCTTTCTACATTAAATAATATGATGTTGGATTTCATCACCAACTAGTGTTTTTAGTGTGGGAAGTTACTGTTTGTGTGTGGTTTGATCTCCTCGATTTTTAGGCGTGTGATTAATTTGTTTGTTTCCTTAGCGACTATAGGAGTTTTCATTGAAATTTTATTTGATTGTGCGTGATTAATAATTTTTAATCATGGCTAAATTACCAAGACAGTTGCGTAGAATCCAGGGGAAGCCCCCTGAGTATACACCAAGCCAACTTGAAGGGCTGCGAGCTCTAGTATCACCTAGTGACAGTAGAATTAGATCAACAGAAGCAGGAGAGTCATTTATAGTTGTTCATCCTGATTATCAATTACAAACAATAGAGCATATTCAAGAGCTGATTTCAGTTTCCAAATTTACTGGTAGTATTTCTCCTTCCAGTGAATTAGCTAAAGAACCTGAAATTTCTGAGCCTGACACTAAGCCTGCTGTATTGGAACCATTTTTAGGATTTGTTAATCCGACTTCTAGTGATCCTGGTTCACCTAGGGTAAGACATATCATTACTGAAAATATTCCTTCTGACCTCATATCTATTGAAGAACTTGTTGGTCTAAACGAAGACGTAACTCTTCCCTAGACCCAACAGACTTTGAATCTTAGGTAGCGTGAATCAATATTATACAGTCCTTTTAGAAGTGATGCTTGGTATTTATCATTGACAATTTTTTTAGAAAACCTGGGTCTTAGTTTTTCACCACCCCGAATTCCTTTTCATCCTGCACCAAGAGGTTATTATCCTTCATCAATTATGTTAGGTGAGTCATCTATGTTTTTCCAATCACTGAAAACTTTTTTGTACGGTGGTCCTTCTATTCCTTTTCCCATGTACCAGTCACTCTTTGGTACTTTCTCAAGAGCAACTCCTTGACTAGCTGAAAAAGTGTTATCAACTGGTACAAATGGAGCTAAAACTGAAACGTTGAACATAGAGAAAATTTTTATGATGTCTGGTAATATTCCAAATCCTCAACCTCAAGGTAGTCAGTTACCACCTGGGGGAAAACCTCAAGGTAATCAGTTACCGCCTGGGGGGAAACCTCAAGGTAATTTTTTACTAGGACAAACTGTAGGACAATATTATTTACCTGGAGAACAACCTCAAGGACAGTACATACCTCAAGGTTATCAACCTCAAGGACAATACACACCCCAAGGTTAGCCCCAGACTCAGTATATTCCTCAGGGTCCTTATCAACCCCAGATTCAGTACATGCCTCAAGGTTATCAACCTCAAGTTCAGTACCCAACTCAGGGTTTCCAACCTCCTTCCCGTCAATGATTTTTACAAGGAAATGGAAATTTACCACTTAATTATCAACCCTACATTCAACTAGGTTATGGTCCTTCATATGCACAACCTTCTACGGGTCAATACCCCAGAATGAACTTGGTGTGGAATCCCTATCAAATTAAACAGACTATGCAACCTAATGTGCAGTTGCCTAATCAAGCTAGACAACCTTTAGTTTCTAGTCCAACCCAACAACCTATCCAGCTTACTGTTCAAGTTCCTGCACTTGGTTCTGTTCAGCAGCCTGGGCCTAGTACACCTCAGACTCCACCTCAAACTACTGCAACTTTTTTTCAACCCACAACACTTTTTTCTGGAGTATCTATAGCTCCGGTTTCTTCTATCCCTACATAAGTACAAATTCCTCAAGCCTCTGTGCCACAGTCAGGACCTACAATTCAGACTACAGTCCAGATGCCTATAGGACAAGATGGTACCCGTACAAATGTCTCAAGTCAACCACAGTTTACTTATCAACCGTACCAGGGAAAATATCAATTTGTTCAGACTACACAAAATCCAGTATATCAGTATTATTCATACCCTGGGTATACTTATTAAGTACCTAAACAACCCCCGTATGTTCTGGTTAATCCTAGTTCTCCAAGAGGTTTCCCAATTCCAAATGCACATCCAATTCCATGGTATCCTAGATATCCTCCTCCTAGCACTGGTTTGATCACACAAGTTTATCAAGGCCCCAGCCATCGGTTACCATTCATAGCAACTTTATATTTACCAGATCTATCGCACCTTACGAATGATCCCATTTTTTGTCTTCCATATTGGCCGTTGATGCCTAACAAGTTTCCCAGTGATATTCCGAAGTTTGAAGGTAAGTCAGGAGAGGACCCATCTAATCACATTATGACTTATCACCTCTGGTGCGCATCCAAATCACTAGTCGATGATTCGATTCGATAAAGTCTTTTTCAGAGAACTCTCATTGGTCTAGCTGCCAAATGTTACATTGAGTTATCACGCGACTTTTTTAATAATTTTAATGTGCTAGCTACTGCTTTCTTAACCCATTTTCAGTTGCCTGTCAGATACGACAATGACACAGAATTGTTGACTTCATTAAAACAGTCTATGTCTACATACATATCTGATCACATTCATGAGTGGAGACGTAGAAGGCGTTTAGTGAAAGTCTTTATTCCTGATCGTATTTTGGCTAAATGGTTTATTAAATCGTTATTGCCAAAAATTACTAAAGATGTGGCCAAATGAGGCATTGTTACAGAAGAGCAAGTCATTGCTCAAGCTCAATACCTTGACCTGGTATATATTCAGTGAGGTACTTTGTCTGATAAAATCCCTAATTTACCAATACCTGGAAAATTAACTGCAACTCCTTCTGGCTCTCATGCCGCTGATGGTGTAATTGGTTCTTTTAGCACTAGTAGAAGTAAGAAGAAGTCTTCTAAGACCACTTCTCCTATTATCACTTTACCTGATTCACCCAAAGGAGATTCTTCCCAAGAAGCTTCCGTCGATATTCACATTGTAGAGTATTCTACAACCAAATCTAAAACTGGTGGTAAGAATAAACGTAAGAATAAAAAGAAAAAATATTCAAAAGAGAAAAACGATACAACTGAACCAACTCACGAAAAATGCAAACCTCGATATCCTTGTCTCATCTGTGACCACGATCATCTTACAAAAGAGTGTCCACATAGAGCCAAGGTATCAAAATTCCTTAAGGGTTCACCTATACCTACTGTCTTCAAGGATCCCTTTCCCGCTCAAGATAGTAACATGGCTGGATCTTCCTCCAATATGTTTGAGGATATCTTGATGGTTGCAACATGATCACAAGATTATAGTAGTAAAAATACTGGTAAAGAAGTAGAAACATCCAATTCTGCATCGACCACATCTCCCTCAGTTTCTGATCCACTACAGGTTGAGAAAAAAATCTTGACTTAGTGATTAAACTGCCTGCAAAAGGTGTACTTTGTAAATCAGCTTTCAATCCACATGCGAGAGCTTCTCATAATTACAATATTGTTGAAGATTTATCAATTTCCCCTTCGGAAATGTTGGCTTTGCAATTATTTCAATCATGCCCAGCCCAAAGAAAATCACTTTTGTCACCCTTAGGAGCAGTCGATCTCTAGGATTCGAACCTCATGATCTTCGATTTAGAGAATTTTACACCCCGCCTACCTCATCAAATGGATTTTCAGATTCCAGTAATAGTAAAAACCAAACATAGATTTCATACTATTGTTGATGAAGGGGCTTCTACGTGTATTATGTCGTTAAAATGTTGGAAATCACTCGGTTCTCTGACCATTAACCAATCACCAACTATTCTCAAAGCTTTTGATTGAAGAGGTTTTCAGCCATATGGTATCTTACAAGATCTACTAATAGAGGTCAAAGGCAAAATGGTTAATCTAGATGTGGAGGTGGTTGATGCCCCTCTGGATTACAACCTTCTCCTGGGTCACAGTTGGTCTTATGCCTTGACCGTTGTTGTATCATCGATCTTTTGTCTCATCATGTTTCCTCATAAATGAAAGATCGTTAAAATAGATTAGCTCTCATATTATTCCTCCGACCCAGCCTCTACTGATAGCATCCAACATATCGGAAAATTGGCTATCCCTTATAAGGATGTTGAATTAGGTTTGCTTAAAGATTCATCTTTATTGGGAACTTTTTCCTTGCCTGCTCCCAATGTACAACTTCCTATTGCTAATATCAATATGATTTCATCAAGTACTATGTCCTTTGATGATCCTTGGACAGTACCTTCAGAATCAGAATTAGATTATTTCGATGGCCTGATGCCTTTGATTCCTTTTGAGTTAGAATATCAAAATGTACAGTCATTTTCTGGTATTCCTTCAACTGAATCTGATCCAGTGAATGTGATCAATTAGGAATCATTCTCAATATCGAGTTTAGCTTCGACACCAATTTCGGATCCTGCTCAAGTATTTAATATTGATGAACATATTCGAGAATTCTTGTTGGTAGATGAGTTACCATGGGAGGATCTTCATCATAGGTCTTCGTTTTTACCTGATCTTGATCATTTTGAGAATGATTTTTCCTCCATTTTTACCACTGATTACATTAAATAACCTCAGAATCCTTTCTCACATATCGATTCTGAATTGAATTTATAAAATATTTGTGCAATGGTTCCTCTTGACATTTCAGTAAAACCTGGAATTGTTGAAAAAATTCATATAGGTGCTTCTTGTACACCAGATGAAATCCAAGCATATAAAGCCCTATTTCAGGAATTCCATGACATTTTTGCTTGGTCATATGAAGAAATTCCAGGAATCGATTCATTGATTGTTGTTCATGAAATTAAGACATACCCGGATGCTAAACCCATTAGATATATATTACGTCAGATACATCCGAGAAAAGTTGCCGCTATCAAAGTAGAAGTTGAAAAATTACTTCATGCAGGTTTTATTTATCTGATCCCGTTAACGGACTGGGTATCTAATATTGTTCCTGTCAATAAAAAACAAGGAAAAATAAGAGTATGTATCGATTATAGGGACATAAATTGAGCTTGTCCAAAATAAAATTATCCAACCCCTTACATCAATCAAATTATCGATGACTGTGATGGAAGTGAAATTTTCTCTTTCATGGATGGATTTTCCGGCTACAATCAAATAAACATACTCCCAGCAGATCAACCTAAAACAACTTTCATTTGTCCATGGGGGACTTTTGCTTATCACAAACTACCTTTTGGCCTTAAGAATGCTGGCGCCACTTTTCAAAGGGCCATGTCTTATGCATTTCATGACATTAAACACATTTTCCAGCCCTACCTCGATGATTTTCCTGCTCCTTCTTCACACAGAGCATATCATATTTCTCATTTACGAGCCAACTTTATATGATTTAGGAATTATAAGATCCGCCTGAATCCTCACAAATGTGTTTTCTGCGTACAATCCAGATGATTTCTAGGATTTATTGTATCAAAGTTAGGCATTCGTGTTGATCCATCGAAGGTTGAGGCAATCATAAATTTACCTCCTCCTACTCTTTGCTAACTCCAAAGTTTTCAAGGGAAAGCAAAATTTTTACGTTGATTCATTCCTAACTACGCCGAGTTAACGAGAGGTTTCACTAGGTTGTTGAAACAGAATATTCCTTTCTTTTGGGACGAGGTCACTGATAGATATTTTGATGCTCTAAAAACTGCGTTGACCCATGCAACATTACTGCATCCTCCCAAATACAACCAAGATTGCTTTTTGTACCTCGCCGCTTCCGATTCCACGATAGGGATATTTTTAGTTCAGGAAGACGAATTCCATGGTGAACATGTGATTTACTATCTTAGTCAAAATTTGCATCCAACTGAGATCAAATACTCACATGTGGAGAAATTGGCCTTGGCAGCTGTTCAAGCTGTCCAATGTTTTCGTCACTACATACTTTTACGAAAAACGACAGTGATCTCTGATTGTAACCCTATGATGTAAATATTTACCAAACAATTGCTAGGGGGGAAATACTCTAAATGGATTGTTATCCTGCACGAGTTTGATTTGGAGTTTGAAAAATCCAAATCCAAGAAACCATTGATATTTTCTGAACTTATGTGTGATTTCCCATGAACTGATACAGAAACTGTGGTGGAACAACCAATTGTGGATGAATCCTTCTTTCTTATTAGTACCTTTGATCCTTGGTATGGAGATATTATTATTTATCTTCAGACCCAATCTTTTCGGCATGAGCTTTCATAGTCGCAACGACGAAAAATACGTTTCTAGTCTCAACAATATCATATTGTTGGTGACAACTATACCGTCGTGGTGCAGATTCAGTTTTTCGACGTTGTCTAACACATGAAGAAGCCGAAAATATTTTAGATGAATGTCACACCGGAGCATGTGGCGGTCATATGTCTGGGTACACCACAGTGAAAAATATATTGCGCGCGGGTTATTTATGGCCATTCTTATTTAAATATTTTATTTACTCGGTCCAAACATGTCATAATTATCAAATATTCGATCGAAAAATATGTTCACAACCTACTCCTCTTCACCCTATAATTGTTGTCGTTCCTTTTGCAAAATGGGGCATTGACTTCATTACATGTAACCCTCACTCGGTTGAGGGGCATGGGTATATTATTCTAGCAGTAGATTATTTTACCAAATGGCTGGAGACAATGCCTAAATTTGTGGTAGATGGAAAAAATACAACTAATTTTGAATTCAATCATGTGATTGGTTGTTTCGGTGTACCCCAAGCGATAATTACTGATCATGGGAGCCATTTTTGAAATATCATGATGACCGAGTTAACATACCAACTTGGCCTGCACCATGACAATTCTACACCATATTATCCATAGGCCAATGGTTTAGTTGAAGTGATTAATAAATTTTTAGTCACCATGATCAAACGAATCATTGGAATGCATAAGTCGAATTGGCATACCATGCTCTTTTCAGCATTTTGGGCATATCGAACCTCAGCAAAAACATCGACAGGTTTTACCCCTTTTCAACTAGTTTATGGTTTAGAAGTGGTATTACCCATTGAATGCGATATACCGTCACTCCAACTAGCCATAGAGTTACTACTAGCCACTTCTAAAGAGGAGAAACATTTTTTATACCTGGCTCAATTAGATGAGAATCGGTGCACCGTTGCATTAGCTACCGAAACTCATGCGAAAAGAATGAAAGCTCAGTATGATAGAAGTGTTACCCCTTGTAATTTTTCAGAAGGAGACCTAGTTTCGGTTTATGATCAAGCCAACGATAAAATAGGGGATGGGAAATTTGAACCCATGTGGCATGGTCCTTATATTGTCAAGCGATAGCTTGAAAAAGGGGCCTACGAATTGATTGGTTTTGACGAGGTCTCTTTAGGTAAACCCAGAAATGGACTTTATCTGAAGAGATATTACACTTGATTTTTTGTGTGGAGATATTCTCTGTATATTAGTTACTTTCTAGCTGGTGTGCTATAGATTAGAAACGTGTGCCTAGCTTAGGTGTGCTCTTATTACTATTCCTACTTATCTGGATACTTTTGATATTGCAGATGTGAACATCCTTTCAAACATATATTTTTTTCGCTGATGGCGCTTGTCGTAGTACACGAAAGATCTCTTCCGCATCTTGGGTTATTTATTCACCCACTGAAAAGTTAGTATCAATGCATGGGGTAAGCATCGGTCAAACAAAGAACAATATTGTTGAATATAGTGTAGTGATTGAATTACTATCAGAATCCATTTCATTTAGAATTCAGAATTTGATTGTTAGGTTAGATTTTGAACTCGTTGTATTACAGTTAAACCGAGTATATGCCATTAGAAACCCAATATTATTAAGATTATTTTTAAGGGTTCGTCTCTTTGAATGAGATTTCGATTATATTGAGTATCAATACATTACAAGAAGTTTAAATACATTAGCAGATGCAATTGCTTCTAGTGTTATAAATAGACATTTGCAATAACAAAGTAATAAATCAACATTCAATAACATGATTGAACAGGTAACTGTAAATAATAGTATATCATAGTATAGATGTAGTGTTAAAAAAATAGTACATCGTCTTCGATCATAGGCTCAAAACTCCTTATGATCGAAAAAAAGTGATACAAAAAATGAGTCTACAAGTCAATTATCCACTATCCATGGTGATGATCACGATAATACACTACTGCTTGTGACACCCTATTCAAAAACCTCCTGAATGGTCCAGGAACACCAATGACATATCTCTGTAGACGGAGTGGGATGTCATCTATGGTAGTCTCAGGAATATCCATAGTGAGCCACTCTAAATGGTGCTCTAAATTAGTCAGGATCTCTATAGTCTGATCCTGTGGGGGCGGTGCTACTGCTGCTGCATCCCTTTGCCTCCGGTCAAAGGGGCAAAGAATGGTTGGTCGACTCGGACCCACATCTACATTTGAAATTTTTGTTATCAGTTTTGGACGATTTAAAAAACAAAATAAAAATTAGAAATTAGAACACGTCAAAAGATATTTTTTACCTGACTCATCCCACTAAGCTCCTTGAGGAAGGGGCATATCCCGGTCGCTGCGAAAATCCATGTCCGCATAAGGAAAATCCTCTATCACAAAAAGTTGGCGTTTTATCCAACGAAAATAAGCCGAGGGAAATTGAAAAATCTCCCCACCCTCACTGTGGTGAGCCAGCAAAGCAACCCAACGAGCCATCCTAGGCTCTCCAGGTCGACCAACATCAACAGGAATATGCTGCGGGGCTAATATAAGAATCCTCTCTAGAGAAAAGGTGACTACGATGGACCCATATCTGAAGTTTTTTAACTTCCCATTATTTTCTCTGGTAAGTTGGCCTTTCACATTTTCCAACACTGCCTCACACTAGTTGAATATGGTGCCTCAGAAAAAATCTACTGCAATCTGCATCTGAGATCCAGTAGCTACATGCAAAGGTACACTTCCACACAACTTGACAACAATAAAAGCAATCACTTTTAACTCGGAATGGATGATATTTTTAATGTCAATCCATTTGTCTCCAGGATTGGCTTCCTCATTAAAAAACTCTAAATGCAGGTTGGCAACAGACTGACCACTTGGCCTAGCCCCAAATAGAGATAGTGGTTTGCCTCTCCTAGACAAACCAGTCAAAAAATATATGTCCTCTAGCTCAATTTTGAGCCGGTGACCTCCGATCATGAAACACTGGTCCTGAACATCCCATTTGCTTACCATCCAAGTAATAAGATCTACTTGAGCTTTCATGCAACTGATAGCCCAAAATTTGAATAGCCCGCATGCTCTTAAAACTTGCAAAGTAGGTTGATGAATCATTGCTACTTCATCTACCTCCTCGTGCTCCCGTTCTCACCAAATGAGCATTGCAGATATCCTACAATGAGTAAAATGAAGGATTAGAATCATTTTGAAACAAAAAATTTGGGTAATTTAGGAGGAAAATGTGTTTTTAAATTCGTTACGGTGCCCTCGCACTTTACGCTCAGGGACAGTGCATAGCTCTGCACGGGCTCGGTGTTAAAAGTGTGGGGCCCCGACATTTTCCTTTGTAAGAAAATTTCGGGGTCTGCAGGTACCTAATGTCATACTTGCGAATCCCCAAGGGCGGATTTTTCAACCTATTTTCCTCCCAAAAATGAAATTTTGACCCTAATTTTAAAAATTGAACAGATGAAAAGAAAGAGGAAGAGGTTGTGGATTACCTAGAGTAGATGGTTTTCGATTCCAATGGTCGGTTTGTCAAGAATCTTCTCCAAAGCTCTAAACTCTTCACTCCAAACTCAAATGGTGAAAATGAAATTGAAAAACTCCTTTTTATAAGTTTTTTCGAATAAATGAATTTAAATTTGTTTATTTTTCACTTAAAAAATATGGTTTTTTCAAAATATTTTTATTATTGAAACAGGTATGTTTAATTTTTCGAGTTTTTGTACAGAATACCAGATTAATGATCATTTTTGGCGAAGAGTATAATTTTATCGCTTTTTTGGGCTCTTTAAAATTTACGAAAAAGTGAAACCATGGAGTCCTCTTTTAAGCCCTTTTCAGACTCTCTAAAAATGAAAAGATTGCCAAGTACTTGACTATTCAAACTTGTTAAAGTAAATGAATGGTCATCCCTTTAGTATAAGTTTACCCCTTTTTCGGACTGAAATGGACTATTTATGAAAATGGTGTACGTTGACTAATCATGGTCAATAGAGTTCTCTCTTGCATTGTTTTATCCCTTTTTAGGCCCGAGAGACTAAATTTACAAAAAGTACACCCATGGAGTTTTCTTAAGTTTTTTCTTTTGACTCCCTAAAAATGAAAAACACTGAGTTTCTCCTATACTGGACTCGTTAAAATTTAACAGTAAAGGGCCTGTCGATTACAAACAGGAACGGACCACTCCTTATTAGGGTTCAATTTTAAACTAAGTTGGACTCATCTAAAGGATGAGCTTATAAACAAGAAAATTTTATCCTCCTCAAGCTTGTAAAAAATAAAGAGGTACTTGCTAGAAATGGTGGGGGAAAAGAGAGAAAACAGATTCGTTTGTTACACTTTGATTTATGAAAGCATTATACCACTCTTGAACATGACACTTCTTGTCACACTTCCACCTGGCTTGGGAAATCCTTTGCCTATCAGTTAATCAAACGGCATTGAAGATCTTCAGCCGGTTTCTGGGTATTAGCTTAGGGAAACTACCACCAAACCATCTGCAGTGTGGTTATGTGTTCAAGAGGACAATCAAACAAACCATTCATCTACAAACATTTGTCTCCATTCGCGTTGAACATCCCTGAGTCAGTCCTTGCAAAACATTTCTTCAAAAATTGATCTATGGTTTCGTGTCATGAGCTTGCTTACGACGGATCACTTTCTATCGATGACATCTCATCATTTGGGAAATTGATCTAGAATCCGTCAGTACCTTGGAATCTACATGCCTTAATGGTAGGTTTCTCACCTTCGACGACAGGTTGCATCATTGACCATCGATCGAACGGTTCCGTGAAATGTTCGACTCCAGATCACTTATTTACATTTCATGGACTGTACTGAGTACTTTGAGAGCCATTTTCATGATTGGTGGTTTCTCTCACACTTGTTAACAGTTCACATCATTGACTGGTAATCAAGGGGTTTCTACCATGTTCGACTTCAACACATTTAATCACATGGATAGAATCGTACTAGTTCGGGAAGCAGAAATCAAGACCCTAGATCTAGTTTCCACCATCCAGGCTATGAGGAGTTTTATTATTCATTATGCAGTAGACTATTCATTACATATGGCTGCGCCCATGCTGTGTCTACACTGTTGATGTAATATTAAAATCATTTCTGTATCAGAACAAGTTTAGTTAGTTTTGATCTGAGTATGGGAATTCCTACCTCAGCGATGATATAAATATATCTATATATATGTGTGTGTTGTGTTGAATTTTTTTACAGGGTTCCGACTGGGGTGTCCACATGCTAATCCTTGAAATGATAAAGCACATCACTCTTCGAATACTCTCAGAATTCGCACCTTAGGGGGCAATTTGTTACACTAAAATTTGTCACCATGACATTTTAGTACTCCCTTAGAAGTCTACAATATCAAAGTTCCTAAAGTCAAACTTTGAAATTAAGAGAAAAGCTCATAAAAGTCTTAAAACTCTTGTATCACATTTTCTCTTAGTATTTCTTGCAGTGCCGCACTTTATTTCTCTAAATCGTGCATAGCTAAACGCGCTTTCTGTTTATTAAGGGCGCGGACCCCTGTAAAAGCTTAAAAAAGGCACAAGTAAAGTCTAGAAGCTCAGTTTGAGTCATTTTTGGAAGCTTCTAGAAACATTCCTGCGGTGGAAAGTTCACTCTTTTCAAGTTCATGCATCCCATCCATTAAGGAGCTAACTCCTTGATGTAAGGAACTAATCCCTTTGAAGGAGGATTCTATCCCTTCTTGTTTGGAGCTATAACTTCCTCTCTTTCACTATAAAAAGAGGCATAGGGCAGCCTCAAAGGGTTACAATGGATGAGTTGAAGCTTTGGTATTGTTGGAGGTGAAATGTTGTTGGAACTTAGACCCTTTTCGTTTAGATTTGATGTGGGAAAGAATACATACCTGTATGTATCTCGTTTGGAAGAGTTCAAGACTTTTCAGAGTAAAGGAAATGCCTGTTCCGGACCCCAGGAAGGCCTGTATGACATCAAGGCAGACACATTTGTAAGGCTCTTCTTATTTAAGTTAATACAAATAAGTCTATTTTTCTCAATAAGCTGTCAATTGATTGGTTTATTTTATGGATTCCTTGATCACCATAATATATATGATTTATGAATATATGCTATGCAGGTGCTATTTGATGTTTTCTTGTTTGTGATTTCAGATCTTCAAAGGCAACTCTTTCGGGCGACTGAAGGATTACTACTACAAACAAGAGTTGGATCAAAGGTAGGATCGTTAAGCCTTTATAGCATTTAATTATGAATCACGATATATCTAGAGAAAGATAGATTTAATTGTCCATTTGTTGCTAGCTGTCCGTAGGACACTTGGGAGGTCTGTCTTTTCCGCAAGAATGACTTATCTATCCAACAAATATAGTAACATAGTGTGAAATTTGATATGTGAATGTACCAGACAATTTTAAGACAGACCGCTGGAAAGGGGGCTGAATTCTAGAATAAGTCATAGAGGTTAATAAAAGGAGGGTGATGACTGTGTAGTAAAGTGTAATGGACATTGATTGTAACGGAAGCTCGATCCAGAAACAAGTATTCACATATACTGGGCCTATTTTATAATAAGAATCCACACATGAGAACAATTTTAAAGACAACGCTCCATTACTGCTAATATCAGAAGAACGTTGGTAGAAGTAAAGAGTGAAACAGAATATCTGGCCTGAGCCATATTTAAAGTACAAGACATGAGTAAATATGAGTATCAACAAAGATAAATTCACATTTAAAGATATGAGCACTTGCATTCCAGAACACAGTTATGAGAAGTATGGAAATGGATTGAATGTTATAAAACATAAGGAAGAGCTACAAACCATGAAGCACTCCGATCAGAATCCCTAATATCAGCAAAACTCCTTATCACTGAATCCCAATGGGATCTTCAACATTAATATAAAATTTCATACAAAAATACACACAAATTTCCTTTCTAGTTAGTTATTTTGAAAATTTGGAACCTCTTATCAGTCCACCTTCTTTTAACTTTTATAGAGTTTTCAATGACGGTATGCATGAGGAAACATATTTTTGGAAAATATATTTTCCACATACTAATCGATGAGTTTTAAGTCTTATCGAAATATCAAAATTCATGATCGAATAAAAAACTTCCCATCATTTACAATCCGGGCTCATGGCCATTTCTAAAGAAAATATCTCCTTCTCAGGGGATGCGGATGTACAGTAAGAAAATGGCGCTCGTTGGCTCCGGCCAATTCCCAAGGCGTTCGGCGCGTGGTAGCCACATGGGCCTCCACGGCGCCACAACCTTTGCATTTACTATGGTTGCAGGCTGCATTTACTCGCTCCAAAGCCGGCATTACAAGCCTTTTGTGCTGTCTGGCGTGAGCATTATACCTCTCCCTCTCTGGTTGAACGAGACCACCGTCTCTCGACATGCTCGCATGGTGACCTTGCTCTGTGTTCTGAGTGTATATATGGTGCCTTTGAATAGTGCTTGCCCGCCTCACTGCGCGGAGCCGAACGCACGCACAAGCACGGGCAGGAGATGCTCAATTTACAGTTGCATTGAGTTTGAATCGGGCGCTCATTTCTCCCACAGTGATTTCTGTTCGGGTGTGCACAGTGCTACTCAGCATCCTCCCTGCGCTCCTTTGCAGATTGGTCCGGGTTCTATCACTGCTGCCGACTCACTCCAGCTTTCCCAGCCTCGCGACATTGCAATGCCTCGACTCAGGCCACGCATGACAGCGAGGCGCGGAAGCTCCAGAGGCAGCTCGACGAGCAGGCTCTTCCAGCAGGCTCTTTTCTGAAATTCCCCCGGCTTGTGACTATGGCCCTCCCCCTGCCTCTCATACTCCCATTGCTCCTCATCGCACCACCTCCCCTGCAACTCCATCTGCCAGCAGTCGCCTTATTCGGCAAACCACTCAAAGAGCAGAATTGAAGTTCGATAGCGCCTTCAATCGGCCAACTATCACTGCGTACATCACCATCACATTGCGTGAGGAAGCCACTCTTAATCCGCCCTCCTGGACTGATGCTCCTCTGTCTCCTCGTGCCCCACTTCCTGGCGAGCCTCGCCCCTCCCCTGCTCCCTCTCATAATGCAGCCTTCCCTGAACCTGCAACCTTTACCACACCACCCTCCGGTGTAGCGCTTCCCTCACCTTCGCAGGTCAACACTGAAGCTGAACAGGCTGCGGATGAGCACAACAAGCAAAGCGTTGAAGAAGATCCTGGAGCTGCCTACAGGTGCCCGATAGTGGAGGAGCAGCCATCGCCTTCCAACTCCATCTGAAATTGCAATGTCTGGACGCAGTAGGCTCGTTCAACCCGTTTTTCCTGTTAGCAATGTTGGTTTTTTACAGTACATTACAGTTCTCTGGTTTCTGTTTATGTCAATGTTAGTTTTTTGCTACTGTGATATAACAAACACTTATAATCCACCGGTTTCCCTGCACATGGGCGGTGTAAATGTTGCTCTCGAGCTGGTTTCCCTATATGGGCAGCTTCGAACCAGAACTATTTTTGGCTTTCAAGCCCAGTCTCAGGCTAGTCCATCTGAGCTGAGGCAGTTTTGTATCATTATACTTACATAAATAGAATTAGTCAGATTTAGAAAAAAAAAAAAAAAAATATCAGCGTCTCTAGCAATAAAAATACAAATAAAAACAAGAGGCCACGCGGGCCAAATCATGAGTTGACACTTTCAATGGTGGGAAAGAGTTGAGGTAGTGGCTGAAGTAGGCGGTGCGATGGTTGCAGAAGAGCTGGCTAACAAGCTAGCATAACTTGTACACCTCTGCTAGGTGTCGGCTGCAGGCTCAAGAATTTTGGTGAAAACTTCTACCTTAATATAAACTTTGGTAAGTTCGTCATAAATTTCCTGAGTAGGAATCTTATATTTCACTTGATGAAGAAGCAAGAACTCTTTTCCAAGGACTGAAACTATCGTTTCAAATTTAAGTAGAGAAGAATTTTCGGAAGGTATATCAGTGTAATTCATCGCTTCCTTTAGTCGGCATTCATACACTGGAAGTGGCCGAAGGACTACATTGGAAGGCTCCTAACATGATGACAGTCCTGAAAATGTTATCTCTGTCCAACCTGCCTCGAACTACTCCAAACTGGCTGCCACTTCTTCCAAAATGCTCAAAGCCATGCTGCGTGCGAAATCTTTATCTATCACCTTCTGATATTCCGCAGCTTCCTTGAATCTACTCCTGATACCTCACTTGACCACCTCTTCTGGACTTAGCTATTTTAAAAGAGAAATATACCTCTTTGCATTTTGGACCCTATTTGAGGAATCAATACCTCCTTCATGAAGTGTTCTTCTGAAAAGGCATACAATGACCTTCTTTTCCTCAATGATATTCAAGAATGCCCAGTGCTTCTTCACTTCCATGATAATCTCAGTCCAAATCAAATGCCTAGTGTCCAAGAGGGTGATATTTCCCTTTATTCAGTTAGTGAGCTCTCGAATAGTTTTCTCTTGCAGTGCATTCTCCTGTTTTCCATCCTCTATCTATTTTTGCATAGCAGCAACCTTTTTGGAATTCTCTGCGAGGAGCGCCTCGAGCTCGCTGATCCTATGACGTGTCATTGAGACTTTATTTTCTGCCGCTTGAAGTTTAGCCAATGTCATGGTCAATTTCTCTGAGAGTGAGGTAGTCCCTTCCATCGCTGGTGGAGCGCACACACGAGTATCCCAGCTTATCTATTGTTCATCCATTATTCCCTGTAGAACAACCATCTCCTATGAAATTTTAGCTTTCTCTTCCCTTTCCTTTGCAAGGGAGTCTGCCAGGTTGGCCTTATCTTTCTCTTCTTGGACTAACTCAACAATTTGTACATGATGAGTGCCAGGTATATTCACTTTGTGCTTCAGGGTTGCGACCTGCCTTTGCAATTCGGCGATGAGATGGCCTTGGGGGTCTTCTTTACCCTTCTCCTTCCCTTTTACCACTTCTTGGAGATTATTTAGATCATTCAAGAGTGCACGAGAGTTGATCTTCTCCTTTCTTGATATTTTCAAGAAATTGGTTATGCTTGGTCTGTAACTTTCTTAGCGTGAGGGAGAGCTTTACTACCTCATCCTTTAGCATATCACCAAAACACTGGAACAAATTACACTTGTCGATTGGCGGAACTTGTGACATGTTTATTGCTATTTCTAGGACTCTATAACTAGTGGTACCAGCATCTGGGTTTAATATTGCTTTAGTCATAACAAGTAATAATTGTTCTTTTTCCAAGTCAATTGCAGACGAAAGCCTGGTATGATACTTATCGACGTATCCTTCTAATTCAGACTAGTGTTTTTCCCTGATTGTTATGTTCCTTACACTTTTTTCACTCTCCCCTCTAGAGCTGTTAGTTGAGATAGCTTGCGAGACTTTTGAGAAGTCAAAAGAAGTTGTGCTATCTCGTATCACTACAAAGCCCGCTTTGCCCCTGTCTAGTTGACCATAAAGTGTCTCACTTTGTAGCAGCTGTTCGTCTCCCATGCCTTATTCTTTGCTGGTCTTGGTTCTTTTCCTTTTAGAAGGAGTCGGACCTTCTCCTAACACGCTAACCTCCTCTACATGTTTCTGATCTACTTCTCTCGTTGAAGTAGTATCTACCTTTTCCCCCGTTGCAGATGAATCGGTCTCCATCTGTGAAAGAAAAGGTCAGGTTTCAAGATTATCTCTCCATTCGATGAAGGGCCTTGTTTCATGAGTGTAAGGGGTTGATTTAATCTTCTTCCTTTTGTTTGAAATGATGCCTTTCGGATCATGGGGCCAAGATTTCCCTTGCCTTAAATCCATGCCTTGAAGCAAATTTTCCACCACGGGAATGGCATGCCTCGAGTTAACAATGAAAGGGCGAATAGTTGTAGGAAGCTTGAGAATGAACCCCTTTTTTACAGGGAGGAAGTGGAGTTGGTCAGCCTTTAAGTTCTACCAGAGGTATTCCAAATCGTAAATCCACCGGGCGGGAAAAACTGGCAATTGGTAGGGAGAAACTTCGGCTCCATAAACCCTGATTTCAATATAGTCATAAAAAATATACCAGTCTCTAATGCTTTCGGCCTTACTGCACTGCAACCATTTCTTCTGCTCAGGAAAAATCCTAGGTGGAGGAGAATCATGGATAATAGTATAAGATATGGGCATGAAATCATTCAGGAAACTTGAGTAACCCACCCCATTTTCCAACTGATGTGTTGTGGGACTCCAATCAAAAACTGGTCTTGGCTAAGAGTTTATCCTATATAATTTTTCTAAACCGAAACCCTCAAAATTATCTTCCTGTTGGAAGAGGAAAAGATAAAATACCATGGAACAGAAACAAAATGACTCGTATCTGGGAGATCCTGGAACTGAGTTTGGATGGAGGAGGCCAGAAAACTAGGGATATCTAAGACAACACCGGGTTGCGACATTAACCACAAAAAAGATATGCATTCTTTTGAGACTTGCACGAACCCTTCTATACCTTGTAGCCCTGCAATAAGAGCAAGGGTAGGCTGAAGGTCCTCCTTGAATAAACTCAGGGGCACTGAATCTGCAGAGGGGAGAGTTGTGAAATGAGAGTTAGTAATGGTAGCAATGAAATCACTCTATTGCCTCCATGGAAGTTTAGAAAACTGATGAGATAGTGTCATTTCATTTAAACTGACGTAATTAGAATTGGTAGGATAACAGAGAGCTTTTCTGATGATTTCGGCGGATATGCTAAATATTTTGTTCCCCTGAGAAGATAGGAACATGCTTCAGCGTTCATTGTAAGCATCTCAGAGCCAACAAATAAACTCAACCACTGGGTAGACAAGGGGTTAATCTGATGATACAATCCAGATAGAACGAATCGAAACCTATCTCTATTTTCCACATGCTTCCTGAACAGCTCAAGCTTGATGCTACTAATGAAAAATGGGTATTGTGGGTCTTGGATGTCGGTTTGTAAATTTGTGAATGGTTTGGGTCCAGGGGCAGCCTTGGATTCACGGGCTTTGGGAGTTTCAGGCTCTGATTTCTTGACCGTGACTTTACCCATGACCATTATAAGAATTTAAAAGAGAAAGGAAACCACATAGTATAAAAGGGATGGAATACCTGCGAAGTAGAAATAATGCTTGGGAAAACAATGTAGGGAGATTGACAATGACTAGGAAAACCTAGTACTGGGCGCTCACGCTTTTTCTTATACAATAACCATAAACAGAGAGTATTTTACTAGAGTAAATCACGGAACAAGGTTATACAAGCTGAAAATATCTCGGGAAGCGATGACAGGGGGTAGCTAGTAGGAATGACGTCATAAGGACGCTGACACTAAGACGCTTGGCATCAGGGGATTGGGTATCAGACTTTAGTTAGGTGGATACCATGCGTCGGGTTAAATGCTGGTATTGTTCTTGTATCGGGTGTCCTAGGACTTACCTTACCATTGGATCGTGGTGACAGCTGTACCTTGGGATCCGGCCCACGAAGGACGCAAGGTGATCTTCGTAACAACTTCAAACCCACGACCATTTTCCCCACAGAGCACTTGACTCCTGGCGTCTGTCTTCCCACATCATCATAATTTCGCGAGGGGGAAGCTTCCGCCTTCCCCCTACCATCTATGACCCCCTCGGAATGGTTCGTGTGCTTCTTTGTTATGTGTGTGATGAACACGAGCGGTTCCTACCCTATATCATTTTCTCTACGCCTTTCAGACTTTTGTTATTTCGGTTAAGACCTTTGACATCCTCCTACCTTATTATAAATTGTGCTTGTCCCCTTTTCATATATGAATCATTTTGATTTTATTTCTCTCTCACACCCTTTAAAACATTAGCCTTTTAATACTATCCGGTAATCTGCCTTTATAATATTTCTTAGGACATTAAGGGTTGAATGATATAATCAACACCTTCCATGGAATATAGTTTTACAACCCCTCTAACTTGTCTTCATACCAGAGACAAGGCTACAACTTCGACATTGTAGTGAACCCTACAATGTGACAAAGTCCCTCTTAAGTTGTACTTTATTATGCACTCTCATGATTTAATGTCTTCCAAATTAGCTCAGACACGCTCTGATCTCATGTTGAATTTCCATGACCTTGGGTCTGTGATAGAATCTTAAAATCACACACACTACCAAACCAAGAATTTCAACAAATCTACTTTGGATAGCGGAATATAAATAATATTAAATAACACAGGCACAAGTATAAAAAAATTGTTACAAAATATTGTACAAATATGTGCAAAAACAAAACCTTTGTTATATTAAACGAAATAGGTAATACAATAGTCTAGGGCTCCCATACAAGGGATAATGGCCCTCAATTATCCAAAAGTATAAGAACACAAGATACAATGACAATACTTGTGCAACCTCTATGTCGTATCTTGTCCTATCGGTCCTTTGCTTATGTTTTTCTCTCTAGAGTCCCTTATTCCATCCAAGGACAACACATAGAGTCTTTAGGAGGGCTGCCACCTATCACTACTACAAGTCACATTCACCACAGTGAACACAGAATGATCCAAACTTCTCTTCTAGGTTCACTAATACCTGAGCTCCAATATTCCAATCTAGTAGTTTCTTTCATCCATCAAATAGATACACATTATGTGTAATCATTCACCTAATTCAAATCTCTCAATGTCATTCTTGTCATGCCGATCTAAGGCTACTTTGGTAACTTTATTGTTTCTCTCCACCAACCACTAACTGCCCAATCCAATCATTGTAGGATATGATCATAGGAGGGGATTCTACACCAAGCCAAGCCCTCTAAATGGCTCCCAGATGTGATAACCAAATATGATCCTTCCTGCAACAAACTCAACACAAAATCATCCTCATACATGTACTTGAGAGCTGGTGCATTTTTGTAGTCCTGCAGTGTGGTTAGGGTATTAATGCACCCTAACAACCCTCTAAAATCATTGCAAAAAACCTCAAAAACAATGTTACTTCCCTTACCTATTCAGTTCCATTCGAAGATTCCCATTCCCCTGTATATTCCCTTGAAAATATGCCTTAAAACCCTCTTAAAATTCCCAAAATAGGACTATGGTGCCTCTTTTTTGACTATAGGGCCTGCGACCTACTATACCTCGACCTCATTTACCCCTCAAAACAGTCTTAAAAAATTTCCCTTTCATACCCAACCTTCTCCTTCCTGGAAAAATACTACCACAGGTGATGAATATCTATGAGTTGATACACAATCGATGCGTAGAAATGATCTCCTCTCCTTCAATTTTTACACAAAAATAAGGGCTCAATGAAATCATGAAGAGACATTTCTTTTGGACAAATTCGCGTTAAGCCTACATGACTTGACTGTCCAAAAATTCATTCTCAACTTCAAATATTCATATCTTATTAAGGACATCTCAGATTTCAATGATTCTTGAAGTGTTGGATTCTCCTCGAAATCCTCTATCGTCTCCATCGATGATGTGTCCGAAATTCCTCATTGTTTTGGCTAAAACATTGATGGTTCCAAAACCCCAACATTGGGTTCCAATCCCACAAATGACTTTTGTGGTGCTCCAACCTAAAAACTTTGAACCCTAGTTCTTGTAGTACCTCCAAATCTATAAAAAATAAACATCACGAAGCGTAAAACCTCACCCTTCCCCATTCTACAATGCCATCTACACCCAATATTGTATTTACCTCTTCCTCTAGAGAACAAAGTGTAGTAGGAAAGGATGGAGGAAGTTTCCTCTTGTATTTGACTAGTTAAACTACACCCCCCTTGAAGCATTATTTTCTTTGAGTGCATATTGTAGTTCGAAAGTTTGAACGTTTCACCTTCCCTCCTTCCCAATGCAGTCATGCGCCCTAAGCCTTCCTTTGACCCTCCCTTTGAGAACATGGCATTGTATGGATGGATGAAGGATGTCTCCCCTTAACTTTGACTAGTAAAATTATTCTTTTAGGATTTCATCTCTTTTCTTTGGAGTGCATATCATAATCATGAAGCATGAAGCTCTGCACCTTGTCCCTTTCTATTTTTTCACTACACTTGGTCAAGGACGACTCTTCCTCATAGTGCATGGAATAGTGAAATGAATATTGGAGCCCTCCTAAGCCTATAATGACTTTGATTTGACCCTCTTAATCAATCCTTCTTCCTTTAACCGTCGCATAGGCTTGTCATCAGAAGATCATTACATGAGCTAGGTAGTGATAGAATATATATGGTTTTAAGATTGATATTTCCTCACCTCGAATGATTTTAATTGTAAGGAGCATATTCCAAGCACAAAAATGTGATACTCAAGAGAAGATAGCAATGAAAAATCATGAGGAAACACTAAAATAGAAGAAGCACTAAGAGAGCTATCATGAAGACATGAAGCATATCATGGACCGAGATAGAAATAAAACATTGCATGATTACTCAGAGGATCCTGACATTTATCAAATACCCTTTGGAGGGTGAAGGTGAATGACAAAGTGGATCTTTCAAAAATATGGAGGATAGATAAAATGTATCATCAAGAATACAAGATGATGTAGCAATGAAGACAACTTGGAATTTCAAGCTCATCATGAAGACTGTATCATCATTTTCAAGTTGTAATTTATAATAGTGTCATCATAATGGTCAATATGTGTCAAGGTGTCACGCCACATCATCGTGTGGAATGTAATGATGTATTATCAAGAAAAGGGAAAAATGTAATGTGTGAAAGCACAAGAGTCATATGTGGAATATGAAAAGTCACTTAGCCATATATGGACAAAATTTATTTAAGATAAGTCCAAAATTCATTAGAAATTTAAGAGTTGTTTATAAGTCCAAAGGACATATTAGAAGTCCAAGAGTCATGATGGTAATTCAAGGGTCATGGGGATACGAAAGGCCATTCCCGTTATTATAAAAGCAACCTCATAAATCAAGAAAAGGGATTTTAGTGGCTTAATATTTGGAAAGCTAGTCTTAGCTTCTCTACTTGGAATAGGAGAGAAAAATATTATTTGGAGAAGCATGAAGTGACTTAATGTTCCACTATAGGAACTAGTGTCTCACTATTGTAACTGTGTACTTGGATATTTCAACTTATCATTGAAGCTCAATGAGCTAGCACAATTTCATGTATGTATTTTTAATGTATTAGGAATATTCTTTGGATGTTTTCTATATATGTTCCATTCATATGTACTAAGGAAATTAAACTATTTAGGTGGACATAGTACTTATCTTGTTGAAGGTGTGTTTTATCTAGTTTAATGATCATTGTGTCTATGTGAACTATTTCGCTACATAACTAACAAATATTTATTGCCTCATGTGTATCTCTAAGGTTAGTACTATTACTTCCTTCTAGAGGCTCACTTTTTGTTTCCCCCCTTCTGAAGGTCTCCTCTTACATTTTCCAATCGGTGTTTCACAATGTCTAATTACTTGCTTATTCAAGGTTTATGCATATAATATCTTATGTTACATGTTGAAACTGAGACGAAGCTTTATGTTATGGTGGCCTAAACGATACTCTGGATAGGGATCCTACTCCAAATGATGTGAGGTTTAATTGGGACTTCATATCAGGGAGACCCCCTATATGTTGGCAGTATCTGACACTGTGAACATATCCCTAAATCCCAAGATAATATTAGTCTGAATATTTCATTTTCATGTTAAAGGAACACACGAGATATTTGGCGGTCAACATTCAATCAACCTGCAAGGAAATGAAATTACTAGTATGGAAAGGAAGTATTATAGATCTTCAATCTAAATTATTTAGGATATTTTTCTCAATATATTTTTTTTCTCTTATCACCTTTTGTTCAAGTTTCTAAAAATTACCTAGAATGGACTATTTCCCATTCTTTATATACAATTTCATGTGATTATCCTTTATCATATACAAGAAACAAATTGTCAATGATTTCAGGAATTTGGCATATTTCTTGTTTATTTTTCTTCAATGTGTCCAAAAGATTCACCAAATTTGGTATATTTCCTCTCAACTCTCCTTGAATGAATCTTCTCAAGTGAAATACATATTTTGGGATGAAATTAATAGAAATTTCATAGAATGACATATTTATTCTCTAATCTCCTAGAGTGAACCAAGTGAAACATATACCATCCCATGAAATAAGTTCTATCCTCCTATTATTCCTCTTCTTCTTCTTCTTCTTTTAGTTATTTATTTGTACCCAAAATTTAAAGGCTTGTAATTTGTGAAAGAATTTGTAGTATTAAGGTTTCAAAGAATTAGGTTTCTGCTCCTCGACCTTCTCCACGAGGAAGATGATATATTGAAATTAGATATATTATTAGGAATATGTCCTAATGTTACAAAAGGTTTAGAAAATTTAGATGTAAAAGAAAAAAAATTCAATTCAATTAAAAAATAACAATTAAAATTCATCTTTGTAATTTGATTTTCATTAATAAAAAAGTTACACATTATAAACAATTTCTTCTAAATAAGTGATATTCATTAATATTATATTTAAGAATTTCATATTTAAACTTAAATAATAACGATATAAAAATTTAACATTTACAAGAACCCTAGATCCATCTTAATTCTCAATCTATCAAGCCCCCCACAAGGTTAAATATATTTGAACTTTAAAAGAGTATAAATCTCAACCTTTAATTTTGCCATACTATTAGAAATATTTAGTACACTATTACAAATATTTTAGAATAATTGATGGAAGTTAATTCTCTACAATCTTTTTAATACTTATGAATAATTAAATTAAAATTTAAAAGTATGATTGAAAAATAGATACACTTATCAAATTAATTAAATAATATGCTTAAAAATAAGTTTTTCTTGGTTAAGAGTTTGTTTTCCTTGGATGTAAGAAAGTAGGTTAATGACACGAGACCTAGAGGCATATAGTAGGAATGAAATCTTGCCCCTTTATGAACCACCAATAGGTGATTCACGATGGAGTGGTCTTCCTTGAGTAGCAATGATGAGTAAACCTACATAAGAAAATAACATTCAGTGATGGATGTCTCTACTACTACTTTGAAAACTAAATTATGATAGTTGGCCTTAGACACCTTTACAAAACTGCATGTGCTCGTGAAAGTGCTAATAATCAGAGAAACAATAACAATGATGGATATATGAATAAATGAAATAAGAGCTTGGGTGAATAGCCCATACACAAGACTTGTGCACATTTTACAACTCTTACTTGAGTATACTTGTGCACATTTTGTAGCACTTATTTGAGTTTTTTTCTCTGAACCACTTCAATGGACCACCTTGTTTACTTGAGGGTTTCTGGGAGTTGATCCATTGTGAACTAGTGGATGCCCAGGGCCTTATTTTATGGTACGAACTTGTACATATTTATCTCTTAGTCAAATGTGCTTGAACCCACATATTGGAAATAATCCCAACTACATAACTATATGGAATTGATCACGCGCCATACTCGAAGTACAAAAAAATTCCTTTAGGTTGAAATGGCATGAAGGTAAATGAAGTTGTTGAATAACATACAAAATTTAATTTATACAACCTATCAATGACAAGAATTCAATATTCATAAACCAAAACCATAGGAAATATCTCCACGCAATTGATATAGTTGGTAATGTCATTAATGTTGAGATTGTATAATATTTAATGCATGGATGAATTTTGCATTGGTAGGAGAGTATTACGTCATAAATATGTGAACTTCACAATTATTTTCCATGTAGTTTAATGTGTTTCCCTTATTCAATACATAAAATTCAATGCATATAATAAAATATTTTATTTCATCATCTATGGAGACTTAATTTTTGGTTGTCCACATAAAACCAAATTTTCATTTCGTGTAAACCAGAGTTGTGAATGAACATTATGAATCTTGGTTTCAAGGAAAATTTTAGGGGCTAACATTCACATGTGGGCTAATTTTCCATGCTTTTTCCAAAAAAAAATTGGCCAATTTCCATTTTTTTGTAAAATGATTCCCCCAAAATTTTATATTACACCATTATTTTACCTTAAAAATTGTCAAAATATTATATCAAATAATATAAAATCATTGCAAATCAAAATATTTCTGCAAATATATCACGAAAAGAATTACAATTTTCATATTAGGGACTAGCAAGATTAGCCAAGGTTTGTAAAATTTAAGATAAAATTCCATCCTTAAAAAATTTCATGCTTGGTTTTATGTGAGTGAAAGGAGTTGACGATTTATTTTGGTTTTTTCAAATGTATTTGTTCATGTGAAATTAAATAATAATACACATAATGTTGTGCACTCAGTTCTGATGATTTTAATTTAATTTTGATATGTGCAATACTTTATTTTCCTCCGTTGTGGAGTTTTTATTTTTATTTGGAATATACAAATTAATCTATATTTTTGTTGTGATTTATGCACATGGTATCATAGAAGGTTGTTATAATTAGACTAAGGAGTGCAGACATTTTAGGAAGGAGTCAAAATTTTTATTAGTGACAAATGGCAACTTCAAGCACAATCTTGAAAAATCCATAGATTCCTTAGTTTAATGCGAAGAACTATGATTATTGGGAAATCAAAATGAAGACATTTTTATATTCTCAAGATATATGGGATTTAGTAGAGAATGGGTTCCATGAACAAGCTGATGCAACAACATAAAATCATTTTACATAAGAAAAGAGAGATTTACTAAGAGATAATAGGAAGAAGGAATCCAAATCTATCGTCTACATATTCCAAGTAGTGCATGAGATCATTTTCCCAAGGATTTCAACAACAAAAAAGTAAAAGAAAACATTGGAAATTCTCAAAACATCATATCAAAGCATGGAAAACTGAAGATAACAACATTGCAAATGTTAAGAATGGATTTTGAAATAGTATATATGAAGGATTCTGAGACAATAGACTCATTTTTTACAAAAATAAAATCTCATGGTGAGATACTTGAAGGATAGTGGTTGAAAATATTTTAAGAATTTTATAAACATGATTTTACTCAATTTTTGTGTCCATAAAGGAGAAAAAATGATCTCTCACAAGTCTCAATGGATGAGATCCATGCCTCACTAATTTCTCATGGACATAGGATGAACATGTTAGTAATTTATTTAATGGAACATACTTTCAAGACATAAGTCTCAATTGTTCAAGGTAGACATAGAGGAATATTGAAATCTAGAGGTTGAGGAAGAAGTCCACATAGAGGTAGAAGAATCATCTCTTGAAGCTCAAGTGGAAGAGGAGGCATTCTGAATCTAAGTCAAAATCCAAGCCATAATCAAGCACAAGGTGAAAAGTATAACGAATCTCAAGTTCAATGTCATTATTGCAAGAAATACAGCCATTATTCAACTGAATGTAGAAAGAAACAATATGATGGTAGTAGACCAAATGCAAATTTTACAAAAGAAAATCAAACCAAGACAAAATGATTTTGGACTTAAAAATATCTCAATATAAGCAAAAGGATGTATGGTTTTTAGACTCTAGTTGCAACAATCACATGCTAAGGAACATAGGAATGCTTTCAAATTTCGATGAAAGTGTAAAATTAGAAGTCACATTAGGTACTAATAACAAAATGTCTACCATGGGTAAAGAGAATGTTAATATTATAACCAAGAAGGGTATAAAAAGTGCATTTCAGATGTGTATCTTGTTATGCCTTTAAAACTCATAAGTATTGGAAAACTTATGCAAAAGGGGTAAAATTATTTTTTTAAAATGGAGAATGCATAATTCTAGATAAATTTCCAAGAAAACAAATGTTATCAAAATTACAAATTACAAGTAACAAAATGTTTCCCCGAATGATAAAAATAGATTTGAAGGGAGATGTTGTTGAGACACAACTCTCAATGAATTCACAAGATGATAAAATAAAAAATTGGAGTTGTCACACAAACAACCTTTCAAGCAGTGATAAAAGATGAAAATTGGTTGTGGCATATAATATTTTTGCATCTTAACTTTGGAGTTTTAATCTTACTACATAGAAAATACATGTTTAAAGGTTTCTCCTTTGTTGAAAAATGAGAGAGATTATGTGAAGGATTCATCTTTGGCAAAAAACATAGAGAAACATTTCTAGCTTGAAAATAAATAAGGTCAAAGGCACCCTTGGAAGTTTTCCATTCAAATTTGTGTGGACCAATGCATACACCATCAATTGGTGGAAATTATTATTTCTTGAAATTCATAGATGAATACACAAGAAAGACATGGGTGTATTTTCTAAGACATAAAAATGAAGTTTTTGAGGGCTTTTGCCAATTCAAGGATATTTTTATATTTCTTAAAAATAAAGTGGGAACTACATCAAAGATTTGAGAACCAATAAAAGTGGTAAATACATCTCAAATGACTTTCTACATTCATACGGAGCATGGAATTTATAAAAACTTTATAGCTAGGTACACACCTCAACAAAATGGTGTCACTAAAAGCTAAAATAGAAAAATAATGGAAATGGAAAAGAGTATGTTAAAGTATTTTTTTTTTCAAATGAATATTGGGTTGGAGGAGTAGCTTACACACCCTACATTATAAATAAAGTGCCATTAAAAAATTTACGAAACATCATTCAACCATGTAGTGGAAGAAAACATGGGGTTTCTCACAGTAGAGTATTTGGATGTGTGAGATATGCACATGTAGGAGATAAATTAAGAAATAAATTAGACTAAAAAGGGAAGAAATGAATATATGTGGGTTATAGTGATGAATCCAAGGCATATAAGATCTACAATCCAATAACCAAAAATTTCGTACTTAATATACATGTACAATTCATAGAAGACGAAGCAATAGGTTGAAGTTTGGAGAAGACAATTAATGAAAAATTAAGTCTAAAACAAAAAGGGAAATAAGAATTAGAAATAACATCTACTTCTTGAATGGTGACTCCTCCTACACCTATTCAAACTCAACAAATTATTCATTAAGGGACACCTTCAACAAGCAAAAGGATAGTCTCAACTATTCAAGAAAATACTCCTCCCACTCCGCAACAAAGATAAAAAACTCCACATTCTCCAAGTTCAACTTTAAGTGGCAAATTAAAGATTCTACCTTTGGAAAAAAAATCAAAAAATTAGTTGATATTTATGAGAGAAATGAAGGGAAAAGTGGCATAGGTAAAATTCTCTGTTTGTTATGTTCTCTCATTCTCTCATGTAGATAATCCAATTAATTTTGAAGATGCAATCAAGGAGGAGAAAAAGGTAGCAATAATGGATGAAGAAATATATATAATATAAAATAAATATACATGAGTGTTAGTGAATATTCAACTAGGAAAAGAAGTCGTAGGTGTAACCTGGGTCTATAAGAACAAAAACAATGTTGAAGGAAGGATATAAAAATATAAAGAAAGGTTAATTATTATGGGATACCAACAAAAACATAGAAGAGATTATGTCGAAACATTTGCACGAGTCATTAGTGGAAGAGATATGTTGAAACATTTGAGCCTGTGATACTAATGGAAAGGCTAAGAAGAATTTGGAAATACCAACAGAACACAAATGAAAGGTATATAAAATATATGTGAAATAAGCCTCACTAAATCGAATATTGAAAGAGGAAGTGTGTGGAAAGCAGGACAACCATAGCTCTGGCAAAAAATACTATGCATCTGATGGTCTGGTGAAGCCCCTATCAGGTAATTCTAACCCATCATCCTCAGATGTTAATCCATACATTTTTTCTAGTGCACACAGAGGGTTGTCTTTCAGTAAGGAAAATGGCTCTATGGATGTGGATAAGGAGGTCCCTCCAATGTCTAACGAGGTACCTCAGGACACCTCTAGTTTGGATGAGATTTGGGAGGTACCTAATAGAGGAGCAGTGCCTTGTGGGATGGACTTAGTTCAAAACACGAAGGATAGTAATTTACCCCATGTTGTCAATGTCCGGGGTGGTTGAAGGGATGGGACTGGGTCTAATTTATCCTTTCTCTCTGTATCTCCTGTCAAACCCTCTTTACCGCAATCTGCTATCTCCATGTCCACTCCTGACCCTCAACCTTCACACTCCCCTGTTGAGCCTTTGATTATATATGCTTCCATGCCTCCCCTCGAGTGGGCCTCTCCAATGCCTTCTCCCCCACACTCTTAGGAGAATAAAGATCTGAATTACACTGATTCCCCCAAAATTACTATTGGCTGTGACATTGAATCCTTTATTAGCAATCCCCTTCTTGATCTGGCCACTCTCACTGTTTTCGATAAAATTCCGAAGGATGGGGAAGTAGTCATATCTCCAACATCGGGTGAGAATATCACTGTGAGGAAAAAATCTAAGTCGGGTTCTAGACATTTTTGGGGTAGGGTGAAAAAGAAACCTCTTTTCCAGAATGAACTCTTGAATCTCACCGATGTGTCGATATCTTCTCCAAAGGAACTCAGGGTGCTTAGATCAAGCAACCCTCTGCCTGTTCCAAAATGACCCTCATCATCTACTTGAACATTTGGGGTATAGGCGACCCTGATAAAATCCTGCGCCTTAGAGAAATGCTACGGGAAAAGAAACCAAAGATTTTTCTCTTGCAAGAGACTTTATGTAACAGGGAAAAGGCTATCAGGACTGTTTTGACTATTTTCCCGGGATGGAACGCGGCTGGGGTACATGCAGTGGGACATGCTGGTGGTGTACTTGCTTTTTGGAACCCCTCCTTTGCTAAATTTCGGACATATAGTTTCATTGGTGGGATTATTTTGTCTTGTTGTATTTGGGGCCTCGAAGGCACCTATAATATTATTAATCTTTATGCTCCGTGCCGTGATAGGGCACAGTTTTTGGACTATATTCATCGATCGGACATTCTTCATATGGTCAATCTTATGGTCATTGGTGACGATAATGCTACCCTTCGATCTGATGAGTCATGGGGGACTCGGGCACGTAGGGACCCATTGGAAAGTAAAATTGGCTTGATTCTGGAGGTGGTGGGTCTCAAGGATATCAGACCTTCCCCAGTAGTTCCAACATGGACTAACTTTCGTGCAGATGGGGATTACATTGGAAAAAGGCTTGATAGAGCAATGGTAGGCGAATCCATATCACAATCTCTGGGGCAGATTAAATCAAGAGTGATGGTATTAGGGATATCTGACCATATGCCCATTTCCCCTTCTTGGAGGGCAGAACTGGTGTACTGGCAATTCAATTTAAATTTAATCAGGCTTGGTTGGTGGACCCTAGTTAAAATGAATTGGTTCGAAAGTGTTGGAGTGAAAATTCTTCTATTCTGGGTTCTTTTGGATGGGAAAGCTTCCAGGAAAATATGTAGAAAATTAAAAATTTGACTAAGGAATGGGAGATTCAAAAGAAAGCGACATTGCGGTTGGAACTTAAGGCAATTAATGAAATGCTTATCATTATTTTTCGGTTATTTCCATCCCTCATCCCTGATAAACAAACCTATATTCAGATTGAACTACTCCAGAAGAGAAATTTGGAGATCCTAAGAATTGAAGAATTATCTTGGAAGCTGAAAAGTAGAAATAAATGGTTGAAGGAGGGAGACCTGAATACTAAATTTTTCCATAAATGTGCTAATGACAGAAGGAACAAGAATTCTATATGGAAGATTTAGAAAGCAGATGGTATTTTTGTTTCTTCGACTCAGGAAATTCTGCTGGAAGCTTTTAATCATTTTTCATCCTTCTATAAGGAGGATTTGCGGGTTGATCCTCATTGTCAGCAATGGGTACTACAACATACTTATTACAGATTTGAAGATGAGGCCATCAATGCTTTAATGGCTGTTGTCTTGGTGGAGGAAGTGATTTCAACTTTGAAATATTTTGCCAACGATAGATGCCCAGGCCCAGATGGCTAGCCTGTGGAATTCTACTTTCACTTTATTGATATAATGGAAAATCAAATCACAAAAATTGTGGAACAAGGTCGGATCCTTGGACACATTCCCTCTAACATGAATTCCACCTTTTTGGCTTTGATTCCCAAAACTTCTGAACCCTTAACCTTTAAATATTTCAGGCCAATAGCATTATGCAACATCATCTATAAGATTTCCTCAAAAATCATAGCTAACAGAATCAAGCCAACTCTCTCTAAATCCATCTCCCTCGAACAATATGGATTCTTACAAGGGCGTTCCATTCATGATGCTATTAGGATCGCTCAAGAAGTATTACACCCTATGCATTCTGGTAGGAAGGAAGGCCTTATTCTGAAGATTGATCTCCTTAAAGCATATGATCGTGTTGATTGGTCCTACATCCATCTAATGCTGCTTAAGGTTGGTGTTCCTATTGGACCTATCCATTGGATTATGGGGTGCATTTCTTCAGTTCGTTATGTTGTCCTGGTTAATGGTATACCCACTTCTTTCTTCGAGGCTGGCCGTGGGCTGAGATAGGGTTGCACATTGTCACCATTGATCGTCATTATGGTTATGGATGGCCTCAGTTGTCTTATGAAGATGGCTTCTCAAGCGGGCTTTATTGCTTGCTTCTCCTTTTCAAAAACTGTAAGTGTATCACACTCTCTGTTCGTTGATGATATGCTCATCTTTGGAAGGACTGTTAGGAATCACTGGTTCTATGTTCATTTCATTCTTATAAATTTTTCTGCTGCCACTAGTTTATGTGTAAAAAAGGAGAAATCCTTTCTTATGTTTGAATTTGGGGATATGGGAGAGATCTCGTTCATTGCTAATTTCTTGGGTGTACAAGTTCATCCGTCTGTCGAAGGATTTTTATATTTGGGGTATAGGATTAAGCCTTGTGGGTACAAGGTGAAAGATTGGGTCTGGCTCGTGGAAAAATTCAAGAAGAAAATATCTAAGTGGACACATAAATGGTTGTCGTTGGGGGGTTGGTTCATTATGGTGCAAGCAGTCTTAAATTAGCTCATTTTTTATTGGGGGCACCTCTTTTACGTTCTGGGGAAAATCATCAATCAAATCAAATATATTATGGCTCGATTTCTATGGGGCGGACCAAACTTGGAGAATAAGTATCATTTGTGTAACCTTGGAACACTTTGCTGCCCAAAAGCTATGGGTGGCTGGGGTATAATCAACACCAGGGCATTCAATTATGCCTTGCTTACTAAATCTCTGTGGCGCGAGATTAATCTCATAGGCATTTGGTCTGAGATTATTGCTTGTAAATATTTGTTGGGGGATTCAATGTGTCTTTTATACTGCAATCAACTTAGATCCCCTCGCTCAATGTCTGCGGTGTGGGCTGGCTTTATGCGGATTTAATTTATATTGGCAGATGGTTTCACGTGGAGGTTCGGAAATGGTCACTCGATCCTCCTGCATGGGGACAAAATCCTTGGTATGACTAAGGTTCATACCTTTTCTGCTCCGATGCTTCACCGGTTGTCCTTGAAGGGGATAATTTTTTTATCACAAGCGATCCATTATTGGAACCACAGTGCTCCGGTCATTAAATCTGCAAATCAAATGGGGCTCTTGGGGCAGGCTGCTGCAGAATGGTCAATTTTTATGATTAAAGTTCAGATGGCTGGTTTATGCCTCTCTAATGATGGGGATAAAATTCTCTAGGGAGGTAAGTATAAGAAAGAGGCTCCGATGGTGAAAAGCATCTATTTCAACATCAACATTATTGCTAATTTTGAGCTGTCGGCTTTAGGGTTTGAGAAATTATGGAAAATGAATATACCTACAAAAATCCTTCTTTTTGGATGGCTAGTATGGAGAAGGAAAATTCTCACGTGGGATGGTTTAACCAAGAGGGGTGTATCTGGTCTGGGCTAGTGTGTTTTCTGTCACCTAAATGGGGAATTGATTGCTCACTTATTTTTTTCTTATCTTGTGATCCTTAATATCTGGAAGCTTTTTACACCTTATATTATCCATGATTCATGGACCCCTGTTAATTTTCTGGAAGCAGCAAACAGGTGGGACAATCTCAAAGGGAAGTTTCAATCATTGCCTTTCTTCTTTATATGGGATATTTGGTTGCATAAGAACCAAATTATCTTTCAGTGTATGCCTCTTAATGTTGGGCGCATATTCAGTGATATTATGTGTTGGATTGATGATAGAGTGATCCCAATGGACACAGTTGCTAATGGGTCTAGAAGGATAGACCTCACCCCATTTCTCTTCGTGTAGTCTTCTTTGATGGTGCTTGTGTGGATCGCGTGATGGGTTGTGGGGCTTGGGTCAAGCTGTCAAAGGATGAGAGGATTCTTATTTGCTGGAATGGTGGTCCCGGTACAAATAATTTGGCGGTGCTAATGGCTCTGTGGTCTGGTCTGTTGGCAACAAGGAACCTAAGTTTGGAGAACATCCATATATATGGTGATTCTGAGATCATAATACAAGCAATCTTGGGCAGGTTTAATATTTCCTCTTATGGATGTGTTGGAAGGTTTAAGAGAAAGAAACTGTTATGGTCTTTCAGGTCTAATATTTCCTCTTATGGATGTGTTGGAAGGTTTAAAAGAAAGAAACTGTTATGGTCTTTGCTGAATTCTCCGCCCATGGTTAATATTTATAGAGAGAACAATACTAGGGTTGACAGATTGTCTAAAGCTCGGGTACAGATGGAATTTTTCTTTATGCATATTACTCATATTTTGAATGGCAGGGAGGTTTGGGCAGATAAACTACCCATCCCATGATCATTTTTTTTTCTCAGAACTGCATTTGGTTCCGTATTTGGACTTACAACAACCGAGCCAAAATTATCTCAGATAATATCCTCCTCGTGCAGGTGAGCCAGTTTATTTATTCTTTATTCTACAGGTGCAAGCGAGCCACTTCAGGATGTTTTATTAATAGCAAGCGAGGCTGATCCCTGGATGATTCATATATTGCAAGCGTGGCTGTTACAAGTCAGTTTTTCCTTCACCCTCATGTCTGTACATCTCTGTTCCTTTTTTGGAAGTTGGTGGCCTTTGTATTTTTTGGATAGGGTCTAGTTATAGGTTTTCTCTGGATCCTAGTTTTTGTTGTGGTATTATGTTGCTGTTCTGTATAGTTTTATGGGACCAGCTTTCAGATATAATTTGTGGATTCATGTTCATATTTTTGCCTACGTCACTCTCTGTAAGAGTATATGGGGCCTAAAAAGTTGTATAATACTGCATCATCTATGCTCTATTATCCCATTGATACATTGATGCCACGCACTGTATCATAATGTATATCATGTACTGTTTTGCATATCTTAATATATAAAACAACATTTTTTTTCCTTAAAAAAAAAGAAAGAATAAGTTTCAACTTTCAAGGTGCGAAAAATAGAGTCTCAGTACAAAGATATTCACCATTGTATGGTGTTAATCTTAGTTGATGTCAAGAAAGAGAGCTATAAGACCCCAAAGGTACGGAAGTCGCGAAAACCATCATTTATGAAAGTCAAGAAAAATTGCAGTCTTGATAGAATCGATTTGTAAGGGTAAATCGCTCTTCAAATTTTGCCATCAAAATTATTAAGATAAATTATTTTAGGTTTTTTTTTGTTAATGCTAAAATAAAAATGAATATTATCAAGAAGTAATTTTTATGATTTTTGTACTGAAATTAGGTTCTGTTGAGTTACCAAATTGTCATGGAATGAAATAATCTCTTAATACCACATACCTTAGATTTATGTTAGCTTTTAATTTACTAAGAAATCTCTTTTATCTCTTAATACTACACAACCTAGATTTATGTTAACTTTGAATTTACTAAGAAATCTCTTTTATTTTTTTGGAATAAAATGAGATTTTATCTTTATAAATGATCTGTATAAATGAAAATCATATGTGCATACTAGATTAAAATTGCTCTGAATTATTTCTAAAACTGTTTTTCTTTCTAATTAATTAATAATAACAGTATTTAATTCTAAATTAAAACTATTTCAATCTCTAACATCAAAATCAATAATCAATTGTTCATAATAATACATGTAACAGTGACAAAATCAATAATCAATTGTTCATAATAGTACATGTAACAGTAACAAAATCAATAATCAATGGTTCATAATAGTACATGTAACCGTGACAGTTTGAAAGAATTGTTTTCAACTATTTACATTTACATCTTAAATATTATAATACATAATTTACCATCTGTAATATATAATAAGAATTAATATTTACTTTATGTTGAATATATATATATATATATATATATATATATATATATATATATTTTCTTTGGCAAATCGTGTTTATATACCCTGTCTCTGAAAATTTGTCTTTTTTGGTTAGACGTTAAACCTATTGTGAGGTGGTTACTTGAACCTAGCCATAGCGAACATTATTTTCTATGCTATCGGCCCAATTTTAAATCTAACAAAAGACAATGTATGGGCCGATAGCATACGAAATAAGCATCGCCCCTGTCCATGGGCGGTTTTGAAGATCAAATCACTTTTCCGCACGTGTATATGGTTGAGTCTCACATCACTTTTTCCACACGTGTATATGGCTGAGTCTCAGCACTAGATTTCCAGCATAATACCTCCCATAAGTGACTTTCATGCCACGTTTGTGCCTCTCTCTTAATTTAGAGCTGCTCATGGGCAACATTCTATGCGGTCGAAGGATATTTCTTTTATATATATATACATATAAAATCATGATCAAAACCCTACTTGTAGTTCTTTTGCTTGACCGTTAACCGTAGTCTACAACCGGTGGCTGGAATTATTTGCTTGGCCGTTAACCCTAGTGTATAACCCGTGGTTTTGAAGTCGTAACCACATCAGCCGCAACTGTTGATGCACTTGGAATACATTCGTATACGTTACCGTCATGTCGCGTTTTTCAGCCGAGCTTGTTTCTGTGTGAGCTAATATTATGCCATGTATAGCATTTTTTCACGCTGGGGTGTGTGGACTTTAGAATTTGATAGCTGCGTTGGTTCAACCTTTAAGTGGTGTTTTTAAAAATGGCTTTAAACCGTTTTCTCGCCCCTGCTATCATAGAGCTTCTGCTATGTATTTAAATATGGAAAATTCCTTTGTTGAAAAGCAGTAGCCGCGTGACCGTGACCATGCCCATGTTAGAGAACATGAAGATGGTTTTTCAAGATATCAATTGCTAAAAACATGAAGTTGCTTTGTTTGCCCATGTTAGAGAACATGAGGCTGGTTTTTCAAGATATCAATCGCTAAAAACATGAAATTGGTTTTTTCAAGATATTAATAGACTTTTAGCAATTGTATTTCATATTTATTTAAAAGAAATCATTATTTTTTAATAAAAAGAAAGTTCTTTAAAATTTTGTGCTTTTCACTAAATAGTACTATGGAAAACCGTAGGTTATTAAAATTAAATGTCTTAAAATCAGTCATGTTTATATGAGATTGAGAAATTTATTATTATTATTTTAATGAAGGAAAGAATGAAAATGAATAATAGTTTATTTTAATTTATCTATGTTATAATCACATTTCATTTATTTTTTAGATTTTTCATAGTATCTACTTTCCACATTTTAAGTTACCAGAGTTAAGATGATATTTTAAAGTAATAAAATTATGGTGTTTTAAATCTTTTATTATTTATTTTTTAAAATAGAAATAAAAGTTTAAAGAATTTTAATTAATCTCTGAGCTAATAAATGATATAAATCTAATAAAAAATAATAATCAAACTATATTTAGCTAATGTAAATCATTAACCATATATATATAATTCATAATTAATAATAATTAAAAAAATTTCATAATAGTTTTTTATATTAATTTCATTAATTTAAATATAATATTTTTCTATGAGAATTTCAGTTTTTTATATATATATTCAATCTAAAAAAACTTTTAATAAAAAGTTAAAAAATTACTTTAATGTTCAGGTTATGGTTATAATATGTATAATCTATCATGAACATCATTCTTATAATCATCTTATTTCATAATTTTTTTTCATTAAAGCTTGACTGTGGTGATATTTGTAATTGATGTTGAGATATACTATGTGAATGTTTGGTGGGTTAATTTGAGTAGTTGAACATTGTGAATTATAAATAAAATGTCACTAGGCAAAGTCATTGCACTGTCTACCTCTATAAATAAATTATTAGACCTTATAAAAAATTTATTAAACCTTATTGAATATCCATTGGGAGGTTATGCTTTCCATTGGAAGTAATTAAAGTAATTAAAAAAATAAGAAGTATGGTTGATAATGTAATTGTTGTTATTAGTTCATTATAAGTTTAATTGAGTAATATTCATACATGAATTGTTGAAAGTGAGTAGAAAACAAAAAAAAAATATGGATATTAGTCTTCAAAAATAGGTGAATCCCCAAAACATTTAAATATGTTATCTAAAATAAAATAATAAATACATGCATATTAGATCTATAATAAAAGTTTCACCATAATCCAATTTTAATATATAATAAAATTTTATCCTAAAAATCTTAACTGAATATTAAACAATCTTGAATATTTAATTATGATTAAAACTTTAATTTGCTATACATTTACTCCTATTGTATAAAATGTTGTTTATAATTAAGGAAATAAAATCTTTAAATAATTAATTAATTAATCATAAAGGTTATGTTTAATTTAAATATTTTTTATTATATATTAAATATATAATTGAAGGTTCACAATAATCCAAATTTAATATATAATAAAATTTTATCCTAGAAACCTTATTAGGTGTTATAAAAAAAAATAAACAAAAAAATAGGATCTTAGAGGATCCTATCGTTAAGGATTTTAGGTGTTAGGGGTGAAGTATTAATGGGTTATGGGTTAAGCGTTAATGGTTTAGGGGTTTATGGGTTAAGGGGTTATGAGTTTAAGTGTTGGTGGTTTAGTGGTTTAGGGGTTTAGAGGTTTAGGGTTTTAGGGTTTTAGGGGGTTAAATGGGTTAGGGGTTGGGAATTAGGATTTAAGGGGTCAGGGGTTAAGGGTTATAGGTTTAGGGTTTATGGGTCAAATAGGTTTAGGGTTTTAGAGGTTTAGGGGGTTGGGGGATTTAGCAGTTAAGGATTTTAGGGGTTAGGGGTTAAGGGGTTAAGGGGTTAGAGGTTTAGGGGGTTAAATGGGTTAGGAATTTAGAGGTTTAGGGGGTTAGGGGATTTAGCAATTAATGATTTTAGGGGTTAGGGTTTTGGGGTTAAATGGGTTAGGGTTTTAGGGGTTTTTGGGGTTAAATGGGTTAGGGGTTTGGGGGTTTAAGGGGTTAATTGGGTTATGGATTATGGTCATTTCTTAGGTGAACAAGGCACAATATAGTTGTAGTAATTGTAACTTGGTCAAGTTGTTATAGTCAAGGCAAGACTTGGTTGGGTTCCCAAGTCCCAAAAAAAGTAAGGGTAATTGTGAGGGCATGATAACTAAGGAGTGTCGATGCGTGCCAAGGATTGAAAAGGCATGCTAACACATGCCAGAAAGTGTCAATGGTGTTGAGGAGTATTAGGGAGTGTCAGGACATCGCAAGGGAGAACTAGGTCAAAATGCATGGAAATGAACGAATATGTGTGTGTGCCAAGTAGTGTCAATGAATTCCAAGTGTCTCAAGGATAAAGTGTGTTACGAGAAGGCCAAAATAAGACTTGTAGGAGGTAAGCCTAAGGTTAGATAAAGGGTTGGAAAAAGCAGTTTCAGACAAAGGGAAACTTTGGGTTGGGCACAACATTGATTTTCTAGTGACTTGGTTGGGTTCCCAAGTCGCAAAAAAAGTAAGGCTATCTATGACAGCATGAAAGCTAAGGAATACCAAGGTGTGGCAAGGAATGCCTAGAATTACTAACACATGCTAGGCAATTCCAAGGCATGATAGGTATTCCAAGATGTGTCAGGTGCCAAGGTGTGCCATGAACACATGTTAGGGAGTGTGAGGGCCAAGTGTTAGGGAAATACAAGGGAGCACTAGTTTCAAATGCATGGAAATGAAGTATCATCTAGTTCCAAGTGTGCTAAGAAGGGAGTGACACGGTATTATAGGAAGTGACAAGGCATGTTAGAGTGGTAGGGAAGAATATAGAGATGTTCCAAGTGCCAAGGTGTGCCAATGTGTGCTAAGGAGTGCTAGGGAGTGCCAGGAAAACATAACAGAGCACTAGGTCAAAATTCATAAATGAATGAATAAGAGTGTGTGACAGGGAGTGTTAGCGAGTGCTAGGTGTCTCGTGGAGGGAGTACCATGGTATGATAGGCAGTGCTAAGTCATGTTATAGTGTCAGGGCGACATGGATCCAAGATGTGCCTGGTGCCACGGTGTGCCAACGTGTTCTAGGAAGTGTTAGGGACTTTCAGGGAAACATAAAGGAGCATTTATGTTGTAGCCATTGGAGAAGTATTTATGTTGTAGCCATTGCAGGACCCCGAGAATTTTTTTCCATGGAGAATTATTTACGTTGTATCCATTGCATTAAAGAAAGAGGTCTATCAATGCTTTTTTGTATGTGTTTATAAATTGGAAGAGAGAAATCATAAACAAGAAGGGCCTGAAAGAACTGAACAAAGAAATGGAGATCACTGGGATAAAGTTGATGGCATTGGAGTTGGTAGTTTCAGACTGTCACAAGGGCATCCAAGACAACCATGACCTGATTGAAGAAGTGGAAAACAAGTTGGCAGTCCACATTAAGGAAGATATCAATCCATTTTCAACTAAACTATATATATAACCATGGCTCTCTCTACTCACAATATTTCATTGAGATTGTGTTAGGTATATGTTATTAACCTATGCTTGTGTCTATTTAAATGGATACTATATTGATAGCCCAAAAACGAGGCATTTTGGATTGTCTATAGTTTGTACTAGTTCTGAAAAAGAACTAGAAACAATTAATCTCTCTGGCTGCAAAAAGTATTCTACTTGTTGTGTTGGGGAGTTTCTCTCAGGAAATTTATGGATAGCCCGACATATTTTTTATATACGTACTGTGCAGAACCTTTATAAATCTACTTGTCAAATCAGGGTCAATGCAATACAAAAACATTTTCCCCAAAACAAGCACAAGATCAAGCCAACATGTGTGATGTGTGCATTTAAAGAGATGGATAGGTAGGTTTACCCTTACGAGAACATGGTATCTTAAAATCTAACCACAATTGGTGAGTGAAAGCATTTGTGAAATGGCATCATGAGTGGAGCCTTTTCCAAAAGAGATTATTCATTTACATTACAATATATACAACATGTAGTTAGTGTTCCATCCATGTTAGCGCACACACCTAATGGTATTAGTCCTTAAACTGGTAGGAAAAAAATGATTTTATATATTCACATACAGGACAGTCACAAGATGTCAACAAAATCACATACTTATCGAAATCCTCAACCATGAATATGCTAAATTGCTTCCAAATGTGCTTGCAACTAGGTAGGCATCAAAGACAATCATTGCAATGGGTTAAGGGGATCTAAGAGAGAATTATGTAAGGAGTCTCAACCCCTTGGAGAAGGAAAGTTGAGAACAATAATTAGCATGAACAAACAAAGAATCCAGTGAGTTAATTTTAGAGGTGTATCCCTTTGTAAACAAGCATCCGTAAGCTTGTTAGAGTTAGTATGAATACTTACTAGAGGTTGAGTAGTCTTCACATCACCAACCACATCCAATTGAAAGGTGCCAACCCCTACAATAAAAATGATGTCTCCAAATAAGGTGTAGTTAATACCAATAATATCACCTTATGAATCTATTACAATATGATTTGGAAAGTACGTTTCCATACATGTGTGAAAGAAACAATCCATTTGGTTAGCAAAAGGAAGTCTTTTTGAAGACCTCAAGAAACCCCCTTGAAGGAGATAAGAAGGGTTTGAAACCATACAATACAAGTCGATCTATGAACCCTATTTCTGATGTGTTCTATGCATGTGTTTGTTCACTCGGTTTGACATGTGATAGAAAATATATGAAGCCTTTTTTTCCACGTATCATCTTCATTAGATATCATGTTGCTAAGAATGAAGTGTCTGGATTACAGTTAAAGTTCCTATTTTAGTTTGTTGTCTTTTTTTGTCTTTTAGAGTACAAATATTTTTGGTCTACTATGCTAAGGCAGTTTGGCTTTCAAATATTCAAGGAATATGTGAGCTAATATAAGACCATATTGTAATATTTGAAATAACATGATGAACTATTTAGCAAAATTTATGGTGTTGGATGGATTGAGATGTTTATTTTTGGACGGATCGATGTACATCTCTTTAGCCAATAGACAAAAATCATTAAGCATTGTTGCAAGTATGTTATTGACATGTTGAAGTGCCATTGAGACTTAGAGGTAGAAGATTTAGACTTGTATGTTGTCACCTATCCGGGTGTGATGATACCTTGTGGAGGTAGGCAAAGTTTCCATTTTTTTAACTCTTGGATATATTCTATACGCTCTTGAGAGAATTTCAACCTTTTAAATAAAATTACAATCAAATGTACGTTCATGCAATAGTTACTAATTGATTTGGGGGTGACTCAACAAATTGTAGCATGTTGGCTTGTTGAATTTGTTAATAAGTTAAGGGCTTGGTAAATTTGAAAGCTTCAGTGGGATTTATTGCGGCTGTATGTGTTTTAGAGAAGCGAGTTTGGAGTGGTGGTTGTGCTTCCTTTATTGAAATTTATTTCCTTGGTTCTTCTTCTTGTGCATTCCCACTGTGGTATCTTCTCGTTTGCAAATATTTTCTTATTATGTACAGAAAAAGTTCTTGTTGCATCCTTGAAAAAATTGCACAAATGTCCTGAGTTTTCTCGCTTCTTTCAATTGGGCTGGAAATTTCCACCTCAAGAGGGTTGTTGGTTGTTTTCTAACTAAATTGTTAAAACATTTTTTCTTGTTTTATTTATTTATTTTTTCTTCAAGGAGGTGTTTCCTTTAAATTCTAGAAGAAGCATTGCAGGTGGCCTGATTATAGTTGTCATTAGAAGTTGTCAGTGATCATGGGCAAGACAACCCTCAGAGGGTGAAAATTGGGTATGTTATACCTATGCAAAACGTTGGCTAACATCTAATTAGATATGTTATACATAGTTCACAATTAGGAGATCGTGGACCATACAATTTCACATAAAAATGCACTACTCCTCAAATATCAGGGTAAGAGCAAGATTATTTATTGAATATAGTTTAGTCACATGATACAACTATCCCACAACTCTACAGTAGAGAGACCAACATGGAACGACAAACTTAAAATTGATCGATGCACTCACTTTCATGGGAATCTCATGAAAATTTTTATTTTCTTATATAATGCACTTTTACCCACATCTTGAGATCACATGAAAATGACATTCATAATAAATTTTTCAGGGTGAAGTAATTCATTTTCCCTGCAAGATCAAGTTACGCAGCTATAATGTCGTGTTTTTTTGTACATCTGACTGGAAACATACCTTGCAGGAATTTTGAAGGAAATCCCACTCAAATTATCAAGAATCTCCAGCTGATCTCATTAAAAAAATATGTTTCTCCTTATATGTTGATTATTCTTGCTCTTCACTGTGTTTTGTATATAAATTCATTTCAATTCATTCATATCAGATATACTCTGGCTCTTGGTTCCAATTTAAAGGTCGAGTTATCATCATTGTTTGTTTTTATTTATTTGGAAAGTGCTTGTGGTAATTTGAAGAGTTTGCAAGGGACATGAATCTCAAATAGTTGCTGACTGGGCTAATGCAAGTTTTATATGTAAAATGTGCGGCTTCAATCACTCATGTCTCAAATTTGGCCACGCATTCAGGAGCTAGAATGGTCATCTTTCACCCACATTTATCATGAGCTCAATAAACTAGCAGATAATCTCTCCGAGGAGGCATTCAATTAGTAGCCAGCTGATGAATTATCAGCAAGATCAAGGTTGTGGCACACCCAAAAAAACGACAACTCGCAAAATTTAAGCTAACAACAACCCCTACTCATGAAGCTGACAACTTGTCTCCCTCAAGGACCACTATCTTCTCCTTCATCAGACAATACTTCCTCAACAACTCACTCAACTGCATCATTTCTATACCCCCAACAATCTATTTATGTTATTGTAACCATAACGTTTTTCGAATAATCTAATGTTTCATAGGTGAATGTCAAATGCCAATTTACTATTTGAAAATCAAATTTTCATCCCTTGTACCTAATGAGCCTTCTTCATTGAATATTTTTTTGAATGGTGTTTTGTTACTAACTTTTATCATTCAATGATTTCTTATATGTCGAGATTCTTCTCTATTTCATGCCTTACAATGTTTCCTTTGCAACATCTGGTGCAATTTTTAGTTTAAATTTTTGTAGATATTTAAAAAATAACAATTTTACTTCATGGAATGTAACTCAATTGACAATCACCTTGCTATGAAGTTATATTATGTTATAACATGAGATTCAAAGTTCAAATCCCCTCAAGTGGCTAACCAAAAAATAATATTTTTTATATATTTATTTATTATATTTTTAGAATGTGGTTTTATTGAAAAAAGAAAAATATAATATAAAAGGAATAAATATTAAGACATGATCAAATTTCATGTGGTTTGAATATCTATTTTTAAATAAAAAATATAATTGTCCACTATCCACTCATGGATATTTTAATGCAAACTTCCGAATGTTAATGATTTTGTCTTAATTGCTAGCTATCTTAAATGGGTTTCGTCTTAATTGTCATTGTCTTAAGTCGCCATTGTCTTGAATATAAAGTTTTATCTTAAATATTTTTGTCTTAAAGTTCTTTTGTCTTAAACAAAAAAAGTTTGTCTTAAAATATTTTTGTGTCAAATTGCCTTTGTATTAATTTTTTTTGTCTCAAAGTGCTTTTGTCTTAAATATAAAGTTTTGTCTTAAAATGTTTTTGTCTCAAACTCTTTTTGTCTTAAATATAAATTTTTGTCTTAAAATCATTTTGTCTTAATTTTTTTTGTCTCAAATTGTTTTTGTCTTAAATATTTTTGTCTTAAATCATTTTTGTCTTAAATATAAAGTTTTGTCCCAAACTATTTTTGTCTTACACTATTTTTGTCTTAAATTTTATCTTTAAAACAATTCAATTAATATTAAATTTTAATATAAAATAACTAAAATAAAAAAATGACTTTTTAAGACAAAAGATTTCTTTTGTCTTAAAAAAAAATGTCTTAAAACACCCCACACCCCACAAGTAGTAGTGTTCACTGATATATATTTTACGAAGATTTTACGAAGATTTCACTTTTTGCTGTGCGCGTAACTGGGTGTAAAGCTGAGTCGTGAAAGAATTCCGTGAATCTTGATTTACTTTGGGTGTAATAAGCTGAAGCTATGAAGATTTTAATTTTATTTCGATATGTGCAATTCTATGTACTACTCTATTGTGGAATCTATTTTCTCTTTGAATTTGCCCATATTACTGTGTTTTTATTGCGCTTTATCTTCTGCTTTTTACTTCACCGCTATCGTCTTTGTGAATAAGTTTCATCTTTCGAGTTGCGAAAAATAGAGTCTCCGTACAAAGATATTCACCATTGTATGGTATTCAACTTAGTTGATGTCAAGAAAGAGAGCTATAAGAGCCCAAAGGTACGGAAGTCGGAAAAACCATCATTTATGAAAGTAAGAAAAATTGCAGTCTTGATAGAATCGATTTGTAAAGGTAAATCACTCTTCAAATATTGCCATCAAAATTATTAAGATAATTTTTTTTTTTATGTTTTTGTTAGTTAGTGCTAAAATAAAAATGAATATTATCAAGAAGTAATTTTTATGATTTTTATACTGAAATTAGGTTTTGTTGACTTACCAAAATGTCATGGAATGAAATAATCTCTTAATACCACACAGTCTAGATTTATGTTAGCTTTGAATTTACTAAGAAATCTCTTTTATTTTTTTGAAATAAAATGAGATTTTATCTTTCTAAGTGATTTGTATAAATAAAGATCATATATGCATACTAGATTAAAATTCCTCTGAATTATTTTTAAAACTATTTATTTTTAACTAATTAATAATAACAATATTTAATTCTAAATTAAAACTATTTCAATCTCTAACATCAAAATCAGTAATCAATTATTCATAATAATACATGTAACAGTAACAAAATCAATAATCAATTGTTCATAATAGTACATGTAACAATAACCCTAACCATTTGAAAGAATTGTTTTCAACTATTTACATTTACAGCTTAAATATTGTAATACATAATTTCCTTTAATAAAAGTTAATATTTACTTTTATGTTGAATATATATATATATTATGTTTTATATATATATATATATATAATAAAAGTTAATATTTACTTTTATGTTTTATATATATATATATATATATATATATATATATTCCTTGGCAAATCGTGTTTATATACCCTGCCTCTGAAAATCTGTTTTCTGGTTACGCGTTAAACCTTTTTTTCAGAGGAAAAAAAATGTTGATTATATTAGTTTATAAACAGTACATGAGCATATTGATCTCAGCCGTGTTAGAAATACAGCGAGATTACCACAGATTAATGGTCCCATACAAAAAAAACTCATTTACAGAGAAAATGAGCCTCATGACTACGGCCATCCATCATTCTATTGACAGATATAACAATATATAATCAACCATACAGACTATGTATAATAAGCAAAAGATGTGGAACCGCCCACCATGATCTGGATATACCGCATAGAAATATGATGATGCAATTAGTGCAATAGGCCGGTCACCATGTAACCAAATGAAACTGTGTCGTCTTCAGCATCCCAAACTGCCCAAAAGGATTTATGATATATCTGACAGCCGAAAAATATATATCAAAGCATCATATGCCCCAATGATCACACCAAAGTACCTGTAGCCTTCCTATCCCGCTCGTTTTCCGTAGACCGGCTCGCTTGAGATATATCTGCCCTGTTTTGTTGTCGTAGATAATGAGAAGAATGCACTGTTAATGAGTATGGTGCCACCAAACAAGGGGACCCTCCCTATCCATCAAAAACTATAATGCTTATAGAAATATAAAAAGTAAAAAACCCTGTATTATGGAATGGGAAAGGAGAAAGCCTCTATCTGTCGTCCATCCAGATAATGAGAAACCATTATGATGCCAAAATCTGCTTCAAGGCTCTTTTTTGATAACTTATCTGCCCTCGTATTGCCTTCACGATATATGTGATTTATGGATGGACAGCCCAGTTTTTTCCATAAACTCTGTGTTCTGTCAATCCACCCTTGGAGATGCGGAGTCATCATATGGTAGCTGTTTGTGACCCAGTTAATTATGAGTTGAGAATCCTCATATATGCTGAGTCCCTGTAGTTGCATATCATAAGCAAACAGGAGGCCACCCCACAATGCCATGATCTCCGCCTTGTTGTTGGTGCCAGGGCCCCCATTCCAGAAGATATTGTATCGCTCCGTGCCAGATACTTTGATCCAGACACCGCATCCAATCATGCCCTCATCTGATGCCCCATCGAAATATATAGCAGGCAAACTGATCTGATGTGACGCGGTTGCTGGAACCTATCCATGGGCGGTTTTGAAGATCAAATCACTTTTTCCGCAGGTGTATATGGTTGAGTCTCAGGACTAGATTTCCATCATAATACCTCCCCATAAGTGACTTTCATGCCACGTTTGTGCGTCTCTCTTAATTTAGAGCTGCCCATGGGCAACATTCTATGCGGTCGAAATCATATTTCTATTATATATATATATATATATATAATCATGCTCAAAACCCTACTTGTAGTTCTTTTGCTTGGCCGTTAACCCTAGTGTATAACCCGTGGTTTTGAAGTCGTAACCACATCAGCCGCAACTGTTGATGCACTTGGAATACATTCGTATAAGTGACCGTCATGTCGCGTTTTTCAGCCGAGCTTGTTTCTGTGTGAGCTAATATTATGCCATGTGTAGCATCTTTTCACGCTGGGGGGTGTGGACTTTAGAATTTGATAGCTGCGTTGGTTTAACCTTTAAGTGGTGTTTTAAAAAATGGCTTTAAACCGTTTTCTCGCCCCTGCTATCATAGAGCTTCTGCTATGTATTTAAATATGGAAAATTCCTTTGTTGAAAAGCAGTAGCAGCGTGACCGTGACCATGCCCGTGTTAGAGAACATGAAGTTGGTTTTTCAAGATATCAATTGCTAAAAACATGAATTTGGTTTGTTTGCCCATGTTAAAGAACATGAGGCTGGTTTTTCAAGATATCAATTGCTAAAAACATGAAGTTGGTTTTTTCAACATATTAATAGACTTTTAGCAATTGTATTTGATATTTGTTTCAAAGAAATTATTATTTTTTAATAAAAGGAAATTTCTTTAAAATTTTATGCTTTTCAATGAGTAGTACTGTGGAAAAAATTATAGTTTAATAAAATTAAATGTCCGAAAATCACTCAATTGCTAAAAACATGAAGTTGGTTTTTTAAAGATATTAATAGACTTCTAGCATTTGTATTTGATATTTATTTCAAAGAAATTATTATTTTTTAATAAAAAGAAAATTCTTTAAAATTTTGTGCTTTTCACTAAATAGTACTACTTAAAAACGGTAGGTTATTAAAATTAAATGTCTTAAAATCACTCATATAAACATGAGATTGAGAAATTTATTATTATTATTTGAATGGAAGAAACAATGAAAATGAATAATAGTTTATTTTAATTTATCTATCTTATAATCACATTTCATTTATTTTTAAAAAATTTCATAGTATCTACTTTCCACATTTTAAGTTACCAAAATTGAGATGATATTTTAAATTAATAAAATTATAGTGTTTTCAATCTTTTATTATTTATTTTTTAGAATAGAAATAAAAGTTTAAAGAATTTTAATTAATCTCTTAGCTAATAAATATATAAATTAATAAAAAATAATAATCAAACTATATTTAGCTAATGTCAGTGATTAACCATATATATAATTCGAAATTAATAATAATTAAAAAAAAATCATAATAATTTTTTATATTAATTTTATTTTAATTAAATATTTTTCTATTAATATTTATTTTAATTATTTTTTCCAATTATATATATATATATATATATATATATATATATATATATAAAATTGTTTTTGTTACTCGCATGAATTAAACTTAAGTAAAGAGAATTTCAATTATATATATATATATATATATATATATATATATATATATATATATATATATATTCAATCTAAAAAAACTCTTAATAAAAAATTAAAAAATTACTTTAATCCTCAAATTATGGTTATAATATGTATAATCTAGCATGAAGATCATTCTCATAATCATCTTATTTCATAATATTTTTGCATTAAAGAGTGACTATGGTGATATTTGTAATTGATGTTGAGATATACTATCCAAAGGCAGTTTGGTGGGAAGGATTCGGTGTAGCTGAATGTATTGTAGAATTGTGCAAATAAAATGTCACTAGGAAAAATACGATCACTAAACCTCATAAATAAATGTTAGAACTTATAAAAAAAGTATTAAACCTTAATAAATATCTTCAATGAGTGAATAGTCTGTTTTCATTTGAATCTAATTAAAATAATTAAAAATAATATGGTTGATAATGTAATTGTTGTTATTAGTTCATTATAAGTTTAATTGAGTAATATTCATACATGAATTGTTGAAAGTGAGTAGAAAAAAAAAATATGGATATTAGTTTTCAAAAATAGTTGAATCCCCAAAAAATTTAAATATGTTATATAAAATAAACTAATAATTAAATGGATATTACATCTATAATAAAAGTTTCACCATAATCCAATTTTAATATATAATAAAATTGTATCCTAATAATCTTAACTGAATATTTAATTATGATTAAAACTTTAATTTGCTATACATTTAGTCCTATTATATTCAATTTTTATTATAATTAAGGAAATAAAATCTTTAAATAATTAATTAATTAATCATAAAGGTTATGTTTAATTTAAATATTTTTTATTATATATTAGATATATAATTGAAGGTTCACAATAATCCAAATTTTATATATAATAAAATTTTATTCTAGAAATCTTATTAGGTGTTATAAAAAAAAAAAAAAAAAACAAAAAATAATATCAAACAATGAAAAAAATAATATCAGATCAGTACTTAATCTTAAATCCTTAATTTGATTGCAATTTTAATTTGCTATATTTTTAATTTTATTTTATTATATTAAATTTTTATTATAATGAGAGAAATAAACCTTTTAAATAAATAATTATAAAATTAATATTTAATAATAATTTCTCTTATCTTTTCATCATTCTAACACAATTTTGATTATATATTTTCCAATATTAATACAACATCATTGAGAAATAAAACCTTTAAATAAATAGTTATAAAATTAATATTTAATAATAATTTCTCTTATCTTTTCATCATTCTAACACAATTTTGATTATATATTTTCCAATATTAATACAACATCAATCCTTCATTAATTGACTCTTCATCAATTGACTCTAACACTAGTGACAAACATACCGAATATAAACGTGAGTTTGAGTAAGGATATAATTGTTCCATTTCAGGAGACATAGCAATAACTACTAATACATAGACACGGGCCATAAGGTTTGCAGAATTATTTTGGATGGGGACATGGGCCAGGATATTCGGATTGAATTTTACAAATTCTAAACTTTTCCTACATTATTAAAACTAGTGATTAATTCACCGGGATTTAAACCCAGGGATAGAAAATAAAAATAAAAAATCAGTCTCAGCAGGTTTTATCTTTTCCTGTATTTTCAATCCTTACTTTCAAAATACCCCAATACATTCGCACAAAGAGTACTACCAATTGAATAAGTTGAATAACGCACGTGAAGAGAAGAGGATACCACGTATTAATCGATTTAAAGGTTTTCTAATTTATTTTATATATTTCTAATTTATTATATATATATATATATATATATATATATATATATATATTTTATATAAATAATTAATATAATGATATATTAGGTTTTTAGTTAAAATTTTATCAATTTATTCGAGTAGTCTTTAGTGTGCCTTTTTGAAGGCTTTTAAGATGACTTTTTACGGTGTAATTTCTCTAAATTCTGGGAGGAATTTAGTGAAAAGAGCAGTTTGATTGCTAACTTTGCACAATCTAAGTGGGTGTTGAATCGATATATAGAGTCAAAAAACCAGTTTGAATAACAAAAACCAAGATTTTAACTCAAAAATTTTCACCTGATTCGGCACCTGAAACTTCAAAAAATCACACTAAAAACAACTCCAAATTTATTATATCATACAAATTTTGTGTACCCTTTACTACCACTAGGAAACAAAATAAACTGACAACATATGGATTTATATGGATTTATTTTTTTGTAGTCTTGCATTCAAGATACTATACAATAGTGAGAGTATGAACAGAAGGATTGTGTTTAAAACTAAAAAAATTTGAGACTTAGGTTAATAAATTGAATAGAAAAACATATAACAATTAATTGTTGCGAACAACTTGAAGACTATGTAAAGTCAGATGGATCCACTTTTATGGGTTGTTTTCCTTTCCGAGGGAAGATTCCTAAAAGGTGAGGTAGGTGTAGATGTATTTCAATTTTTACAAAGTAAATGTATTTCATCAAATTGGAGCAATGTATCATCTTTTGCATCATGCCTGTCCAACAAAACATTTCCTAAAAAAATATTGTATTTACTACTATAAATCATTTTTTTTTTTTTAATATTGGCCAAGTTCTCGTGGCTTGTTCGCAGTTCCAGCACACACAATTGTGTGTAGATATTGGTCAAGTTCTTTCGGCTTGTTTGTAGTTCCAACACACAATTCGTTACCACAGCTGAAATTTCTAATTCTGACAAGCAACACTGTTTGCTCATATTGCTCGACGTGTGTGTTGGGAGGAGTATGGGAAAAGAACGATTGGGAAGATAATCCATCAACGTAGCAGGCTATAGAAACTCAACGTGCCTCATAAAAGGCCATACCCATCTGTGTCCACCACGTTGATGTCGAATAGTATGACATGTATATATTATTTCATAGGTTAGCATGCAACACAATATCAGGCATCACAATGATGTTGTCATGTTTTCACATGATTGAGATATAATGATTTAAATATCAAGAGTTTTTTGGCATACTTTAAAGAGGAGAGTCAAATGAAATAGGATACCTGATATTTATTTAATTCAATGAACATTTCAGAGTTGTGGAACACCTTCGACATTTTGTTGGTGGATGAAATGCCAGGTGCTTAGCACCTAAAAGGCTGAATATTCTGGTTTTGGTTGTGGTTAAATAGAGAACTAAGAGGTTATGAAACAAATTTGTTGTTATGAAATTTTTTTGTTGATTGGCCCCAAAATTAATGAAAAAGAATTGAAGTTCAAAGGCCGAAGGATGTAAAATATTACCTCACATATGAATAAAGCAATGATGTTAAATATTAAAAAGGGTGTGGAAGGAGGAGAAAAGTACAATCGACCATAAGATCGAGTTTCTGCCATACACCACTGTAAGTGTTCATAGCGAACGTAAAGGCTAAGAATGGAAGTGTTGTTGAGGCATAGCGAACCTAAAGACTAAGAATGGAAGTGTTGTTTAGGCATAGTTGAACAATAGTTAGAAGAGTAGAAGAAAAACGAGAATAACAGATTTATCTTTTCTATATCCAACAAATTGTAGATTATCAAAGAATTTAGGAGATGATGTGATTTCTCCATAGTTAATTAAATTATTCAAGAAAATTATAAGTGCTAAGGCGCAGTGTGAAAATGTATGAAATATAGATTTCTTTTAGTGTTGCAAGTTGAGTTACATAAAAAGTAAAATCATTTGCATTTTTCTCATGTATAGGTTTCTACATTGTATACAAAATTTCACTTTTCTATGCTGTTATTTATATTTAATTGATTAATTGAATGAATAAGTGTAAAAATGTATAATAGTTATTTATAAAATTATATATATATATATATATATATATATATATATATATATATATATAAAATGTTTTTTTGTTATGATGATGATATTATGTTTTTATTTATTTGATGATTATTCATGTATGTTAGAACCAATATTGTCCATGTCACCTTTAGAAGGTAAGAAATTAATTTAAATCCATTAACATGTTATTTCTATGTTTTAAGAGAAGTGAGAGATGAATCTCTAGTGTTGTTTCCATAATACGTCAAGATGGTTGGTAGTGTCATAGACATTTTGAACATTAGAGGTAATTTGAGTATAAGATTGGAAGTGTAAGAGAAAGTGCATTTCATCTTCAATCCTATTAGTATCATACACTTATATTATTTTTCTTCTCATGTTATTTCAGGAGTAGGCCAACACCTATTTTCACTATGAAACTCATGAGAATTAGTTATTATCTTAACAATTCTCATTTTCTTCTCAATACCAGTGAAGAAAAATAAATAATTCTAGTTTTAAAGGTTGGGCATGATCATCTCCTTAAAATATCTTAGTTTTATTTTTCCATTTAACTCTTTATCACTCCACAAATTTTCCTTAAATTGAAAAGTAATAATACTTTTAATATTATCTTTATTGTACAATATGATCTCCTCCTTTATCCCTCAATGGTCTAGCCATATTTTCCATCCTTATCTCATCCCAACTTGAGACAAAAGTGATGGTTTTTGCTATAGTTAGAAGAAATTTTAGTAAACCTCTTCAATTCCATGTTTAATAGCTTCTTCTTATACATGATATATGTAGTGATATCCATGCTTTTAATAGGGGAAATAATTGCTTCAATCAAGAGGAAAAGGCTGTAGGTTATAAAATGTTTTTGGATCTACTCAATCTTCCTCCATGATTTTGTAGACATACTACAAGCCCAAATGTCACATCCATATAAAATAACAAAGGTAACAAGAGTTTTTTATATCCAAAATGTTCCATATCCTCCACTAATCATTTATCAAAGCCATAATTCCAATTGAATATCCTTCACTAATCCTTTTGAAGTTGGTTCCAAGATATTTCTATAAAGGAACTTCGTGCACGTAGCTATTATTGGAAATGAAAATATGATAGGTAATATTTTTGGATTTAATTATCTTCACCTTAGTCTTGTGAGTGTCAATAGTCATAACCATCTTAGAGAAAAAATCATGGAAAATTATTTGAGATCATTATGACTCCTTGCAAAAATAACAATATCATCAACATGAAGGAAAAGAGTGATCCCTTGCTCAACATGTAGAAGGGCAAGGCAAGATTATCATGGGAATGGATTAATTCTCCAAATGAGAGATATCATTTTATATTATTATATATGTCCATGAGATCTTATTTTATCATTCTTAGTAATTGACCTTAACCTAAACCTTAGGGCTAAACCTTTCATTTGGAGGTTTCTATGTAAGGAGGATGATAACCCTTTTCTAACTTTCTTATCCTAGTTTTCTTAACTTTCTTATCCTACTAAATGTATTTGGATGATCAAGTCCTCATCAAGCATTATATTATATCAACTATGACCTATCACGCACTTTTTCTTAGCCACCCTTCCTTTGAAGGTTCCCTAATCTCCTCTTTGGAGTGCTCAACCTAGCTTGAGCCTAAAACTCCACCTTATGGCACTATGATGTTACAAGAGAGGATGCCAATTACATAGACACTTTTCCACCCTTACACCCACGGTACTTGAAAATATATGATAAAGTGTAAAATGGAAGTACAATCAACCTAGTTCCATAATTTATTTTTCTATTTATAAAAAGATATTAAATTTTTTTCTTTTTAATTTATGTTTATTAATTACGTTGACTAATTTTTTAAATATTTTAAATTATGTTTTATGATTTTATAAAATAACTTTAATATTTTATTTTGATCTTGGTTTTTACTATTAGTTTAAAATTTTTAGTAATTATTTTTCCTTTTATTTATTATATAAATTAATATAAATATTTTTAAAATTTATATAATTAAAAAATATTGTAGTTCTAAATTAAAAAAACATAGATGATGCTACCTATAACATCATATTTTGAATTGATTTTGTATTTTCGATTCTCAACAATATCAGGGGTCAAAGAGACATTTTTGAACCAGTTGTAATTCTAACCACAGAAAAACATTTTTTTTATTTTTTCTTTTTCGTATCATGAGGGAAACTTGTAACAAGAACCATACAATCATAGCTGCCACCCAAGATCTCACCACCATAACTCTATTTTAGAAAATTATTTAAATATAAAAAAAAACAAATAAAAACCTATTAGGTAATGAAAAACATATATATGTTTTGAATTTATTATATATATATATATAATTTTTATTTTATTTTTATGAACTTTATATATTTTATATATGAAAATAACAATATTAAATTTTAATAACTTTTAGATATTGATTGACATAATTAAAAAAAAGATATATAGTAGCTCAAGAAGTGTAACATCTAATATAACAAAGACAATTTTTTTTTCACCTATAAGTACATTGTAATCATAACCCTAACCAAAGAATTCTTTTAATATTATATAATATATTACAATATGGTTAAAGCTTGCCTTATACTGTGACTTAATAATTAAGAGCATGATAGTAATGTGATTTGAAACATATGATATCAGGAAACCTTTGATATTCTATGACTGGGGGAAATTATTTGTTTTCAGATTCTGTGTTGATTTATCATAGTATCAGTATAATGACATATTATTTAAACTTAGTATTTGGTATATTAACTCTCAAAAATCTCTGTGGCTTCGTTTAATGTTGGCCATCGAATTCGCTTGACACTTGGGATGATCTACACTATTTGTGCAAACCCTAACTTCTCATTCATTTGGCGTCATTGCGAGAGAAGCTCAAGATCTGCAACTGTGCACACAGAGTGATTTTAGTGTCTTTTGTGTGAGATCAAAGAGAGGTAAGGTTCTTTGCTATTTAAATCTTGTTTTCTCACTACTCCAGAACATGATTGTTGGGTTAATATGAGTCTTTGCATCCCTTCTGAAGTCTTACAAGTTTGGCACAGCCTTTGTAATTAAAGTTCACTACTTCTGGATTCCATGGGGTTTTACACGTCGGTTATTACCGGCTTAATTTCCGTAGACGAGAATAGCTTCCCATAAACAACACAACCAATAAAGGTAACGAGGAACCAAGATTTTCACCCTCACTTCTCTGGTTGTTTTTCTTCAACACCTTTTTTAATCCACAAACTTCTTCTCACAGTTTGATTGATGCTTTTCTGGCTCATGTCTTCTACATCAAAACCTGTTGCATTTGTAAGGTATTGTTTCTATTGAACTTCCAAGTTTACAGTTAATGTCTGGTTTATTATTCAACCTGGAACCCCAGGCCTTGTAACCTATTGTGTTTGTCTTGCAGGTAAATTCGAGACCTCAAATCTTGCCAATAAGAATATTATTGTTTGGCAACCTACCTCGGCTAATGACCATTCGACCCTTTTCTCTTCCTAGTATTTCTGGAATCTACAGAGGGGTATTCTTCAAGATGTTTCATATTAGAGTTCTAAATAGGACTACTCTCTCTGCTTGAGGGTTTAAAATGTATTTTTTCGCCTATATTTTCATGAACCCACTATTTCTCTTCCACCACGAATGTAAAATCGACCCTTGTTGGACATAATTTCACTGGTAACAGTTGATATTCTTGCTGTGAGAGTTAATTATTTTTGGATATTGTATGATTAAGGCTGTGAGACTCCGTTACTATTTATTTTTATTTAAATTATCATAAGAGTGTTTTCTCAGGCTCTCTTCCATTTAACTCAGAGCTTGACAAGTTTGTAGTGTAAATAAATACTTTTAAATCTATTTTCCAGATTTCGGTTTTCTTCAAATAAGTCTCTTTGTTAAGAAAACACATGTATTCATTCGCTCCTATCGGTATTCAAATTCCATTCGATATTCTTCCTTTCAGTTTTTCATTGTATACATGAAAGTTTTAATTTTCAATGTTTAGCAAGCTTGTATATGGATTGGTTCTTCTATTGTTTTTAATACCTTTAGTTTACCTATATAGGTTACTATAGTCACCCAGGAAATGTGCTCGCACTCCGGCCTATTATATTTTCAATGTAATAAATCAATTTATATATATACAAGGTTTTTCACATATGGATACCTCTTTCTGAAGGTTTTCTGTGTTTATATGTCTTCCATTTCATTGGTCTGGTATCTACTATGAATAATGTTAACTGTTTTACTATAGAATCATAAACATGGTACTATATTTGTTAAATCATGTTTTCTTTTATACTCAGTAGTAGTAGTACAGTTTTTAGTATTTTAAATTTCAATTTCTCTTTAAGAGTAGTATTCCTTCAAGTTATGGTACTATAAATTACTGGACCATTGTTCAAAATGGGTTTTAATTCTTGAACCCATGGTCGATGTATGTTTTTTCCTGTAAATTTATAAGACAGTCTTTTTAATCTAGGGTTTCTCCCCCCCGGTGGACTAAATGTCCCGTTCATTCTTCAGCCCTAAATGTTCTAGAGAATTCGTAGTTTCCTACAACTTCAAACCTGCAATTCTTTACTGTCATAAATGCTATCTAAACTCTCTTAGAATTTCTCTACACATGTATTTATTTTTATTTCATTATATAATAAACATAACGCATTCTATGAAAAATACAACCATTCTATAATTAATTTAAAAACATGTCTCTACCATATTCATTCCATTTAGAAGTTCTGTAGAGAAAATACAGTTGCTAATATACTGCAATCAATATTTATAGTTTATAGAGATAAACATTATTTTTAATAAATTCATGTTAAACCTTTTCTTTTCTCCCTGTTCTGGGTTATAATACTTATCTCGGTTAGGCAAAGTTGATGGTAGCCTCCCAACCATGAGATAGGAAATTACATCCTCAGCTCCATCCGTGCTTCTCAGAAGAGTAGGATTGATTAGCAGTGTTACTAGAGAAGACCTGAAGACTTCTGTTCAGTCTTTTCTCTAGTGTGTGGTTGTAGAGTTCCACTCATTCCAACCAGCTCTCGACCACTGTCACCTTATAGCACTCTGGCTATCACTTCATTAGAAAAAACCGCTTTTCCTCTCTCAGATTTCACTTTTATCCTCCGAGAAAAACGTAACACTCTATAACTGCTTTAGTCTAATTACTCTGGAAAATTGGAAATTTTTACCCATTAGTTTATGGAAACATCATAAAATAATTGTTTATTCAAAAGAAAATAAATCATGTTAATTACTTGATGAAATTACTCATTAATCTTATTTTACTTAAAAAGTTAGATGTATGATTTAAAAATAGTAGAAGAAATTAATCAAGGTGTTACATCTTCCCCCACTTGAGGTAAAAACCATCCTCGGTGTTCTACCCCATGCTATTAAATGGTTCCTGATAAGCCTTTCACACAAATCCCTCATCTTCCCAAGTAGCCACCTCTAGGAAAAAGTGCTTCCATTTCACTTTAACTTGGGTGATGGTTTGCCTCCAGAGAATTATTTCTCTCTGCTTAGGAATACGTTGAGGCTCTACCAAAAATTTGTCATTTGGTTCAACCTGCAACTAGAAAATATTTAATTAATTAATATAATATTTATCTTTTTTTAAAGATCATAGTATTCAATTTATTCCTACCTGTATGTTTTTCTACTGTATTACATGCTTTGGATCCTATACATATTGTTTCAGTATAGATTCATGAAACACATTGTGCACCTGTATGTGACTTGGTAAGTCTAACCGATAGGCTATCGATCCCACTCTTTCAATGATTTGGAAAGGTCCAAAGAACCAGGGAGCCAACTTGGCGTAGGTAGTGCACCTCAGGGTGAATTTCTTGGGTCTAATTCTCACATACACATGATAACCTACTTCGAATTACTGATATGTCCTCTTTCGATCCGCATATACCTTCTGCCTGTCCTCTATATTTTTTCGGATCTTCTTTATCTCTTGCTCCATTTCAGCCAACATTTCTGGTCCAATCATTAGTTTGGTTTCTGGACTGCTCCAATTGATGGGTGTTCAGCATTGCCTTCCGTATAATGCCTCAAAGGGACTCATCTTAAGGGATTCCTGATATCCATTATTGTAGGAAAATTCTACTAAATGCCAATAATATTCCTAGTTTGTGGGTTGTTGCATCACACAAATATGTAGCATGTCTTGTAATATTTGATTCACCTGCTCAGCCTGTCCATCCATTTGTGGATGGTATGATGTGCTAAATTGGATTTGTGTGCCTAGACCGCTGAAGAGTGCCTTCCAAAAGGCTCAGGTGAAATTTACATCTCGATCTGAGATGAATGTTTTCAGAATTCCATGCAATATAAACCCTTCCATATTGGAGATGTCAACAATTTGCACAGTTTTGTAATTGGACTATACTTGAATAAACTGAGCTATTTTTTTCATCCAATAAACGACCACCATTATATATTCATTGTGTTTCTTTGATCTTGGTAAGTCTGTAATAAAATCCAAGGATATGACCTCCCATTTCCATTCTGGTAGAGATATAGGATGCAACAAACTTGCTGGGTATTCTAGAGATATAGTCAATTATTCAACTATATTTTTACGCATTCCAGGCCAAAAATAAGCTTTCGTAATTATTGTTAGCATTTTCTGGTAACGAGGGTGTCCAAAATAAGAGCTTCGGTGATACTCATCTGAGATCAACTCTTTTAAGCTCATTTTATTAGGAATGTATAACCTTCCTCTAAAAGTCAAGAGGTGTTCATTATTGATCTTACAATCTGACTGTTTTCTATGATTTTTTTTTCTTTTGTTTGTTTCCATAAAAACTGATATTCAAGATCTCTTTTCGCTACCTCCTTCACCTGCTCCTGGAATTTAAATTCCACATAAAAAAAGTAGACTTCATACACATAATATAATTTCCTACTTAAGGCATCAACAACAAGGTTTTCCTTACCTTTAACATCATGAATATCGAAATCAAATTCACTTAGGAATGCATTCCACCATGCTTGGCGGGCATTCAAATAAGCTTGTTTAAAATAGCTATTCAAGTTGTTATGGTGTGTTTTCAACACAAACTTTTTTCCCAACAAGTAGTGCCCCCATATCTTGAGTGTGTGCACTAGCGCAATTAGGTTTAGATCATAAGCGAAATATCACTATTCATGATATTTTGACTTTCTAGATTCATATCCAATGGCTTTTCTGTCCCGTGAAAACACTTCTCCCACTCCTTCGTTGCAAGCATCGGTGCAAACCTAAAACTCCTTGTTTGCGTCAGCTACTGTCAATACAAGATCAATAGTCAACAGTTTTTTTAATTTTTCAAAGTTGTTCTGTCATTCGCTTGTCCATTAAAATATTTTCCGTTTTCACTGCAAAGAGGTAATAGGAAAAACAATTTTAGAGAATCCCTCAATAAAACGCCTGTAACAACTAGCCAATCCCATAAAATAATGTATGTCTGCTATGTTTTTGGGTACCCTCCATTCCATAATATTCTTTATTTTTTCAATATCTACTGCTATGCCTTCAGTAGAAATAACATGGCCTAAATATTAGATATGTTCTTTATAAAAATCAAACTTACTAAATTTGGCATAAAGTTGATGTTCCCTCAACATTCTTAATACCAATAATAAATGTCTGTTATGTTCCTCCATGGTATTTGAGTATATTGATATATCATCAATGAATATCAGAACAAAATTATCCAAAAACGCATGAAAAATTCCATGAATCAAACTCATGAAAGTTGTTGGTGCGTTGGTTAATACAAATGGTAAAACCACTAACTCATAGTGCCCATATTGGGCATGGAAGGATATTTAATATATTTACTCATCCTTTATCCGTATTTGGTGATATCCATATCTTAAATCTATTTTCGAAAATACAGTTGCCCCATTTACTTGATCGAAAAGGTCATCTATTCGTGGAAGTGGGTACTTGTTCTTAAGAAATAATTTGTTAAGCTTCCTCTAATCCATAAACACTCACATTGGTCCATCCTTATTTTTCATGAACATCACTGGTGCCCCCCAAGCAGACAAACTAGGACAAATATATCCCTTGTCCAACAATTATTGTAGTTGCATTTTCAACTGAGTCGGTTCAGCTACACTCATTCACTATGGTGCTCATGACATCGGCGTTGTCCTAGGCATTAATTCGATGGTGAAATCAATATCTCTCTTTGGAGTTAGTCCCGATATACTTTCCAAAAACAAATCCATAAATTCTTGTGCCACTAGTATATTTTCCAGCCTAGGGTTATTATCTTTAGAATTTGTGAATCCCACTTGAATAACATCAATTTGACATCTTTTTCTAATGCATTTACAACTAATATGCAATGACGGGGTGGAATTTTAGTGGTTTATTATTTCCTTGCAACTCCTAGTGAGTTCCATATTTAGCCCTGAAATAGATGATTTTATCTTTACAACCTACCAAAGACCAATTCCCTTCCATCCAGTCCATTCCTAGTAGTATATCATAGGAACCCAAAGGTATAGTATTTAGTTCAACCTTTATATGTTGATTTCCAATTTCTAAGGGATAGCTTGAGCCTTAGTGTTAACTCTTCTCTTTTCTCCAGTGGCCAATTGTACCAGCCAGGGGCTTTTAAATTTCTGGCTCTATAAATCACACTTTTCAACTATCCAGGGATTTAAATAGCTTAAACTCGCACCATGATAAACTAAAATAGAAAAAATTTAAGAATATAACTTACCTTCAAGTTCTATCATGGTCAGTTGATAATCTACTAGTCGATCCTTGAGTGCCACTTTAATTCTTAGTATGTTTCATGCAACATCCCCCACTATAGATGCCTCTTGCAGATTGTCTTCTCTTTGGTTTTTCCCATGGTGAGGACGGTTCTTATAATAATGTGCCTCACTGCATCCCTAGCACTATAGTGGCAGTTTCTGGATCTGCACATGATCTAGTCTACTGTATGCTTCAGTGGGTTGTTCTTCTATTGGCCATTTGGGTTTTTTCTAGTTTCTTTCATATGTTCTACTTGCTAAGCTTCTTGCAATATTTTTATAATTTCCAGATCTTCTACCTTTCAAATTTGAAGTCCTTTTCTTCCCTTTCTTTGGTGGCCAATTCCTACTAGCTTCTCCTTTTACCTTGGACTGCTGATGGCATATTCGTTCTTTTTGAATCACCTCATCCATAGTATTTGGATTCAAAAATTCAATCCTCTCCTTCATGTGAGTAGGTAAGCTACTGAAGAATTGTTGTACTTTTGGTTTTTGATCATTCAAGTACGATACATACCTCAATAAGGAGGTAATTTTAGTTATGAACTCATGCATAGACATTTTTTCGCAACCTTAAATCATGAAATTCTCGAGATTTTTCACCGTAAAAGTGCTTTGTTAGGTATTTATCTTTGAAATACTACTGGAACTCATCCCAAGTCACATTCGGGTACTCAATTCCTCGCACATTTTTAACTTCCTTCCACCATAATGTGGATTTTTCCCACTGTTCATAAATAGCCAAGCGAGATTTGAGTTTACTGCTATATTCATAAACATGAAAATATTTGTTCATATTAATTATCCATGTCTCTACTACCTCTTCGACCTCTCCATCGAATGTAGGAGGTTTATTTTTTCAGAATTCACCTCGCAGCTTTACTTTTTGTTTTTTCATCTCTTGTAGATTCAAAACATTTCCCGACTCTTCTTTGTTCTAAGTCTTGCTTTTATTAATTCGCTGAGTATGGATTCCTTCTGGCTTATCATTAGCCTATTTTCGTTGTTCAGTTTCTTCTCGGGTATCCCTCTCTAGGCTTGGTTGGGGTTTCCCTTGATTCTACCTATCTGAGATGATTTTAAGAATCTTCTCCTTCTCTTGCATTAGCCTCTCATTATCACTTATTACCCAAACCATTTCTTCCAGTAGCTGTTGCACCGTATCCAGAATTTTATTGGTCTCTCGTTGTTGTTCTTAGAGTATTTTGTTGGTTTGTTGATGTTGATCCATGCTCAGTTGCACCCACATTTCTGGGTTCGTCTCTCGGTTAGGTTGGGAGTGATATTCCCCTATATCTCTAGGGGCTTGATATACGGACCCCCTCCTGATTGTACCTGTTATACTGAAAATTGTCATCCTGACATTCTGTTATGTGTATGAGCTCATTATTACTCATACTTCTCCCTTTGCAATTCTAACATATCAGTTCCTCATGTCAAGCCTTGAAAATCGGAGAAATGTTCCTAAAAATCTCCTAAACTTTGGTGTCGCACTTTCTCTCTATCTTGCATGCGGTCCCGCACCTAATGTTTAGCTCTCTTGCGTACCTGAATGGACCTTATATGTGTTAAAGGTGTGGACCCCTGTAAGATAAAAAAGGCACAAGTAAATTCCAAAAATCTCAATAAAAGTGAATTCTAGAAGCTTCCAGAAAATATCTTGCAGTGATAGAACCGCTCTTATGAGGTGCATGTATCCCTTACCTTATAGAGCTAACCCCTTGATGTGAGGAGCTTATCCCTTTAAAGGAGGATTCTATCCCTTCATATTTGGAATAGAAAACCTCCTCTTTTCCACTATAAAAAGAGGCATTGGGTAGCCTCAAGGGGAGTTCAAGATTTAGAATATTTGAAGTTAAGTGCTGTTGAGATTCAGACTTAGTTAACTAAGACTTTTGTGAGGAGAGATTACATACCACTATTCGTCTTGGTTGGAGGAGTGCAGAGCTTATCAAAGTAGAGGGGACTCCTGCTTCGGACCCCGAGAAGGCCTGTGCAACATCAAGGCTCAGGTTGTAAGGTTTTCCTTCTTTTGAAATTAATACAAATATACTCAATTTTCTCAATAAGCTTTCAGTTAATGGTTTATTTCATAGATTCCTTAATCACTATGATAAGCATGGTTTATGATAATTTCTATATAGGTACTATGTAATGTTTTTCTTGTTTGTGACTGCAGGTTTACAAGGAAAATTCCTTCAAGCGCCCGAGGGACAACAACGACTTCAAACAAGCGCTTGACATATGGTAAGTCTTTTACACCTCTATAGAGCTTTTTGTAAATCATATATGATTAGAGAAAGATTATTTTATTTGGATGTTTATTGCTAGATACTTTTAGTACTAGGGAGATCGGTCTTGTCCACAAGATGGATTAATCTACAAAACAAATTGGCTACTCCGCTAGGGAAAGAACTTGTTGTTTTTTGTTCTCTTTTATTTTGATTTGAGGAAACGTTTTTCCTGGTTTTTGATTGATAGACATCTGCCTGGGTAGCTTAGTTTTTCTCTAGTTTTTCTTGGGACCGCACTTTGCCTTATTTTCACAGTGCGGTACCGCACCTGTTACTTCTGCAAGCATGCGGACCCTGTTAAAATTTTGAAAAAATTTAGATTTATTTCTTTAGTTTATCTTTATTTTTTATTTAGAGTTTTTGGTTTCTACCCAGATTGATGATTGTTTTTGTCAAAAGATTTCTATGAATGAATCTTAGCAGTATTGGTGTTTTGATGATTTTCTAGAAGTTTTGCGTTTTGGAATGTTTTTCACTTGGTCTTTGTAGCAAATCGAAGCATTTACTATTTGAAGTACCTGAGATTACATTGGTATTTTTTTTTGCTGAATCTGACCTGATTGTGAAATCATCCTTTATTGAGAAATAGAGCTACCTGTTTCTTTGTAAATCTTCGAAAAGAAACTTTGTTATAGGTTTTTGAATTTCATTTTTTATAAAAACATATTTGAGTGTTTTTGATCTGTTTGTTATTATGAATGAATATATCCTTAGCTTGCTGAATAACTAAGTAAAACATTCTTCAAAAAAAACATCTTAAATCTTTTATTCAATTACATTATTAAAACTTGTAGATTTCAGAATTAGTTTTATAGTTTTCAGTGCTTCTAAAATTTTGTAGATTTCTTTTGAAGGACACTTGTTTTGTAGCTTCAAGTTTTTGAAAGTGAAAGGATTTTCTTACGAGCTTTGATAATTTGTTTCATTTTGAGTTATTTTTGGAAAGACAAAAATATTTTCTTTCAATTGTTCTTTATATTTAAAGAAGGAATTGTTTATTAAAAGAATTGCATTCTCCAACTCTTTCTTAATTAGAATTTCATTGAAAGGAAATGATCTGATTATCATTCTTAGGTGCATTTTTAGTGTTTTCTGGAAATCGAGTCTTCACACCATCAAAGTTTCATATCCACACCCATTGACTTAAGAAACAGCTCTTAAAAGTAACACTTAATTAAAATTCATCTAGCAATATTTTTATTTTCTAGGGCTCTTATCACCAACATAGCTTAGGCTAGTATCTTGGAGTAGGGAGTAATTAACTCTCCAAGGTAGAAAAAACAAACAAGTAGACAAATATTGTGGTAGGAAATAAAATCCAATTGTAATTTGTATAATCTGGGAAGCTTGTCCTAAAGAATTCAATCACGAGATCATATCCGAACCTTTGAGACAATCAATTCAGTTTCATTGGGGAAGATAGAAGATTTTTCGCGCATTACAAATGGTAAACCTCAGATTAACCATTGTCGAGGAGCCTGGGGTCACTTGTGAGTAAACCTCGGATTAACCATGTCGAGGAAACTTCAAGGGGATTGAGCTTTGTTACTCTACCCTTGCGTGTGGGATCGGATCGTAGACTGTTCCCCCAGTTATATTTGTTACTGTTGGTAAGCTTAGTTTCCACAAACTTAAGATTATTTCCTAAGGTGACGGTGAAGGAAAGATCTCACTGTACTTGGAGTAGATGTCGACTAGATTCACTTGGACTCTCTGGGGGGTTCTCTTCACACGAGATGGTTTTGTGAGGAAACTTGTGCCAATTTGTTTCATTAAGCAGGTTGTCAGGGTAATTGTTCCAACCGCCCTTTCTGTATTGAATTTCTACTAAGTTGGATTTCATCACCAACTAGTGTTTTTAGTACGGGAAGTTACTGTTTGTGTGTGGTTTGAACTCTTAGATTTTTAAGTGTGTGATTCAGCTATTTGTTTCTTTAGAGACTTTAGGTGTTTTCATTGAAATTTTCTTTGTTTGCATGTGATTATTTTAATATTTAATTGTGGCATAATTGCCGAGACAATCCCGGAGACTACAAGGGAGACCCCCTGAATATACACCAAGTCAGCTTGAAGGGCTTCGTGCTCTTGTATCATCTAGTAGCAAAAGGATTAAATCAACAGAAGTTGGATTTCATCTATAGTAGTTCATTCTGATTATCAAACAACTATAATAGAACAAATTCAAGAGCCGATTTCAGTTTCTGAAGTTACTGGTAGTATTTCTCCTACTAGTGAACTAGCGGACGAACCTAAAATCTCTAAACCTGAAACTGAACCTTCTATTTTGGAAACATCCTTAGGATTTATTACGCCAACTTCTAGCGATCATGGTTCACCTAGGGTAATAAATATCGTCACTGACGATCTTCCATCTGGACTAATCTCTATTGAAGAACTTACTAATCCAGACAAAGAGATATCTCTTCCTGAATCCCCTCAGTCTTTAAATATTAGGGAACGTGAATAAATTTTCTACAGCCCCATTCGAACTACTGCTTGGTATTTATCCTTAACGAATTTTTTAGAGAATCAGGGTCTTGCTTTTTCTCCACCTCGAGTTCCATTTGATCCAACACCCAGAGGTTACTATCCGTCATCCATTATGGCAGGAGAGTCATCCATGTTTTTCCAGACACCGGGAGAATTTTTACATGGTGATCCTTCTGTTCCTTTGAGATATCAGGCTCTTTCTGGTACTTTCTCGGGAGCAGCTCCTCAACCGATTGAAAATGTGTTATCATCTGGTTTAAGTGGAATTAAAACTGAAACATCGAACGTAGAGAAAATATTTATGATGTCTGGTAATATTCTGAATCCGCAACCTCAAGGCAGTCAGTTACCGCCTGGAGGGCAATCTCAGGGAAATCCGTTACCGCCTGGGGGGCAACCTCAAGGTAGTTAGTCACCGTCTGGGGAGAAACCTCAAGGTAGTCAGTTACCACCTAGGGGGCAACCTTTAGGAAGTCAGTTACCACCTAGGGGTCAACCTCAAGGTAGCTTTTTCCCAGGACAAACTGTGGAATCATATTATTTTGGTGGACAACCCCAAGGATAGTAAACACCTCAAGGATATCAACCTTTAGGATAGTACATACCCCAGGGTCAACCCCAAGCTTAATACGCTCCTCGAGGTCCTTATCAACCCCAGGTTCAGTACACGCCTCAGGGTTATCAACCTCAAGGTCAGTACCCAATTCAAGGTTACCAACAGCCTTCTGGTCAGTCATCTATTCAAGGAGCCAGAAATTTACCACTTATTTATTAGCCCTACTTTCAACCAGGTTATGGTCCTTACGTTCAACCTTCTGCGGGACAATACCCCAGAATGAATATGGTGTGGGATCCGTCCCAGTATTAACAACCTATGTAGCCTAATGTGCAGTTGCCTTTTCAACCTGGACAACCTTTGGTTTCTGGTCCAACCCAACAGCCTGTCTAGCCTACTATTCAAACTCCTGCACCTAGTTTTCTTCAGCAGTCTGCACCTAGTACACCTCAGACTCTACCTCAAACTGCTACAACTACTGCAACATCTGTTCAACCTGTAACACCTATTTCTGGAGTATCTATAACTCGGAGTTCGTCTATCCTTGCATCCGTGCAAATCCATCAATTCTATGTACCCTAGTCAGGACCTTCAATTCAAAATTCGGTTGAGATGCCTGCAGGACAAGCCGGTACAAGTACAATTGTCACAAGTCAACCGCAATTCACGTATCAACCGTACCAGGGATATTCTCAATTCAGTCCCAGTTCAAAAAATCCAAGTTATCAATATCAACTGTACCCTGGCTATACTTATCAGCAGCCTCAACAACCCTAGTTTGGTCTGGTTAATCCTAGTTTAACGGGAGGTTATACAATTCCTAATGCAAATCCGATTCCCAGTTATCCTGGGTATCCACCTCCTGGAACTGCTTTGGCTACTCAAGGTTTTCGTGACCCTAACCGCTAGTTACCATTTATTGCAACTTTGGATTTATCTGATTTGACGCGCCTTACGAATTATCCGATTTTCTATTATCTGTACTGGCCGCCAATGCCGCATAAGTTGCCCAGTGATATACCAAAATTCGAAGGTAAGTCAGGAGAGGATCCATCAAATCACGTCATGACTTATCACCTCTGGTGTGCATCTAATTCAATTATTGATGATTTGATTCGCTTACATATTTTCCAAAGAACTCTTATTGGTCTTGTAGCCAAATGGTACATTGAGTTACCATGAGGCTCGTTTAATAATTTCAGTCAGTTAGCAACTAACTTCTTGACTCATTTTCAGTTTCCTGTCAGATACGACAATGGAACGGAATTATTAACTTCACTAAAAAAATCTATGTCTACATATATTTCTGATCATATTCATGAATGGCGACGTAGAAGGCGTTTGGTGAAAGTTTACATTCTGGATCAAATTTTGGCGGAATGGTTTGTTAAATCATTGTTTCCCAAGATCACTAAAGATGTAGCTAAGGCTGGTGTTGTTACTTAAGAGAAATTAATTTCTCAAGCTTAGTACCTCGACCTCGTTTATACACAGTCAGGTATTTACACGAAAAAATCCCCGACCTTCCAAAACAAGGTCAAATAGCTGCTACTCATTCAGGGTCTCATGCCGCTGATGGTATGATTGGTACAGTCAATACTAAAAGTAAGAATAAATCTTCAAATAATTCTTCTCCTATCATAACTTTACCAGATTCCCCGAAAGGAGAATCTTCCCCTAAAATTTCTGCCGACATTGATGTCGTAGAGACATCTACGGCTAAATATAAATCCGGTGGTGAAAAGAAAGGGAAGAATAAAAGCAAAAATAATTCAAAAGAGAAAACTGATAAAAATGAATCCAACGACGAAAAGCACAAGCCTCACTATCCTTGTTACATTTTTGACGAGGATCATTTTACTAAGGAATGCCCACATCGAGCAGAGGTTGCAAAATTCGTTAAAGGTTCACAACAACCTGCTGTCTTGAAGGATCCTTTTCCAACTCAAGATAGCAAGATGGTTGGTTCTACCTCGACTACTTCAGAAGAGCCAATTTTGATGATGTCTCATGTAAGGATTGTGACGTGATCGCAAGATTACGGTACTAAGAATCATGTTGTTGGTAAAGAAGCAGAATATTCTAATTCAAATACATCAACTACACTTCTTGTTTCTGGTCCGCTACAGATCGAGAAACAAAATCCAAACTTAATAATCAAACCACCTGCTAAAGGTGTTCTTTGTAAATCGGCTTTCAATCCACATACAAGAGCTACTCAAAATTACAACATTGTTGAAGACTTAGCTATTTCCCCTTCAGCAATGTCGGCTTTGGAAGTGCTGCAATCATGCCCAGCACAGCGTAAATTGCTTTTGTCTGCTATAGGAGCTGTCGATATTCAGGATTCTAACCTTATAATCTTTGATTTAGAAAATATTACACCTCACCTACCTCACCAAATGGCTTTCCAAATTTCGGTGTTAGTAAAAAACAGATCGATCTTTCAGACTATGATTGATGAGGGAGCTTCAACGTGTATTATGTCGATTCAGTGTTGGAATTTTCTTGGTTCTCCTACACTCAACCAATCTCCGACGATTCTTAAGGCTTTTGATGGTCAACGTTTCCACCCTTTTGGTATTTTGCAGGAATTACCCATAGGGGTCGAAGGTAAAATCGTAAATCTAGATGTGGAAGTGGTTGATGCCCCTCTAGATTAAAACCTTCTTCTGGGTCACAGTTGGTATTATGATATGACTGTTGTTGTTTCTTCGGTCTTTCGACTCATAAAATTTCCATATCAAGGAAGGATCGTTACAATAGATCAGTTAACTTATTTTTCTTCTGACCTAGCCTCTACAAAAACAATCCAGCACGTTGGTAAAGCGGCTATCCCTTATAAGGATGTTGGAGTAGGTTTGATGAAATATTCTAGTTTACTAGGAACTTTTTCCTTTCCTCCTCCTAATGTATCACCTCCTACCACAACTATTCACATGATTTTGTCAGAAACTATTATGTTTGATGATCCTTGGATCGTACCTTCCGACTCTGAGTTAGATTCAATTGATGGCATGATGCCTTTGAGTCCATTTGAAATTGTGTATTAGGCTGTACAGTCACTTTCCGACCCCTCTTCAACCGAAATTGATCCAATGAATGGGATCCATGAGGAATCACTTTCTATATCCAGTTCAGCCATAATGACATTTCCTAATCTTGTTCATACTAATGAGCCTATTCGTGAATTTTTGTCCGTTGATGATTTACCATGGGAAGATCTACATCACCGATCTTCGTTTTTACCTAAACTAGATAATTTTTAACATGATTTCGCTTGAATTTTTACTGCTAAATATGTAAAAGAACCCTAGAATCCACTGCAAAATCCTGATTCTGAGTTAAATTTGGAAAATATCTCTCGAACAGTTCCAATTGAAATTTCAGTAAAACCAGGAATAATTGAAAACATTCATATAGGTGCTTGTTGTACTAAAGATGAAATTCAAACTTATAAAGCCCTATTTCGAGAATTCCGTGATGTTTTTGCCTGGTCCTATGAAGAAATGCCAGGAATTGATCCGTCAATTGTCATACATGAAATCAAGACTTACCCGGATGCCAATCTTGTTCGTCAACGTCTACGTCAAATGCATCCTAGAAAAGATGTTGCTATCAAAGTAGAAGTTGAAAAATTACTTTGTGCAGGTTTCATTTATCCAATTCCCTTAACGGATTGGGTATCAAATATTGTTCCTGTGACTAAAAAACAAGGAACGAGATGAGTATGTATCGATTATAGGGATATTAATCAGGCTTGTCCTAAATACAATTATCCAACTCCCTATATCAATCAAATAATCGATGATTGTGCCGGTAGTGAAATGTTTTCCTTTATGGATGGATTTTCTGGGTATAATCAAATAAACATACTCCCTGCTCATCAGCCAAAAAAAATTTTTATTTGTCTCTGGGGGACGCTTGCTTATTGCAAACTACCCCTTTGGATTGAAGAATGCTAGAGAAACTTTTCAAAGGGCAATGTCTTACACATTTTATGACATTAAGCACATTGTGCAGCCGTATCTCGATGATTTACCCGCTCATTCATTATGCAAGGCTGATCATCTCACTCACTTACGAGCTATCTTTATGAGGTGTTGGCATTATCGAATTAGGCTGAATCCACACAAATGTGTTTTTTGTGTAGAGTCGGGTCATTTATTGGGATATATTGTTTCAAAATTAGGCATTCGCGTTGATCCGTTGAAGGTCGAAGCTATTGTTAAATTACCTCCTCCTTCGACTTTACGCCAACTCCAAAGTTTGCAGGGGAAAGAAAACCTTTTACGTCGGTTCATTCCTAACTATTTCGAGCTTACAAATGGTTTTACCCGGTTGTTAAAATAGAACATTCCATTCTTTTGGGATGAGATCGCTGATCAATATTTTAATGCACTTAAAAACGTGGTGACCCATGCACCGTTATTGCATCCTCCCAACTACAACTAGGATTACATTTTGTACCTCGCTGCTTCTCATTCCACCATTGGGATGGTTTTATTTCAGGAAGACGAATCTAACATTGAACATGTGATTTAATATCTTAGTTGGAATCTGCATCCAACCAAGATCAAATACACACATGTGGAGAAATTGGCATTGGAAGTTGTCCAAGCTATCCAAAGATTTAGACACTACATCTTGTTACGTAAAACCATAATAATTTCTGATTACAACCCTATGATGTACATTTTAACCAAAAAATTGCTAGGGGGCAAGTATTCCAAATGGATAGTCATCCTGCAGGAATTTGACTTGGAGTTTGAGAAATCCAGGGTGAAGAAATCTTTGGTATTTGTAGAAATGATGTGTGATTTCCCCTCTAATGATACTGAAACTGTGGCAGAAGAGCCCATTGCGAATGAATCTCTGTTTCTTATCAGTACTCTCGATCCATGGTATGGAGATATTATTGTTTATCTCCAAACCCAATCTTTTCGGCCTGAAATCTCACGATCTCAGCGACGAAAAATACGCTTCCAATCCCAACAGTATAATATTATTTGTGATACACTCTATCGTCATGGAGAGGATTCTATTTTCTGATGCTGTCTTATTCATGAAGAAGCTGAAAAGGTTTTAAATGACTGCCATTCTGGAGCATGTGGCAGTCATATGTCTGGGTATGCCACAACCCAAAAGATATTGCGCGCTGGTTATTTCTAGCCATCGTTATTCAAATATTGTATTTATGCAGTCCGGAAATGCCACAATCGTCAACTTTTTGATCGTAAGATGTGCGCGCCACCCGCTCCTCTTCATCCCATAATTGTTGTTGGTGCTTTCGCGAAATGGGGTATCGATTTTATTACATGTAACCCTCACTCGGGTGGGGGGCATGCATATATTATATTATTAGTAGATTATTTTGCTAAGTGCGCCAAGGCGATGCCTAAATTTTTGGCTGACGGCAAGACTACTGCAACTTTCATATTTAATAACATAATTTCTAGGTTCGGTGTTCCTCAAGACATTATTACAGATCATGGAAGTAATTTTCAGAATGTCATGATGACTGAACTGACAAATCAACTTGGCTTGCACCACAATAGTTCCACTCCGTATTATCCGCAAGCCAACGGTCTGGTTGAAGCCATAAATAAAGTTTTATTCACCATGATTAGACGAATTATTGGTATTCACAAAACGAATTGGCATTCCATGTTATTTTCAGCACTTTGGGTGTATCGAACCTTAGTAAAAACATCAACTGGTTTCACTCCCTTTCAACTCGTTTACGGTTTGGAAGTTGTGTTGTTGATTGAATGCGAAATTCTGTCACTGAAATTAGCCATAGAATTACTCCCAGCTACGTTTGAGGAGGAGAAACATTTCTTATACTTGGCTCAACTAGATGAAAATCAACGAAATGCTGCAATAGAAAACAAGGCTCATGTTAAACGAATAAAAGCTCAGTATGATAGAAGTTTTACCCCTCGAAATTTTTCAGAAGGAGACCTAGTCTTAGTTTATGATCTAGCCAACGATAAGCTAGGAGCTGGGAAATTTGTGCCTATGTGGCATGGTCCTTTCATTGTTAAGCAAAAGCTGGCAAAAGGGGCCTATGAGCTGATAGATTTTGACGGGGTCCCTTTAGATAAACCCAAAAATGGACTTTATCTGAAGCGATACTATGCTTAACTTGGTATGGAGATTTTATTATTAAATTAGATTTCTTTACTGCTGGTGTGTCTTAGATTAGAAAAGTGTGCCTAGTTTAGAAGTGTGTTTTTTATCACTATTCCTGCTTATCTGAGTTTTACTCTTGATATTGCAGATCTCGACGTCTCTTCAAACCTACATTTGTTTTGCTGATGTTGCTTGTTGTAGTACACAGAACATTTCTTTCACAGCTTGGGTTATCTATTCACCCTCTGACGAGTTAGTATCCATGCATGGGGTAAGCCTTGTTCAAACAACAAATAACATTGCCGAGTATAGTGGAGTGATTGATTTATTATCTGAATCCATATCATTTGGAATTCAGAGTTTGATTGTTAGGTTGGATTCTGAACTTGTTGTATTATAGCTTAACAGGGTTTATGCCATTAGAAATCTAGTGTTATTACGGTTATTTTTAAGAGTTTGTCTCTTGGAACGTGAATTTTATTACATTGAATATCAACATATTCCAAGACATTTAAATACATTAGCAGACGCAGTTGCTTCTAGTATGATAAATCGACATTTGCAATGATCAGCATATTAAAACAAACAGCATCCATAATATGTACACAGATAGTCGGTAAATAGTGATATATCATATTATAGAAATGTTTTCAAAAAATATACATCGTCCTCGATCATAGGTTGGAAACACCTTATGATTGGCAAAATGATAACACAAAAGTCAAAAATATGAGTCTACAACACGATCATCCCATCACTGATGATGATCACGATAAGAAACCACTGCCTGAGCCACCCTACATAGGAACCTCCTAAAAGGTCCTAGAATACCAATCATGTATCTCTGAAATCTGAGTGGGATCTCATCTATGTCCGTCTCTGGAATATCTAGAGTCAGACGCTCTAAATGATGCTCTAAATCAGACAAGATTTCTGTTGATTGGCCTACTGGGGCTGGTGCGGCTGCAACTGGTTATCTTCTGTCATAGGGCTGGAGATGGGCTGGTCACCGTGGGCCCACATATGCATTCAAAAAAAATTTGGTTATTAATTGTCAAGACGATAAAAAATAAAAAAATTAGAATTTAGAACTTGTTGAAAATGATTTTACCTGATTCATCTCACTTTTCCCCTGCTGGGAGAGTCATCTCCCGGTCACCGTGGAAATGTATCCTGGCATATGGAAAGTCCTCGATGACAAAAAATTGGTCATCCATCCAACAAAAATATGGAGGAAATCAAACAATCTCAGCACCCTCAATACCGTGACGGGCCATCAATGCAACCCAACAAACCATCCTAGGTTCTCGGGGTCAACCATCATCAACAGGATTACTCTGCGGAGCTAGCATGGGTACCCTCTCTAGAGAAAAAGTGACCATGATGGATCCATATCCAAAGTTATTTAGTTTACCATTTTTCACTCTATTTAGTTGGCCTTTTACATTGGCCAACACAGCTTCGCACCAGTTGAAAATGGTGCCCTGAAAATAGTCTACAGCAATGCGCATCTGGGAACCAGTAGCTACATGCAATGTTGCACTCCCACACAGTCTGGTAACAATAATGCAATAAATTTCAGCTTGGGATGAATGATATTTTTCATATCAATCCATTTGTCCCTGGGGTCTGCCTCATCATTACAAAATTCTTGACAAAGACTAGCGACAGTTTTGCCACCTGGCCTAGTCCCAAACAAGGAAATTTATTCGCCCCTCTTGGACAAACCAGTTAGAAAATAAATATCCTCCAGCTCAATTTCAAGCTGGTGGCCGCCGATAATGAAACACTGGTCCTGCACGTTCCACCTGTTTACCAGCCATGTCAGGAGGTCTACCTGTGCCCTCATGCCCTGAATGGCCCATAATTTATACAAACCACACGCTCTTAATTCCTGCATGGTGGGAAAATGGAGCATCACGGTGTCATCCACATCCTCATGCTCACGTTCTCTCCAAATCAACATCTTGCTGATCCTACAATGCATAAAAAGATATGTTAGAACAATCTAATTTGAAAAGTTTTGGGCGCCAAAAGAGAAATTGGATTTTGAAATTGAAAAACATGGGGACCACACTTTCCCTTTGTACACAGTGCGTAGGAATGCATGCACTCTATAGGAAAAGTGCGGACCCATGACTTTTTTCTACATAGGAAAAAGTCGGGGTCTGCAGGTCCCATGTGTGGCACCTGCGAACCTCCGCGGGCGATTTCTTAAACTACTTTTATCCCTTAAAATTAAAATATAAATCCTAAAAATGAATTGTAAATGGATGAAATGCAAGATTAAGAGGTTGTGAATTACCTGGGACTGACGGTTCTCGATTTCGTTGGACAGATTTTCCAGAATATTCACAGGAACTTTTTTACCCAAAAGCTTCTACTTTTCACTCTGAACTTGAACGGTAAAAATGAAGTTGAAAAAGTCCTTTTTATAAGTTTTTTCGAATAGATGAATTTTTAATTTGTTTATTTTTCACTTTAAAAAGGATATTTTGAAGGCATTTTTACTTATCTTAAACAGGTATGTGTAATGTTTCAAGTTTTTGTGCAAAAATTGGATTTTTTCAGGAGAATTGATCATTTTTCAACAAAGAGCATACTTTTATCACTTTTTCAGACTCTTTCAAAAATTTACGAAAAAGTGAAACATTGGAGTTCTCTTTTAAGCCCTTTTCAGACTCTCTAAGCATGAAAATATTGCTGAGCGCTTGATTATTTGAACTCGTTAAATTAAATGAATGATCGTCCCTTTAGTATAAGTTTACCCCTTTTATGGACTGAAATGGACTATTTACTAAAAAGGTACACGTTGACTAATTATGGTCAATAGAGTTCTCTCCCACATTATTTTATTCTTTTTCAGGCTCGAGAGACTAAATTTATGAAAAATTACATCAATGGAGTTTTCTTAAGTTTTTTCTTCTGACTCCCTAAAATTGAAAAGCACTGAGTTTCTCCTATACTGGACTCGTTAAAATTTAACAGTAAAGGACCTGTTTAGTTTTTAACAGGAATGAACCACTCCTTAGGGTTTGAATCTTAAACTAAGTTGGACTCATCCGAAGGATGAGCTTATAAACAAGAAAATGTTATCCTCCTCAAGATTGTCAAAAATAAAGAGGTACTTGCCAGAAATGGTGGGTGAAAAGAGAGAAAAATGACTTGTTTGTTGTATTTTAAATTTTTGAAAATCCAGTTAACCACTCTTAAACACGACACTTTCATTCACCTGGGTTGGGAAATCCTTTACCTAACAGTTAATCAAACCTCATTCAAAAGTCTTCATCCGGTTTCTGGGTATTAGCTTTGGGTCAATTTTCACCAAGCCATCTGCAGTGTCGTTATGTGTTCAAGAGGACAGTTCAAATAAACCATTCATCTGCAAAATATCTATCATCCATTTTGACCATCCCTGAGTCAGTCCTTGACAATATATTTTCAAAACTTGATCTATGGTTTCATGTTGTGGTTGGAAGAGAGCCAAGCATATATTTTTTATAAACCGTCTATAACTGTTTAATTCAACACAATGCAAATATACTGTTTAATTCAACACAATGCAAATATATATTTTCTGAGTTGTTTTTTTAATTGTCCGTCACTTCAAAAGAATGACCTATTTTGTTTTCCCTTAATAAATATTTTTAATTTTTATAATTCTTCCTGATTTTTAAGTGCTATTAAACCTTTAATATAATGCATAGTTAATATTTTTGAAAGTTTTTATAATTCTTTCTAATTTCTAAGTGCTATTAAACCTTGAATATAATGCATCAAATTTGCATTGGTTAATATTTTTGGAAGTTCCAATTGCAGTTTTAGATGTCATAATTGAAGTTTTTCATCCACAAACATTCACACTGGTTGGTTCGAAAAGCGTCTACAATTTTTCATGATATGTGATTATTACCGAAAGAGATTTTACAATAAAAATGTATTCACAAATATTGTGGTTAATTGCATTTTTATTATAATATATATATATATATATATATATATATATATATATATAAACTTGTCTGTAATAATAATGTTTTAAATGAAAATCAATCCAAAAAAATTCAAAGATTAAATTACATAAAAATTCCAAATAAACATAGATGTTATTTCTGCATAACACTTGAAACACCTTGATGATGCATTAACAACTTAATGCAATAGAGTCTTCTGGACTCTTCAATTAGCAATGTACCATAGTAACTAGAATTTTAGGGCATCTTTACGCTGATAGCTGTACTTATTTCGAAACATGCCATTCCTGGCAATTTTCTTTTTTTTTTAAAAATGAATGAACGATATTTCATCCGTCTTCATCGAATAGGGATGTGGATAGTTGAGATTTCACTCGTCTTTGGACCTCGCTAGCCTCCAATTTTGTCCATCTCTCGACCTGCAAGCAAACTGGAAATCGCCCAAATTGGCTCGATATTCTTTCGTTTCAAGTTATTTTCGATTTGATATTCAAAGTAGTGACCTGACAAGGCTCAGATCTTTGAATACATCAAGGAATTTTCAAGTTTTCTGCAGCAGGACTCTGGATGAACGCTGCAAGGAAAATCAACTCGCAAGGGAGCAAGCAAAGATTTATACAGAAGCAATTTAATTTCTATATCAAAGGAAAGTCTCATGCCAACAATAATTTGAGCAGGGTTAAGCAAACTATTATCTCTATTTGTGCGTGCCAAGAGGCAAGTAAGTTTCTGAATTTTCACTATGGCTAATACACTGCAAGTTCCCAATGAGGAGGTTTAATAGGTAAGGTTCAAATGGATCCATCGCATTGCCATCTAGCAATTAAAATGTCGATAATTATGAAATTTGGCATTCTCCCTTAGATTAATACAATGGATTTAAAGTGTTCATTTATGTAATGGAGTAAAGATAAATGGAATTTGATAGACCTGGTAGAAAGAATATCATTTCGATGGCTGGTCAGTGCACTTAGATTCGTAGTTAAACTTTCCCATTTATTTACTGTATAATATCATGGTCGATAGATATACATTTCGTTTATTTGTTTCTAACTATGTTCATTTGTTTTCCTTGTGAATCCCAGACTTGCAGAAAACCTCCAAAGATAAGATGGTGGAATGTGTGGGAATTCGTAAGAAAATTAGGTTTGGAATTGCATTAAATTTAATTTATCATATTTTTATTATAGATTTTGAGAATTTTTAGAAATTGAATGGATAAAAAATTTAATTTATCATATTTTTATTATAAATTTTGAGAATTTTTAGAAATTCAATGGAGAAGAATGAGGGTAATTTATTTACCTCATCACCATCTTTCACCATCTTTCCGTTTCCGGAATATTCTCGAAATCAACCATCACAATAAGAGTGCTCTGAACGCGACCAAATATCTAGACAAGTCAAAGATTTTGAAGATATTGTATTATTGCAGCAACATCATAGTCCGAAACGTTATATCCTTGGAATGTTAGGGTTAAGTGGCGTAGGGAAAAGACAACACAGCAAAATACATTTGAATAGAGAACACTCATATTATCATAGATCCTACGTCTTTTAATCAGGTGTGAGAGATAAGGAAGCCAAAGGCCCTTCACATTTGTTGTAAATAAACCTTCTGAAAAGCTTGACTAGATTGGTTAAGTTTGTAGACAGTATCAGAAATGAAGGTGTAAGGCTGTTGACGAAACATAATATTAACCAGAGGACTTATAACATAATACTAACTCGCATACTCTCAATACAGGGTCGATTTGTTGTGCAGGGTGGATATCTAACTTTTGTTTTATAATGGGAATTTTTGCCTCCAGAGATTTGTATAGGATTTGGAGAATTACTTATAATTTAAAATTTAATTTTCGTTATGAGTGAAGATTTATGTCAAACGTTCATTATGGTGATTATAAATGTATTACCTTTTTCCCAAATGTGGTTGGAGCTCAAGGTTATAGTGGGGTGGAGTGGGGTCGGGTGGCTTGCCCCTCTATTCTAAGTTGTACTTTAATATATGTGTTGTTTCGATGACATGTGGGTGATTAAAATGGGTGATTAAAAGAAAAAACATATAGAAATTGGGGATTAGATATATGAGGAGGGGAGGAGGCTTGCTCCTCTCTCTTAGGTTGTATTCAAATATGTGTCACTCCCACTACATGAGGGTGATTAAAAGAGGAAACATATAGAAATTCGGTGTTAGATATATGTGTGGGTTCATGAGGTTAGTCTCAATGTTATCAAGCTTGTTTATTAGCGTTTTGAGGTTAGTGAAGGATGTAAATGGGATGTGTAGGTCATCAAAGTGTGCATACTCCTTATGGCATGGTTTTCTATGGTGGTGAAATTTGACTTCTAGTCTTCTTGGTGTTGTTGAAATACATAATAGTTTTCCTGGTGTTGTTGGAATACATAATTGTCTTGGTGGTGTTGTTGGAATACATAATAGCTAATTATGGGTGCCTAAAGAGGTGGGGGAAGATCAATCCTAGTGAGGCCCAAATTAAATCTGATTATTGAGCTCGAGTGTTGAAGTTATTGAGCTCGAGTGTTGAAGTTAGTACCGTGGTAAGCTAATCTAGGTGGATATCGGTCGCCTCCCACCTATTCCATTTGGACCCACAACATCAATTCTTTCAGTTTTTCTTCTTTAGCACAGTTTACTATTTATAGCAGGTTTTCGGGTCCTGCACACCCGGAGCCGTTTTGGGGCATTAATAATCCAGATGGATATTGGTGGCCACCCATTGAGTCCATTTGAACCCCCACTATCAGTTATTTCAGTTTGTAATTTTCGGCACAACTTTCTATTTTTAGCAGTTTTTCGGGTCTTAAACTTCCGGAGCCATTTTGAGGCCCTAAATGACGTTTTTTTGGAAAACGGAGAGAAACATGGGTCCATGGGCTGATGTTGCTTGTTCAAAAGTTGTACTCCTCGGACAGATCTTTCTAACGAGCTATTGAGTGCATCAAACGGAGATCGGATGCCAAAGTTACGTCCCGAGGAAGTTGAACCACCAATTTACCCAAACGGGGCCCACAGTTTCGGCGCTTCATCTCCTACGGTTAGGGTTTTGGAAGTTTTGGATTCTACATTGTTTCTCAACAATAAATAGGCCCTCGAGCCTCATTGTAAGACAGTTCAGGGGGCTGGGAGCTGACACATCTCTCCTCAGAGATAAGCGCGACCAGTGCCCTAGCTCGCCACATCTCTATCATGTCTGCATTGGAACACAGTTCAGAGGTCTGTAGCCATCACATCTCTTCTCAGAGATTTGCTACCAGCACCCTAGCTATTTTATTTCCATTATGCTTGTAAGCATATTTCTGTTATTTGATATTAATGAAATGAAGCATTATTTCTGCTGCATCTCTATGTTCATGGTTATTTATGTATTCTGTTGCATTCTTGCATAAAATCTAGATCAGTGGTATCAGAGGGGATCTGCTTTTTCTCTGTTTTTCATCACCAACGTGGCCAGGGTATAAGGAGTTCAACCTCGCAACCCCGATGACCCCGCATGGCAGAAGAAAAGAAAGACGAGGGAGCAGGACATCCTATCAAAATCTTGCTCGAGGATGCCCTCGAGAAACAGAGGAATGCGATGATGGACAATTTTTTTTCAGATCCTTCAATGGCTGCCCACCGGTGGCACATCTAAATCCAACACCAAGTTCAGCAAAATTTTCCCCCCCATGGAGGAACTTAACGCAATGGAGACCATTGCTTCCTAAGGAGGGAGGAATGATCCAGGTGGATATCGGTGGCCTCCCACCTATTCCATTTGGACCCGCAACATCAATTCTTTCAGTTTTTCAGCTTTAGCACAACTTACTATTTATAGCAGGTTTTCGGGTCCTGCACACCCAAAGTTGTTTTGGGGCATTAATAATCCAGGTGGATATTGGTGGCCACCAATTGAGTCCATTTGAACCCCCACCATCAGTTATTTCAGTTTGTAAGTTTCGGCACAACTTACTATTTTTAGCAGTTTTTCGGGTCTTAAACTTCCAGAACGGTTTTGAGGCCCTAAACAACGTTTTTTGGGAAAACGGAGAGCAACATGGGTCCATGGACCGATGTTTCTCATTCAAAAGTTTTACTCCTCAGACAAATCTTTCTAATGAGCTATTGAGCGCATCAAATGGAGATCAGATGCCAAAGTTACGTCCCCGGGAAGTTGAACCACCAATTTACCCAAACGGGGCCCACAGTTTTGGTGCTTCATCTCCTATGGTTAGGGTTTTGGACGTTTCAGATTCTACATTGTTTCTCAACTGTAAATAGGCCCTCAAGCCTCATTGTAATATAGTTCAGGGGGTTGGGAGCCGACACATATCTTCTCAGAGATAAGCACGACCAGTGCCCTAGCTTGCCACATCTCTATCATGTCTGCATTGTAACACAGTTCAGAGGTCTGTAGCCATCACATCTCTTCTTAGAGATTTGCTACCAGCACCCTAGCTATTTTATTTCCGTTATGCTTGTAAGCATATTTATGTTATTTGATATTAATGAAATGAAGCATTATTTCCACTGCATCTCTATGTTCATGGTTATTTCTGTATTCTGTTGCGTTCATGCATAAAATCCGGATCATAAGCTCCCACAGTCTTTCAAGAAGTAGGCTCTTCCGTGTTTTTCCTTTTTCAAGTTTGGATGTTGTGTTTTTAGGATAAGATTGTATCTAGGTGTCTCTATTCTATGTTGTTGGAAGCCTTATACTTCAAGGTTTGGAGTGTAATTGGGGTCACAATTATGTGTTTAAATCCTATGCCTGGATTTTGGGGTGGGATGTGGGTTTCATGTGGTGTGTGTGAACATTTGAAGTTTCCTAGTTGTACATGGGGTTAGAGGCATGGGATATAGAGGGTGTGGTGAGCCGATCACTTTTAGCTAGTTACATTATTATCTATGTGCACATGTTTTGGAAATTGAACCTTCATCATGTAGTTGCTAGAGGTAGATTCACTCTTAAGCCTTGGTGAATTATTTACTTTGGCCCTTTTTGTGAGCTCTTGGTGATAAATTTCAATTCCGAGTTTTGGGGGTTGTTGGTGCCATTTCAGGTGAGTTTCAAAATTCTCACAAGAGATGAGACCGAGTGTGGTTGGACGATGCAGCTTCACTGTGGTGGTATTATTGTAGGTAACGGAGGAAACTCTGTGTGGGGGTAGCATTCGGTCATTTTAGACAGAATTTTGGTGGGCATGTAGGACACCCTCTTAATATATCATTTGGGGTGATTTCCTAAATGGGCCTATGATTTTTCTAATATGTATAGCTATTGGAGGGAATTGAAATAACTGTGAAGAGGGTACAGCATAAAGGGGAGGATGCAAAGTTGGGGGAGGATAAAAGGCACTAAGTGGAGCTCTAGGAGGAGGTGGCCCATAATCCAATCCTTTCTTTCGGCAAGGTTTATCTTTTTCCACCCTTGATGCCTTAGAAACTCATTTGAAACATGTCACACTTCTTCTAGAGTAGTCGAGACTTGAGACAAGACCGCCATGATCAGTTGGTATCAGATCTCAACTCATTGTAAACTGGCCAACTATGAGTGTGGGTCCTCATAGTCGACGTGGTCCGTTAGTTCGAACACCAACATATACATGGCCTCTAGCTCATAGCATATATCAATCCAATCATCGAAATGGTCCATCTTCTCCCAAATTATATCGAATTCATCTTGGTTTGAGTCAGAAATCCCTTTCTTGCACAAGTCCATAAGGGCATCCTTTGCCTCACCAAAATCAGAAGGAACTGTTGGTGCACCTCTAGTGGGGGAGAAGCCTTGAAGGAAGTACTCATATTGATGGATGGTAGTACAAGTGACCGAAGGCACTAATTACCTCTACATGATGATGACGAGAGTTGAGTTGAGTTCACTTAGATGAACACATGGGCAGCCAAAGTCATGGACATGGACTACTTGGAGATATTTTATATATGGACTGATGGTATGTTGTTCATGACGAGCAACAAGACATTGGTTGGTGAGCAGCATATGATACATTCATATGATTGCAAGGTAGGAGAACTTGTGATGACACTCATGGCCAATAAAAGTATGCTTTCCAATGCTTTATATATGATGAGGCATGGGAGTTCACAATGAGATGCATTCATTGGAGACTTCATATTGTGGTGATCTTGTAGTATCTGATTCATTGAGGAGCTAAGGTCAGGATTGGTCTTGACTTTGATGCATTATGGGATGCATACCTTTGACCACATTTATTGGGTGTGTTTGGGAGGAGTCACTTGATGAATATGATCGAGCTAGGAAACTTTGGAGTTTGATGGAGATGCAGTGATGGAGATGCCTTGGTGGTATACACTTGGGAAAGAGTTGAGGCTACTTGACTTAGCCCCACTTTTTACATGATGGATGCATATAGAAAATGAGATGAACCTTACTTCATTGTAATATTCCAAAAATTTAGCCTTCCAGCTAAATGGAATATTATAGTTTTTTTTATCACTAGGTAGGTGAATACGTGGGTGAGGAGGCCCATAAGTCTCTTGGGCAGCAATAAAAACACTTTAAGTGTGGAAGGAGACCTTTGTAGCAGCTAAATTGACGCAGGGGCATCTGAGCGGTTCAAATTCTAGTTTGAATCTGAAGTTGGGTATGCGAACGGTCACACAAATGTGGGGCAAAATTTGTTAAAACATGATTAAGATTTTGTAACTAATGATCTGCCAGAAGCTTAAGGGGTTCATTTGAGGAAGTTCGACCGATTCATGATCTTTGGAAATTTCTATATAATTGAAAACCTGTGTGTCCATGAGGGACGGAGAGGAGCGAATTCAATGTAGTGGAAAGGGGATTTGTACTGAGGCTAAAATGCCTTAGAATCTCTGCGATGGTTGTATATAATAGGAATGTTGGTTATGTAGAATTTATGTGTGCTTAGCTTGGTTTTTATTTCATAATTTCAGTGATTTATTGACCATCAATCTGTACAGGATCGATGGAAATCTGATGTTTATATGTTGTCGAGAAATTGATTGAATTATTTCCTGTATAGAAAATTTAGAAGTGGTTGAAGAGATTCGCTCTGTTAATTGGTCATAGTAATAGTAGTCTCTGGTTATATTAAACTCTACATAAGACTCATGGAAATTGAATTCAGCCTCCTTGATTAACACCGATTGAAATTGATTAAATTAGATCCATAATTTTTGGCTCACAGTGGCCAAGAAGGTGTTCTTACCTTCGAATAATTAATTGGTTATATCCGTTGGTGTTAATTTGAACACATTTTATCTACGATCCTTGTTTATGAATCGAATGTGTCTTAACCTATGTGAAGGTGTCACTGTGAATTGATGAGTTTGTTTTTAGGAAGAATGCAACATATTAATCTCTGGTTATTAATACATATTGAGTCTCTGGTTTGATGGAGTCAATTTAATAAAGTTGGAGCTCAAGATTTGCAGTTGATTCTATTTAAAACTGAAGTCGAACTTTGTTTGTTGAGTTGAAGTGGATTGGAATCAGATTACCATCACATCATCAAGGCGGAGTCCTGAATTTAACGCTGCTCTGAAGGTCAAGGCTGATCGTTCAGGACAGAGAATCAAGTTTGTAAAGGAAGCGTACTAATTTCACATTGCAGCGAAATGTCTGCGTTAAACTCAGCCCATTTTCCGTATTTTCCAAGAAACGGAATTGGGAATCAACCAAAGGCGGATTTTGAAAACATCAATTGTTGGTTTAAGACCATTAAAAATGATGTTTCTATAGTTTAACTATTTTCGATATATATGGTTATATGCAGACATCAGAGGTGCAGCGGAAATGAATTGGGCTGATCACCCATAGGCCCCAGGATCAAGTTCAAAGATTGGGAAATGAATTGCAGTTTTGACATGGAGATGAAACTCACAGGTTCATTTTGGTTAAGAAAGATGAACCTACTTATAGTGGGATTAAATTTTCATCATAAATAAAGCTCCTCCATGTGTGAACAACATTTGGATCATGTTGAATCAATTAACTTTGACCAAGTCAACAGTGTTGTTGAAGAGGAGTGGAGATTAATTAGAGAATAACGCAGTTTTGGAGGGAGGAGAACCTCATGAAGGAAATGACCTAATTGAGTGGGGCCAAGGACATGCAAGCTCACATTCTACTTAAGGAATAAGATGGCAACCATTTCAAATTATGTCTTGATATTATTATTTGATATTGATCTGCTTAGACTATTGCTTCCTCTTGCTGTTTAGCAGGGTTGTTGTGATGTTTAGCACTGGGTGTTCTCGAGCGGGAATCCCACCTCTTCCCTTGAGATGCCTCTTGGGAGAGTTTTGCACTGCATTGATCCACATCAAGGCTTGAGGCCAAGCATCAGTCTTCAGCTACAACATTATTTTTGCAGTATTATAACGTTGTGTTACAGGGTGCTACAATGGAGGATTGATAACACCACTTCCGGGTCTGTTTCTCAGTAGAGGGAGCTTTCCTTCTCTTGAGAGATCATCTAGGACGATTTTTGGGCTCATTTCACATCTTGGAAGTTGGCCAAAGTATTCCTCATCTCCTAGAATGCAGTCCTTTGCAGGAATTGCGTCATTTTTCATAGAGCTATAGCAGTAGGGTTTAAGCCCTTGATTCTGAGCTATTTTTCTTGGGAAAGGGCCAACCCTTCTCCCGGAAAGCTAGAATGAGGGATTCTCATCCCTATATTATATTATTTAGCTATGTTTATTTAATGTTGTAGTAATACTACATTATTTCAGAGGTGAATATTCATATCTTCTCTTTTTGTACTCAAGCTTTCAAGAAACCCTTGACGTGTTATCTTTGTAATGTATTAAGGAGGCCCGATCTCTATTTTCTTAGCATATTGTTCAATAAAGTTCCAGATCTATGATTTTATGTCATAATTTTTCAGAAACCTTTAGAAAATAATGCTATCATATGCTTCAAAAATTCTACATAGCTTAAGTCATGGGGTTTGGGGATTTCTAAGCTAGTTTAAGGTCGGGAGCTCTGTTTAACTTAGTAAAAGGAATTTTTTTCTAATTCCCTTTCATATATAAGGGCCAATATATATATATATATATATATATATATATATATATATATATATATATATGCTAAGGAACCTGAGTGTTATTTCCCCTTGTTATAGTGTAATTTTCTGGGAATAACGTTTTTAGGATCTAATTGCTGCATTTTCCCCACTTGGGAGGATGTAGAAGAGCTCCTTTTTGCTGTTGTTACATTCATTTGATGGCTATGTGTTTCTCAACACAATTTATGAGCTAATTTCTCACTTCTACTCCAGTATTGTGCTTATGCATTGCTGCATTCCCATTTTGGCATATTACAGTGGTATCCGAGCATAATCTTGGCTCAGCCTGTGGATCTCAGCCATTATGATATCAAGAGAAGAAGGAGAAGAAGAGATGTACATAAAAGAGAAGACTTCATTAGCTGGAGGTAGGAAGGAGGAGAGGCTCTCAAAGCTTCTTTCCAAATCTATACAGAGCATTAAAGAAGATCTCAATAAAATTAGAAGGGAGATGGAATCTCCAAAGGAGTTTGGATCTAAAGAAAACTCTAGATTTTCACATAATGAGTGTGAGCATGCAACTACACACCAAGGTTCATAGCGTAGTCAAATTCCCAAATCTATCATGAGAGAGATGAAAGAAGGAGGAATGCCTGAGAGAGAAACTCTTAGTGATTTTCTGTGGGAGTATCAATCTCAAAGTGAGAAGTTTAGAGATCATATCACTTTCCAGTACTTTTGCAAGATCAAGTTGGAGAGGAGAAAGTAGCATGACATGGGTATATTTTCTCTATCTACTTTTGATGGATCACCAGCATGTTTAGTCGGAGCTTGGGTGGAGGAGCTACACACCTATTTGCAGTAGCAGCAAGTTTCTGAAGATGAAGCCATCAGAGTTGCAGCGCTGCACTTTGAAGGTAAGGCCTATGATTGGTGGATATTTGAGGCATTTTCATTAAAAAATGCCAATACTTCTTCTTATACAAGGTTCACTATGATATTAGTGGAGAGTTTTGATGGAAAACATTCTAAAACACTCTTGGTAGAGCCAAACAAACCAAAACAATCAAAACTTGTGCATGGGTTGGAAGAACCTATAAACTAAAATCCACTTCAGAAAACTGTTGGAGAAACTCACATCTTGCATAACACTTTGCTGGAGGAAAGGTCTCTATTTCATGTCTTTGGACAAGAGGGCATGACGGTTCCTTTTTCAAAAGAGGATCCTCTTATTAAGAAGGTGACGCCCATTCATAATGAAGAAGAAGAGAAGGATGGGGGCAACAACATTGTCACATCTAGAGCATATATAGCACCTCATGCAGAGGTATATGAAGCACCTGCTCCAACGAGAGGGATTCTTATATCATTGCAATGAATTCCCTAGGATCTCATATATGGAGGTCAAGGAAAAATCAATGAACAACATGATTGTGAAACATTGCAGATGGAAGGAGAAGGTAGGGAGGAAGGTCAACACCACTTGATGAGGAGCACACACCCCTATCTATTTCAGCGGGTTAATGCAAGGAAGAGGCAGACTCATTTGCATTGTGATGGCAGGGACAAATTTTTCCAACCATATGAGAAGTCTACTCTTGACATTGATGTATCATTACATGGAGGCATTCCACCAAGGAGACCACCAGATCTGGAGATTATGAGAGATGCTTCACATGGGGTTGCGCCACTCTTAGATTATGGAGGGGTGGATACTTTGGATGGATATAGTACATCGAAGAGAGTTTGGGATAGAATCAAGGAGGAGGGAGACATCCTCACATTTTTAGCATCACCCACTCTTACTACGTATACTCCATTGACAGAAGTTGTTGCAGTGAAGGAGGATGGCACCTTCATGGTGCGAGAGAGCTGCTCCATGGATTTGGAGAAATAGAGGGTACTTCCTTTGAGGAAGGAATCCTCCATACATTGGAGTAGATGGAGGCCACTCATGCTTACATTGGCCAAGATGAGGAGATTCTTTTTGGATGGGAGCTTCTCATGGGAGGCCAACTTCCAAAGATCACTGCTTCTATCTGAGCATGAGCAGTTGCATGATGGGCATGACAACATCTTGGAGGATGAATTTGGCATGAGGGATGTCAAAGGAGAAGACAGTAGCATGTGGGGAGCTTCACATTTTAGATCATCATCGTTCTCTCTTGGGGGGATTGATCCATATTGAAGGTCTCAACTTCTGGTAGAGTACTCCAAGGATCTTGGTGCTTGCATGATTCTTGATGACCTGGATAGAGATGATAGATATATGGTGGATGATGTGGTCATCTATTCTTATGGTAGAATCTTCTTGAATAGAGCTTCTGAGCTCAAGGAGAAGCTTCTACATGCAGCACATGAGGACTTCCTTTCCATGCACTTTGATGCATATCTTTCCTTAGCAGAGGAGTTCATTTGGGAGGACATACAACATGATATATTTTAGCATATGGAGAGATGCATAGCCCAGATGGTGATAGAGAGGAGGTCACAACCACTGACCTACTCTTTTGAGGTGAGGCAGAATTTCCGGTTGAGCCATTCCAGCTCAAGGTCCCAAGTACATGGTGGAGAAGGTATAATTTCGCATTATGTTTTGTACTTCTTTACTTTATATGAACAATATGTTGTACCAAGGAGGATTATCCCTTCTTGCATATTATATTATTATTTACTTGAAGCCACTTGCAGCATTGAGATTGGCTATCTTATTGGTGGTTTGTGGGGGAAGCCACATGATTTTTGGTGTACACCATTGATACCACTTTTTACTTTCATGTTTCTATCTTATAGAATGATTGTGGTAGAAAACAAGTGGTTGGCAGAGCACTTGTTATTAATTTTTTTAATGCAGGTTAGGGATGCATTGTGCTGGTTCCATGTGTGGAACTGTGATACACTCTCTGATTTTCATATGGTAGCTTTTTTCCATTGGGTTTTTCTTCCATGTTTTGCTGATATTCTTGTGTTCATGGGAAGATTTGTTTAGAGAGGGCCAGATGAGCTAGAGATGCCCATTGGCAGTATGATTCTACCTACTTTAAATGTTTTATGTTTCAAGAGAAACAATGGGCAGACCATGATTGCCACATCACACCTCTTGTCCTCATATGGGAGGAGCTATTTGAAGAACTTGCGTTCTTGGAGGAGGCACTTCGTGGCTTATTTGTTTGGTGGGGTAGCTTGGGCCACCCTTGGAGATCATGAAATTTCAGCCCAAGATCAGAAACAACCCCATACTTACCATAAATGGAGAGAGAAACCACTTGGATGGGAGGATCCAATCTCTCCATGCAGCCCCAACACATTGTATGAACCGGGGGTTGAGGATCTTTTTGATGAGCTACCTAGAATGGCTCATTTCAATCAAATGATAGCATGGGTGTGGGAGTCACTCATTGGGAATGGGATTCCCCATGTTTTTCATCACTCCTACCTTGATGAGGCCATTGGACAGCAAGGAGGTTTCCACTTACACCTTCCACCTTTCTATGACATGAGCCATGTGGTTTTGCATACGTGGGAGGAAACATTGGAGGGTAGAATTATTGTAGATTATGTTGAGCAGTGGTGGGGACTATTGATGAGGATGCGACAAGAAGAGGAGGGGAGGATTTTTGCTCCACATTTACGGTTTCTTGAGGACAGGCAACATTTTGGAGGGGAGGAATGTAATATTCCAAAAATTTATCCTTCCATCTAAATGGAATATTATAGTTTTTTTATCACTAGGTAGGTGAATAAGTGGGTGAGGAGGCCCGTAAGTCTTTTGAGAAGCAATAAAAACACTTTAAGTGTGGAAGGGGACCTTTGTAGAAGCTGAATAAATCTCATCCATGTGTGAATAGGGTTTGGATCATGTTGATTCAGTCAACTTTGACCAATTCAACATCGTTGTTGAAGAGGAGTGGAGATTAATTAGAGAATAACGCAGTTTTGGAGGGAGGAGAACCTCATGAAGGAAATGACCTAATTGAGTGGGCACAAGGACATGCAAGCTCACATTCTACTTGAGGAAGAGGATGGAAGCCATTTGAGATTGTGTCTTGAGATTATTATTTGAAGCTGGTTTTCTTAGACTATTGCTTCCTCTTGTTGTTCAGCAGGGTTGTTGTGTTGTTTAGCACTGGGTGTTCCCGAGTGGGAATCCCACCTCTTCCCTTGAGAGGCCTCTTGGGAGAGTTCTACACTGCATTGCTCCACATTGAGGCTTGATGCCAAGCATCAGTCTTCAGCTACAAAACTATTTCTACAGCATTATAACATTGTGTTGCAGGGTGTTGTAGTGGAGGATTGATAACACCACTTCTGGGTCTATTTCTCAGTAGAGGGAGCTTTCCTTCTCTTGAGAGATCATCTAGGAGGATTTCTGAGCTCATTTCACATCTTGGAAGCTGGCCAAAGTATTCCTCATCTCCTACAGTGCATTCCTTTGCAGGAACTGCGTAATTTTTCATAGAGCTGTAGCAGTAGTGTTTAAGCCCTTGATTCTGAGCTAGTTTCCTTGGGAAAGGGCCAACCCTTCTCCCAGAAAGCTAGAAGAAGGGCTTCTCATCCATCTATTGTATTATTCAGATATTTTTATGTAATTTTGTAGTAATAATATGTTATTTTAGAGCTGAATATTCAGATCTGCTCTTTTTGTACTCAAGCTTTCAAGAAACCCTTGTCGGGTTATCTTTGTAATGTACTGAGGAGGCCATATCTCTCTTTTCCTAGCATATTGTAAAATAAAGTTCCAGATCTATGATTTTCTATCATAATGTTGCATAAACCTTGATAAAATAATGCTATAATATGCTTCATAAATTCTGGATAGCTTAACTCATGGGGTTTGGGCATTTCTAAGTTAGTTTAAGGCCGAGAGATCTATTTAACTTAGTAAAAGGGTTTTTTTTTTCTGATTCCATTTCATATATGAGGGGAAATATATATATTCTAAGGAAACTAAGTGTTATTTCCCCTTTTTACAACGTAATTTCCTGGGAATAACGTTTTTAGTGTATAATTCCTACATTTTCCCCACTTGGGAGGATGTAGAAGAGCTCCTTTTTGCTGTTGTTACATTCATTTGATGGCTATGTGTTTCTCAACAAATTTTATGAGATAATTTCTCACTACTACTCTAGTAGTTTTCTTATGCATTTCTGCATTCCCATTTTTGGATATTACATTCATGGACATAGATATGGAAAATTGATTGATTTGATGAGGGGAAGACCTCTTACTCTTGATGATTCTTGGAGGATTTGACTACTTAGCATACAGGTAGCACATGGATTAGCATCATGGAAAATGTGTTGTGGATGAGATGAAGGACACTTCATGGACCCAAACATGGTTCACTTGGATTCGATTGATTCTTTATTGAGTTGATGATGAGAAAAGATTCTAGAGAAACTTACCAATGGTGGCATGAGGAGGAGTATTCTCATTGTTTGGTCGTTATGGTTGGATTAGCTACCCAACTAGTTCGAACTATGGGGGCATACAATACACCGAGATATGTCTGATAGATGTATCAAGGCAATGTTGAGATATGTTGTGTTGGGATGTAGTACCAGGGCAGAGATTCACAATAGACCTGCGTTCACCGTGTCTTTCCACCAATGATTTATTGGAAAATTATGGTGCTGCTCCAATGTCTCTCTCAAATGCTTTAAATCTTGTTCGAACTTGTTTTTGGATGACTTATCCAATCCATCTGCACACTCTACTAATACGCGTAGTGTTTTTAGTCATTGGTTGCTCGACGGACCGAGCCGACCCACTGACACCCTTTATTCAGCTGTCCAAAATTCATGTAACGCTGGTCATGTTCCCACACATCAGCCCAGTGACCCACAACCACAAACACTACACGTATTAATAGAGCGTGCGGATGGATTGGAGAAGTCATCCAACAACAAGTTTGAACAAGCTTTGAAGAATTCGATCGTGGTCTTTCACAAGTGACATGGAGAGACTTGATAGAGCATGCAGATGGATTGGAGAATTCATCCAACAACAAGTTCGAACAAGATTCAAAGAATTCGAGCTTTTTGGTGTAAACCCATTTTAAACTAACATCTATGGGTGTGGAAGACACACAACACCATGATGAAATCCAAGGAATATTGATCATTAATGAAGACAAACTTCGGGAGCAGGCACAAGAGATCACGGCATTGTCCAACAGTCTCTTGGATGTAACAAGAAGACTTGAGATAACGTAAGCAAAGGAGAATGTTATTCCATGGATTCAGGGAGAAAGATGGGAATCATACTTGACAAGGTTAGAAGTGGAATACACCGACAGGTGGCTAGAGTTGATGCATGAGGAAGAGGGAAGGCCTTCGGTCTCCACTTGCCCTTTCTTCTAGACTATTAATGGGGGTGAGGCTCATTTTCATCTGCTCAGGACAATGAAGATCTCTAATTTAATGAGCAAGATATAGAGAAAGATGGGAGCTTGATAGCAGGATGTTTTGGTAGTCATGATGATGAGAGGAGCATATGTTCTTATGGAAGATATGTTCAATTGGATTGGCTACCCAGTTTGTCACCATCACAAGGGGTAACAACACATGATTTCTTGCAGAATTAGAGACATGACCAAGGCATGTAGCAGATCAAGGGTGTTCACATCTGGATGTTATTCACATATTTATAACAGAGTTGGAGACATGAACACATTTGGAGATGATGGATTCATCTACACTTTGCGACAATATTGTGCACATGGATGTGATGAAAGATCATGCAACGACATTTTGCGACATAATTTGCAACGATATTTCACACATGGAGTTGTGATAATGGACCATGTGACGAGATGATGATGTTATCAAGAGATGACAATGCTTTTAAGTGGTGGAGGATGTAAGTCCTCAGCTTTAAAATGCATGTTCAAGGTAACAGGCACGTCCACCATGCATTTGGATGGAGTTCAAGTGCCATGCAATGTTATGGGTGTATCGTCACACCGCACCTGCATTGTCGCGGGCATGTAGCAATGGGCGAGCACAACCACGCGTTATAGCGGTCACGTCGCACATAGTCTGCTGTGTCGTTGGTAATGCAACATTATATCCAAAATGTCGCACAATAGCTGAGTTGAAAAACCTATGTGTTGGGCATTGGGAAGTCGACGTGTGGGATCTTAGCTAACATTACACGAATTGCGGATAGATGAACGAAGGGCGTTAGATGGGTTGGCTCTGGCCCGCCAAGTGACCCACGACTACAAACACTACATGTATTAATATAGCCTTCAGATGGATTGGAGAAGTCATCTAACAACAATTTCGAAGGAGCTTCAAATAATTTGAGCGAGACATTGGAGAAGCACCGGGAGATGCCAAAAACTCATTGGTGGAAAGACATGGTGAACGCAGGGTGAGGGTGCGGGTCGAGTTAGGCAGCGAGAGTGCAGGAAGTGCATAACAGTGTCACAGGGCATTCGCTACCACAATTCGGCTTGGGCAGAGAACAGGGCACTGGTCGAGTCAGGAAACAGCATGTAGGACATGTGGAACAATACCATAGGGCGTTCACAGTGCAGGTCGGGTCGGGCAGGGCATTTGCAGGACTCTGAACGTGAGCACAAGACTCGTTTTGAAGTGACCGGGAGTCAGAATGAAGTGCAGAAAGTTGCAACAGGTTTGTATTTATGGGCCAAAGCTAACCATACAGCTGGAAATAGGATTGGACACACAAAGTGCTCGGGGGAAGGTCTAAACTCATAGGCGCAACTGACCCGAGTGACCTAAGTGACCCGACAGTACGACACTTTGAAAGATTTAATGCAAAAAATTCCCAAGTTCAAATCTGATGTTGTAAATGATTTTTGTGTGCTAGTTTGATGATTGAAAAGTCTTGAGGCTTGGTCAAAAGGCTAACTTGCCTTGCCAAGGAGCAAAGGAGGTATTTTGCTAGATTGGAACTTATATTGTATTTCTATACTTTATGAAACATATTATCGGGTAGACTCATTATTAATAGGATTTTGTCCCTCCCTTGTATGTATAGGCGTACATTGTGGATATGATGATGATGTTTATGTTTTCTGCATATTGAAAGAACATTTTCTTAACTAATTTAACAAGTGTTTCTAAAGGTGTAGTCTACATACTTGAGTATTACAAAAATAAAAAGTACGGTAGTGCTGCACCCCATCTATAGTGTGGTTGAAATACTACCAAAGTTATAGGGGCATCACAGATTGTATCAAATCTCAACGCATTGTAAACTGACCAGCTATGAGTGTGGTTCATCATAGTTGACGTGGTCTGCCAGTTCGATCACCAACATATACACGACCTCTAGCTCATAGCATATATCCATTCAATCATAGAAATGGTTCATGTTCTCCTGAAGTCTATCAAATTCATCTTGGTTTGAGTCAGAAATCCATTTCTTGCACAAGGCCATAAGAGAATCCTTTTACTCACCAACATCAGAAGGAACTCTTGGTGCACCTCTAGTGGGGGAGAAGCCTTGAAGGAATTACTCATATTGATGGATGGTGGTAGAAGTGACCGAGGGAATTTTAACTATATATGATGATGATGAGAGTTGAGTTGAGTTCACTTAGATGAACACATGGGTAGCCAAATTCATGGACATGGACTACTTGGAGATATTTTATAGATGGACTGATGGTATGTTGTTCACGATGAGGAATAAGACATTGGTTGAATGATCAGTGTATGAGACATTCATATGATTGCATGGTAGGAGAACTTGTGATGGCACTCATGACAAATATAGTGTGCTTCTCAATGCTTTGCATATGGTGAGGCATGGGAGGTCATGATGAGTTTCATTCATTTGAGACTTCATATTATGGTGATCTTGTAGTATCTGATTCATTGAGGAGCTGAGGTCAGGATTGGTCTTGACTTTGATGCATTATGGGATGCATACCTTTGAGCACATTTATGGGGTTTGTTTCAGAGGAGTCACTTGATGAAGATGATCGAGTCAGGACACTTTGGAGTTTGATGGAGATGCAACGATGGAGATGCTTTGCTGGTATACACTTGGGCATGGGTTGAGTCTACTTGACTTAGCCCTACTTTTTACTTGATGGATGTATATTACATATAAGATGACCATTACTTCATGGACCTAGATATGGCACTTTTATTGATTTGATGAGAGGGATACCTCTTACTCTTGATGATGCTTGGAGGATGTGACTACTTACCATATAGGTAGAACATGGATTAGCGTCATGGACGACATGTTGTGGAAGAGATGAAGGACACTTCATAGACCCAAACATGGCTCACTTGGATGGGATTGATTCTTGATTGATTTGATGATGTGACAGGATGTTAGAGAAACTTACCAACAGTGGCATGAGGAGGAGTATTCTCATTGTTTAAGTGTTATGGTTGGATTAACTACCCAACTAATTCGAGCTATGGGGGAATGTAGTACACCGAGCTATGTCTGATAGATGTCTCAAGGGAATGCCGAGATATGTTCTATTGGGATCATAGGGGCTTCACTTAATGAACCTATGACATGTTGGCTACATTCATGGCATCCTAAAGAATACCCCTAATTTGACTACATATTGGAAAATACCTCTAAAAATCACATTATTTAACCCCCTACCAATATGAACCCAATACACCTTCCTAATTTATAAAACCCCTACTTTCGTTAGATATTGTAGGTATCCATTTTTTCATTAACATTTTTTATACGCATTTGTATTTTTTCATTAACTTTGAGCTCCATTTTTTATACCTGCCAATATAAAAACCCTTTACCCCCTATATATCCCCCAATATGTTAAGTCAATTTTTCGTCAATATATATCCTCCAATATGAACCCACATGGTATGGTATTGATCCCCTAGTGAAGCCCCCGTGGTTGGGATGGAGTACCATGGCAGAGATTCACACTAGACCTGCGTTCACTGTGTCTTTCCACCAATGAGTTGTAGGGAACCTCTGGTGTTTCTCCAATGTCTCGCTCGAATTCTTTGAAGCTCGTTAGAACTTGTTGTTGGATAAATTCTCCAATCCATCCACACACTCTATTAATACGCGTAGATTTTGTGGTCGTGGGTCACTCGAAGTACACGAGAGGACCCATCTAGCACCCTCTGTTGAGTTGTCTGCAATTTGTGTAATGTCAACCCTGCTCCCACACGTCGGTTGAGTGACCCATGACCACAAATAGTAAACATATTAATAGAGCATGTGGATTTATTGGAGAATTCATCCAACAAAAAGTTCAAACAAACTTCAAAGTATTCGATCATGGTCTTTCACAAGTGACTTGGAGAGACCTGATAGAGCGTGCGGATGGATTGGAGAAGTCATCCAACAACAAGTTTGAACAAGCTTCAAATAATTTGAGCTTGTTGGTGTCAACCCATTGTAAACTAACAACTATGAGCGTGGAAGACACACAACAACATGATCAACTCCAGGGAAGATTGATCATTACATAAGACAAGCTTCGGGAGTAGGCACAGGAGATCATGGAAATGTCAAATAGTCACTTGGATGTGACAAGAAGAATTTAGATAACAGAAACAAAGGATAATGTTATTCTACAGATTTAGGGAGGAATCTAGGAAGCATACTTGATGGGGTTAGAAGTGGAAGACTCAAACAAGTGGCTAGAGTTGATGCATGAGGAAGAGGGAGGCATTCGGCCTCCACTTCCCCTTTCTTCTAGACTATTCATGGGGTTGAGGCTCATTATTATCTGCTCAGGACAATGAATACCTATAATTTAATGAGCAGGCTATAGAGGGAGATGGGCACTTGATAGCAGGATATTTTGGCAGTCGTGATGATGAGAGGAGCATATTTTCTTGTGGAAGAGATCTTCAGTTGGACTAGCTACCCAAGTTGTCACCATCATAGGGGGTACCAACACATGATTTCTTGTAGAATTAGAGACATGACTGAGGCATGTAGAAAATCAAGGGTGTTCACATCTAGACTCTATTCACATATTTATAGCAGATTTGGAGACATGAACACATTTGGAGATGTTGTAGTTATCTACACTTTGCGATGATAGCTACAACGATATTTTGCACATGGATGCGATGATAGATTTTGCAGTGACATTTTTGTGACATAATTTGTGACGATATTTCACACATGGAGTTGTGATGATGGATTGTGCAATGAGAGGATGATGTTGTGAAGCGACAATAATTCTTCGAAGTGGTGGAGGATGTAAGGACTCATCTTCATGAGGCGCGTTCGGGGTAACGAGCATGCCCATTAGGTGTTTGGATGGTGTTCAAGCGCCATTCGAAATTATGGTTGTATCGTTGCACCGTAACTACATGGGCGTGGGCGTGTAGTGATGGGTGAGCATGGGCACATGTTATAGTGGGCATGTCAGACATAGTTGGCATTGTCGTTGGTAAGGCGAAGCTATAGCCCAATAAATTCACCGTAGCCGAGTTGAAAAACCAACGTGTTGGGTGTTGGGCAATTGATGTGTGCGAGTGCGGCCGATGTTACACAAATTGTGGATATTTTAACGGAGGGCGTTAGATCTGTCGACTCGGGTCCGTCGAGTGACCCACGACCACAAAGAGTACGCGTATTAATAGAGCTTGCAGATGGATTGGAGAAGTCATCCAACAACAAGTTAGAATGAGCTTCAAAGCATTCGAGTGAGGGTGTGGGTTGAGTCGAGAAGCGATATTGGAGGACGCGTGAAATAGTGATGTAGGAAATTCACAACCACAGGTCGGGTCGAGTAGAGCACAGGGTGCAGGTCGAGTCGGGCAGGGCATCCGCAGGAGTCTACACGTGAGTTTATGACTCGTTTTGAAGTGATCGAGAGTCGAAATTGAGTGAGGAAAGTTGCACTAGGTTCATATTGACGGGCTAAAGCTAACCATATAGATGGGAAGTAGATTAGACAGATGAAGAGCTTGGGAGAAGGTGTCAACTCATAGGCAGCAGCTGACCCAAGTGACCCAAGTACCCGAAAAGAACGACACTTGGGCAAATTTATTCAGAAAATTCCCAAGCTAAAATCTGATGTTGTAAATGATTGTTGTGGGCTAGTTTGATGATTGAATAGTCTTGAGGCTTGGTTAAAAGGCTAAATTTCCTTGCCAAGGAGCAAAGGAGGTCTTTTGCTGGATTGGAACTTATATTGTATTCTTATACTTTATGAAACATATTATGGGGCAGAGTCATTATTAACAGGGAGTTTCCCCACCCTTGTATGTATGGGAATACATTGTGGGTATGATGCTGATGTTTATTTTTTCTGCATATTGAAAGAATATTTTCTTAAATAATTTAACAAGTGTTGCTAAAGGTGTAGTCTACATACTTGAGTATTACGAACAAAAAAATTACGGTAGTGCTGCACCCCGTCTATAGTGTGGTTGAAAGACTACAAAAGTTATAGGGGCGTAACAGTTCGTATCAGAGCTGAACCCAATGTAAAAATACCATCTATGAGTGCAGATCCTCACAGTTGATGTGGTCTTTTAGTTCAAATGCCAACATATAAACGACCTCTAGCTCATAGAATATAGCCATCCAATCATCGAAACGATCGATTTTCTACCAAAGTCTATCGAATTCATCTTGGTTTGAGTCATAAATCCATTTCTTGCACAAGGCCATAAGGGAATCCTTTGCCTCACCAACATCAGAAGGAACTCTTGGTGCACCTCTAATGGGGGATAAGCCTTGAAGGAAGTAATCATATTGATGAATGGTGAGAAGTGACCGAGGGCACTTTACCTCTACATGATGATGACGAGAGTTGAGTTGAGTTCACTTAGATGAACACATGGGCAGCCAAAGTCATCATTAGGGTAATTTTGAGGTCTAAAATGGGCCTCCGAAGGAAAATTTACAATCAAATTTCACTTTATGAGAACCAATCACATTTTAGGGGATGACATCATCCCTAATGGTTGAGGTGGCATTTCTTGAGTTAAAGGTACTTGTCACATTCTCAATGGGGGATAAAAAATCATGGTTAACCATGGTAGTGCTCTAAGTAACTTTAAAGTCATAAAGTAAAGTACTCATAATAAATGTCTTTTCACACTTTTTGAATAAAATATTATTATTGTTATTTCATATTTTTTGAAAGAAACAATGCATATCCCTACATAATATTTATGTATTTACACACTTTTCAATAAATATTATATTTGTATATTTTCAAATATTTATTTATAAATCAAATCAATTCAATATGTAATATAAAATTCATACATAAAATAATATATTATATTATATTATTTTTATATAGTTTATTAATTACATGTTATTATATAATTTAAATAATATAAATTTTAATTAATAGTATATTCTATAATTAAGAAATTATGAATTTATTCCCAGATGCGGGTGTTAATGGTGCTTGACATGGCTGGTACGCGGTGGGACGGCACGTGGCCTAGCCACATGGCCACCCGCACGCTAACTCGTTGGCCTCCTCCTGCATTTAACGCCCCTCACCGTCACCCTGCTCAGCAATTAATTCATTGCAATGGTCGAGGCATTCATTCGAGCTTCAAAATTCTGTCTAGTTGCTGCTCCCTTCGGCTCTCTGTTCTTTCTCCCAAGCTCTCTGTGGTGATTCAGCCCCCCTCTGCGGGTTCTATATTGATTCGCATCCCTCCTCTGCGCAGTGGTTGCTCCCTTGCAGCCGCAGAGCCTAGCACTAGCACGTCATTTGGGAGGCGTTGCAGTCTCAGTGGCTGTATAGAAACCCTCCCTGGCATCCATAACTCACAGAGTCCCCACTGCTATCTGCATTTCTCGGCCTCTTTCGTCCCTACCTCGCCCTCCATCTCTCAGCTTCTCCACACCCACACAGCCTCCTCCGCCATTCGAAGCTCTGTGCATCTAGTTTGCGCAAACATGCCTCGCTTGCAACATCGAATGCGATGCCAAAGGGGTGGCAGCAGAGGCAGAGCTTCGCGAATTATCTCTTCCTCCTCTCCGTGTACCTCGTCCTCCTCCCTCACTCACTCAGGGGGTAGATATCTGGATACCCGTGGTGGTTTGGGTCGTCTCCTTGGCTCCATGGCTCGCCACCCTACCTCTGAGCCTCCTTTTGTCCCTCCGCCCCAACATTTCTCGGCCTCAGCCCAGTTTCAATTCTAGTGTTCCTCCTTCAGCCCTCTTGTCATGGCCACTGTCTCCATTTCCTTCTACGAAATCCCGGGTGCTAGCCCTATCCCCAGCCACCCCCCTCTGTCTTCAAGCTATCATGGTCATCCCGAGCCTTCGAAGGATACAAAAGCTTCGTAGGCCTCGCTTATGCACACCTCCAGCTCGCACAGTGATAGCAGCTCCGACTACTACAAAGAGAAGCGGATGCAGGACGATGGTAAGGGAATTGGAGCTACTGCTCCTTGCCAAGAAGAAATTGGACACCAATCTACTACAGATGACGAGTACAGATGCTTAATTGTTGAAGAACCTCCTCCAGTTTCTCCTGATGCTCAGATTACCAGGTCTCCTTAGGTCTTGGACCTACAGTTCTCTAGTTTTTTTTTTTTTCTGTTCATGCATACACTGAATACATTAACTTATGTTTTCTATTGTTGGTTCCTCTCTGAGGCGGCACTATCTACTCTTCTTGAGTTGGTTTCCCCTTTTGGGCAGCTCCAGTTTTGGTTTTTTTTGCTATTTTGCTGATATCATGGCAATAACTCACACCAGCTCTGCTGAGGCCCTAGCCTCTCTGTAAATTATGTTACATTATCAATAGAATTTTATTCTTACTTACACAAAAAAAAAAAAATTATGAATTTATTTTTATATTTTATTTTAAGTTATTTAAGTGCAAAGGACAAATGCATTAGTTGTGCAATGATAATGATTTTTTCTTGAAAATATAATTCTTATTTATAGTCACATCAATACAATTTTTTTATTAATTTTATTTTGGTACAACTTTTGAATTGAATTTAACCATGGTTACATAGATTTTGGTGCAAAAAGTGAATTGCAAATTCATAAATATTATTTTATTGGTTTAGTTATTATTTTATTATTTCCTTAGGAGACCCATTTTAGACCTCAAAATTCCCTTAATGGGACATGGACTACTTGGAGATCTTTTATAGATTGACCGATGGTATGTTTTTCATGATGATCAACAAGACATTGGTTGGATGAGTAGCCCATGGGACATTCATATGATTGCAGGGTAGGAGAAATTGTGATGGTGCTCATGGCCAATACAAGTATGCTTGCCAACGCTTTGGATATCATGAGGAATGGGAGTTCATGATGAGTTTCATTCATTGGAGACTTCATATTATGGTGATGTTACAGTATCTAATTCATTAAGGAGCTGAGGTCAGGATTGGTCTTTACTTTTATGCAGTATGGGATGCATACCTTTGAGCACATTTATGGGGTGTGTTTGGGAGGAGTCACTTGATGAAGATGATCAAGCCAGGACACTTTGGAGTACGATGGAGATGCAGTGATGGAGATGCCTTGATGGTATACACTTGGGAATGAAAAGAGTCTACTTGAATTAGCCACCATTTTTACTTGATGGATGCATAATGTAGATGAGATGAGCATTACTTCATTGAACTAGATATGGCACTTTGACTAATTTGATGAGAGGGAGACCTCTTACTCTTGATGATGCTTGGAGGATGTGACTACTTAGCATACAAGTATTACATGGATTAGCATGGTGGAAAACATGTTGTGGACGAGATGAAGGACACTTCATGGACCCAAACATGGCTCACTTGGATGGGATTGATTCTTGATTGATTTTATAATGTGACAGGATGCTAGAGAAACTTACCAATAGTGGCATGAGAAGGATTATTCTCATTTTTTGAGTGTTATGGTTGGATTAGCTACCCGACTAATTTGAGCTATGGGGGCATGCAGTACACCGAGATATTTCTGATAGATGTATCAAGGAAATGCTAATATATGTTGTGTTGGGATGGAGTACAATGGAAGAGATTCACACTAGACCTGCGTTCACCATGTTCTATGAACGATTTTTTGCCAACTTTTGGTGCTTCTCCAATGTCTCACTCGAATGCTTTGAAGCTCATTCGAACTTGTTGTTGGATGACTTCTCCAATCCATCTGCATGCTCTATTAATATGCATAGTGTTTGTGGTCGTGGGTCACTCGGTGGACCCGAGCTGACCCATCCAAAAGCCTCCATTCATCTATCCGCAATTCATGTAACATTGGTCCCTCTCCCACACATTGCCTGAGTGACCCACGACAAAAACAATATGCATATTAATAGAGCGTGTGGATGGATTAGGGAATTAATCCAACAACAAGTTCGAACAAGCTTCAAATAATTTGAGCGTGGTCTTTCACAAGTGACCTAGAGAGACCTGATAGAGCATGCGGATGGACTGGATAAGTCATCCAACAACATGTTCGAACATGCTTCAAATCATTTGACCTTGTTGGTTTCAACCCATTGTAAACTGAAAGCTATGAGTGTGGAAGACACACAACGACATGATGAACTCCAGGGAAGATTGATCATTACAAAAGATAAACTTCGAGAGTAGGCATAGGATATCATGGCATTGTCCAATAGTCTCTTGGATGTAATAAGAAGAATTTTGATAATGGAAGGAAAGGAGAATGATATTCCACAGATTCAGGGAGAAATCTGACAAGTATACTTGACGAGGTTAGTAGTGGAAGACCCAGACAGGAGGTTGGAGTTGATGGATGAGGAAGAGGGAAGCCCTTCGGCCTCCACTTCCCCTTTCTTCTAGACTATTCATGGGGGTGAGGCTCATTGTCATCTACTCAAGAAAATGAAGACCTCTAATTTAATGAGCAGGCTATAGAGAGAGATGGGAACTTGATAGCAGGATGTTTTGACAGTCATGATGATGAGAGGAACATATGTTCTTGTAGACGAGATGTTCGATTGGACTAGCTATCCAACTCGTTACCATCACAAGGGGTACCAACACATGATTTCTTGCAGAATTAGAGACATGACCGAGGCATGTAGCAGATCAAGGGTGTTCACATCTGGATGCTATTAACATATTTATAGCAGATTTGGAGACATGAACACATTTGGAGATGTTGGAGTCATCTACACTTTGTGATGATAGTTGCGATGATATTGTGCACATGGATGCGACAACAGATTATGCAACGACATTTTGTGACATAAGTTGCAACGCTATATCACAAATGGAGTTGTGACGATGGAACGTGTGACGAGAGGATGATTTTGTTAAAGGACAACAATGATTTTAAGTGGTGGAGGATGTAAGGCCTCAACTTCATGAGGCATGTTCGGGGTAACGGGCATGCCCACCAGGCGTCTAGATAGTGTTTGGGCACCATGCAACATTATGGGCATATCATCACACCATAAACGCATGGGCACGAGCATGTAGTGATGGGCGAGCATGGGAGCACGTTATAGCAGGCATGTCGCACATAGCCAGTGGTGTCGGTTGTAATGTGACGTTATAGCTAAAATGTCACATCGTAGCTGAGTTGAAAAATTGACGTGTTGGGTGTTGGGTGGCTGACGTATGGGAGTGTGACCGAAGTTACACAAATTACAAAAAACTGAACAGAGGGTGTCGGATAGGTTGGCTCAGGTCCGCCGAGTGACCCACGACCACAAACACTACATTGGAGAATTCTTTCAACAACAAGTTAGAATGATCTTCAAAGCATTCAAGCGAGAAATTGGAGTAGCACCACGAGTTTCCAACAACTCGTTGGTGGAAAGAAACGGTGAACATAGGGCGAGGGCCTAGGTCAAGTCGGGTAGTGAGAGTGCAGGACATGCATAACAATTTCGTAGGGCGTTCGCAACAGTAGGTCAGGTCAGGCGAAGGGAAGGGCACGGGTCGAGTCGGGCAGCAACGTGCATGATGTGCGGAATATTATTGCAGTGCCAGGTCAGGTAGGGCATCCACAAGAATCTAAACATGAGTTCAGGGCACGTTCTGAAGTGACCGGGAGTCAGAATTGAGGTTAGAAAGTTGCAGTAGGTGTGTACTGACGGGCCGAAGCTAATCATACATATAGGAATATTATTGGGCACATGGAGAGCTCAGGGGAAGGTATGAACTCATAGGCAGTAGCTAACCCGAGTGACCGGAGTGACCCGACAACATGACACTTTGGCAGATTTATGTAGAAAATTCCCAACATGAAATATGATGTTGTAAATGATTGTTGTGGGCTAGTTTGATGATTGACAAGTCTTGAGGATTTTTCAAAAGGATAACTTGCCTTGCCAAGGAGAAAAGGAGGTCTTTTGTTGGATTGGAGCTTATATTTTATTTTTATACTTTATGAAACGTATTATCAGTCAGACTCATTATTAATAGGGAGTTTCCCCTCCCTTGTATGTATGGGCGTACAATGTGGATATGTTGATGATGTTTATGTTTTCTGCATATTGAAAGAACATTTTCTTAACTAATTTAACAAGTTTTGCTAAAGGCATAGTCTACATACTTGAGTATTATGAAAAGAAAAAGTACGGTAGTGCTGCACCCCGTATATAGTGTTCTTGAAAGAGTACCAAAGGTATAGGGGCATGACAAGTCGGGTCAGGCAGGGTGTCCACAAGAGGTCTGAATGTGAGTTCAGGACGCGTTCTAAAGTGACCGCTGAGCAGATTTGAGTGTGACGAAGTGCAGTAGGTGCGTCTTAACTGGCTCAAGCTAACCATACAGTTGAGAAGAGATTTGGACACACAATGAGCTCGGGGGAAGGTCTGAACTCATAGGGAGCAGGTGACCAGAGTGACTCGACAACATGGCACTTGGGCAAATTTCTGCATAAAATTCCAAAGGTTGAATTCAACGATGTAAACAGCTGTTTTCATTAGTTTGATGGTGGAAAAGCTCTGAATCTTGGTTAAAAGGTAAACTTATCTTGCAAAGGATAAAAAGGGGTATTTTACTGGATTGGACTGTATTTTATTATACACTTTATGAAACATATTATTGGGAAGAATTCTTAACAATTTGCCCTCCCTTATATTTATGGGCATAATTGTGTATTGATAATGGTATTTATGTTTATTTCCGCATATTGAGAGCAAATTTTATTAATATTGAACAAGTGTTCTTAAAGGCTTAGTCTACATACTTGAGTATTACGAAAAAGAAAAAGTACGATAGTGCCACACCCGTCTATAGCGTGGTTGAAAGACACCAAATGTATAGTGGCGTCACAGATCAAATTTTCTTTCAATACGCGCAAAATAAGCATAAAAACCATTATCAAACCACAAATATGCCCATACATACAAGGGAGGGGAAACTCCTTGTTAATAAGTCTTCCTAGTAATATGTTTCATAAAGTGTATAAAATAAAGTCCAATCTAGCAAAATCCCCTTTTGCTCCTTGCCAAGACAAGTTTACCTTTTGACCAACTTACAATTATTTTCAATCCTCAGACTAGCCCAATACAATCATTGACATCATTGAATTTAGCCTTCAGATTTTTTTGCACAATTTTGGCCAAGTGCCATGCTTCCAGGTCACTCGGGTCACCTACTGCCTATGAGTTCAGAACTTCCCCCGAGGTCTCCATCTATCCAAATCACTTCCCAGCCTTATGGTTAGCTTCGGTCCATCAAGACGCACCTGCTGCACTTCATCGTGAACGTACATCACAACATCTATAGGTTAGGTTGGGTTAGGTAGGGCATCTACAGGACCTCTGAATGTGAGTTCAGGAAGCGTTTTGAGGCGACTGCTAATTGGATTTGAGTTCGACGAAGTGTAGCACGTGCATATTTATGGGACGAAGCTAACCATATAGATAGGAAGTGATTTGGACACATAAAGAGCTCGGGGGAAGGTCTAAAATCATAGGTAGCAAATGACCCGAGTGACCCGACAGCACGACACTTGGGCAGATTTGTGCAGAAAATTCCAAAGGCTGAATTCAAAGATGTAAATCACTATTTTGGTTAGTTTTATGGTTGAAAATATTTGAATCTTGCTCAAAAGGTAAAATTACCTTGCCAAGGAGCAAAGGGGTTCTTTTTCTTGATTGAACTGTATTTTATTATACACTTTATGAAATATATTATCGGGAAGACTTATTAAGAGGGAGTTCCCCTCCCTTGTATGTATGGGCATACTTGTGGATTGATAATGGTGTTTATGTTTATTTCCACATATTGAAAGAAAATTTGATTAATATTGAACAACCGTTGCTGAAGGCGTAGTCTACATACTTGAGTATTATGAAAAAAATGTACAATAGTGCCGCACCTGCCTATAGCATGGTTGAAATACACCAAAGGTAGAGGGCGTGACAGATGGTATCAGAGCTACCATTTTTTAGGGCTTTTATACTTAAGCAGGAGCACAGTTGCAAGGTTGTAGGTTGTGTTGAAGCTAGTTTTATATTATTGGGGTTTCTAAGAGAAGCTATTTCAGGGCTATAGTTGGACAAGGTTTGTACATGGCCTTGACTCACTCTCAAGCAAGGCAAATGGAAGTTGTTGTGGAAGAAACTTAACTAATTGAGGATACCCAAGTACTTTCTCAAGATGACTTCTTTAAGAAGGTTGTTGAGAACATGGAGTGACTTGGAAAGATGTTCATGGACCTTAGGGAAGATCATGAAGACCTTCAAGAAAGAAACATGACATTGAAATAAGAAGAAGAAAAGTGGAAAGCTGAGCTTGAAACAATGGCAACACGTTCTATGAACACAGAATGGAAACTTGGTGAAAATTTGAAGAAACTTGGAGACATGGACCAATCCAAAGACCGAGTTGTGGAGGAGCTTGCTAAAGCTCTTACAAAGGTCACATATTTGGAATGTGAAGTGGTATTATTGAATAGGGCCATGGGGCAATGATCATCTAGTGGATCTACCCACGTTAAATTGAAAGAACAAGATTCATATGATGGGACAAGGAATGCGAAAACTCTTGGAAACTTCTTAAGGGATATGGAACCATACTTGGACTAGTTAGCCATTTCTCATGAGGATGCTAAGGATAATATTGTGGCACAGTTCCTTACAGGAGATGCTAATATGTGGTGGAGAGGTAAACTTGATCAGATGGCACAAAGTGTAGGATCTAACATCACAACTTGGAAGGAACTAAAAGAGGCGTTGCAAGTTCACTTTAGTCCACAAGATGAAACCTTGGATGCGAGATCTATTATCAAATATATTAAGTAGACAAGGAGTATCTAGGAATATCAAAGTGAATATCAGAGTGCTATTCCAGAGCTATCTAAGATGATCAAGAGGGAAAAATTATTCAAATTTGCTATTGAGTTTAAAGCTTAGGCTCGAGATGAGGTGAGAAGGCAAGCACCCAAGACATTGGAAAAATCCTTTGATATGGTGGATAGACTTATTGAACACTATGATGAGGGGGCCAAGAAGAAGAATAAAAATCCTTTTGAGAAAAATGATGATGCACCAAAGAAGGAAGCTGCCAAGTCTAACAATGCACATGCAAATTCGAAGAAAAGGAATCCCTTGAAGTGTTGAATTTGTACTGAGGAACATACGGTGAAGAATTTCCATTCAAGATCGAAGTTAGAAGTCACAGTAAAAGCGGAGAAGAAGAAGGAAACTTTAGTTGGGACCATGCAGGTTCTAAGTGCAGCAACATCTTATGAAGCTATCCTAAGGATGGATCCCAAAAGGAACAACCTTGAGTTTTTGAACAAGAAGGTTGAGAAGGGCACACTATGTACCATAGTGGACAGTGATGCTACCCATAACTTCATTGGAGAAGATACTGCTAGGAAATGTAGAATGAGGTTAAAACCAATCCAAGCTCAGTTGAAAGTAGTGAATTCACCGCCAGATTGTGTGAATGGAGTTGCAGAAAAGACACCAATTGAAATAGGGAGTTGGCATGGGAATGTTGACTTCATGATTGTCAAGATTGATGATTATCAGGTTGTGTTAGGCATGTAATTCTTAAAAGAATTAAAAGTTGTGTTGGTTCATCACATTAGGAAGTTGTATATTTATGATGGGAATGATGACGATCCTATTGGTATCCCAACCATAGGAGGGGGAGGTTCAGCCCATTGTAGACTAACATCAATGAGTGTTGAAGACACATAACTACATGATGAACTCCAGGGAATATTGGTCATTACGGAAGACAAACTTCAGGAGTAGGCACAAGAGATCATGGCATTGTCCAATAATCTCTTGGATGTAACAAGAATACTTGAGATAATGGAAGCAAAGGAGAATGTTATTCCACGAATTTAGGGAGAAAGCTGGGAAGCATACTTGATGAGGTTATAAGTGGAAGACCTAGACAGGTGGCTAGAGTTGATGCATGAGTCATAGGGAATGCCTTTGACCTCCACTTCCCCTTTCTTCTAGACTATTCATGGGGATCATGCTCATTGTCATCTGCTCAGGAAAATGAAGACCTCTAATATAATGAGCAGGATATAGAGCGAGATGGGCACTTGATAGCAGGATATTTTTGTAGTCATGATGATGAGAGAATCATATGTTCTTGTGGAGGAGATGTTATTTTGGACTAGCTACCCAACTTGTAACCATCACAAGCGTTACCAATAAATGATTTATTGCAGAATTAGAGACATGACCGAGGCATGTAGCAGATTAAGGGTGTTCACATCTGGATGATATTCACATATTTATAGCATAGTTGGATACATGAACACATTTGGATATGTTGGAGTCATCTACACTTTGTGACTATAGTTGTGACGATATTGTGCATATGGATGCGATGATATATCGTGAAGTGAAATTTTGTGACATAAGTTGTGACGATATTTCACACATGGAGTTGTGACGATGGATGGTGCGACGAGAGGATGATGTTGCAAAGGGATGAGAACACATTGAAGTGGTGGAGGATGGAAGGCACCAGCTTCATGAGGCGTGTTTAGGGTAATGGGCATGCCCACCAAGATTTTGGATGATGTTCGGGTGCAATGCGACGCTATGGGCGTATCGTCACACCATAAAACCATGGGCACATGCATGTAGCAATGGGCGAGCATGGGCACGTGTTATAGTGGGTGCATTGAACATAGATAGTGGTGTCATTGGAAATGCGACATTATAGCCAAAACGTCACACCAGAGACGAGTTGAAAACTCGGCATGTTGGGTGTTGGGCGGCCGACGTGTGGGAGCATGGAAAACGTTACACGAATTGCAAAAAGCTGAATGGAGGGCATCAGATGGCTGAGCTTGGGTTCGCCCAGTTGTTAGGACACCGTATTTTTTGAATATTGGTAAATACAAAGCTGTAGAGCCAACATCAAACCACTTTTGAATGAAAGGACCTAGCCATCCTAGATTCAGAGAGGGATCTCTCTATATATGTGTTCAAATATATGATCTTTAAGGCTTTTAAAATATGATTTTAGGCTAGTCATGATGAACAGGGGTTTTTGTTTACTTTGGTTGGGCAAGTATATTATGAAGATGAAGGAAGTATTGATGAAGGGTGAAGGTGTGAGTAGGTGAAAGAATGATTCAGCTGATAAGATAGGCAAGGATCAACATTAATCCATTAGGTTATGGAGTCATAGGAGGATTTAATTGGACAGCAAGGTTCAAAAGTGGTCCACGGGGCAAGTCATATATGTCAAAGGATATCTTTAAGTTGATTTTATGGAATGAAACATTAAGGAATGGAGTGAGGGAAATTAAACAGATGAAGGAACAAAGGAAAACATAAGATCAGGTAAGTACTTTGAAACTAGCTTGCTTTTGACATGGACTAAAGGGAAAGACACAGAGTAATCTAAGATCAGGTAAGTACTTTTAAACTAGCCTGCTTTTGATGTATTTTTAAGAGAAAACATTTAAAAAAACATAGAATAGCTTAAGATCAAGAAAATACTTTTAAATTAGCCTTCTTTCAACATATTCAAAGGGAAAACATTCATGATAAACATAAAAAGTAGTCTAAGATCATGTAAGTACTTTTAAACTAGCCTGCTTTCAACGTACTCTTAAGGGAAATTTTCAAAGCAACTGTTGGAGAAAAGACTAGAGAACAAGGCTAACCATAGACTTCTATAGCTCAATATTTAATTAGAAAAATTATCAATAACATTCAAAGAAAATATCTCAAGTTGTACTCAGGAAATATGGGCTTACCAACACTTCACTGGTTATACTCTATTGAATTACCTTCAAATTAACAATCAGCAGAAAACATAAAGGATAAAGATTTATTAGTGAGATTTAGGGTACTTCAAAAGTAAATCCTAATCTATATTTGCTGTTCTTTATCAAAGAAAAGTGGACAAAATGAAAACAAAAAGAAAATAACAATTTATAGTGAGAAGCACATCACCATTGAAATAAACCAGGATACCATAAATCAGCTATTTGTATTTGATGTTCAAACCAGTTACAATATTCAAGTCCAGTGGGTCTCTACAGCTTCAAACTTCTCATCTCAGCTTATGTGTCTTCAATTACAAATAGAGCTACAACAGCTTCAAAGGCTATTTACATACAACAGGTATCCAGAGACCAACCTCTAAATTGTCTTCTACAGAAGTATTTATAAAAGAATGAGGAGGTGGAGTGTAAGAAGGGTTAATTTGTTCAATTAATATAGAGAAATGGTATATTGACCTTTGGGAGGTATAAGGGAGAATATTTCGAATGCTCATCTCTATTTTAATCAATTTTTCATTAAGTTTCATCACCTTTAGTCACTTTTGTTGACTTTGAGGGTTTTAGGTAGCTTGGTAGTTAATGTTGAGCTGCCTTTAAAAATATCCCTGACTGTGCATTCATGGTGCCTTCTTTTGAGGAAATAAACCTATAGGTGGCAGTTTTGACCTTTATTGCTTTACTGAGGTGGCATTTGGAGGCTCATTTTTCTAATCTGTCCATTTTTGTGGCTTTAAAACACTGTTATAGTTGTGATTTTGCTTTATGCCCTCATAATCATCTCAGAGTCTTTAATCCTGATCTGCTGACTGTGTATTCTGTATTTGGACTTTGTCATCTTCTTTTCACCCTTTCCTACCTTCCTTAACTTAAAAATCATAGGTTTCAAACCTTTCAACCTTCGTTCTTTCGCACCATAATTTCTTCAATCTTTAATTCTTCAACCTTTATTGTCTTTTCCTTTATTACTGTGGACTATGCGTTCTTAGGGCGAAGGAGAGTTTTAAGGGTATGACCAGTATTCACACAACATGGTCCAAACCCTTGGATGAAACTAGACAATCTTCTACCTTCATGATTTAGCCTTAAAACATGGAAGAATTTGGCTCTATCCTTTTGCGAGTTCTAGACAGCGTTTTTTCTCCAAAAGCTATGGTAAAACCTGCAACAAAGAACAAAAATGTTATAAAAAACCTGTGATGGAGGGGTTTGATTGCTTAGAAGGCTAATGGAGTAGAGGAGCAATTTAGAGGGGGTGATTATGCAGGAGGAGGATTTCGATTGAGGAAAACCAGCGAAATCCCAGTTCAAAATGGATTCTGGCGCGAAATGTACAAAAATGGTTTTCAAAATACCACAGGTGGTTTTCGCGTGACCCTCGGGAAGTAAGTGGTTTTTCCCAGAGGGAACGCGATTCCATTGATCACTTTCCATGTGCCCCTTTCCAATACCAACGATGTTGCGTGAATTTGGAGTTTTAAAATTCGGACGGAAAAATTGTGCGATACGCAATCTACACCATTGGATGAGGAGGGGCAGATCTGACGACAGAGATCAGGCACGATGAACAAGCTGCACAGGGGGAGTTTGAAGTGGGGGACAGGTGTCATGCAATGGTTGGAGGAACAGTTTTTGAAGTGGAAGGTGGGTCCAAAGGGAGGTTGGGTGACGGGATGAGCGAGGGTCGTCGGATTTTGATACATCAACAATAGAGATTGCACGATAAAGCGATAAGGTGGGGGAAAGGAGGAAGAAGGGGAAGGAAGGGAAGGGTGGCAGGGTGAACTACCACCATTAGATCTCTTGGATCTATGACCCAGATCTATCGTCGGGGGGTGAAAAGGTAAAAGGGAAGGGGCTAGAGATTAGGTGGGGGTGTGGTCTTATGGGTGAGTAGAGGGCTAGGGGGTTCAAAAACTTAGCGCCAGGTCACAGGCTTTAGGTTATGCGGGGGGAAAGGTGACCAGGGGCTAAGGAGAAGAGGGCTTTATCACATCGAGGAAAAATTTGTAAATAAAAAGAAGGTTTATAAAAAGAAAAGGCTGATGCGATGAAGGGGTTAAAGGTTTTTAGGCACCCGGTTGCAGGGCCAGGTTATATGGTGGAAGGGGTCGGGGCTCAAACCCAAAGGGGCTTAAGGCCTATGTGCTTTTTAAAAAATGGAAAAATAAGTGGGTTTTTATGTCTCCAATGGATTTTCTTGGGGTTCTTCCAGTTCCGATAGAGGGAAAGTAAGGTTTTTAAACCATAAACAGGGATTCTTTATGAGTTTAAAATGGATTTTGCAGGTTCCCTCAGGATAATGAGGATAGAATGAAGAGAAAAGGGGATTTTTCAGAGTAAAATGGAGGATGAATGTGGGCTGGAAAATGAGTGAAAATTTTGTTTAGATAATGATGGAAAAATATCTAAAAGCAGTGATTTTGGATATCATCAAGGCTTCTTGGTGGGTTTTCTTAATCAAGCAGCAGTGAATATTACTTGCTGAGTTTAGGCAGCACAAGAAGGCTTCATGAATGATAATTTTCGCACGAAAAAAATCTCTTGAAGGCTCAGTATTTATTTTTAGCCATCATTTTCTCTGAAAAAAAATTACTGATGGCTAACAGTGGGTCCACTTAGGGATGGCAGCTCCTTTGGAGGTGTCAAGAACTTTAGTATCAAATCTCTGTGAGGCAGACCTGGGCCTAATCCATTGAATACATTTTTCCTTCTTTGATCAAGCTACCTTTAAACAATAATCAGTGCTTCATGTCAGTAAGAAAATTACCCCAGTCTTTCTACCTACACAGCCTACTTCCTAGCATTTTTTCTTCATAGGGTGCATTTGGACTTGAAAAACTTAAACATCATCATTTTATTCTATTTAAAGCAAGAAAAACTAATCTAAATATACCCTTATTTCTTCCATGAGTTTAGATTAAATTGTTGAACTCATAAATTCTCTACCTAAGCTACTATCTGCCAGGATTAAACTGTCTGACAGACTTTATTCTCTAATTTCTAAAATAGAAATTTAAACACAGTCAAATCAGGATTAGACTATCTAATTTGCTGTGGGACTATGTCATAAAAACAAGTTGCACATAGACTGGAATTTTTCAGAAATTTAAAACAAAATTGTGAAGGCTTAAGATCTGAAAATGAAAGACATCCTTCTTTCTTCTTGGCTCAAGTTTTGATCTGTTTAGAGCCATCTTTTATTTCTTTACTTTGGTTCATATTTTGAGCATGTTTGAACCAATTTTCTTCTATCCTAATCTATTCTACTGATAATCCAAGATTAAACAGTTTGGAAAATATTCTTCACTAATCTATCAGCAAAAAATTTAAATCTATCTTAGTCATGATTAGGCTATATGACTAAAATAGTAGTGTTGTTTTTGGTAGTGGAATTTAAGCTTGCACACTTTCAGACTTTCCTTATTTTTTAGTATGGGGATGTACCTTTCTTGTTTTATTTCTGCCCTCTTTTCTCTTTTTATTTTTATTGTTTTTGTAGGTTTCATTCTTCAAATTCAAAGGCAATGTTATATACAATGAAATGAAAAAAAAAATTGAAAGAAAAATATCAGTTAACTAAAATAATGTTTGAGAACCCTGCCATTAACAGGGCCTCCAAAGTATTCAGCTCTATCCAATTCTTGAAAAAAAATGCATTGTTTACAATAGAAGATTGGATAAGATAAGGGCCTTGCCATAAATTATCAAATTTCCCATGTTTTCCCTTATCTTCTCTTCTTGAATCCCATTTTAAAACTTTGTCACCAATCTTGAAATCACTTGCCTTGGTTCTTTTATCAAACAAATTCTTGATGTTTTCTTGTAATTGTTGCACTCTGATGTAAAACTCCTCCCTCGTTTGTTGTAGATGTATTGTCTTGTTTATCCTTCTTGTTACATCATCATCTTTAGAATGCACTTCCTGGATCAGATTCATGAATGGCACTCCTAAACTAGTTGGGAACATTGCATCAGCTCCATAAACTAGCTAGTAGGGATACATCCCAATTGATTTTTTAATTGTCAATTTGTCTACCCATAAAGCATGCACTAGCTTGTTGTGCCATGATTTCTTGTTATCCTCCAGCAACTTCTTGATAATGTTTACTAGACTTTTATTTGATGATTCTGCAAGCCCATTACCTTGAGGGTAATAAGCTATGGAATGACCCAGTTGATCTGATATTTATGACATAATTCTACCATCTTCTTAGACCCAAATGCAACAGCATTGTAAGTTATGATCTTTCTAGGACAGCCAAATCTATATAGTATATGATTTTAAAGGAATGATATGATCACTGAGTTTGTGGCATTCCTAGATGGGATGGTTTCTATCCACTTGGTAAAATAGTCTATTCTTGTGAGGATCCACCTATGTTGTGCAGACGAGCGAGGATGGATTTCCCCAATGAAGTCTAGACCCCATTGTTGAAAAAGGGCTGCAATAATGATTGGTTGCAGAGGTAATGGAAGCATCTTTCTTTTGCCTTAAAATATTTGACATTTGTGGTAGGCAATAATCATTTTATGGACATCTTGAAAGAGGGTAGGCAAGTAATAGCCAACTCTAAGTATTTTTTTGGCAGTTGATTTCCAATAGAGGTGGCCTCCACATTATCGTTCATGAAACTCATGCTTGATCTTATTTGCATCATTATCAAGCAAACATTTAAGAAATAATCCACTAGAATTTTTCCAATATAAACATTTATTCAAAATGCAGTAATTTACAACTTTCAATTTTAGAAATATTTCCTTTGTTTTAGACAAACTAGGAGGAACATTAAGATTGAGCAAAACATACAAAATATCATCATACCAAGATGAATTTAGGAAATGATCTTCAATAATTGGAGTTAAAAACTCCTCTTGTTCATCTAATGCATTAAACGTGTTTATATCAAGAGCTTGAAAGTTAGATTCAGTCATCAGTTTTGCTAGTCCTTAACCCTTTATGAGTCTAGTGGGTTTGATTTCTAATTCATACTCTAAAATTACAACAATCCACTTTCCTATTTTTCCGTTTGGATCTTGGGTCAATATGTCTTTCACCACTTAATGAGGCACAAATGCTATGATGTGGTAATGTAAAATTTAAACTCTGAAGTCTTTTAAGGCTTTGACTAAGGAAAATTCTTGCTTTTCCATTATGTTGTACTTCAGAGGTGCATCTCTCAAAGCCTTGCTAAAAAATGCAATGGGCTGCTCTTGTCCCCTCGAATTTTTCTGTAATAGGACAACAGTTACCGTGTGTTCTGATGCAAATGAGAAAATGAAGAAATCCTTTGAAAAATCAGGACTAATGAGAACTGGTGTTTTGGCATGTGCTTTTTTTACCAGTTCAAATGACTTCTTTGCTTCTAAGGTCCATTTAACTCCTTCTTCCTTTTTAAGCATGTTTGTTATGTCTCTAAGGAGTTCAGCTAAATTGGGCATGAACCTTCTGAAGAAATTAATCTTTCCAATGAAGGATTGAAGTTCCTTGATGTTTCAGGGATGGCTGATTTGCAATATACCATCAATTATTTTTGGGTCTATCCTTATTCCCTCTTCTGATATGATATGTCCAAGAAGTTTACCTTCTTGGAGACCGAACAATGTTTTCTTTAGATTCAAGGATAGTCCAAATCTTCTGCATTTCCCAAAGACTTTTCTCAAGTGTATTAGTTGTTCTTCATCTATTTTAGAATAAATAGTTATATCATCATGGTAAATCACAATGAAGTAACCTATCTCTTCTGAAAATGCAATATCCATGGCTCTCTAAAAAGTGGCACCAGCATTCATTAAACCAAAAGGCATTTTCAAATACATAAAAGTACCCTAGGGTGTAGTAAAAGTTGTTTTGAGTTGATCATCAGGGTGTACCAAAACTTAATTGTAACATGAGAAACCATCTAGCAAAGAAATTCTTTTGGACCCAACTACCTTTAGTAAAATATGATCCATTTTGGGCAAAGGGTAGTTGTGTTTTAGTGAGGCTTTGTTTAAGTTTCTAAAATCAATGCAAAGCCTTATCTCTCATGTTTTATTCCTAAATGGTACAAGATTAGACACCCACTCTGAGTATCTAATAGGGACAATAATTCCAGCCTCATACATTTTTTTGATTTCTTTCTCTACCAGAGGTAATTGAACAGGGTTGATTCTGCACAATTTCTTCTTAAAAGGTTTCTGGTTTTCCTTGAGGGGTATCTTGTGCTGAATTATTTATGTATCGTATGATTTCATATCTTCATAGCTCCATGCAAACACATCAGAAAATTCCTTAAAGAGCTCAATGTATTTTAGTTTTATATGAGTTGGAAATGTTTTAGACAGTTTGATTATTTTGGGCTTTTCCTTACTGCCTATGTTGCATTCTTCCACTTTAGATTCTATGGGTTCTAGTTTTGGCTGCTTGGCCACATAATTCAAGTCAAATATTTCTTCTAAGGGGACCGGCCCTTTTGGAAAGTTGTGGTATTTAGATTGCAGCACTTACAAGTCTTCATTCTGTAAATCTGTGTTGTTTTCTATCATATGTTGGAATTCATTTGTTAACAGATTTATTTCTACAATTTCAGGAGACTTTTCTTCTTCAGTAAGTGGGTTTTCTTCATTAGTATAGTCCGTATTGAAATCTGAATCTGAGGTTGATATTTCAAATTCATTCTTGGATTGTAAGAAGTCTTCTATTTGTTTATCTCCATCAAAGACTTGCCAATATTTTTCATTATCTGGGACAGCTGGTCTAAATTTGACTTGGGTGGTGCATTTATTGGTTTCATAAGGTGTAAGACAAGTTCTAGTAGCAAAATATAAACCATTGGCAAGGACATTTTGGTTCCTTGGGACAAAGATAAGTTGGAATTCCTCAAATTTTTTCAACAAATCCATGGCATAATTTCTATAGGCTCTAAGCCTAGGATGTTTAGCACTATATTCCCCATTTACTTGCCTAACAATAAACTCTGAATCTCCATGAACTTTTATCCTTTTGGCCCTTAATTTCTTCAATAAATGCAGGCCTAGAAGGAGAGCTTCATACTTAGCTATATTATTGGTACAGTGAAAGTTTAATTTATAGGAATGCCCTTCAGTATCGTTGTTTTCAGTATTATGTAACCATATGCCTACCCCTGCATCATTTTTGGTGCAATATCGATCAAAATTCATGCACCAAAGAGGACTGTTTTTAGTTTTGAGATTTATTTCATTGCAGTCCTCTTTTCCTTCTTCACTAATATGTTCTATACAAGGGTCTACACTATGTTTTTTCTGAGTTTTGTTCCTCAAAATTTACAATGTTTTGAGGTTTAACTCCTTGATTTTCATGATCTATGTTATTTACATGACTGTTTTGTACCTCAAGACCTTTAATCTGTTTGCTGTAAATTTCTAAATCAACAGACTGGTTTTTAATTTCCTTTTTGTTTTCCACTTTATCAATGGCTATAACTATGTTTGAATGTGAAGTGATTACAACATTTAATGTTTTTCCATTGATTAGCTCTTACTCTTTATGAATATCATCATTGAAAAGAATAAAAGAGTCAAAGTCAGTGTGTATGGAGTAAAGAGGAGAGTTTTCCGGTCTTTCTTGGCTATTCACCATGTATTTCATGTGTGTTTCCCTATACAGTCTTCTACGTTGACTGAAGACATGGATGGTGGCATAAGTCATATCCATCTTCATAGTACCTTGTAACTCCGCACCCCATGACCTTGAAAGAAGCATGCCATATTTGCGGGGTATATTAGCCACTACAATATCCATCACTAAACTTTTGGCTGGTATTTGGGCTAAGTTAACACAAAGGTATTTTATTAACCCTAGGCATCTTACCCTACTTGAATCAAAATAATATAAATATTTGTAGGGTCTAGTCACCTCTAAGCCTAATCTTTCCATAATTACCTTGGGCATGAGGTTGTGTGATGCCCCTGAATCAAGCATGGCATTGTGCAAGATATTTTCATGAATGTTTAAGCTGATGTAGAATGGAGGGGTGGTTCCTTCTTGAAATTTTCTTTCAATTTTTGGTCCAAAAATGAGCTCTAGGCCGGTATCATCATTTAAGTTAATTGTTTCATGAATATCTTCTATGTTTAAAGCCTTCAAAATTTGACCTCTATATACATTTTGAGTGACTAAATTAGTAAGTGGAACAGAGATTTTGATTTTCGATATTTCATTCTCTAGGCTAAAAGGAATCTGGTTTTTTAACATGTTTGATTCAACCTTGTTAATCACTCCTTGTTCAGCAAAATCAACTTGCTGATTTTTTGTATTTACAATAGTTAGAATAGTTTTTTCGGGAGGATTATCTGAGGTGCTAGTGTTTCCGGGGTTAGCACTCTATTTTTCATTAACTTGAGTGTTTTTTTGTTTGTTTAAATCAGAATTTATAGCCACTATTTTATGAGTTTCCACTATCTTTTTGGGTTTATTTTCAAGGTCATTTTTGGTGGATTTATCAGAGGTTTTGTTATTGGGAGTTTCTTGATTCCTTTCGCTCCTGAGGTCATATTGTTTAGGTCATCCTATGATGGCATTTTTAGAGTATTTTTCATAATAATCAGTTTGTGGTCTTCTGTCATCATAAGGTGTATATAGACCTTCTTTTCTTTCATGGAGGAAATCAGAATACTCATTGCTTACTCCCAGCATGTTCATATTGTCATCCTCTATTTTTTCATTTGTTTCTTCATCCTCATTTATGTAATTTTCTTGGAATGGAGGTATGACCTGTTGATCATCTTCCCTTTGTCTGTTTTGAGGTTGATTTCTCCTAAAGTTCTGATTTTGATTTTGAGATTGATTTCTGTTTTGGGGAGCTGATTGGTTTTACCTAGATTGTGCTCTTTCAAGTATGCTCATCTTCTTCATCACCTCCTCCATCATTCTTTCCATTTTTGATCTAGTTGTGGAGGGTGAATTTTCCTCCCTAAATGATACTCTCTTTTCATTCTTCATCCTAGCTCTTTTCTCAATCAGATTTACTTCCACAGCTAGAGCTCCCTTCTGCATGTCTTCCAAAGTCAATGGGTCTCTTTCTCTTAGCTGATAGGCCATTTCAGGATCAAATCCTTTAGGAAATTTGGCCAAGGTTGAGCCTTGAGGAGGTTTCAAGTCTGGGGGCAGTGCATTATAAACACTAATGAACCTAGTGCAATAATTTTGAACACTTTCCCCAATGTTTCTTTTGAGATTGTTGTAATCTGAAAGTATTTGGAGAGGGTTTTTTCTAACTTCCCATTTGTTTAGGAATGACTGATGGAGAGTCTGGAGATCATGAATACTATGGGGGGTTAAGCCTTTGAACCATTTTCTTTCTTCTCCCCCTAGACTTTGAGTAAAAAATATGAGTTTGACAATTTCATCATCTATCTCATTTCTATCAAAATATTCATTCATCTTGTCCACATGTTGTGAAGAAGTAGTAGCACCATTGGCATCATATAATGGTATCTTGGACTGATAGTCCTGTGGAAGATTGACTAAAGGTAAAGGAAGGACTAGAGGGGCATACCATGTTGCCATGATAGGAGGTTGTGGGAAAAATGGGGGGTTTATAGGTGGAGGATGTAAGATGGGAGGGGGTTGATGGAATGGAGTGGTTTGAACAGTGGGTGTATGGATAACAGAAGTGGATGGACCAGCAAGAGACTATTGAGCAGATCTAGGATGAGAGAAACCAAAATTATGAATGATATGGAAATTAGGAGGGGTAGTTTCTCTGCTACTAGGATGTTCACCTCTGTCTCAGGATGAAGGTGGAGACTCAAAATCTATCTGATCTATATCATTAAGTGACCTAGTTCTGAATGGGTTTCTTTAGTCAACTTGTGAATCTTGTAGAGCAGTAAGGTTTTCATGAACAGAATTAGCTCTATGGATTGGCCTAACAACAGTTGAAGTTTTAGAATTAGGAGATTTCCTAAGTATACTTTCTGGATTATCAACTATATCAAGAGGATTTGGGTCAGGATAGGCTCTATTATGAACTCTTCTAGAAGCCACTATGCTATGTTTTCAGACCTAATGATAAGAAAATTTTAACTAAGTATGACAATTTTTATTAGGCTAACTGATATTTTAACAAGAAAAATTAATCATCAAAGTTTCCTAAAGTGAGTTTGTATGATGTTATGATAGAAATAGGTTTCCGAGTGGATTCTTTACGTCAATTTAGAATTGTGGAATCGCCAGGTGGAAATTTTTAGCTTTGGAAGGTAAAATGTTTTATGGTCCACCACCAGTAATTTATTTGAATACCAATCTAAAATGTTTTGGTTTTTTTGAGTTTTTAATAGTCTCGTGGGTTATGAGAGTGCCCTAAATCTATTTCAACACTTAGCTATGGTGATGAGATAAATAGAGTTTACTCTGTGGCTTACTTAGCTGATTTCTCCAAGGTCTTGATGAGGGTAAGTTAGAATCCTATGGTTACTTAGTTTTTCACCGATTCAAACAAATCCCATCATGATCATCAACCGATTTGACTCAGGTAAATGCTGAGTATTTTGTTCTTAAGGATTTTACTCAAAAGTCCCTAGCGGAGTCGCCAGTATGTTAGGACACCGTAGTTTTGCAATATTGGTAAATACAAAGCTGCAGTGCCAACATCAAACCACTTTGGAATCAAAGGACCTAGCCATTCTAGATTCAGAGAGGGATCTCTCTATATATGTGTTCAAATATATGATCTTTAAGGCTTTTAAAATATGATTTTAGGCTAGTTATGATGAACAGGGGTTTTTGTTTGTTTTGGTTGGACAAGGATATTATGAAGATGAAGGAAGTATTAATGAAGGGAGAAGGTGTGAGTAGGTGAAAGAATGATTTAGCTGATAAGATAGGCAAGGAGCAGCATTAATCCATTAGGCTATGGAGTCATAGGAGGATTTAATTACACAACAAGGTTCAAAAGTTGTCCACGGGGCATGTCATCTATGACAAAGGATCTCTTTAAGTTGATTTTATGGAATGAAACATTAAGGAAAGGAGTGAGGGAAATAAAACAGATGAAGGAACAAAGGACAACCTAAGATTAGGTAAGTACTTTGAAACTAGCATTCTTTGGCATGCACTAAAGGGAAAGACACAAAGTAATCTAAGATCAGGTAAGTGCTTTTAAACTAGCCTGCTTTTGATGTAATTTTAAGAGAAAACATTTAAAAAAACATAGAATAGCTTAAGATAAAGTAAAGACTTTTAAGTTAGCCTTATTTCAGCATATTCAAAGGGAAAACATTCATGATAAACATAAAAATTAGTCTAAGATCAGGTAAATACTTTTAAACTTGCCTGCTTTCAACATGATCTTAAGGGAACTTTTCAAAGCAACTGTTGGAGAAAAGAATAGAGGACAAGGCTAACCATAGACTTCTCTAGCTCAATCTTTAATTGGAAAACATATCAAGAACATTCAAAGACAATATCTCAAGTTGTACTTAGGAAATATGGGCTTACTAACACTTCACTGGTTATACTCTGTTGAATTACATTCAAATTAACAATCAACAGAAAACATAAAGGATAAATATTTATCAATGAGATTTAGGGTAATTCAGAAGTAAATCCTAATCTATATTTGTTGTTCTTTATCAGAGAAAAGTGGACAGAATGAAAACACAAAGAAAATAACAATTTACAGTGAGAACCACATCACCATTGACATAGACCAGGATCCCATAAATCAACTATTTGAATTTGATGTTCAAACGAGTTACAATCTTCAAGTCCAGTGGGTCTCTATAGCTTCAAACTTCTCTTCTCAGCTTATGTGTCTTCAATTACAAACAGAGCTACAGTAGATTCAAAGGCTATTTACATACAACAAGTATCCAGAGACCAACCTCTAAACAATCTTCTACAATATTTATATAAGAATGAGGAGGTGGAGTGTAAGAAGGGTTCATTTGTTTAATTAATACAAAGCAATGGTGTATTGACCTTTGGGATGTCTAAGGGAGAAGATTTCGAATGCTCATCTCTGTTTTAATCAATTTTTCATTAAGATTCATCACCTTTAGTCACTATTGTTGACTTTGAGGGTTTTAGGTAGCTTGGTAGTTAATGTTGAGTTGCCTTTAAAAATATCCCTGATTGTGCATTCATGGTGCCTTCTTTTGAGGAAATAAACCTGTAGGTGGCATTTTTGACATTTATTTCTTTACTGAGGTGGTATTTGGAGGCTCCTTGTGCTAATTTGTCTGTTTTTTTGGCTTTAAAACACTGTTATAGTTGTGATTTTGCTTCATTCCCTCATAATCATATAAGAGTATTTAATCTTGATATGTTGATTGTGTCTTCTGTATTTGGTCTTTTTCATCTACTTTTCACCATGTTAGCCCCCCATAAATTTTTTGACAAGCAAACAGGGGGCTAAAATGTTTTTGAGCCTTCAAGGAATGAATTTCCTCTGAAAACACATCATCCTTGAAGCCTCCTTGTGCCTTTGTCCTTTGATAAAATCCCCTCTGCTGATTCCCATTATAAAGCCTCTCTGTTTGTGAAGAAATGCCCAAAAGGCCTCCTTTCCCTCTTATTTCATTCCCTCTAAACCTCTCTTTTTTTCCCTTTAATTCCTCTCCTTCTCCCCCATTAACCCTCTAAATCATACCCAAATCCCCTTTAAATCATACCTACACCCCTTGTTGGGTCAAATTTCCCCTCTTTTCCCCCTATCGCTACCCTTCTTTAGCCTCAAATTACATTAAAAAGGGCCTTAAAACCCACTTTTGACATTATAATAGGGCCTAGCCCCTTTTCCGCCAGCCTCACAAACCACTTCCCCATGTGCCCCTAGCGCCAAGACCAAGCGCTTAAGTCTTGGGCGCCAATCGCAATCGGAGTTGTTGGGCGGGCAGATCCCTTTATAACATTGAGATTTGCCGATGTGATTGGGTTATGATATGAAGACCCGTGATGTATTCTACACCGTCGATCTGCTTTTCTAATCTGAAGATTGGGTGCTAATCGCAATACTGCTCTGATTGCAACCGCAAGTCTCGCCGTGCCACCCCTCTGTTCTTTGCGATTGCGATCTCCCAACCAAATCACAACCGTCCATCCCCTTCCAGATCCTACGGCCCTCGCTCGCCCGCTCCAATTGCAATCGAATTTATTAATTGCAGTCACCTTCCGTCCTTTGTGATTGCGATTATCCTGGTCCAATCCCGACCGTCCGTTTAATTCATGATCCGACGACCATCACACTTCCCGCCCCATCACAATCGAAACTTTTGTAATGTGTCACACTTGTTCCCCCCGATTGCGATTTCCTGACTAAATCACAGTCGTTCACCCGATCGGAAATCAATGGCCTAGATCTAATCGCTACGTGCCCCACCGCCCCTCTTCATCTCCCTCTGATTGAATGTGGTTCGTTGATCTGGTATTCGGATCCAATGCCCAACGCTCAATCGCGTCCCCACTCCCAATGGAAATCGGAACTTTTGGAATATGTCACCCTTTCCCTCCCCCGACTGCGATCCTCTGACTTCATCTCGACCGTCCGTTGGATCTAAGATCGACGGTCCAAAACTAATCGCCCTCCGCCACGGCTGGGTCCCACCATTTCAAATATATTTCATGTGTTTTAGCCCTTTCCCTTTGTATTTCAGCCAAAGGGTAAACCTTTGGGCTTTACACTAATGATCGTGTTATCTGCCATTCTTTATGGTTTCAACTGTTTCTCCACTACTCCACCACCACTCCTCTGGCCCCCACAACATCCTTCCACCACCATCCCCAAATTTTATAATTGATTTAATTTATTGTGCAGGGATCACAGAGAGGCCATTACAGCCACCAAACTAAAAAACAGAGATGGATTAAAAGGGACCGGACTTGTTAATTGAAGAATTAACACTTAATCCCATGATTAAAGGATGAGAGTGCAGTATGAAGACCAAACGCACATGAAACAAGCCATATCTGTATTTAATGTCAGAAGAGCATTGTTTCTCCAAGACAGACACCTTCCTACAGAAGTCTCCACACCTCCTCGAGCCCTTAAATGTATTTCACTGACAGAAGCTTCTTAAAGACTGTCAGGACCACCATTATGAAGCATGGAGACCTTGCGGACTTTTCACCCAGTGCATTTATTCCAGAAGGCTAGCGCAGAGCTCCAAATAGCGAGGAAGGACTTCAAAGAAATATCTGAGGTCAATCTTGACCTAACAAAGACTCCCGAAGCAGACTACAGGGTACACACAACGCTGCAGAGCTATTAAGTAGTATGGGCGTGAATGCTTCTGTCGTTCTGTCTTAATGAAACAAATTAAATTTCATCTACTCCTTGTTGTTTTTCTTCTCCTATAAGAATTCCCGAGAACGTATTGTAAAGGCTGTTGTTTGGTTGCTACCATTGTAGTTAGAAGGATTTAGTTTGACTGTTATAACAATATTGGGAGGGATTAACAGAGTAGTTAATGTAGTAGGCTGGGAGGAGAAGTTGGGATTGTAACAACCATTGAACTCAGTGTATGTGACTGGTTTTGCATCAATTAATCAAAGCACATTTCACAGGATCCTGGACTATTACTATTGGTGATGTTTTCTAACTCTGTTTATGACATTTCATGTTGTTTCATCTTCTACTGGCTTGCATCAGAAATATGGCATAGGATTTACCCTTGTTAGGTACCCTATGTCTCTGCTCTCCTTGCCTTTAATGTTTTCTGCTAAATATGTTATCTAAGGGTTAATTTCAGTTAATTTAACTAGTGTAGTGGATGTCATTGCCTACTAGCTGATGTATGAATTAAATGAATCTTTCCTTAAATGTTCTTGTTGGGTTCAAGATGGAAGATTTGGGAACACTGGGGATTAGAGTTAGCCCTGTCCACTAGGATCCTTGTGTGACCAGCTGGCCTTTCTAAGATCTCTCTGTTAAACTTATCTCAGTTTTCCCTTGGAGCATGCTAAATCTGACCTAGAGTTAGATGACCTTTGGTCTGATCTATAAGCTGCCCCTTTTTCCCCCCTTGAGAGTTACCTATGAGTATGTCCAAGCAGGTCTGGAGTTAAATGACCTTTGACCTTATCTATAGACATACAATTGGGTTGTTTTCCTTCTTTCATTTTCAATCCTTAATGTTCCATCCCACCATCTAATATAAAAGATCCTTTAGTATTAGATGACTTGCCCTCTGAAAGCTTTGGCTAGTTGTTGCATGTAATCACCTTTCATGACTCTATAGCCCAATCGATGGCACTCCATTGACCTATCCTCTTTGTTGAAACATCCTGCTGTTTTGTTCATTTTCTCCCATCACTTTCTCAGTTGATGATCTCATGACCAACCCAGCAACTAGCCAACCAAATCATTTTAAACCCCCCTTTGTGCCTCATACCTAGCCTAACATCTCATTTTGAGCTTCAAAGATATATCACTCTTTGTTTTATTAGAGAGATCCTTCTCTGGACCCAGGAGGGCTAGATCCTGAGGTCTAAAAGTGGTTCTAATGTTGTGTCATATTTTGGTCTTGCCAATCTGGTCAAAACATGGGAACCCCAACATAATGGCAACTCCGCTGGGGAATGAGACCAATCAGCCTGATTTGGTAAATCACTATGGTGGACAGTAAAATTTTGAATCATCCACCTGGAAACTCCATAGTTCCTAAATGATTAAAAGACTCCACCGGTGATCAGTAGGACACTGATTACCTTTATTTTCACATGACTCCACTGGGAGACCAGTCACATTACAACATCATTCCCACCAATGGAAGACACTGAGTTAAGTCCCCTTGAAGAGTTTCATTATGGAATATCAGGTATACTGGCCCAACTCATAATAAAATACCTTCCAGAGGTTTTCTGTTCTAGCTCAAGATTCAATGATCAAACTGAGCTGAAGAAAGTTTTTCTAGAAGTGCTGGTGGAAAGGTATGAAGCTGAGATTGAATTTCTGAACTCACAAGAGAAATCGTACCATTTCAGAGACCCCAAATTTTTTTTGGAAAGTCTCCCTTCCCCTAGGAGGGAAGAGATTCCACTGCCTTTTGAAGTACAACAATAAGGTGATCAGGATTTCAATAGCCACTTTGAAGATGCAGTGGAGGATGCAATAATCAAAGATGCCCAGGATAAATACAGCCTAGCAATCATGGAGGGCCTAAAAGAAGAACTTGTACACCATGTGTTCATTGATCCCATGACAGAATATATGGAGGCCCTAATTTGCTCAAATACTCCAGCATTGATCCTTAACACGGGCCATATTCATCAGGAGTGGTCACTACTGATGGTGACCTCAGTTCTGAAGAAACACATGCAGAGCACCCTGTGGTTATCTCTGGCAGGCAGCCAATGCTCGTATCCTTTTTTTCTACTGCTTGACTGGTTGCATTGGCATTATTGTATCACCTAGAACATCAGATATTTCCAAGTAGAGTAGGGTAGGTAGGAAAGCTCAATAAAGCTCAGCATGTGAGCATGTAGTTATTTGTTTTAATTTCTGCAAAGTCCATCAAGTTAGACAGTCTAATCCTGGCTTGGGTATTTTCAATTTCTGTCTTAGAATGTAGAGAAGAAGCCTGCTAGACAGTCCAATCCTAGTAGATAGGAGTGTAGGTAGAGAAACTATGAGACCAACAGTTTGATCTGGTCTCATGGAGTAATAAGGGTAGAAGTAGAACAGGTTTATTTTCCTGTTTGTAAAAATTGATGATGTAAAGGGTCTGCAAGTCCAAATGCACCTAGAAAAAATGTTAGGACTATAGTGTGGGTAGTTAGTTGTTTAGGAGAATGTTTACTGCTGATATGATGTCTTCATGATCTGTGGTAGCTGATCTAAAGAGAGAAAGGGATGTGCCAAGAAGCAGGCATTTGGCCTACACCAAAGATCATTCTCTAGATTCTTGACTCCTTCAAGAAGAAACCATCCCCATGTGAGCCACTGTTAGCCCCCCATAAATTTTTTGACAAGCAAACAGGGGGCTAAAATGTTTTTGAGCCTTCAAGGAATGCATTTCCCCTGAAAACACATCATCCTTGAAGCCTCCTTGTGCCTTTGTTCTTTCATAAAATCCCCTCTGCTGATTCCCATTATAAAGCCTCTCTGTTTGTGAAGAAATGCCCAAAAGGCCTCCTTTCCCTCTTATTTCATTCCCTCTAAACCTCTCTTTTCTTCCCTTTAATTCCTCTCCTTCTCCCCCATTAACCCTCTAAATCATACCCAAATCCCCTTTAAATCATACCTACACCCCTTGTTGGGTCTAATTTCCCCTCTTTTCCCCCTATCGCTACCCTTCTTTAGCCTCAAATTACATTAAAAAGGGCCCTAAAACGCACTTTTCACATTATAATAGGGCCTAGCCCCTTTTCCGCTAGCCCCACAAACCACTTCCCCATGTGCCCCTAGTGCCAAGACCAAGTGCTTAAGTCTTGGGCGCCAATCGCAATTGGAGTTTTCGGGCGGGCAGATCCCTTTGTAACATTTAGATTTGCCGATGTGATTGGGTTATGATATGAAGACCCGTGATGTATTATACACCATCGATCTGCTTTTCCAATCTGACGGTTGGGCACTAATCGCAATACCGCTCTGATCGCAACCGCAAGTAACGCCATACCACCCCTCTGTTCTTTGTGATTGCGATCTCCTGACCAAATCACAACCGTCCAACACCTTCTAGATCTTACGGCCCTCGCTCGCCCACACCAATCGCAATCGCATTTTTTAATCGTAGTCACCTTCCGTCCTTTGCGATTGCGGTTATCCCAATCCAATCCCAACCGTCTATTTAATTCACGATCCGATGGCCATCACACTTCCCGCCACATCGCAATCAGAAATTTTGTAATGTGTCACACTTGTTCCCCCCGATTGCGATTTCTTGACTAAATCACAGCCATTCACCCGATTGGAAATCAATGGCCCAGATCTAATCGCTGCGTGCCCCGCCACCCCTCTTCATCTCCCTCCGATTGAATGTGGGCCATTGATCTGGTCTCCAGATCCAATGCCCAATGCTTAATCGCATCCCCACTCCCAATGGCAATCGGAACTTTTGGAATATGTCACCCCTGCCCTCCCCTGATTGCGATCCTCTGACTTCATCTCGACCGTTCATTGGATCTAAGATCGACGATCCAAAACTAATCGCCCTCCACCATGGACGGGTCCCACCATTTCAAATCTATTTCATGTGTTTTAGCCCTTTCCCTTTGTATTTCGGCCAAAGGGTAAACCTTTGGGCTTTACACTAATGATCGTGTTCTCTACCATTCTTTATGGTTTCAACTGTTTCTCCACTACTCCACCACCACTCCTTCGCCCCCCACAGCATCCTTCCACCACCATCCCCAAATTTTATAATTGATTTAATTTATTGTGTAGGGATCACAGAGAGGCCATTACAGCCGCGAAACTAAATAGTAGAGATGGATTAGAAGGGACCGAACCTATTAATTGAAGAATTAACACTTAATCCCGTGATCAAAGGATGACAGCACAGTATGAAGACCAAACGCACATGAAACAAGCCATATATGTGTTTAATGTCAGAAGAGCGTTTTTTCTCCAAGATGGACACCTTCCTATAGAAGTCTCCATGCCTCCTCGAGCCCTTAAATGTATTTCACTGACAGAAGCTTATTAAAGACTGTCAGGACCACCATTATGAAGCATGGAGACCTTGCGAACTTTTCACCCAGTGCATTTATTCCAGAAGGCTTGCGCAGAGCTCCGAACAACCTCGAAGGACTTCAAAGAAATATCTGAGGTCAATCTTGACCTGACAAAGACTCCCGAAGTAGACTATAGGGTACACACAGCGCTACAGAGCCATTAAGCAATATGGGCATGAATGCTTCTGCCGTTCTGTCTTAATGAAACAAATTAAATGTCATCTACTCCTTGTTGTTTCTCTTCTCCTATAAGAATTCCCAAGAACGTATTGTAAAGGTTGTTGTTCGGCTGTTGTCGTTGTAGTTAGAAGGATTCAGTTTGTCTATTAGAATAGTCTTGGGAGGGATTAGCAGAGTAGTCGTTATGTAGTAGGCTAGGAGGAGAAGTTTGGATTTTAACAACCATTGAGCTCATTGTATGTGACTGGTTTTGCATCAATTACTCAAAGCACATTTCACAATATCCTGGTCTATTACTATTGGTGATGTTTTCTAACTCTGTTTATTACATTTCATGTTGTTTCATCTTCTGCTAGCTTGCATCAGAAATATGGCATAGGATTTACCCTTGTTAGGTACCCTATGTCTCTGCTCTCCTTGCCTTCAATGTTTTCTGCTAAATGTGTTATCTAAGGGTTGATTTCAGTTAATTTAAACAGTGTAGTGGATGTCATTGCCTACTAGTTGATGTATGAATTAAATGAATCTGTCCTTAGATGTTCTTGTTCGGTTCAAGCTGGAAGATTTGGGAACACTGGGGATTAGAGTTAGCCCTGTCCACTAGGATCCTTATGCGACCAACTGGCCTTTCTAAGATCTCTCTGTTAAACTTATCTCAGTTTTCCCTTGGAGCATGCTAAAGATGACCTAGAGTTAGATGACCTCTGGTCCAATCTATAAGTTGCCCCTTTGTCCCCCCTTGAGAGTTACCTATGAGTATGTCCAAGCAGGTCTGGAGTTAAATGACTTCTGACCTGATCTATAGAAAGAAAATTGGGTTGTTTTCCTTCTTTCATTTTCAATCCTTAATGTTCCATCCCACCATCTAATCTAAAAGATCCTTTAGTATTAGATGACTTGCCCTTTGAAAGCTTTAGCTAGTTGTTGCATGTAATCACCTTTCATGACTCCATAGCCCAATGGATGGCACTCCCTTGACCTATCCTCTTTGCTGAAACATCCTACTATTTTGTTCATTTTCTCCCATCACTTTCTTAGTTGATGATCTCATGACCAACCCAGCAACCAGCCAATCAAATCATTTTAAACCCCCCTTTATGCTTCATACCCAGCCTAACATCTCATTTTTAGCTTCAAAGATATATCATTCTTTGTTTTATTAGAGAGATCCCTCTCTGGACCCAGGAGGGCTAGATCCTGAAGTCTGAAAGTGGTTCTGATGTTGTGTCATCTTTTGGTCTTGCCAATCTGGCCAAAACATGGGAACCCCAACACACTGTTTCATGCCTTCCTTAACTTAAAAATAATAGGTTTCGAACCTTTTAACCTTCGTTCTTTCGCACCCGAATTTCTTCAATATTTAAATATTCAGCCTTTATTGTCTTTTCCTTTATTACTGTGGACGAGGGGTTCTTTGGGTAGTGGAGAGTTTTAAGGGTATGACCAGTATTCACACAGCATGTTCCAAACCCTTGGATGAAACCAGACAGCCTTCTACCTTCATGATTTAGACTTCAAACATGGAAGACTTTCGTTCTGTCCTTTTGTGAGTTCTGGACAGTGTTTCCACTCCAAAAACTATGGTAAAAACCTACAACAAACAACAAAAACGTTATAAGAAACCTGAGATGGAGGGGTTTGATTTCTTAGGATGCTGACGGGGTAGAGGAGCGATGTAGAGGGGGTGATTATGCAGGAGGAGGAGTTCGATTGAGGAAAACCTTCGAAAACCCAGTTCAAAATGGATTCTGGTGCGAAATGGACAAAAGTCGTTTTCAAATTATCATGGGTGGTTTTCGTGCAACCCTCGTGCGGTAAGTGGTTTTGTCCGGAGGGAACGTCATTCCATTGATCACTTGCCATGTGCCCCTTTCCAATACCATCGGTATCGCCTAAATTTGGATTTTTAAACGTCAGATAGAGAAAGATTACAGTACGTGATCCACACCATTGGATGAGGAGGGGCAGATCCGATGGTAGAGATCGGGTGCGATGAACAAGTTGCACTGTGGAAGTTTGATTTGGGGGACATGTTTCATGCAATGGTTGGAGGAGTGGTTTATGAAGTGGAAGGTGGGTCCAGAGGTAGGTTGGGTGATGGGATGAGCGAGGGCCATCGGATTTTGATACATCAACTGCGGAGATCGCATGATGGAGCGATAAGGTGGGGGAAAGGAGGAAGAAGCAGAAGGACGGGAAGGGTGGCGAGGTGAACTACCGTAGTTAGATCTCCTGGATCTACGGCCCTGATCTATCATTGGGGGACAAAAAGGTAAAAGGGAAGGGCCTAGGGATTAGGTGGGGGTGTGGTCTTGTGGGTGAGTAGAGGGCTAGGGGGTTTAAAAACTTAGCACTAGGTCGCGAGCTTTAAGTTATGAGGGGGGAAAGGTGACCAAGGGCTAAGGAGAAGAGGGATTGTTGCATCGGGGAAAATTTCGTAAAGAAAAGTCAGGTTTATAAAAATAAAAGGTCAATGCGATGAAGGGGTTAAAGGTTTTTAGGCACCCAGTTGCAGGGCTAGGTTATATGGTGGAAGGGGTTGGGGCTCAAACCCAAAGGGGCTTAAGGCCTATGTGTTTTTTAACAAAAGGAAAAATAAGTGGGTTTTTACGTTTCCAATGGATTTTGTTGGGGTTCTTCCAGTTATGATAGAGGGAAAGTAAGGGTTTTTAAACCATAAACAGGGATTTTTTATGAGTTTAAAAGGGATTTTTCATGTTCCCTCGGGATAATGAGGATAGAATGAAGAGAAAAGGAGACTTTTTAGAGTAAAATAGAGGATGAATGTGGGCTAGAAAATGAGTGAAAAATAGGTTTAGATAATGATGGAGAAAGGTCTAAAAGTAGTTATTTTGGATATCAACATGGCTTCTTGGTGGGTTTTCTTAATGAAATAGCAGTGAAGATTACTTGCTGAGTTTAGGAAGCACATGAAGGCTTCAAGAATGAGCAGTTTTGCATGAAAAAAATCTCTTGAAGGCTCAATATTTATTTTTAGCCATCATTTTCTCTAACAAAAGTTTACTGATGGCTAATAGTGGCTCCACTTGGGGATGGCAGCTCTTTTGGAGGTGTCAAGAACTTTAGTATCAAATCTCTGGGAGGCAAACATAGGCCTTATCCATTGAATACATTTTTCCTTGTTTGATCAAGCTACCTTTAAATAATAATCAGTGCTTCATGTCAGCAATCAAATTCTCCCAATCTTGCTACCTACACATCCTACTTCCTAGCATTTTATCTTCATAGGGTGCATTTGGACTTGCAAACCTTAAACATCATCATTTTACTCTTTTGAAAGTAGGAAAAACTAATCTAAATCTACCCTTATTTCTTCCATGAGTTCAGATTAAACTGTTGAACTCATAAATTCTCTACCTAAGCTACTATCTGCCATGATTAAACTGTCTGAGTGCACATGGATGCGACGATAGATAGTGAAGCAAAATATTGTGACAGAAGTTGCAATGATATTTCACACATGGATTTTTGACGATGGATGGTGCGATGAGAGGATGATGTTTAAAAGGGATGAGAAAACTTTGAAGTGATGGAGGATGGAAGGCACCAGCTTCATGAGGCGTGTTCAGGGTAATGGGCATGCCCACCAGGATTTTGGATGGTGTTCGGCTGCAATGCGACATTATGGGCGTATCGTCACACCATAACCACATGGGCGTAGGTGTGTAGCAATGGGCGAGAATGGACATGTGTTATAGTGGGTGCATTGAACATAGCTAGTGGTGTCATTAGCAATGCGACGTTATAGCCAAAACATCACACCAGAGCCGAGTTGAAAAACCGACGTGTTGGGTGTTGGGCAGTTGACGTGTGGGAGCACGGTAAACGTTACACGAATTATGAAAAGATAAATAGAGGGCATCGGATGGGTCATCTTGGGTCTGCCCAAACACTCACGACCACAAAAACTACACGTATTAATAGAGTGTGTGGATCGATTGGAGAGTTCATCCAACAACAAGTTCGAACAAGCTTCAAATCATTTGAGTGAGACATTGGAGCGGCACCACAAGTTGCAAAAATTCATTGGTGGAAATACAAAGTCAATGTAGGGCGAGTGCGCAGGTCGAGTTGGACAACGAGAGTGCAGGAGATGCTGAAGAGTGCGGCAGGGCATCAAAAAATTTAGGTAGGTTCATGCAGAGCATAGGACATAGGTCGAGTTGGGCGACGGTGTGTAGGACGTGTGGAACAATATCGCTGGGTGTTCACAATGTAGGTTGGGTCGAGTAGGGCATCTGCAGGAGTCTGAACGTGAGTTAGGGACTTATTCTGAAGTGACTGGGAGTCGCAATTGAGTGTAGAAAGTGGCAGCAGGTGTGTATTGTCAGGATGAAGCTAAAAATAGAGCTAGGAAGTGGATTTGACACACGAAGAGCTCAGGGGAAGGTGTGAACTCATAGGTAGCAGCTAACCCGAGTGACCCAAGTGACTGGGTAGCACGACACTTGGGCAGATTTATGCAGAAAATTCCGAAGGTGAAATATGATGTTGTAAATGATTGTTGTGGGCTAGTTTGATGATTGAAATGTCTTGAGGTTGGGTCAAAAGGCTAACTTGCCGTGCCAAGGAGCAAAGGAGGTCTTTTTCTCAATTGGAACTTATATTATATTTTTATACTTCAGGAAACATATTATAAGATTAACTCATTATTAATAGGGATTTTCCCCTCCCTTGTATGTATGGGCATACACTGTGGATATGATGATGATGTTTATGTTTTCCTCATATTGAAAGAACATTTTCGTAACTAATTTAACAAGTGTTGCTAAAGGCATAGTCTGCATTTTTGAGTATTACAAAAAGAAAAAGTACGGTAGTGCCGCACCCCATCTATAGCGTGTATGAAAGAATACCAAAGGTATAGGGGTGTGATAGTTGAAAGACACCCTTGATCTGCTCTGATACCATCTGTCATGCCATTATGCCTTTGGTAGTCTTTCAACAATGCTATAGATGGGGTGTAGCACTACCATATTTTTTCTTTTCGTAATACTCAAGTATGTAGACTATGCCTTTAGTAACACTTGTTAAATTAGTTTAGAAAATGTTCTTTCAATATGTGGATAACATAACCATCATCATCATATCCACAATTTATGCCCAGACATATAATGGAGGGGAAAATCCCAGTTCAATAATGAGTCTGCCCGATAATATGTTTCATAAAGTATAAAAATGAAATATAAGTTCTGATCCAGCAAAAGACCCTCTTTGCTCCTTGGTAAGTCTATTTAGCCTGTTAACAAAGCCTCAAGAATTTTCAGTCATCAAACTAGCCCAAAATAATCATTTACAACATCAGGTTTCACCTTGGGAATTCTCTGCACAAATCTCCCAAGTGTCGTGCTGTTGGGTCACTCGGGTCAACTGCTCCCTATGAGTTCAGACCTTCCCCCAAGCTCTCCGTGTGTCCAAATTGCTTCCCAGTTGTATGGTTAGCTTTGGACCATCAATACACACCTTCTTCACTTTTCTGCACTCAATTATAACTTATTGTCACTTAAGAACGAGTCTCGAACTCATGTTCAGGCTACTGCAAATGCCCTACCCAACTCGACCTACACTACGAATGCCTTGTGGTAATGTTTTTCACATCCTGCATGTTGTTGTCTGACTCGACCCATGCCCTAGGCTCTGCTCGACCCGAGCTGCAGTTGCGAATGCTCTACGGCACTGTTTCGCATGTCCTGCACTTCGCTGCCTGACTGAACCCATGCCCTCGCCCTGTGTTCAGCCACCGTGTCCTTCCACCAACTAGTTGTTGGCAGCTTGTGGTGCTCTCCAATGTCTTGCTCGAATGCCTTGAAGCTTGTTCAAACTCATTGTTAGATGAATTCTCCAAACCATCCACACGTATTATTTATATGCGTAGTGTTGTGGTCGTGGGTCACTTGGCAGACCCGATCCAACCCATCTCACACCCTATGTTCAACTGTGAGCAATTCGTGTAATGTCAAGCATGCTCCAAAATGTTGGCCGCCCAAGGCCCAACACGTCAATTTTATAACTCGGCCATAGTGCGAAGTTTTGGCTATAATGTCGCATTACCAACGACACCGCCAACTCTATGCGACACGCCCGCTATAATGCGCACCCGTGCTCACCCATCGCTACATGCCTGCACCCATGTAGTTACGGTACGATGATACGCCCGTAACATTGCATGGTGCCTGAACACCATCCAAATGCCCGATGGGTGTGCCTGTTACCCCAAAAGCGTATCATGAAGCTTGGGGCCTTACATCCTCCACCACTTCAAAGCATTGTCTCCCTTGACAACATCATCACCATCCATCATCACAATTCCATGTTTGAAATATTGTCGCAACTTATGTTGCAAAATTTTGCTGCATGATCTATCGTCACATCCATGTGCACAATATCGTTGCAATTATCGTCATAAAGTGTTGATGAATCCAACATCTCCAAATGTGTTCATGTCTCCAACACTGCTATAAATGTATGAATAGCATGCAAATTTCAACACCCTTGATCTTCTACATGCCTCGGTCATGTCTCCAAAGGTTGTGTCACGCCCCTATACCTTTGGTGTCTTTCAACCATGCTATAGACGGGTGAGGCACTACCATAATTTTTCTTTTTCGTAATACTCAAGTATGTAGACTATGCTTTAGCAAAAAAATTTCAATATTAATCAAATTTTCTTTCAATATACGAAAATAAACATAAACACCATTATCAATGTTATAGGTCAATTTGGGCACCATTCCCAATGACCTGGTTAATTGGACATCATCTCCAGGATCAATGATCAAGGGTCTATCATTCCCTATCATTTTAGTTGCTACATTCCCTAAGACAAGAAAAAAGACAAATCAAGCAAGACTTTCATCAAGCAAAGGTTTCCAAGGCTTGAAGCTTATTATAAATCATATGAGAGCTCACCAACATAGGCTCTAAGGGGCCTAAGTGCACTGCATATGAAGGTATCCCCATGAAAGGCTACTCTAAAAATCACTTCCTGAAATTCACAGGTACGTTGGTGATCGAAAATGTGTGAATAAAAAATTTCTTATACAGAGATAGACAGTAAGGGCATTTACTGGTTATTTCACCTTTACTAGAAAGGATGAAACCAGAAGCTTATGGCCCTCTTACTGGCTCTGCCTAAAGAAATATAAGGTAAACACTAAATTGATCTGTCAATGAAAGTATTTGTTTATGTTTGCAAAGTATTCATTAACCAAAATTTATGTGTGAATAGGCAAGTTCAAGTATTCTGCAATGGAAGTAATGTGGTTTGAAGTGAAACTAATGAGTTTTGATCACTGTGTAAGTCTCATTAGGATAAGTGGACTTATTGAGAATTAATGTTTAATGTAGTAAAATTTGGAATATGGTAGAAAAAATGCACAACATAACAGTAAGCATTTGTTTAAGCAATTCACCCCTCTCTTGGGCTACCTCTACTAGGTCTAAAAGCCTCCAAATAGGCTTTTCCCTCTTTCATTAATGCTAAAAATAAGTATTACACTATGAATAAAGCCTCAAAAGGATAAAATATCTGCAAATTCAGAAACAGAGGACTGAAAATAGTAAAAATCGACTATTCATTCACCTCAAATGGATGAGTATAGTCCAATACAGCTGATATTTCACCAAGCCCTAGTGGCTCCACAAGAAAATTCACTGATAAAATCATTGATAGAATGCCTTGATGGCTCTGCAACCTGTCCTAACAGCTCCAGAATGCTTCAATACCCCAAAATAAAAAAAAAAATGCTTCAATTGGACTTCCCTAGCCAAATTTATGGCTAACTGAAGTTTTGCCCAGTGTCCCCTTGAAAAGCTCCACTAAATGTCGAGCAACTCTAGATAAGTCCGACAAATTGATGGCAGCTAAGGCGGGAGGCAGCTGAATTTACCAGCGGGTGGAAATTTGGAGGATAAGTTATAGAGCCTTGCAGACAATTTGTTTTAAAACTTTAAGTTATGTTCGACGCTGACTAATGTTCAAACCATATATTAAATTAAACTCCCGCCGGAATGCACGTGACCATGACCCACGGTATTATCCGCCCAAATGAACCGTAAGTTTAAATATAATTCAGGGAGCATGGTTTAACAAGAACCACCATGGCCCAACGGTTAGGCCACTCCATTAGAACCGCCCTGACCCGGGGTCGAACCATGTCTAGAACACAATAATTTTGAATTGCCATTTCTGTTTGACCTTGGGGCCACATGGCGGCCTCTGGGATGTCCACGTGGCATCCTCTGATTGGAAGCCACCAAAATATTCTACAGAATATTCTTTGGAATATTCCATGGAATATTCCTAGAATACTCTGTGGAATATTCTTTTTTTAATAATTTTTTTTGTAAATTCAATTTTGGCCATTTTTTAATTGAAATTGGCAAACTTCAAAGCTGAATAACTTTCTCATATGGCGTCAGTTTTCAGTGTCGTTCACGTCTACAGGAGTTTTTTCACGAGCTCTTTCCAGTCGTTCTAGTTTGGACCAATTCTCAGCAACTTCATTTTTGAGCATTTTTCTACAAGAGATTGGATCTCCTGATCACACCTCCCAAATGGGAAGCTTTTGGACCTTCAAAAGCTTTCAATTACCTGTTAAGAAGGTGAGGATACAACCTCCTCACCTGTTTCAACTCCATCCACTTTTCTTTGCTTGGTTTAGTGCCTTTTAGACCAACCCTTAGATAATCAACATCTCCCCTCCTTGAAGTGCATGTCCTTCTGTCAAGGATTGCATCTTCTTTCAACTCATCCAAAAATTCTAGCGAGAAATATTCTATGGATGGTAGCTGAACATGATTTTTAGAATCATCAATAAGAGGAGGTTCATACAAACGTAAATTCTCCACATTAACAACGGAATACATTTGCATGTATGAAGGCAAATCTAGTTGAAAAGCATTATTTCCAACTTGTTTAAGGATTTTGAATGGACCATAACGAATAGGCTTCAGATTTTTACCTTCTCCTTGCATTCTATCCTTACTTATATGCAACCATACCTCATCTCCTTCCTGAAACTTGTGATCAATTCTATGTTTGTCATGTCTTTCTTTGTACTTGCCTTGACTCTTTTCAAGCTGTTCTTGAACTTGTTGATGAATGAGCTGAATTCTTTCAATGAACATGCGAGCTTTGTCAATGTCACTATGCCCATCAATGGAAATATCCTTCTCAAGAATGAAGTCTAATGGTGACTTAGGCAAATATCCAAAACAAGCTTCAAATGGCGAAGTATTTGTAGAAGAGTGCTTGGCCTGGTTGTAAGCATGCTGAATGTAATGCAAATGCTCATCCCAAAGCTTGGGATGCTTGCTACAATACCCTCTCAAAAGATGCACAATGGTTCTGTTCACTACCTCTGTTTGGCCATCTGTTTGCGGATGGAAAGTAGTACTCTTCTTCAACTTGGTGTCCATCATCTTCCATAGATTGGACCAAAAATTCCCAACAAATCTGGAATCCCTGTCACTAACAATAGAAGTAGGCAAGCCATAATGAACCCATACATGTTGAAAATATAAATCAGCAGTTTTTTCAGCAATTATATTTTTCTTACATGGCATAAGAATACACATCTTGCTGAAACGATCAACTACTACAAAAAGATAATCATGTTGCTTTCTAGATAATGGTAACCCCCCAACAAAATCCATAGAAACACTTTCCCATGGTCTAGAAGGTACCGGCAATGGCGTATACAATCCAAGCTTCCTATTGCTAGGCTTTCTTGTAGCACATAATGAACAACCTCTAATGAAACGTGTAACACTATCTACCATGCGAGGCCAATAACAATACCTCTGCAGATGTGCCACCGTTTTTCTTACACCGAAATGACCAGCAATAAGAGAAGAATGAGCTTCTCTCATCATGCTTAATCTCTCTCCCTGTGGTATACATAACTTTCCCAAGTGAAACAACAAATTGTTATGCAAATGATAGTCATTCTCCTCAACATGATTCCCTTTACTCAAGTTAGCATACACCTCTTTAAAATCTTCATCTGATGCATACTGTTCTATGTAGCTTTCATGCACAATAGAATCATTCTTAAGCAAAATAATAGCACTAATAATAGGCCTTGAAAGCATATCAACAACTTTATTGTGAATACCTTTCTTGTACCTTATTACCAAGTGAAATTTTTGTAGGAAACCCATCCATCTGAAATGTCGTGACTGCTGCAATTTACTTTGCGACTGCAAATACTGTAAAGGCTGATGGTCAGTATGCACAATTGTTTCTTTGCCCATCAAATAGTGCTTCCACTTTTTGACACTTTGTACCAACGCATACAATTCCTTATCATATGTAGGATAATTCACAACAACACCATTAAATGTCTCATAATGAAAAGCGATAGGCTTACCATGCTGTAAGAGAACTGCACCCATGGCATAATCACTAGCATCTGTCTGAATCTCGAATGGCTATCTCAAATCTGGTAATGCAAGAACCGGAGTTGAACTGATATTTTCTTTCAAATATTCAAAAGCTTTTTGTTGCTTACTTCCCCATTGGAAAGCACGCTTCACACTTGTCACCGCATGCATAGGAGCTGCTATGGCAGAAAAGTTAGCAATAAACTGTCTCCAATACTGAGTTGCACCAAAAAAAATTCTTACCTCTGTAATGGACTTGGGAGTAGGCCAATTCACAATAGCTTCTACTTTGGAAGGATCAATTCTCAAAGCGCCTCCACCTACTATGTGTCCCAAATAAACCAAATAAGTCTTTCCAAATTCACACTTTGACATCTTAAGAAATAACTGATTTTTCTTCAAAACATCAAGTACTTTACTGACATGCATGACATGATCTTCTCTTCTCTTGCTGAAAATAAAGATGTCATCTAAGTAGAAAATAACAAAATCATCAAGAAAAGGACGTAAGACATCATCCATTACCCGCATGAAAGTTGCGGGTGCATTGCATAAGCCAAATGGCATCACAAGCCACTCAAAGAGTCCTTGTTTGGTTTTGAAAGTTGTCTTCCAAATGTAACTTTCTTCAATTATAACTTGATGATAAACACTTCTTAAGTCTAACTTAGTGAAAAATCTTGCATCTTTCAGCTGATCTAACAAATCATTTATTCTTGGAAGTGGGTAACGATTCTTTACCGTTATCTTGTTCAAAGCTTTGAATTCAACACACATATGCCAAGTTCCATCTTTCTTCGGAATCAACACTATCGGTGACCCACATGGCGAAGTGCTTGGCCTTATGAAACCCTTATCCAACAACTCTTTAATTTTCTTCTTTATTTCAACATTCTCCATAATAGACATGCGATACATCCCTATGTTAGGAAGAGGACAATCTGGATGTAAATGGATTTCATGCTGAATCTCCCTTTTAGGAGGCAAACCTGTTGGTTCCTAAAACATATCATGATGTGCATCAACTACATCATATAAATCAGATTTAAGCTTTGCATCACAATTTTCAAATGACTCATGATTTACATCAACCTTTGGCTTGACCATAAGAAGTACAAAACTCTTGCTTGAATTGACTAGCCTTTTTACCTGTCCTGCATTTACAATCGCTACATTTGTCTTCTTGCGATGAGCTCTGACAATAAAATCATTTCCATCTTTGAAAAGATGATATTTGTTATCATGGCGATAGGAGATCGCTTTCCTATCAAATAAGTAAGGACTTCCCAAAACAATACCAGATATATCAAGCAGCACCACATCAAGTTCAACTGTGTCAATAAAGTGTGTAGTTATTGTCAAGCGCAATACACATTTCCTTGAGACTTGCAAGTTGGCATCCTTGTATATCCACCCAAGTGGATAAGGCTTCAGATGTGGAATGGTCTCAAGTTTAAGCTGTTTGACCAAGTCTTCAGATATGAGGTTAGCTTGTGACCCACTGTCAAACAGTGTGTCAATTTTGGTATGTTTTGAAACTACCCTCACATGGAACAGTTCAATTATTTCTTCCTCATTAGGAGCTTGTGTATGACAGTTTGAAGAACTAGCACTTGCTTGAGTTTCTATTTCCTTCCCTTTCAAACTTTTCAAACCCATGGCTGCAATTTTTGTTTCGTCACCTGAATCATCACCTAAATCTTGTGGTGTAGTTGTAGTAGCTGCATGTTTCTTCTTTCCCTTGTTTTTGTTAAACTGGTTTCTTTTTTCAGGATGAAGTTTCCAACAGTTTTTCTCTTCATGGCCACTCTTTGAACAATGTTTACAAATGACCTTTTCACCCTCTTGTTTAATAGATGCATTTTTCTTGCCTTTTCCTTTGTTTTTCTCTTTGTTCTTTCCTTTGAAAGACTTGTTTCTACCCTCATCAAGAGTATTCTTTCCTCTAGCTTCTAAATGTGTAGCCTGCACACAGACTTCATCTAAGCTGGTAGGATTGAACATTAGGATAGTATGTTTAAGGTAATTGTGCAAACCTCCTATGTATTTCAACAAGGTGTCTTGACTTTGTAAGTCTACTCCAAGTAGAAGTTCTCTCCTTCTAAACTCTTGGGTATAATCTTGCACATTTTGACCTTTAAGTTGCCTAAAATTTTGCCAATTCATGATTGCTTTCTGAATATGAGCAAGAGGATAAAACTGTTTCTTAATAGCTGTAATAAACTCATTCCAAGTTAGAGTTATCTTACCATGCTTTTTAATTTCCTCTCTTGTCTTGGCTTCCCACCAAACCAAAGCTGCTCCATCCATTCTCAATGAGGCTAATTGGATTTTTGTGTCATCATCATGCAAATTCTAAATTCTTAGATAGACTTCCAGCTATCTAATCCAGTTATCCAATTTTTCTGCATTCACATCACCATTAAACATCGACAACTCAAACTTCACATCAAGCTTTAACAAAGGATTTCTAAGAGATGTTTTTGTTTTGTGTGACTGATTAACAGAAGTTGAAGAGGATGATGTGGAGGAAGAGGATGATGATGGAGATGGTGGATCACCATTTCCTCCATTCCCTTTCTTAGACTTATCATTGTCTTTCTTCCCTCCTGAAGAATCTCCTTCTTCTTTTTGGTTTCTAGACCCTTCTCCAGCAATCCTATCATTTCTCTCCTGGTATAGGATCCTAACCATCTCAGTCATGTCCAAGAAATATTTTCTAAAGACTCTTTCTTCTTCCTTGGAATCCATTTCCTCATGTACTTCTCCTTCTCTGGAAGACATGTTTGTGGCTGATTCTAAGGCTAATGAGGATGAAATGGAAGGTGGAGATAATGACACCCTAGCCCTCCTTGGTTGAGGATTATCTTGTTCTCTAACCAATTGACCTTCCCCTCTTTTCAATTTCAGCCTAGTAAGCATCAAATTTTGCAGAATAACACAATCTTCTTGCACAAATTTCACAAACTCTTAAGCAAAACCTAGAGCTCTGATACCAATCTGATCTGAAATGTGTGAATGAAATGACTGCTCTGAAAAGATGAGCCAGTAGGGGTATTTCTTGGTTGACTCACCTTTATTAGAAAAGGATGAAACCGGAAGCTTCTAAGCACTATTGCTGGCTCTGCCCTAAGAAATATAAAGGTAAACACTAAACAAATCTGTCAGTAGAAAGTATTTTTTTATGTTTCAAAATATTCTACATTAACTAAAATTTATGTGGGTAAACAAGTTCAAATGCACCCAATGGAAGTAATGTGGTTTGAAGTAAAACTAACAGTTTTGATCATGCTATAAGTATCATTGGGATAAGTGGACTTTATTAAAATTGCTATTTAATGTAGTAAAATCTGGAATATGGCAATAAAAATTATTGCTCTTGATAGAATTTGTTTAAGCAATTCACCCCTCTCTTGGGCTACCTCTACTAGGTCTAAAAGCCTCCAAATAGGCTTTTCCCTCTTTCATTAATGCTAAAAATAAGTATTACACTATGAATAAAGCCTCAAAAGGATAAAATATCTGCAAATTCAGAAACAGAGGACTGAAAATAGTAAAAATCGACTATTCATTCACCTCAAATGGATGAGTATAGTCCAATACAGCTGATATTTCACCAAGCCCTAGTGGCTCCACAAGAAAATTCACTGATAAAATCATTGATAGAATGCCTTGATGGCTCTGCAACCTGTCCTAACAGCTCCAGAATGCTTCAATACCCCAAAATAAAAAAAAAAATGCTTCAATTGGACTTCCCTAGCCAAATTTATGGCTAACTGAAGTTTTGCCCAGTGTCCCCTTGAAAAGCTCCACTAAGTAAATAGAACAGCTCAGAACTCTGATCAGAAGATGGGGAGCGGGGCGCTAAAATTTGGAAGACCTCACCATTCACCAAATTAGAGAGAGTAGTGGATAAGGTCCATAGAACCGCACCGAATGGAATTCGTTTTAAAACTTTGAGTTATGTTCAACGCTGACTAATGTTCAAACCATATATTAAATTAAACTCCCACCGAAATGCACGTGACCATGACCCACGGTATTATCTGCCCAAATGAGCCATAAGTTTAAATATAAGTCGGGGAGCATGGTTTAACAAGAACCACCATGGCCCAATGGTTAGGCTGCTCCGTTGGCACCGCCCCGACTCTGGGTCGAACCTTGACGAGAACACAATAATTTTGAATTGCCATTTCTGTTTGACCTTGGGGCCACGTGGCAGCCTCTGGGCTGACCACATGGCGCCCTCTGATTGGCAGCCACCAAAATATTCCCAGAATATTCTGTGGAATATTCTTTTTTTAATAAATTTTTTTGTAAAGTCAAATTTGGCCATTTTTTAATTGAAATTGGCAAACTTCAAAGCTGAATAACTTTCTCATACGGCGTCGGTTTTTAGTGCCGTTCATGTCTACAGGATCATTTTTCCGAGCTCTTTCCATTCATTTTGGTTTGGGCCAATTTTGAGCAACTTCATTTTTGAGCATTTTTCTACAAGAGACTGGATCTACGATCGATTCACATTGGGAGAGAAATTCTCATTGTTCCAGAATCTCCACTTGGCCAGTGCCTTCTAGAATAGTTCACATGTGTCAAGCTTCAGATCCAAATGTCCATTTGACATCTACATGACTGGAAACATGTCTTTCCTATTTTTGGAATGTTATTGATTGAAAAACAACCTATAGTTCATCTATAAATTGAGCACAAATCTAAGTGCTTGAGAAGGAAGAATTTGAGTAGGGAAATGTTGGAGGATTTTCAATTGAGAGTTAGATTTTTGAAGCTGTTGCTGGAGAGATTTATACTATGATGAGTCTTGGGAACATTGCTGGAAGGTCACTTCAAATCAGTCACTTGGTTGTAACCCTCTCATACATGATCAATAAATACAATATTGCTTATTTTTCCTATATGCATCTATATTGGCTTTTTATTTTCCATATTGTAATATCTTAGTTGATGTATATGGTTTATGCTTTACTGATTTAGCTAACTAGCTTGAATAGATATCTATATTATTGCATCTTCTATTGTTTCATTTTTCTTTCTTGCAGGAAGAATTTCACACAAACCACTTGAATTTGAAGCTACAACAAAAGCGACAAAAGGAGCCATTTGGAAGTGACTGATCAATTAAGCCTTCAATCCTTTCTGTGTATCTATTCTAAGTTAGGAAAAATAGTCGTATAGTCTTTCACCTGTAGTTCTAGACTAGCACTTATCTTGGGAAGCGTGATTTATCTGTAAATCACAATTCTGGCCCAACAAACTGGCGACTCCACTGGGGAGAATTTCTCTTAGTTCTAGGTGTTTAAGCCTCTGATTTTATTTTTTTATCCACCTAGTAGTTGTTACTCATCAAGATTAAACTTTTTCAAAGCCAAATTATCAAAGACAGTGAGTTAAACAGTAGTTTTTTTCTTTGTATATTGCACCCAATGCATCCTTAGACAGGACACAGTGCTTTGCAGAGCACTGTCTCCCTTCCTAACCTGCGTTGCAGAGCACTGTCTCCCTTTGGAGACTGCGTTGACTCCTAAAAACACCCAAATTCCATTGAATTTGCCTTTGGAATTTGCTTCAGTTTATTTTCTGCTGTATTTTGAAAATTTTGCTTCTCATATTGACCAGTGACTCTATATACTTCTTCCTCATTGGACTGATAATTTGTTCAATGTTTGTTTAAAAAAAATTTCTTTATCATTGAAAAGTTGATTTCAAAGTACTTTTTATGGTCGCATTAAGAATCATTTTCTTTCGAAATAGGAAATTGTCGTAAAATTTTCATTTCCTTGATAGGAGAAATTGTTGTTGAAGTCCTTGTTTTTCCTTCAAAAGAGAAATTGTTGTTTGTATTATTCGTTTCTCGAAAGTAAAAAGCATTTGAATTGTTGATTTAGTGCACCTAGTTTCTTTTCTGCATTCATAACATTAAATAAACTGAGAAGAAAAAATTTCATTTCCATGCAGAATAATGTGTGTTTTGCAAAAAGAACATTAGGAAATTTGTATTTTGTTTGTGCTCATTGATTTGTTTTGTTCATTGATTTGTTTTCTCACAAATTATTTGCTCTCTTCCCTTAGTAGCTAGGTTTTTTATTGAATAAATTGAAAGTGAAAGATTGTTTATCATTCTTAGCTTGCATTTTAGGAATTTCATACATATCATCACGGTGAACCTTTGAAAGGAAAATTGTAAGCAAGATCAACATAAAATTAACCTCAATTTACCTAACAAAGCATTGGAACAATAACGATAACATTTATAAGGTCTAGGCTAGAGATGTGTTCTGACGTCGTAAAACATAGCAGCGGTCGTTAACTTGTCCGCGATACACTCTGAGTGCGATACCTCACTCCACGTATGTAAGTACATCGTAGCTCGTCCACATAATTTTTGTTATATCAGGTGGTGTTACAGTACGATAAGTATAGAGGGGTGCTCTCACTGTGCGGTTTCGCATCAGACAGTGCTAATACGGACTTGGGCCTCCACGTACCTTCGGGTATATTTGGGAGGACACATTTTAGGTGCTATCCATCCATAGTGAACTGAGTCGACTGCCTTGAAATTATGTTACACTGAATACATCATTAAGGGAGATTGCCTGCCCGTACTTCTTGGTTCACCAGGGGGTATTCTGCAGTTCACATTTTCTTGGTAAGCCCTTTTGCTTAGCATTACCCTATTTTTGTCTATTTGTTTTCTGATTAAAATAAATTAGTAATCGTGGAAGAACAAAATTGTATCCCCCGTCGTTCACGTATATTAGATTTGAAACCACCTTTACCGCTAGAAGTTACTTCTGGTAGGTGAAGGTGTTCATGATCTACTGAATCAAGTACAATTCGTACCTATGGTGAAACATCATCTTTTAAACTAGAGTTAACTCAAATTGTTTCCACACATCCCGTTCATCTACTGTTGTCGAAACATTGTCTTCACAGCTACCCATGGTCACGATCCATCCAATCAGTTAGACCATACCTCCTGGACCCGACACTGTTCAATCACAAATTGATCCAGATCCTTTCTCATATTTACCAGCACATCTGAATCTAGAAGTTAAACAACCAGAAGTTGTTCCTACCTTGGTCATCCCACAAGCTTCTATAGCCATTGCAACTCCTATATCACATAGTCAACCGTCTGAAATATATTTTGGGCATGACAGTGAAATTCTTCCACTTGGTTTAATTGTGATTGAAGAAATCCCACAAGATGATACACCTTTAACTCCAACTCATTTTGGGGTGGATCTTTACCTGTACCAGTCTTTTCCTCAATCGTTTCCATCTTCTTTTGTTGATCCTATTCTCATTCAATCTCCCGTCGATTTTTGAGGATATACATTTGGTCAAACAACGATGTCTGAACCAACATCTTCGGTTGGGTCTGCTATTCCAATTACGTCTGCTCCTACCCTCACTACTTTGTCGATGTTCACAACCTCACTAGAGTAATATTTTTACAATGGCCCTTCGGTCCCAATAGGTTACAAATCATTATCTGGCACTTTCTCTGGTGCATGTTCATGATCATGGTCTTTGCCAATGTCATCATCTGGTGTTTTAACTAGTACTCCTATCGTTAGTATTAAACGACTTGATTCATTACATACATCATCAGGGCAATATCAAGTCAGTCCTTTTGGGTCAATTCCTCTAAATACCATATCAACTGGACTCCCAGCATTCGGGGAACATAATTTTCTGTCTTATTACTCTCCTCATGCTGGGGGGAAACATTTGGTCACCCAATATGACAGTACTCCGTCACTTTTTGGTCAAAATAATGTTAACATGAATTTTTGTCAATGGCAGCCCACTCTACCTATCCAACCACAAACGGTTGTACATTCGTATCAACCGGTTCAACCTGTTACACCCATTTCATTACCACTTTTTAATACATATCTAACCCTGTTACACAATAAAAATATTTTAAATCAACCTTATCAAGTGGGTTCTTCGACTCAATATCATCAAATTTTGGGTCCACAGACTCAAAAACCTTTGGTTAATTTACAACCACCTGTATCAGGGATCATTTATTCACAAGTTGGTGTACCATTTTATAGAATGTCACAAGCACAACCTAGTTATACATATCAACCGAATCCAATTTATACTAATTTGGGTTATAACATTGGTGGACAGACCCCTTGGCAGCCACAGACGCAAATGCCTCAAACTTCCTTTCAACAAGTAACATATCTAGGTTTTGGTCAACAAAATCCTCAAGTGTTTACTATGAAAAACAACCCCTATCTGGGTTACCAGTAGCAGATTTTGTATGCTAGTTCTCAAAGGCCTGTTGCTCAAGCAATTCCATCTTACCCTGGCTATGATCAACCTGACCTTAATCGACAATTGCCTTTTGTTGCAACCTTGGAATTACCAGATTTAAACTGGTTAACCCACGATCGTATAAATTATGCTCCTTGGTGGCCGATGATACCTCATAAATTACCCTCCAATATTCCTAAATTAAATGGAAACCCTGGAGAAGATCCGTCGACTCATATCATGACTTATCATTAATGGTGTTCATCAAATTCCTCGAATGATGATTTTGTTCTACTACATATTTTCCAGCGTACGCTTATAGGTCTGGTTGCTAAATGGTACATTGAGTTACCTAGAGCTTATTTTGACAATTTCACTGCCCTAGATACTATATTTTTGCCCATTTCTAGTTACCGATTAGGTACGAAACTAGAACGAAACTCTTGACCAACTTCAAACAGACTAATGCTACTCACATTTCTGATCATATTCATGAGTGGTGTCGCCGTCGAAGAATGGTTAAGACATTTGTTCCAGATCAGATCCTTTTTGAATGGTTCATTAAGTCCTTGTTACCATCTATAATTGAGGATGTGGCTAAGGGTTGCATCGTCACGGAAGAGCAAGTTATCTCTCATGCCCAATATTTGGACTTGATTTACACTCAGTCTGGCACACTCTATGAAAAAATTCCTAATGCGCTGCGATCTAATTTCAATGTTCCTCCTCAAATAAAGGACTCTCATGCCGAAGATGGCTTGATAGGGACTGTAAACACACACCAAACTACTGCATCTAATCCTGCTCCTACTTTTGAAATTAATTCCATGTCATTTGACAAAGGAAAAAGTGACAAGAAACCAAGAAGTAAGAAAAAGGGGAAATCAAAGAAAAATAAAACTTCTAACCCGCAGGAAAGATCTTATGATAAACCATCTGGACCATGGAAACCTCATTATCCATGCATAATATGTAATGAGGAACACTTTTTTATGGATTTTCCTCACCGTGATGAAGTCTCAAAAATCATCAAGACTTCCCATGCATCAGCTGTGTTAACGAAGCCATTTCCAAATCCAGACACTAATTTGGTTGCTACAGATATAGCTCTTAGTTCCCAAGTGTTAATGTTATCCACCACAAAACCTTCACAGGATATTTTGGTGTCAACGCAGAATAAATACTATGGTAGTCTGACCACTGATCAACATACTACCTCAACAACGAATCCATCCACCGAATCAATACCGCCTATTGTTATTCGTGAATTGACAATTAAGCCACTGAAGAGAGTAATTCATAAATCAACATATAATCCTCGAGCAAGAGCTACACAAAATTATAATATAGTTGAAGATTTGGCTCAATCCCCTTCAGCTATGTCTGCTCTTGAGGTATTACAAAATTGTCCCTTCCAGAAGCAGGCTTTATTGTCGGCCATTGATCGAATTAATCCAACTAATTCTAATCTTGTCGTCTTTAATCATATGGGCTATGTACCGCAACTACCAGTAGAATTGGCATTCTCCATACAAGTAAATGTTCTCAATCACCTTGTTCGTCGCACTATTATTGATGAGGAAGAATCTACATGCATTATGTGTCTAAACTGTTGGAAGTCACTTGGCTCGCTGCCATTATCACAATCATCAATGCCGTTGAAGGCTTTTGATGGAAGAACATATAAACCTTGTGTTATTATCAATAACCTGCATGTTGGATTAGGGGGAAAAACAGTAAATATTGATGTCGAAGTTGTTGACGGACCCCTTGAATGTAATATTTTACTTGGAAGACCATGGGTATATGCAATTACTACCATTGTTTCTACATTCTTTAGAATGATTTCCTTTCCACATAAAGGTACAATCACAGTCATTAATCAATTATCCTTTTTTTCCTCCGCTTCGCAGGCAACTGGAAGCGTTCCATTTGTTCACTTACCCCAACTAGAAATTCAGAACATTGGTGTAGGAATTTTAAAGGATTCCACTCTTATGTGAACCTTTGCATTACCGCCGCCCGTGACATTGACAGAAATTGCAAGTATAGAGATCTGCTACATGATCTCTTCCACTCTATTTGGCTTAAGGGAGAGTACGGGTGATTCTGATATTTCTACGTTGGATGATTTTTTACCGCCCAGCCCTATTGAATTGGCATAGCAATCAATCTATTTGTCTTGGGCGGCAATCTGAAATCAGTGTCACCGAGTGTTTGGGTTGATCGTTCCTTAGATTTTGGTACTCCATTTGATCCATTTTCCTCAAATTTTTTGACAGATGAAAATATTTCGGAAGCTATGATGTCATAAGGAGAACCATGGGAAGATTATCATCATCGTTCCCATCTTCCTAATTATGAAGTAAACAATCTTAGTGAACTATATCACCCATCCATCAAAACTTTATTTTCGAATTCTTTACTAATTAATGCATTCGATTCCGAACGAAATTTATCCAATATCGAACAAACGATTTCTATCGATATTTCGACCAAACCTGGCATTGTAGAAAATATTCATGTCAGTGTATCTTGTTCTCCATCAAAAATTGATTCATATCTCTCCTAATTACGTGAATTTCGTGACGTATTAGCTTGGTCTTACAAGGAAATTCCAGGCATAGATACTACTATAGTTTAACACACTATTAATATGTATCCTGATGTCAAACTGATGTGTCAATGGCTTTGTCCTGTTCATCCAAAGAAAGTCACTTCCATCAAAGAAGAAGTTGAAATTTTTTTGCGTGCTGGTTTCATTTACCCTGTTCCACTAACTTAGTGGGTTTCCAATATGATTCCTGTTATGAAAAAACAAGGAACCATTAGAGTGTGTGTCGATTATCGAGATGTCAATGTGGTTTGTCCAGAAGACAACTATCCTACTCCATTTATCAACTAGATTATTGATGATTGTGCTGGTTGTGAAATATTCTCTTTCATGGATGGATTTTTCGGCTACAATCAAATCAATATCCGCCGAGATGATCAACATAAGACAACATTTATCTGTCCCTGGGGTGCATTCACATATAGGAAACTTTTGTTTGGTTTAAAAAACGATGGGTCAAATTTTTAGAGAGCAATGGATTATGATTTTAACGACATCAAGCACATTTTTCAACCATATCTAGATGATTTACCAGCGCATTCACGAAATCAGAATGATCACTCGATGCATTTGAGATCCATTTTCTTACGTTGTCGACACTACAAAATATGCCTCAATCCACATAAATGTGTGTTTTGTGTTGGTTCTAGTCGATTGCTTGGATTCGTAGTCTCCAAAGAAGGAATTCAAATAGATCCAATGAAGGTACAGGCCATTGATTTTCTTTCACCATCAAATTTACTTTGGATATAGAAACTTCAAGGAAAGGCTAACTTCCTAAGTAGGTTCATTCCAAACTATGCCAAAATGGATAAAGGATTTACTCGATTATTGAAAAAGGGGGTTCCCTTCCATTGGGATCAAGTTGCGCAAGCTTATTTTGATGATGTCAAGGACAAACTTGTCTGAGCATCATTAATGTATCCTCCTAATTATCAAAATGATTATATCCTATATATTGTCGTGATTGAAATGACCAATGCCATGGTTTTGGTCCAAGTAGAAGATGGGATTGAACATCCAATCTATTATTCGAGTCGTAATCTCAATGATACCGAAGTTAAGTACTCGTACATGGAAAAGCTTGCCTTGGAAGCTGTTCAAGCTGTCCAAATATTTTGCCATTATATCCTGCTCCAAAAAACAACAATAGTTTCAGATTTCAACCCCATGACTTATATCTTATCACATCAATTGATGGGGGGAAAATATTAAAAATGGATTTTCATTTTGCAGGAATTTGATTTGGAATTCATCAAATCCAAGTCAAAGAAGTCTTTAGTTTTGGCTGAGCTTCTTTGTGACCTTCCCTATGATAGCAGTGCAACTACGTCAGAACCATCAATTCCTGACGAGTCTTTGTTTCTGATTGGATCATCTGATCCTTGGTATGGGAATTTCATCATTTATCTCCAAATCCAAAATTTTCGACCTAATACCTCTTGCTCTGAACAACAACGTATTCGATACAAAGCCAAATATTATCTAATTTTCGGCGGTACACTTTATTGTCGTGGTGTCGATACAATTTTAAGGAGGTGCCTCACTCATGAGGAGGCCAGAAAAGTATTAAATGATTTTTATGTTGGGGCTTGTGGTGGACACTTATCTGGATATGCTACCGCACAGAAGATACTCCGTGCCGGTTACTTTTGGCCTACTATTTTTTGAGACTGCATCCTCACGGTTAGAATTTTTCATGCATGCCATATTTTTTATCGTAAAATCCGCAAACTGCCAGCGCCAATGCATCTTGTTGTCTCTACTAGACCATTTATGAAATGGGGTATTTAATTCATGACTTGTAACCTTCCTTCGTCTGGGGGACATGGTTATATTATTGTCGTAGTCGACTATTTTACCAAATGAGTCGAAGTGATGCCTACATTCAACAATGTAGGACAAACAACTGCATTGTTTTTCTTCAACCACGTTATTGCACAATTTGGGGTCCCACGGGCTATAGTTATGAATCATGGGAAGCATTTTCACAACCATATGATGTATGAATTGACTACCAAGTTAGGATTATCACATGATAGTTCTACTCCTTATTATCCACAATCAAATGGACAAGTTGAGGCTATTAACAAAATTCTTAAATGAATGCTTCAACGAATGATAGGAGTCTGTAAAAGGAACTGGCATTTGATCTTGTACTCCGATTTGTGGGCATATCGAACCTCAGTGAGAAATGCAACCAAATTTACTCCTTTTCAGTTGGTGTATGGTCTGGAAGCTATCTTACCAATCCAATGCAAAATATCATCGTTAAAACTCGCAATATACTTTTTACCTGACACCTAAAAATAAGAAGTGTGTCTCCTTAACCTCATCCATATTGATGAAATGCGTTGTGAAGCCCAATTGACCAATGAAGTGCATAAGAGACATATAAAGGCGTAATACGACAAAAATTTGTAGCCTCACATCTACTCAGAGGGCGACTTGGTCCTTCTTTATGATCAAGAAGCTGATGTAATAGGTACAAGGAAATTCAAGCCATTGTGGCATGGCCCCTATATTGTCAAATGTAATATTTCTACTTAGCTTCAGCTAAGAGGAACATGCATTTTTGTTTTATCTTTCTGTCTCATGAATAATTAATAAAGGACGACATGTAAAACTCCTTAAATCAATGAATAAATCAATGCCTATGTGAGCAGAGAAATATCTTGGCCATGTAAATAAAATCTTGTAGGTGTGAATGGGCTTGAATCATGAGACTAGGTCAACATTGACCAAATCAACAACACAGTCTAGGTGCAATGAGCCTCATGAATACACAACGCAGTTTTAGATGGAGGCTCCACATGTGAAAGGAGATAACTAATTGAGGTGGTTTAGGGCTTGGCAAGGCTTTCATCTTATAAAATAAGGAGGAGGAAAACATGAAAGGGGGTTGTTGATGAGATTATTTTCTGAAGGTATTGTCTGCTGAGACATTCCTCATTGGGTTTTCTTGTTTAGGAACCCCACCTCCTTCCTTGAGTAGCTCCTTGAGGATTATTTTGTGCCTAGTCCACTATCCGTAATTTGGTGAAGCCACATCTTGCATCTACAGTGCAGTCCTGATTAGGCTTGAGTTGTCCATGTAATTTGCAGCAAGTGGAACACTAGATCTGCTTAGATCTAGAATTTACTAGTGCCTCTTCTCAGTGAGTGTGTCTTTTAACCTCCTGGAAGAGTGCATTAGTTGTTTAGCTTCAAATCCACACATTGGCAGTAGGTCAAATCATTCTCAGAGCCTACAGTGTAGTCCCTCTTCCATGAGTACATTATTTGTAATAGCAGAGTTGCACGGGACTTGGCATAATTTTAGAGGAGATATCTCTAGTGATTGGATCCTTCCTTTCACTTTCGTGATCCGTGGATTGGCCAAAAAATCCATGTTGTTTCAGATCTGATCTACTACATACGTTATGATTCAGTTTTTCTGAATACTTCTACAAATCTGTGACTTAGATCTCATATCTACTCACCGTTGTGCATGTTTTGCTGAGATCCCCAAGGAGAGTGTATAGATGAGCTTATGTTGTATATAGATCTGGAATAGTTCTATCATTTTATGTAAATATCTTCTCTAGATCTGAGTTTTAATCTACTACATGCTTCAGCAATGAAAATAACGTTGTCAAGCTTATTCTGTCATTTCATGTTGTTGTAGCAGCTCATTTTGAGGCTTTTGTCTTGTATATTCATCCTATTTATGTTATACACTATATCAGCTGCATTGTAGATCTATTTTTCTATTGTATAGCTGAAATATGAGCCTCCATGTTGTTCACATTCTTATAAATTGATAAACTACGTTATTTTTGAAGCAGTTCTTTTCATATAGCTGCAACCCCTCTTTTTGGGTGTTTTTCAGCTAGACTAGGTTGTGGGAGATCTATTTAACCCACCTAGTTTGATTTGTTTTTGCTCTCCTTTTTTATTTAGATCTTATATGAGCTAATATAAGGGATCCAGGGGCTACAAACTCATTTCAGCGCATATAATTCTCAGGAGTGCATTATTTCATCAGTCTTGCTGTACAATCCATATTTTGGGATATTACAGTGGTATCAAAGCATCTTTCTTGACATAGACTGTGCATTCTTGGAGCCAATATTCCTTCAGAAGAAGGAGAGCCTCTCACTGGTAGAGAGTAGAGGTATCATAGAAGAAGACAGAAGAAAAATTATTACACCAAAGACAAAGAAAGCAAGGATGAAACCCCTTTGTATGGAAGGATAAGAGAAGTAGAGTTCTCTAACATTCTTTCTCAAGCTTTGCATGAGCTGAAAGGAGAAATCAGTGGAGTGAGGAATGAAATACAAGAAAACCTTTTGAAAGGTTTTTCACATGAAGAAATCCCCACTACTTCATATGATGTGTGTGAGCATTCATCCACACAATCTGTTCCAGAACATGGTAGCATGCCTACTTTCTTGTCAAAGGAAGAAGGAAGAGGAGAAACACCAAAGGAGGGATCTCTTGGTGAATCTCTCCAAGAATATGAATTGCAATCAAAGATATTCAAAGTGCATATCAGTTCCCAAATTTCTGTCAACTCAAAGAAGAAAGATCTTGCAGCTACAGTAGGAGGAAAGGGTGCATGCAACACACTTTGGGTAGATTCTCTCTACCTACATTTGATGGATCACCTAAAGAATCAGCCAAGTCCTGGGTAAATAAGTTCAACACATACTTTCAGCTACATCAAGTATCAGAAGAAGAATCCTTGAGAGTAGCAGTGCTACATCTTCAATGGAAGGCTTATGCTTGGTGGCTGTTTGAGTCCTCTTCCTTGAAAGGGATGAACATCTCTTCTTATGCAAGATTCACTAGGAGACTAGTGATAAGATTTGATGAGAGACATTTTGATACTTCTTGGGGGGAGCATATCAAGCCCAAGAAATCTAAATCTCTACATAAGTTGGAAGATTACATGGAGCCAACTCCATTCCTAAAATTTTTTGAAGGGGTTGAAGATTTGTTGCACTTTTTACCAGAGGCAAAGGCCCCAATTCAGCAAGATCTCTTTCGTCAAAGAGAATACTTGAGGATTCCTTCCTCACTAAGAGATCAAGACAAAGGATCTCTTGATGATGTAGAATTCTCCACTGATGAGGAGGAGGGAGAGAGAGAGAGCAAAGAAGATCCTCCAGCGCTATGCAAGCAGGAAGGGATCTATTTTCATTTGGATATGGAGATGAAGCAATGGCTTCCATTAGAGGGATTCTTGCACCTTTGCAAGGAATTCTAGAGATTCTTCCATATGGAGGACATGCACATCATGTGTCTTTTCTAAAATACAATGAGATAGAACAAAGGAGGGGTCACACAGCTGATCCACTATCAGAATATGGGGCAAGGGCTCCAATCCGAAGCACTCTTACATCATTAAGAGGGGTCTCCAAGTTTCATGGTACTTCCACACATAAATCAAAGATGGATTTGCGCAGTGGAAGTAGTCATGATATGTTCCCATATGTTTTTCACCTGGGGATGAGCCATGAGACATCATTATCCTATGGTATACCATCTGGGAGACCACCTAAGTCATATTTGATGAAATATGTTTCATACATTGATGCTCCTTTCATAGATCCAAGGGAGGAGGGAGAACTAGAAGACCATCTACAATGCTGAGAGGGTGGGGGAGGTACATAGAAAGGGAAATAATTTTTCCTTTGACATCATTATCCATTCTCACCTCCCAAATTGAATTGAGAAAATATGTTGCAAGAAGAAATAATGACACCATCATGAAACATGGGAGGCAAGACTTGGATCAGAAGACAGACTTGCTTGAAGGACACCCTTCCATACATGAAGAGATATGGTGGTCTCACATGCATGCAATGGAAAAAACAAAGAGGTCTTGGACAAATGATAGCCTCCCATGGGAGACTAACTTCCAAGATCTTCCCTCATATCTTGAGCATGTGCATAAGAAAGGAGGGCAGCAAGGAAGGACTGGCAACCTTCCACCTTGTACCTTTGGCATGAGAAATTTCAAGGAGGAGAACCTCAACATGACAGATACTTCAGATGACACACTATTAACGCTATCATTTTTGGGCACATTAGATCCCTATTGGAAATCCCAACTACTGGTGGAATATTCCAAGGATCTTCATACCTGCATGATTCTTGATGACTGGTTGCATGAAGGGAGCTATTCAATACTTGATGGATTCATCTATAATCACGGTAGGATATTCTTTTCTAGAGCCTCCAAGCTCAAGGGGAAGCTTCTATAGTGGGCTTATGAAGAGTTCCATCTTAGCCACACTTATTCTATTAAGCTCAACAATATCATATTAAGGAGCTATTACTAGGAGGGCTTTGAGAAGGAACTATATCAGCATTGTCAGAGATGCAAGGATTCTATGGATTTGGAGCAGCAATATGGCTCTAAGGGAGAGTTAAATCAGCCCTCTCTTCCTTCCCTTGAAAGAGAGGTTAGATCTATGCACCACTCCATTGATAGGAGGAGATTTGTTGGTAAAGGGCATGCTCTTAGTACATGTATTTTATATTCTGAATTCATGCATTCTTACACCATGTTTTTGTAGGCCATGACTCCAAGGAGGAGTGTTATATATTTTCAACCTCATGGATAATATGGGGTCACAATAATTACTGCACTTAGGCACTCCCTTGGCGGACAAAAGAAATCTTGTTTCATGATGGGTGCTTTCCTAAGGTGTTGGGAAAAATACTAAGAGGGGGGGTGAATCAGTATTTAGGGCTGACTAAAAAATTTTACTATTTCTTTCTCCAAAACCCATATGCTACTTTACTGAACCCAACTCACATATACACGTGTAAATCCTTAATAAAACTTGCGTATTACCAGAGATCTCATTATGCAGATAATTCTTTACTTAGATCATTGCATCATTCATTCATTAGATGTTTAGTAAGCAGTAAACATGTGCAGTAAGAATAGAATAAATCATCACACATAAGAAACACACATGAACACCAAGATTTAAGGTGGAAACCCAATTCGGGAGAAAACCACCGTTGCCGTCGTCTCTGTCTTCAATATTTATTATAAAGAAAACTTCTTACAACCATGTACTGGCACAGACTCATACCAACACACAGGGACCCACCTGCAGAAGGCTACAACCTTCTCTCATTTACCAACCTCTCCTAGAAGGGAGCTACAACCCCCTACTCTCGTTTACCAACCTCTCCTGGAAGGGAGCTACTACCCCCTGCTCTCGTTTACCAGCCTCTCCTGGAAGGGAGCTACTACCCCCTGCTCTCATTTACTAGCTACCACTGGAAGGGAGCTACAACCCCCTCACTAAAGGCTTCGACCCTCAGCACCATTGCGGACCACGTTTCATCAATTTTCATACTGGATCCAACAGATTCCATACAACACACCTTGTAGGCCACTTTTCATTAGATTTTCAGACTGGACCCACTCCACACATTTAAGCTCAACATACATCAAAATGAAACTTATAACCCCATCAATTCATTCATTGAATCATCAACCAATCAACCAACATAATCAACAACATAATCAACATTCAAAAAACCCAGATCTATGTGAATACATTATTGACAGATAGCAGTAAAACAACAAAACAGATCAGACATTTCATTCCACTTACTTCAGCAAAACCCTAGATTCCATACGCGCTTTTACTTCACTGAACCTGCTTACATACGCTATTTCATAGAGACAAACCTGTGTATACTTCAGTGCATTTTATTCTTCAGAAACCCTGACTGCCATACGCGCTTTGCTTTAAGCAGACCCACGTATACAAGCGCTTTGATGAAACGAACATGCGTATAGATCAGAAACTTTTCAGGACTGTGCAGCGCTTTAGATCAGATAAACAACTCAGATTTTATGCTTTACTTCAGCAAATATTCACTAGATCACAGATCTAAACATTCCATAAACAGATCTAGAAAATACGTAGCCATTTCAGATCTAGAGATCCCTCTTCATCATTTTCTTCATAGGTGCATTATTAATTGAGATCAATCAAAGAACTGTTTCCCATTCCATGCAGATATACTTCAGAGTGAAGTATTCATTAAAGCCCAGACCTATGGCCCCTCTTGCACTATGATATTCTTCTCCTTATATAGATTTAGCCTTTGTCAATACCATGAGTCAAAACCACTCAATCGTTGATGGTATTCCTGGACGGGATCAAATAGATAATCCAGTGCTCAATACAGTGGGCCAATACCATGGTTATGTCCCCTGGTTTTATAAATTTAGAGCGCAAATAGGCATATGCTACTTGGCACGTACTTTTCCGTGTACATACGCTACTTCTCCTTTACAAACCCGCGTATGCTTTGTGACATACCATTTTCATCATTGCTCTAGCCCTTACAGGAATTCCTTTCTCCATTACATCTGAATAGCTCTGTAGATACATCACATTGACATCATTAACAAATAGGACAAGTCAGTTTCCATCAAGGACAACTTCATCAAGTAGGTTGCCATCAACTTTATCAAGTAGATTGCCATCAAGGACAACACTCTGCATCATATTTCCAACAATCTCCCCCTTTGGACTTGATGGCAACCATGATGGTGTTTGATCACCACAACAAATAGATACATTGATTATAACCATTATTCAAACACCATGATACTCTTCCCCTTTGACATCAAGGGGAAAGGGCGGATCAAAACCAAAACAAGGTTTATCTTCTCTTATAGAAAGAAGAGCTCTGTAGATCTGATGTGCACTGAAGTTACCATGCTCCCCCTTAGTTCATGCTGAATCTTCAAACATATTTTTCAATGAAGTACATGATTCTATGACCTTTCCTATCACCAAAGACTCATACTTACATCAATGATCCAACCAAGTGGATTTACATATGTGACTCAAGTACCCAACCAAGTGGGTTTACACATTTTGACTCAACTACCCAACCAAGTGGGTTTACAAATTTGAAGAAGTCCTTACATGATTGAATATAACAATTTACATCATAGGTCTCAACATAACCTTTTCATCAAATTACAAATATGAATTTTTATAACCAATACAAAAAAGACCTCAAGAGAGAGATCATATTTCAGAACCATCATAATGCCAACAATGCATTACTCTCAGCAAGGCTAATGCTCCCCCTGAAACTGTGCTCCTGTTCTTGAGCCATCTCACTGATTTCCTTAATAGAAAAGCATATGCTTCTGTCCTCAAGGGAACTCATGTGTATATGCGTCTTTAGTTCATGAAACCCGCATATGGAAAGTGAAATATTGAAGAATTTCACAACTCCATCTCCCCCTGAACTTATACCACTTGTACCTGTCTTCTTCACATCAGATGCACTGTTAGAAATAAACATAACCAGAATTACCAAACCAACCATGGGAATCACCATACATTGCTCCCCCTGTGATGATACATTATTGATTCCTATAATGTATCTCACATCACTCCTGCATTCATTATGAGAAGTAAGCTTTAGAAGCGGATGACTGTAGTAGGATTAATATTCCTTACGTTTTTGGCGAGTGCCTCTTCTTTTTCCATCTTTGCTTGAAATTTCTTATAGTGTGCTGGAAATTCTCCAATTTCTCAGATTTGTTCATCATACTTAACCTGAAATCAGTGACCTTATGCCCAAATGAGTTACAATAGAAACAACATCCATGAACGCAACCCTTCTTTCTTGTTTTATGCAATTCTTTAACAATCAGATCCCTTTCTTTTGTGAAATTATCATCATCCATGGTAGATGCCATGATCACCTGCAGATCTTGGTCAGAATCTTCTTCATCCTCATTTGACACTTCATCATTATCTTCATTTGTATAATAATTCTTTCCTTTTTCAAAAATTTTCCCTTTATCATGATTTTCTTTATAAGGACATTTAGCAGCATAATGACCAATTCTTCCACAAGCAAAACACTTGAAGGGAAGCTTACCCTTGAATCTTCCAGTACCTGGTTGGAGTCTTCTCACAAAATTTTCTTCTTCTTCTTCTTCTGATATATAACTTGATTCTTTGACAACTTCCTTTTCTTTTCCTTTTGCACATGCTTTAAAGGCAACTTCTCTGATTTGAGGGGGACCTCCTTTTCCCATTTCAAAAGCATTCAGGATACCATGTAGTTGAACAATAGTAAGAGTTTGCATATCTTGATTTTCTTCAATAGCTGATACTTTTGACTCAAATTTTGAAGTCAAAGATCTTAAGACTTTTTCCACTAGAGTAGTATCAGTTATGGTTTCACCCAAATTTCTCATACGATTTACAATATCATCTAGACGTAAAAATAAACTGGCAATACTCTCATCACTATGCATCCTTAAATTTTCATATTCAATTCTGAGAGTTTGGAGTTTTGCACTTTTTACCTTTGTATCACCTTCATAACTTTGAATGATTTTGTCCCACATTTCTTTTGCTGAATTTAGTTACATTACTTTGACAAATTCTGATTCAGACATGCTTCCAAATATAACATTGACTACTTTGGCATTGATTTCATATTTCTTCCTTTCTGGTGCATCAATAGGAATAATTTCCAGATACTGATAACCTTCTTCCACGATTTCCCATACTTCTGCACCAAGACTTTGCAAATATGCTTTTGTTCATATCTTCCAGAATAAAAGATTACTTCCATTGAATATAGGTGGCCTTAAAGAAAATACTCCTTCATGACTTCCCATTGCGATGAATCTCCTTCAAGCGATCAAGCTTCTGCAGAAGGACCTCCTCTGATACCAATTGTTGGGAAAAATACTAAGAGGGGGGGTGAATCAGTATTTAGGGCTGACTAAAAACTTTTACTATTTCTTTCTCCAAAACCCATACGCTACTTTACTGAACCCAACTCGCATATACACGTGGAAATCCTTAATAAAACTTGCGTATTAGCAGAGATCTCATTATGTAGATAATTATTTACTTAGATCATTGCATCATTCATTCATTAGATGTTTAGTAAGCAGTAAACATGTGCAGTAAGAATAAAATAAATCATCACACATAAGCAACACACATGAACACCAAGATTTAAGGTGGAAACCCAATTCGGGAGAAAACCACCACTGTCGTCATCTATGTCTTCAATATTTATTATAAAGAAAATTTATTACAACCATGTACTGGTGCAGACTCATACCAGCACGCAGGCACCCACCTGCAGAAGGCTACAACCTTCTCTCATTTACCAACCTCTCCTGGAAGGGAGCTACAACCCCCTCGCTGAAGGCTTACCAAACACCCTCTCCGAAGGGGGAGCTACTACCCCCTGCTCTCATTTACCAGCTACCACTGGAAGGGAGCTACAACCCCCTCACTGAAGGCTTCAACCCTCAGCACCATTGCGGACCATGTTTCATCAATTTTCATACTGGATCCAATAGCTTCCATACAACACACCTTGTAGGCCACTTTTCATCAAATTTTTAGACTGGACCCACTCCACACATTTAAGCTCAACATACGTCAAACTGAAACTTATAACCCCATCAATTCATTCATTGAATCATCAACCAATCAACCAACATAATCAACAGCATAATCAACATTCAAACAACCCAGATCTGTGTGAATACATTATTGACAGATAGTAGTAAAACAACAAAATAGATCAGACATTTCATTCCACTTACTTCAGCAAAACCCTAGATTCCATAAGCGCTTTTACTTCACTGAACCTGCATACATATGCTCTTTCATAGAGACAAACCTGCATATAATTTAGTGCATTTTATTCTTTAGAAACCCTAAGTGCCATACGCGCTTTGCTTTAAGCGGACCCACATATACACGCGCTTTTCATGAAATGAACATGCGTATAGATCAGAAACTTTTTAGGACTGTGCAGCTCTTCAGATCAGATAAAAAACTGAGATTTTATCCTTTACTTCAGCAAATATTTTCCAGATCATAGATCTAAACATTCCATAAACAGATCTAGAAAATACATAGCCATTTCAGATCTAGAGATCCCTTTTCATCATTTTCTTCATAGGTGCATTATTAATTCAGATCAATCAATGAATTGTTTCCCATTCCATGCAGATATACTTTAGAGTGAATTATTTATTAAAGCCCAGACCTATGCCCCCTCTTGCACTATGATCGTCTTCTCCTTATATAGATTTAGCCTTTGTCAATACCATGAGTCAAAACCACTCAACCATTGATGGTATTCCTGGACGGGATCAAATAGATAATCCAGCGCTTAATACAGTGGGCCAATGCCATGGTTATGTCCCCTGGTTTTATAAATTTAGAGTGCAAATAGGCATACACTACTTGGCACGTACATTTCCGTGTACATACGCTACTTCTCCTTTACAAACCCGCGTATGCTTTGTGACATACCATTTTCATCATTGCTCTAGCCCTTACATGAATTCTTTTCTCCATTACATCTGAACAGCTCTGTAGATACATCAGATTTACATCATTAACAAATAGGACAAGTCATTTTCCATCAAGGAAAACTTCATCAAGTAGGTTTCCATCAACTTTATCAAGTAGGTTGCCATCAAAGACAACACTCTGCATCATATTGCCAACAATCTCCCCCTTTGAACTTGATGGCAACCATGATGGTGTTTGATCACCACAACAGATAGATACATTGATTATAACCATTATTCAAACACCATGATGCTCTCCCCCTTTGACATCAAGGGAAAAGGGCGGATCAAAACCAAAACAAGGTTTATCTTCTCTTATAGAAAGAAGAGCTCTGTAGATCTGATGTGCACTGAAGTTACCATGCTCCCCCTGAGTTCCTGTTGAATCTTCAAACACATTTTTCAATGAAGTACATGATTCTATGACCTTTCCTATCGCCAAAGACTCATACTTACATCAATGATCCAACCAAGTGGATTTACATGTGTGACTCAAGTACCCAACCAAGTGGGTTTACACATTTTGATTCAACTACCCAACCAAGTGGGTTTACAAATTTGAAGAAGTCCTTACATGACTGAATATAACAATTTACATCATAGGTCTCAAAATAACCTTTTCATCAAATTAAAAATATGAATTTTTATAACCAATACAAAAAATACCTCAAGAGAGAGATCATATTTCAGAACCATCATAATGCCAACAATGCATTACTCTCAGCAAGGCTAATGCTCCCCTTGAAACTGTGCTCCTGTTCTTGAGCCATCTCACTGATTTCCTTAATATAAAAGCATACGCTTATGTCTTCAATGGAACTCGCATGTATATGCATCTTTAGTTCATGAAACCCGCGTATGGAAAGTGAAATATTGAAGAATTTCACAACTCCATCTCCCCCTGAACTTATACCACTTGTACCTATCTTCTTCACATCAGATGCACTATTAGAAATAAACATAACCAGAATTACCAAATCAACCATGGGAATCACCATACATTGCTCCCCCTGTGATGATACATTACCGATTCCTAGAATGTATCTCACATCACTCCTGTAGTCATTATGAGAAGTAAGCTTTGGAAGCGGATGACTACAGTAGGATTAATATTCCTTAGGTTTTTGACCGGTGCCTCTTCTTTTTCTAGCTTTGCTTGAAATTTCTTATATTGTGCTGGAAATTATCCAATTTCTTAGATCTGTTCATCATACTTAACCTGCAATCAGTGACCTTATTCCCAAATGAGTTACAATAGAAACAACATCCATGAACGCAACCCTTCTTTCTTGTTTTATGCAATTCTTTAACAATCAGATCCCTTTCTTTTAAGAAATTATCATCATCCATGGTAGATGCCATGAGCACCTGCAGATCTTGGTCAGAATCTTCTTCATCCTCATTTGACACTTCATCATTATCTTCATTTGTATAATAACTCTTTCATTTTTCAAATTGTTTCCCTTTATCATGATTTTCTTTATAAGGACATTTAGCATCGTAATGACCAATTCTTCCACAAGCTAAACACTTGAAGGGAAGCTTACCTTTGAATCTTCCAGTACCTAGTTGGAGTCTTCTCACAAAATTTGCTTCTTCTTCTTCTGATATATAACTTGATTCTTTGACAACTTCCTTTTCTTTTCCTTTTGCACGTGCTTTAAAGGCAGCTTCTCTGATTTGAGGGGGACCTCCTTTTCTCATTTCAAAAGTAGTCAGGATACCATGTAGTTGAACAATAGTAAGAGTTTGTAGATCTTGTTTTTCTTCAATAGATGATACTTTTGACTCAAATTTTGAAGTCAAAGATCTGAAGACTTTTTCCACCTGAGTAGTATCAGTTATGGTTTCACCCAAATTTCTTATACGATTTACAATATCATCTAGACATAAAAAGAAACTGGCAATACTCTCATCACTATGCATCCTTAAATTTTCATATTCAATTCTGAGAGTTTGGAGTTTTGCACTTTTTACCTTTGTATCACCTTCATAACTTTGAATGATTTTGTCCCAAATTTCTTTTGCTGAATTTAGTTGCATCAGTTTAACAAATTCTAATTCAGACATGCTTCCTAATAAAACATTTACTTCTTTGTCATTGATTTCATATTTCTTCCTTTTTGCTGCATCAGTAGGAATAATTGCCAGATAATGATAACCTTCTTCCACGATTGCCCATACTTTTGCACCAAGACTTCGTAAATATGATTTTTTTCGTATCTTCTAGAATAACAGATTACTTCCATTGAATAGAGATGGCCTTATAGAAAATATTCCTTCATGACTTCCCATTGCAATGGATCTCCTTCAAGCGATCAAGCTTCTACAGTAGGACCTCCTCTGATACCAATTGTTGGGAAAATACCGAGAGGGGGTGAATCAAACATTTAAGGGCTGATCAAAAACTTTTACTATTTCTTCTTCAAACCCATACGCTTACTTACCTAACCCAACTCGCGATATACATCGTTATAAATCCTTAATAAATCATAGATATTAGTGATCTCATTATGATACCTTTACTAGATCATTGCATCATTCATTCATTAGATGTTTAGTAAGCAAAAAGAACATGTAAAGAAGAATAGAATAAATCACCACACATAAGCAACACACAAGAACACCAGGATTTAAGGTGGAAACCCAATTCGGGAGAAAACCACCATTGCCATCGTCTCAGTTTTCAATATTTATTATATAAGGAAAACTTATGTTACAACCATGTACTGGCGCAGACTCATACCAGCACGTAGGCACCCACCTGCAGAAGGCTACAACCTTCTCTCGTTTACCAGCCTCTCCTGGAAGGGAGCTACAACCCTCTGCTCTCGTTTACCAGCCTCTCCCGGAAGGGAGCTACAACCCCCTGCTCTCGTTTACCAGCCTCTCCTGGAAGGGAGCTACGACCCCCGTTTCTGCTTACCGCCTACCAACAGAAGGAGCTATAACTCCTCATTAGTAACTTCTACCTCAGCACTACACAGAAACTACTATCAATTTTCATACTGGATCCAACAACTTCCATACAACACATCTTGTAGGCCAATTTTCATCATATTTTCAGACTGGACCCACTCCACACATTTAAGCTCAACATTCATCAAACTGAAACTTATAACCCCATCAATTCATTCATTGAATCATCAACCAATCAACCAACGACTTGATCTTCAATTAACATAATCAGCAGCATATTCATCATTCAAACAACCCAGTTCTGTATGAATACATCATTGATAGATAACAGTAAAACAACAAAACAGATCAGACATTTCATTCCACTTACTTCAATAAAATTAGATTCCATACCCACTTTTACTTCACCGAACCCATGCATATTTCCTTTTCATAGAGACAAACCGCATATACTTCAAAGGCATTTTATTCTTCAAACTGATCATGCTACCACATTTCTTTGCTTTGTTGCGATCTGCCAGAGGTACGTTTCAGAAACGAATATGCACATAGATCAGAAGTTGTGACTGTGCACTTCTTCATATTAGATAAAAAATATGATTTCATCCTTACTTCAACAATATTCTCTGTGATTCAGATCTAAACATTCCATAAACAGATCTAGAAAATACATAGTCATTTCAGATCTAGAGATCCCTCTTCATCATTTTCTTCATAGGTGCATTATTAATTCAAATCAATCAATAAACTGTTACCCTTCCATGCAGATATCCTTCAAAGTAAAGTATTCATTAAAACCCCGACTTATGCACCCACTTGCACTATGATCTTCTTCTCCTTATATAGATTTAGCCTTTGTCAATACCATGAGTCAAAACCACTCAACCGTTGATGGTATTCCTGGACGGGATCAAATAGATAATCCAGTGCAATATACAGTGAGCCAATACCATGGTAAATTCCCTTGGTTATATAAAATTAGAGCGCAATAGGGCATACCTGACTTGTCACGTACTTTTCTGCATACATACACTACTTCTCCTTAACAAACCTGCGTATTCAGGACATACCATTTTCATCATTGCTCTAGCCCTTACAGGAATTCCTTTCTCCATTACATCTGAACTGCTCTGTAGATACATCAGATTTACATCATTAAAAAATAGGAAAAGTTAGTTTCCATCAAGGACAACTTCATCAAGTAGGTTTCCATCAACTTTATCAAGTAGGTTGCCATCAAGGACAACACTCTGCATCATATTGCCAACATAAGGCACCAAACATATCTCACACATTCCGCTATAGTGAGATGGTTTGGGCTGCAAGTAAGTGATGGGAAAAACACTTATCACATCTTAGTTTGATGCAAGCAGGGGATGCATTATGCTGGTTCCACATGTGGGACTATGACCTACCCCCATATCTGCACCTTTTTGTTTGGTTATACATTATTTTTCTCCCATATATTGATGACATACTTGTACTTTTTATGGGAATCCATGGAGGGAGGATGGGAGGTATGCATGTGCCTAATGGGTTGAAAATTTTCCATGTGTTTTATGTCATATATTTCAGAGGGAACATTAGGAAAACCATGATTGTCTCACATGAGATATTGTTTCCTTGGGGGATGGATTTTACACATCTCTTATTGACTTTGGAGGGATAATTCATGGAGGTTTGGATTGGTGAGCATCTAGCTTATGATTAGAGCTTGATATTTGATGATTTCACTAATGGAGGAGAAGTGTTGCAGCACTCGCCCTATCAGTTACTTGAGGACAAGAAAATTTTTGGAGTGGAGGACTGTAATATTCCTTCTTAGCTTCAGCTAAGAGGAATATGCATTTTTGTTTTATCTTTCTGTCTCATGAATACATGAATAAAGGAGGACACGTAAAAATCCTAAAATCAATGAATAAATAAATGCCTATATGAACAGAGACATATCTAGGCCATGTAAATAAAATCTTGCAGGTGTGAATGGGCTTGAATCATCAGACTGGGTCAACATTGACCAAATCAACAGCACAGTCTATGTGCAATGAACCTCATGAATACAGAAAGAGATTTTAGATGGAGGATCCACATGTGAAATGAGCTAACACATTGAGGTGGTTTAGGGCTTGGCAAGGCTTTCATCATATAAAAGAAGGATGAGGACAACAGGAAAGGGGGTTGTTAATGATATTATTTTCTGAAGGTATTGTCTGCTGAGTCATCATTGGGTTTTCTTGTTTAGGAATCCAACCTCCTCCCTTGAGCAGCTCTTGGAGGAGTCTTGTGTGCCTAGTCCACTATCTGGCATTTTTCCAAGCCACATATTGCTCTACAGCACAGTCCTGGTTAGGCTTGGGTTTTCCATGTAAGCTGCAACAAGTGGAACACTAGATCTTCTTAGATCTATAATTTACTAGTGCCTCTTCTCAGTGAGTGTGTCTTTTAACCTCCTGGAAGAGTGCATTAGCTATTGAGCTTCAGATCCACACATTGGCAGTAGGAAAAAGAATTCTCAGAGCCTACAACGCAGTCCCTCTTCCATGACTACGTTATTTGCAATAGCAGAGTTGCAGGGGACTTGGCATCATTTTAGAGGAGAGATCTCTAGTGATTGAATCCTTCCTTTCACTTTGGTGATCCATGGATTGGCCAACCAATCCATGTTGTTTCTGATATGATCTGCTACATATGTTATGATTTATAATTTTCAGAATAATTCTGCAGATCTATGAATTAGATCTCAGATCTACTCACTGTTGTGCATGTTCTGTTGAGATCCCCAAGGGGAGTGTATGGATGAGCTTATCTTGTATAAAAATCTGGAATAGATCTATCATTTTGTGTACATATATGCTCTAGATATAATTTTTAATCTACTACATGTGTCAGTAATTAAAATAACACTATCAAGCTTACTCTGCCATTTCATGTTGTTGTCACCAGCTCATTTTGAGGCTTTTGTCTTGTATATTCATCCAATTTCTGTTATACACTGTATCGGCTACATTTTAGATCTATTTTACTATTTTATAGTTGAAATATGAGCCTCCATGTTGGTCTCATGCTTATAAATTGATAAATTGCGTTATTTCTGAAGTAGTCCTTTCCATATAGCTGCAGCCCCTCTCTTTGGGTGTTTTTCAGCTAGACTAGGTTGTGGAAGATCTGTTTAACCCACCTAGTTTGATTTTTTTTTTATGTCCTTTTGGATTTAGATCTTAGATGAGCTGATCTAAGGGATCCAGGAGCTTCAAACTCATTTCAGTGCATATAATTCTCAAGAGTGCGTTATTTCAGCAAGCTTTCTGTGCAATCCCTATTTTGGGATATTTCATCAAAAGAGTTCTTGCTAAGGGTGCCTATGAGTTAGTTGATTACGATGGGATTCCATTGGCATAGCCTAGAAATGGGTTGTATCTTAAATGTTACTATGCTTAATCATGAGCATAGTAATTTTTTTGTATTATATTGTATACATGTTATGGATTTGCATTCACTATCTTAATTTATTTTAGAGTTTTGTTGACGTTAGTAATCTTCTTTAAATTTTATCACAGATGTCTAAATATTTGGAACCATTTGTTGGAAATGATGATGGTGCTATTCGTAGTACACAGATTCTATCCTATGCCGCGTGGGCCATTTTCGCTCCGAACGACAAGTTAGTGAGTTTTCAAGGGATTTGTATTGGTAGATCGACGAATAATATCGTTGAGTATAGCACGTTGATCGAACTTCTCTCTGATGCCATTTAATTTGGTATTAACCGCGTAGTCATAAGGTTAGACTCAAAACTTGTGGTATTACAACTTACTAGTATGTATACTGTAAGAAATCCAACACTTCTTATATTGTTCCTAAGAGTTCGACTTTTGGAAAGACATTTTGATTTTGTTCAATATCAACACATTTCTAGAAATTTGAACACATTGATTGATTCATTAGCTAATCAAGTTTCAGACAGACATTTGCAACATATGTAAAGAAAAAACATTCACATCATTGAATACGATTGCATAATAAACATAGGAAAAACTTTGAAATCATATAGATAGATAGTTATAGGTTTCTACAAAATTTGTGCCCAACGCACATTGGTCATCTGACCTCAAAATCTATGCAAAAGGTCATAAGTAAACTAGTGGTGCTCATGGTAACATGCTATGGATCTAGAAATCCTATGGAGCAATCACATCCAACAATTAAGAACGCCAATAGTGTGTCAATGCAGTCGCATGGGTAACTCTTCTACCCGACCATCTGGAATTTCGAAGGTCAAAAACTCTATGTGTTGATGAAGCTCAGCTAGAGTCCCACTCATATCAAGGTCCTAAAGGACTGCTCTCCTGACAGCCCTCTCTGCTGGTGCATCTGCTTTGTGATTTGGTTCCTCTACTGGTTGAACACAACTGATATCTACATTACATAAAACATTTAGTTTAGTCTTGGAAATTAAAAAAAAAAAACATTGTATGAACCTTAGAAAAATAAAAAAACATGGTAAAATCATTCTTACTTATTGCACCCCACTGAGCACCTTTTGGTAATACTAAATCTGGATCTCCTCGGAAGTCAACACCTGCGTATGCATACTCATTGATGAAGACGATCTGCCTTCAGAACCAAGTGAAGAATGCAGTAGAGAACACAATGGTTGATTGGCCTGCATGCCGACCCATGAGTTCTACCCATCTCTGCATTCAAGGATCTCTAGGACTAGATATATCTAGTGTTACATGATGTGGCTGCATCAATGGAATCTGTTCCAAAGCGAAGGAGATAAGTATTGAACCATAACTGAAATTCTTCTTCCTTCCTCCCTTTGATTTGTTCAGTTGTTCCTTTATCTAAGATAGAACAACTTCAGACCAGTTGAAGACTTTTGGCTCTAAGCACTCTAGAACATACTGCATATACAATCTGTTCGCTACATGTAGTGTAATGGTGCCAGAAATTTTAACGATCGTGAAAAGGATGGTTCTCAAAGGAAAATCCTTGACATCCCGGATGTTTATTTTCCCATCTTTGCTAGGCTCTGCCCCTGGATAGCAATACTGCATAACATAATCCCTCACTGTCTCTCCTCCAATGGTAGACCCTCTGAGAGAAATGGGCAAACCTCTCCTCGACAAACCTGTGAGAAAATACATGTCCTCAACTATTATGGGAACCACTTTGTTCTTAATGTGAAATGCCTCTATAGCTGGATTCCATGCTCGAACTAAGAACTCCAAGAGTTCTATTTGTTGCCTCATTCCCGACAATTTGAAGTACTTAAGTAGTCCATAATATCTTAGGGATCTTACAGTACCCACATCATTCAAGGAAATCATATCTTATTCTTCATGTTCTCTTTCCCTCCATGTAATAATCATTATAATCCGATGGAAACCTGAATTACAATCATAAGATTCATTAGATTCCATTCATTGCAAAAAACTAGGAAAATTTTGGGCACAACATGAAAACCGAAAACTTGAACTATGCTCAACGCACTCCCTGGGCTAAGACAGTCCATTGCATATGCAGGTAACCTTCATTGTACCTACTATGCAATGCGGGTTTCAACATTTAGGGATGTGTTGCCCTCACTTTGGGCAGAGTTTACCATAGGGGCCTTAAAACCCTAAAAATATGTAGAGAATGGAAATGAAATGAATACCAAAGGGAAGAGGAGGTTCATATTACTAACCTGGATCAAATGGCGAAGAAATCCATCCACAAAAATGACCGTAATCAACGACTGAAGTTCGAGGGAAAAATCAGGTTCAGAGCTCCAAAATGAAAATGGTAACTATGGAATGGTAAAAATGAATAGTGAAACTACTTTTTATAGTCATTTAATTTTTTGCAAGTTAAATTTATTGCTATGACTATATTTTTCTGATGTTTATATCATGAAACAAGTATTTTAAATCCATTTGATGTTGTTCTGAATAGGAAATACAACTGATGAATAGATTAGTTATGCATATTTATTCAAAAAATGACTTGACCACAAAACATACTTTTTCTCCTTATTTTTCGAGCTTTCTTAAAAAAGAAAAAGGATTTGAACTGCACTTTTATCTCTTTTTCGATCTTTGATAACAGCGAAAAAGGAACCCCTGGAGTCTTCTTTTAGCTCTTTTCATACTCCGATAATGTGAAAATATTGTCGAGCACTTGTATTTTCGAGCTCGTTAAAGTAAATGAATTGATATCTACTCAGTATAAGTTTAACCCTTTTCCAGACTGAGATGGATTATTTACGAAAAATAATACCTTGGTTAAACATGACCAAAGAGGTTCTCTAAGATATTATTTTACACTTTTTCAAGTCTGAGTTGTTAGCTCCCTATAATTAGCAAGATTGGAAAAGTCCAACTGTGGGGAGAACACTATTTCAACCACTTTGGGATTCTTTGATCTAGCCCTCCTGAATCCAGAGAGGGATCTCTCCAATAAGTGCAAAGATGGATTTATCTTTAAAGATTTTGGGTAAACATATTAGGCTAGTTATGAAGTCCGAGGGTTTTTGTTTGTTTTTGATGGTTGAGCATGATTATTATTTGAGTGGAAAGTTTTAAATGGAAATAGTTTCAAAGGTGTGAAGTTGCAAGTAATTAGAACAAGCTTTGGCTGAAAAGATAGATACAATTGTGGTTTTTAGTCCATTGGGCTATGGACTCATAAGAGGGTTTAATTGAAACAACAAGGAGCAAGAGTGGTCCATGGGGAAAGTCATCTATGTCTAAGGATCTATTTCAAGTTGATTTTATGGAATGAATTGATACAACAAGAAGGGGAATTAAACAAATGAAGAACAAAGAGTAGCCTAAGATCAGGTAAGTAATTTGAAACTATCCTGTTTTTGACATACACTTAAGAAATACATAAAAGTAATCTAAGATCTGGTAATTACTTTGAAACTAGCCAACTTTTTATGCACTTTCAATAGTAAACATATCAAACACAAAGGAAAAACACATATGATAACAAAGAATAGTCTAAGATCTGGTAAGTACTTTGAAACTAGCCAACTTTCAACACATTCTTAGGGAAAATTTCAGACAAAATTTGGGGATAAAACTAAAGGACAGGGCTCACAATAACTTCCTTAGTTCATCTCTACTTAACATAAATTGAAAATAACATTCAAGAATAACAATTAGCCTAGACAGTAGGACGAGGGAACGCCAGCATTCCTAACTGCTTGAACTGAATTAAGTCATTCCTAAACAACACGATTTGGAAGAAAACATTTAGATAAATATTATTAGTCAAATAAGGGTACTGGTATACAGTAAATCGTAATTCTATGCTTGTTTTTCTTTATTAGAGAAGATGGACAAAGAACAGAAATAAAGTAACAATTTACAATAAGAAATAACATCACCGTCGACATAGACCAGGATCCCATAAATCAGCTTGTATTGATGCTTCAAAGCAGTTACAGCTTTAAATCCAATGTTTCAGTTCAGAAATCATATTCACTTATCAGCCTAACTTATTTAATCACAAGCAGAGCTTCAAGAGCCCGTGAACACTATTTAAAAGTAGAAGTCTCAAATTCAAGTATATTTCAAAGTTCTGCAACCAAAATTTTCTCATCTTCTACACGAGTATTTATAGAAGAAATGAGGAGGTGGGAGGGGATAAAAGATCTCCCAAGTCAATTAATACAAATTTAATGCTTCTCGGCCTTTGATGGCCTCGATGGAGAAGTTTACAGATGTTCTGTCTGTATTAATTGTTTTACATTTAAGAATTAATCTCGGTGAGAGCTTTTGTTGACATTAAGGCTCTAATTCATGTTGTAGTAACTCTGCTGATATTTTTTGCATTAAGTTCCTTTGGCAGAATTAATTATTCGGCTGTGTTGAGGCAAATATCTTATTTTCTAATAAAAATTTGGCCCATGTTTAATGCTTTGAGGCTACAGGTGGCATTGGGTAGCTGAGAGGAATCAATTAGCCTCTGATGTGGTGGTGGAGGCTCTTCCTAACTGATAAATCTTTTGATTTGTCTTTAATTTTTTTTTAATTTAGAGGATTAGGCTTCTGATTTTTTATCTTAGCCATAATCCTCCAAAACTGTGAAAACAATCTTCAATCCTCTGTTATGTTGCATTTAAGTCTTCACCACTAATACTCTTTGTTTTGATTTTAATTCACTATGTCTTGTTGATGTGCAGGTGCCACAAAGGGTCCATATGGAATCAATGCCCATGAAGCATCGATGAAATGTGGATTCGAACCCTGCAGAATGATCTTTCTGTATGCACAAAGGCATAAGGGATCCTCATCCCCAGCCTTTGGTTTCCCTTTGATATAATGGAAAAACCATTGAAACCTACAAAAACCAACAAAAATTAGGAAATCCTGCGTTATTGGGGTAAAAACTGCTTCAAAGGTTGTGGGGAGGAGCGTGGTCGTTGGATGGCAGCATCCAACGGTGAATATTTGCACGTAGTTGGTCAAAAGGAGAGCAGTTGATGAAATGGTGCAGAAGATTAGGCCTGGGCCGTTGATCTTGCAGAGGTCAATGGTCGAAATAAGATGGGAGGAAATAAAGCGAAGGGGTCACTTTATAGAGAAATGGTGGAAATGTAAAGAAATAATGTTAAAAAACCTTTATTGGAGGAAATATGGTTAAAAATGGAAATTAGGGTTTCGGGATGATCGTGGCCGTCAGATGGGATTAGGCCACGAAATCAACGATGGAGATCGCTTTTGAGAAGCCCCTTTGGAAAATGCAGAGGGCGATGATGTATGGCCAGATTAGATCTGAGCCATTGATCTGCAGAGAACAACGGTGGGGAGCGCATGCGACAGATCATAATAGAAACGGGGAAAGGCAGTTTCAGAGGGGAAAACAATTGTTTTCGCGTGATAAAAGAGTGGGTAGGTGGTATTGCCTTTTTGAATGCGATATGCATTCCCTCCTGACACGTGGCATCAGAAAACAACTGATATTACGTGAATTTTGGAAATGAACCTCCGTGCTGAAAGTTGCACGAAACTCTGCGTGTGCTATCAGATCTAGGCCCTTAGATTGAGTGGTGGAGGGTGAGCATGAAACCGACTAGATGTGCAGGGGATAAGAGGTAGGGAAGTTTTAATCTGGGCCATAAGATCAAATATTTGGATGAAAGAGATCAGATCGGGAGGCAGGCAGGACCCACATGGTTAGGGCCTGTCATGGTTAATATGAGCTGTTATATGGAACAAGTCGATGGCTGAGATCTGATATGGGGTATGAATGAAATAATACAAAGGCGGTGAAAGGGCTATTAAGGGCCGTTGATCTGTAGAGATCAACGGTCGAGATTTGGCCAAAAAATTTATGAAGCAGGACACATGATTTAAACCAAAGTCGAGAAATGCGATCTGGACCATCCGATCTAGACATGTGGATGGTCCAGATGCAATCGGAGGCATGCGATCGGTGGGGGGAATAACTTGTATGGTGTCGATGCGATTGAGCGCTGGCCATCGATCTGAGGATCAGATTGACGGTGGGGAGTGAATCAGAGGGGTTCAAAAGGTGGAGGAAAGATTTTTTATCAGAGCAAATGAGGGCCGTCAGATCTGGGAAGGTGGGGAGGAGATCAACGGCTCATGATTGATCTGGAGATCGCCAATCGGGGAGAGGAATAAAATGCGCCCAATAAAACTTGCGATGCGATATTGCGCGATCCTTCTGATAATTTCAAATCGATGGTGAAGATTATCTCAAATTTTTAACCGGCGAAAACCCTTTAATGCTTATGAAAATCCAAAATTTATGAAATGTAAAGGTTTTATGGCTCGGGGCGAGTTAGATATATGAAGTGGCTTGGCACCTGTCTGTGGGGTATTGAGGCCTCAGAATTGCTTTCTTTCACCTCATTTTACCTCATTTTCCCTTTTCCATTACTATCCTAGACCCAATTGATCAATGAATATAGTTAAAATTACTTCTAGAATGATTTACATGACTGACTTGCTAAGTTTTGTGATTTTTGCCATTGTAAAGCATTTTGACCGGAACTAGCTGCAGAATGCAGACATTCTGTAGCTAACCGGCGATTCTGCAGTTGTCTTCACGTTTGGGTATGTTCCAGGTGGCCTCTCAAGAAAAACCGCATATGGGCATAATCCACGTCATGTCTACATGGTTCATTGCTCATCATGGAGGAAGAAACGAATTCTGGGTATGGTTTTGGAACGTGGGAACACATTTAGGAAAGCAGACTTCTATTAGGACTGTCTCAGTCCAGATGTCTTTTTCCTCTTCACGCAGCCATTTCAAGAGTCCTAACGTGATTCTGATAAGGAAAGACAATGTTCCTGAATTGTTGCAAGTTTTGTTATATACATTTTCTTTATAAGCACTTGGGAAACCGAGAGCTATGTTAGATTTGATGTTAGATTTTATGCTAGATTCTGTTTAGACTCTGTGCTACATTTCTGAAGACGCAGAGTGTTATGTTCAAACTATTTCATCTTTAATGGATAAGACCGTGTTGTTTTGAAAGCGTGATTTAATTTGGAGTTGAATTCCGTCAGGTGGTAGAGGGCCCCTGCCTCTTGCACGGATTTATTTTGCGTAAATTAGATAAGTCTTCTAGCTTCCTTTACGTTTTGAATTTGAATTAATAGTTGTTTTAATTAGCTACTGTAGTTGTACTCATTCTAACTCTTCCACAAGAAGAAGCTCTTCCAAAAGACTATAATGATGAATGGGAAATGACTATAGTATTGTAGGATTAGGAGTTGAATTCATAGTTGTTTTTAATTAGCTACTGTAGTTATAATCATTCTAACTCTTCCACAAGAAGAAATTCTTCCAAAAGATTATAATGATGAATGATGAATGGCTATAGTACTGTAGAATTTAGTTGTAGTTTTTTTGTTGTTCACTATCACAGTTACACTTGTTCTAATCACTCTTCCACAAGAAGAAACTCTTCCAAGAAATTCTTAAGAAGTTCAAGACATGACTGTGATAATGAATGATTTAGTTGTGTGTTTGCACTAAGTATCATCTCTGTTCTGGCTCTTAAACGCTTGCCCAAGACATCATAATGACGAGTAGGATATGGATATGATATCTTAGTTTTTCATTGCTTTCAGTCCTTTTTGCTTGCATTTGCATTCAATTACACAGTCATAATTGTTCTAATATCTCTTCCAAAAGAAGGAACTCTTCCAAAATATCACTAATGATGGACAAACAGATTGTGTAACTTCATAGAATAATGCATGATAGCATAGTTAGGATACTCCGGAGTTTAATTGCACTTAAATCATGTTCAGTTACTTTTTTTTGAGTTTGATGATGACTTGTAGTTCAGCATTGTTCTAGATTAGTGGCATCTTAAGTTCATTCTTAGATTAACTCATTGCACTTGCACTTCACATTCAGATTGTCATCCACTGCACAATAGATTACTTCAGTTGTTAAGATTAACAAGACAACCTTCATTATTCACAAACATCTTCTTGTTCTAAAATCTACAAATGATCCATAACCATATGAACATAAGACAACATCACTATAAGGCCTGAAGTATCTCTGCAATTTCCTTATCATTTCATAAACAAAATCCTCCCTCAAAAGCCTACTTTGAAAAGAAATCAATAACTCTTGAGTAAAGGTTTTGTGACATTCAATTAAATTGCAGAATAGAGATAGGAGCTAGTTCTAGAATAGAAGATCTTATGATGATAACAATGTCTTTCCTCTAATTATGTTTCAAATCTCTAATCAAGGACAAAGTATTGCATCATTGTAAGTTAGTTGTTTCATTGTTTATTTAGAAAATTTGCATACTTAGTGATCATTTCTCAAGTTTAGTTTGTGTTTTGAATCATTTGTCTAAAATTCATTATCAAGCTTTGCTTTTATTTAGTCATAGTTTAGATTTAATTTTGCTTCAGTGTTCCCAATTGCATTTGCCATTTGTCATTCCATCAATTAGGCTTAACTCTGTTTTTAATCACCAGCTTCTTTCCACTAGCTTTCTAGGCATTTTTCCTGCAAACATAAAACCACCAAAAGACCAAAAACATCATAAATCATCACAAAAGACCAAAAAAATCACAAAACACTACACACAACGCATTAGGAAACAAGCACCTAGGTACATACAGTACACTTCACTTCAGCAGTTTACCAACCCTGGTTGACAATTAAATGAGCTCAGTTTAGGAGACTAGATTGAGACCAAACATTTTGGCGCCGTTGTCGGGGAAGTGAAAACTAGGTAACCTTTGTTTCTTAGCATCCAAAAACAATTTTATGCATAGGGAGAGAGATTCAAGGGGGAGATTTATAAGCAGCAGAGGCAGAAGTTTGATTTCTAGAACACCACTTGTTTCATCTAGATCCAGATCTAGTACACCTTCAACTGAAACCAATCTTCCATCCTTTACTGATCCTGGACTTCTAGAAGATCTAAGGTCACCTATTCCATTAGAGAAACCTTCCACTTCATCCACTGAACCTGCCATAGAAGAAGATCTAAAGACTCCTAGTAGGGATACAAACCTTTCCACTTCCACAGGGGATTCAACCATGGCAGAAGAAGGGGGAGGAGGAGTTTTTAATGGAGAAAACACACTATTTGGAGGTAGAGGTAGAGGTAGAGGTGCAAATGGAGGAAGAGGTAGAATAGGAAGCTCTTTTGGGTTCCCTATACTTGATGAAGAAACCAATAAAACCATGAAAAACATTTCACCCTCTGTCCTTCCAAACTTCTATGGACTTAAAACTGAAGATCCTGAAACTTTCTTATTCGAATTTGAAGTGTTGTGTAGAACTTATGACTACCTACAAGATGCTCAAAAACTGAAATTATTTCCTTCAACTTTGAAGGGAGCAACATTGAAGTGGTTTATGAGTCTAATCAGTAGTTCTATTAGAACATGGGAAGACATGAAACAAGCATTTCTAGAGATATATTTGGATTATTGTATGCCGGTTAATCATAAGGAAGAAGTGTTCAAGATGTTACAAAAAGAAGATGAAAATTTGGAAGATTTATTGGAGAGATTTAATTACAACATCAAAAGGGAAAAAATGGAAAACCTAGATCAAGACACCTTAAAATCTCTTTTGTTGAAAACAATTAGGGATGAATGGTTGGATATTCTTAACATGATGGGAAAAGGGGATATATCACAACTTACATTACCTGAAATATCTGAGTTATGTATCAACCTTTCCAGAGGGAAATATAAAACTGTCAAAGGTCCAAGAGATCCCGCTCTTGCAAGGGCAAGTAAATCTGCTTCTGGGACAGTAAGTAGATCAGAAATAGGACACATGCTTGATGACTTTAAATCTGATATCTTAGGGAGTCTTAGTGAACAAATAGACACCGTTAAGATACAAAACAAGCAAAAGGCTGAATCTGATGCTTTGGCAATCTTTTGTCCCAAATGTAGAAAGAAACATGCCCTAAGAGAGTGTCCTTTGGATGTAAAAGTTATAGAAACCTGTGTCATTTGTTCCGAGAAACATGAGACCAAGAATTGTCCTTCTCTTCCTGGTCTCAAGGCTGTTTTTCAGGAAGAAACTCCTACAGATTCCACAGAGTCTCTTAACTTTGTATCTAGAAGACCTTGGCAGGGACCTCAGACACAAGGATTCCATGATCAAATGTATAATCAACCTCCACCTTGGAATTCTTGGCAGCAACCTTGGCCCCAATTTCAAAATCAATCTCAATCTTGAGCACAAGGAACACAAAGTCCCTATGGAAGATACTCTCCATATTATCAGTATCCACCATATCCACAGTTTTATCCTCAAAATCCTCAACAAAATTTCCCTCAAAATCTTCAACAAAATTTTCAACAAAATCCTCAACAACATCATCAGAACCAACCACATCAAAATCAACCACTTCCATTACCATTCCCTCAAAAATCCAATCAATTGCCAGCTCAACCCATACCAAATCCCAATAATAAGAACCCTCAGAATACATACATGATAGAAGGTCAACAGTTTCCAACTTATTTAATTACTCCTCTAGACCTTAGTGATGTTCAACTTAGGTCTGGAAGGATACTTGAAAAGAGAAAACCTTCTGTGATCATACAAGAACAAGATAATTCTGAGGAAGACTCTCTACGAGTGAATAAAAGTCTTGAGGAAGACACATCCTTTCAAGACCCAAACACTGAAAAACTAAAACAAAAAGATCCAATAAATCCAACTCCTGTATTAGAGCAACCATCCACATCTACTTCTATACCTCCTTTTCCGGAAAGATTACAAATTGATAGAGGTGTAGAAAAACAGATCATGGTGCCTAATTATGATTTCTTAGATGAATTGAGAAATATTTGCATTAAAATTCCATTATTGCAAGCCATCAAGGAAATCCCAATTTTAGCCAAAACAATAAAGGAGTTGAGTATGAAGACAACAAGAAAAAGAATAAGAGAAACCAAGAAAATTCAACTGGTAGGACAAATAGCAGACATTATGATGGGCAAGATTGCTATTCCTAAGTATCTTGACCCAGGAAATCCAGTTGTCAAAATTCACATCAATGGAATTGAAATCCAAAACACACTCATTGACTTAGGAGCAGCAATAAATATCATGAGTAGACAAATCATGGACAAACTGAAACTTCCTAATATTCTCTTTACACCCACACTATTACAATTAGCAGATAGATCTGTGATCAAACCAAATGGGGTAATAGAAGACATTCGAGTGTCCCTAGATTCTTGGGAACACCCTGTGGATTTCATGATCCTAACTCCTAAGAATAATCTAGGAGGCCATCCTGTTATATTAGGAAGACCTTGGTTGGCTACAGCTGATGCTTTTATTAGTTGTAGGTCCGGTGATATGTATATTTCTGATGGTAGTTCAACTAAAAAATTCACTTTATATCCTCCGGCTAGGACAATTACAGATCTAGATGACACTCAATGGATAGAGGATGAAGAAGATTTACAACCACTCTTCACAATTTCAGAAATTAGTGAAGATAATCAAATTCTGAATACTCTAGAAAACTTTGAATCCTCTCTAGAACATAAACATGAATCATTTCAAGAGGGATCCAATATTGAGTTCTTGTCATCTAGGCAGATGTCTCTTCATTCTATGGACAAATTTGGCAGCTCTACAAGTGAAATTTTTCCAGGCAAAACCTTGAACATAAACAAAACCCTAGAAAAATCTCAACAAGAAGAGTTAGTCAAAGTATTACAGAGACATTCTTCTGCATATGCATGGGAATACACTGACATGAAAGGGATAAGTCCCAAGACTTGTACTCATCACATCTATATAGAGGCAAATTGTAGACCAATCAGACAGCCTCAAAGACGGATGAATCCAAATCTTAGGGAAATTGTCAAGGAAGAATTACAAAAATTATTAAATGTTAATTTCATCTATCCTATTTCAGATAGTCAGTGGGTTTCTCCTTTGGTGATTGTGCCTAAGAAAAATGGAAAATGGAGGGTATGTGTTGACTACCGAGAACTGAATAAATCTACTCTTAAAGACCATTTTCCCTTACCTTTCATAGATCAAGTATTAGATACATTAGCAGGTAAAAAGTACTTTTCATTCCTAGATGGGTTTAGTGGTTACAATCAAATCCAAGTAGCACTTGAAGACCAAGATAAAACCACGTTTACTTGTCCTTGGGGTACCTATGCCTACCGAGTATTGCCATTTGGATTATGCAATGCACCTGCAACATTCCAAAGGGCAGTATTAGGAATTTTTTCGGATCTAATACATGACTGTGTAGAGGTGTACATGGATGATTTCACAGTTTATGGGGACACATTTGAAGAGGCTTTAGAAAACTTGGAAAAGTCTTAAAAAGATGTCAAGAAGCAAACCTTTCACTTAGTCATGAAAAATGTTTTATGATGTTTACTGAAGGTATTGTTTTAGGGCACCATATTTCAGGGGATGGGATTAGAGTTGATGAGGCAAAAGTTGAAGTCATTTCTAACCTATCCATTCCAAGTTTTCAAAGAGATGTTAGAAGTTTTCTAGGATTTACAGGGTATTATCGGAGATTTATAGAAAAATTCACCAAAATAGCATCTCCTCTCTTCAAATTACTCACCAAAGATTGTGAATTTAAGTGGACTTCTGATTGCCAGTTAGCTTTTGAAACCCTGAAAACCAAAATTTCCGAAGCACCTATATTAAGGGGACCTAACTGGAAGTTACCTTTTCATATCTCGACAGATGCTTCCGATACAGCTCTAGGAGCAGTATTGGGACAAAAAGATTTAATTCCCTATGCCATCTATTATACCAGTAAAAATTTGACTCTTGCAGAGTTAAACTATACTGTAACTGAAAAAGAGTTTTTAGCTGTTGTTCATGCCATAAACAAATTTAGACACTATATAACAGGCTATGAAACTTTTGTTCACACTGATCATTCTGCAATTAGATACTTAATGAACAAATCAATCACTAATGTCAGAGTTATAAGATGGTTGTTACTATTGCAAGAATTCAACATTACTATTCTAGATAGGCCTGGAAAACACTTTCCCGTAGTTCATTGTGGCCATCTTTGTTTAAAGATGCAAAGGAGTATGTCAAAAGGTGTGACAGTTGCCAAAGGGTAGGGAAACCTTCTCCTTCAGGTGAGATGCCATTACAACCTCAGGTACACATTGAACCTTTTGAAAAATGGGCCTTGGATTTTGTAGGACCTATTAGTCCTCCTTCAAGACAAAAGAAATACATATTAGTTTGCAGTGATTATGTTACTAAATGGGTAGAAGCTAAACCATTACTTGTTGCTAATGAATCATCTGTAGTTAATTTTCTTTTTGAGGATAGTTTTACTCGTTTTGGTGTCCCAAGGGAAATTGTTACAGATCAAGGAGCTCAATTTACATCAAGGCTAGTGGAGCAATTGATGGAGAAGTACAAAATCAGACATAGAAAAACAACTCCTTATCATCCACAAGCAAATGGTCAAGTGGAATCTACTAATAAAGTCATTGAAGGAATCCTAACAAAGACTGTTCATCTACATAGAAGAGATTGGGTAGATAGGCTTCCTGAAGCCTTGTGGGCCTATAGAACTACATGGAGAAACACAACAGGCCATACTCCTTATGAGCTTGTTTATGGAAAGCAAGTTTTGATTCCCATAGAGTTCCAAATTCAAACATTCAAGATGGCAGTTCAGCTAGGACTTGATCTAACGGAGGCACAAAAGCATAGACTGGAGCAAATTAATGAATTGGATGAGATCAGACAAGATGCAGTTCAGAAAAAAAGTCTAGTCCAACAGCAAAGGGCTAGATGGCATGACAAGTACATCAAGGAGAAGAAATTCAAAGAGGGTGATTGGGCTCTCTTGTTTGATTCAAAATTCAAGGATTTTCAAGGAAAATTTCAGACACATTGGCTTGGGCCATATGAAATTGTTGAAATTTTTGATAATGGGGCAGTCAAAATCAGAACTATAGATGAAGAAGAGGTCACTTTTCTTGTGAATGGTCATAGGTTGAAGCTATATCACAAACCACTCTCAAGAGAAGAATTTGTCAAGAAGTTCCAAGAAAGCAGTGATGTGAAGTTAATGAAGAAGAATCTCTCTTCTTCATCATCTTGATTAAATTTTCTGAAGCATTTCTCTTTGAAAAAAATAAAAATAAAAATAAAAATAAAGGTATAAACATGAAAACCAATCATTGATTGGCATGTTTATACAGAAAAGATAGGGTGAAAATCAGAGTCTCTCTGACACTCTAACTTTTCCCATTTTTGTTTTTACAAGCAGCTGTTACAAAAATCATAAGTTCGGATCCATAGTGCTTATGATCCATTTCATTCCATTTCACTCCATTCACTTATTCATCCATACTCCATTTCATTCCACCATTCATATTTCACTCCATTCTACATTTCATTCATCTCATTCCATCCTCCATCCATCTCAATTTCATATCAAAATACAAAATTTGATGTCTTGCTGTAGATGAATAAAACATGTCATGAATTGCAGTACAGTTCTTATGTTCTTTCACTCCATTTCATAAACTGAATCCATTCCATTTCATCATCCACTTCATACATATCATAATCCATCATCCATCTTCATTCATACCATATAACATTTCATCCATATTCCAAAAACACTCCATTTTCATGATTAAAATGCTCTACAGGAACATTCTGCAGCTCAGCAGACATTCTGCAGCTGATCAGCCTTTCTGCAGCCAGACAGTCTTTCCGCAGCTACAAACCCTGAAGGCATCAACCATCAGACATTAGAATTGCAACAAAGTGACCCAGTGTATCCATAAATCAAAAGCATCAAAGAAAGATTATGAAGACTCCTCCAAAGGTGAACAAGAAGACAAAGGCTACAAAAATCAAATGAAAGGCAGAGGTAACAAGTTTAAATTATAATGGCATTTCATAAAATTTTAGCATAGTTTTAGTTATGGATTGTTCGAAAAGGTTGTTTTAATTATTTTTATTGATCAAAACCAATAAACCCTCCACAGACTTTGGATTAAAATCTTCCATTTCAAATTTCATGGCCGATATCATTTAAGCGGTTAAAATGGTCGATGTATTTGAATTCTTCACGTCTCTTAACCAAATCATTCAATGATGATTCCCTCTGCCATCGTAAAAATCTCCGCCGTCTCTTCAATCATTAATTCATTCCCTCCACCTCACTCCACTACTTCATTCCGTGACCACTGCCATCACTCCATTCTGTAGCCGGCATTTCATTCCGTAGACAGAGATATTCTTATCACCGAGAGCAGAGCCAAAGGATATCAGTTTGAATAGCATTGAGCATTGTAAACGCAGAGCAGAGAAAAAGGGTAAATTTGGAAGCATAGCAGCATGAGAATTTGAAGCCATTTGATTCCGTGGGTAGACAAAGTATCACTGTGGGCAGAGATTGAGCATTTTCACTATAAACACAGAAGTGTAGCAGTGTGGAGTTTAAAGTCTTTTTGTCACTAGAAGACAGAGGTGTTGCAGTGTTGAATTCGAAACCATTTGCTACCAAGAGCCAGAGGCATAGTAGTGTGGGAAATTTGAAGCCATTTGCCACTGTCTATCAGAGACATATCAGCTCGAAATTTGAAACTGCTTTCATTTTCAACAGAGGTATATCCTTTCGAAATTCGAAGACATTTGTCATTATCAATCAGAGGTATGTCATTCTGAAGTTTGAAGCTATTTCCATTCAGAACTTAAAGCCATTTCAATCCGGAAGTGAAAGTCATTGTTTTTGTGGGTAGAAGAGTGTTAATTTGAACGTTGAGGAAACAATCATGGGTTTAATTGTAAGAACTGAACCAGTGGGTTCAAAATATTTAGAAGGCTACCCTCAATGCAAAGAAATATTACAACAAATAGGATGGCTTCAATTTTTGGAGAAATTTAATGGCTTCCACAAGGAAGTCACTAAAACATTTGCAAGATCATTTCAAGGAACTGAAGTTGAAGTGGGAGATGTCAAATTTACTGTCACTGAAGTTTTCATTGCAGAGGCTACAGGGTTGCTTAGAACTGGAGAGAGATGGTTCAAAAATAGAGAATTCCACAATGACTCCTGGAAACAAATTTTAAAATCACCAGGTATGGATGTTACTGTATTTAAGAAAGGAATTCCCAGTTCTGTATTGAAAAACAAATGGAGAAACATACTACTTCTTCTGCAAAAATTTATTACATGTGAGGGTAGATATGGAACATTTTATGTCTACCACATTAGACTAATGATGCATTTTCTGGGGGAAGACTTAAACCTACCATATTTCTTGCTTCAAAGTCTGAAGAAGATGGCTTCCTGTGTCCAAAGAAGAGTTCAATTTTTAGAGACAACCTTATATCATCATGGTTTGGTCAAAATTTTGATTGAACATCATCTAGCTAAAACAAATGATACATGGGACGATTTCTTGATAAGAAATCATTTTTAAGAGCCAAAAGAACCCTCACCAGAACCACAGCCTACAAGGAGAAGTAGGAAATGGAGGGCCTCAAAAGTTGAAATTGACAAAACAGTCCAAGAGAGCAGTGAGGAAATCATTTTAGAAAAGTTGACTCAAATCAAGAGACAACTTAAGGAAGAAAAGGTAATCAAGAAATCTGCCATGGAGAAAGGAGAGGGATCTTCTCAGCCTAGAAGAAGCCACAGACTAAAGGGGAAATTGAAGAAAACACTAATCAAACAAATAGGGGTAATCAATATAGAAGATGAAGAAACATCCATTGAAGAGGATGTTGAAGAGGATTTTTATGAAGGAACCCCTGAAATTGACCCTGCTCAACAGGAAATTTATGACTATGTGGAAACTTTAGAGAGGAGAGCTTCAGAAAGCAGAGAGAGAACCCCCAGTCCTCCACTGTCTGAAATGGATATATTAAGAAGGGATAGGTATGAGTTGGAATTACTGAATAGACACATCCAAAATGAGAATGAAATTCTCAAGGATCAAGTCAAGCTCAAAATTGATATGAACTCAACCTTATCCCTACATATAGACAAAGTGGAAAAGACCAATGAAAAGTTGAAGCAAAGGAACAAGAAGCTAATCAGGGCACTTACCAACCTAAGGTTCAAACTTGTTATCGGAAAACCCAGAAGATCTTTAGCTTCCAGACAAAGGAGAAGGAGAGGATTAGATGTTCTTGCAGAAGCCTCTGAGTTCATAGGATAATTTGCATGAGGACATGCAAGGAGACAGCAGTGGGGGTATGTTGAGCCTCAAAATTGTGCTTTCTTTCATCTTACTTTACCTCATTTTCCTTTATCCATTGCTATCCTAGACCCAATTGATCAATGAATTTAGTTAAAATTACTTTTAGAATGATTTACATGACTGACTTGCTAAGTTTTGTGATTTTTGCCATTGTAAAAGCATTTTGTGGGAACTAGGCTGAGAATGCGGACATTAAAATAGTATCCGGCGGTCACATGGTACCTTCCGTTTGAGTATGTTCAGGTGGCCTCTTGAGAAGCGCATATGGGCATGATCCACGTCATGTCTACATGGTTCATTGCTCATCATGGAGGAAGAAACGAATTCTGGGTACGGTTTTGGAACGTGGGAACACATTTAGGAAAGCAGACTTCTATTAGGACTGTCTCAGTCCAGATGTCTTTTTCCTCTTCACGCAGCCACTTCAAGAGTCCTAATGTGATTCCGATAAGGAAAGACAGTGTTCCTGAATTGTTGCAAGTTTTGTTATGTGCATTTGCTTTATAAACACTTGGGAAACTGAGAGCTAGAGAGATTTTGATGTTAGATTTTATGCTAGATTCTGTTTAGACTCTGTGCTACATTTCTGAAGACGCAGAGTGTTATGTTAAAACTATTTCATCTTTAATGGAGTAGACCGTGTTGTTTTGAAAGCGTGATTTAATTTGGAGTTGAATTCCGTCAGGTGGTAGAGGGCCCCTGCCTCTTGCACGGATTTATTTTGCGTAAATTAGATAAGTCTTCTAGCTGCCTTTACGTTTTGAATTTGAATTAATAGTTGTTTTAATTAGCTACTATAGTTGTACTCATTCTAACTCTTCCACAAGAAGAAGCTCTTCCAAAAGACTATAATGATGAATGGTAAATGACTATAGTATTGTAGGATTAGAAGTTGAATTCATAGTTGTTTTTAATTAGCTACTGTAGTTGTACTCATTCTAATTCTTCCACAAGAAGAAGCTCTTCCAACAGATTATAATGATGAATGGGAAATGGCTATAGTACTGTAGGACTTAGTTGTATTTTTTGTTGTTCATCATCACAGTTACACTTGTTCCAATCACTCTTCCACAAGAAGAAACTCTTCCAAGAAATTCTTAAGAAGTTCAAGACATAACCGTGATAATGAATGATTTAGTTGTGTGTTTGTACTAAGTATCATCTCTGTTCTTGCTCTTAAACGCTTGCCCAAGACATCATAATGACGAGTAGGATATGGATATGATATCTTAGTTTTTCATTTCTTTCAGTCCTTTTGCTTGCATTTGCATTCAATTACACAGTCAGAATTGTTCTAATACCTCTTCCAAAAGAAGGAACTCTTCCAAAATATCACTAATGATGGACAAACAGATTGTGTAACTTCATAGAATAGTGCATGGTAGTATAGTTAGGATGCTCCGGAGTTTAATTGCACTTAACTCATGTTCAGTTACCTTGTTTTGAGTTTGATGATGACTTTTAGTTCAGCATTGTTTTAGATTAGTGGCATCTTAAGTTCATTCTTAGATTAACTCATTGCACTTGCACTTCACATTCAGATTGTCATCCACTGAACAATAGATTACTTCAGTTGTTAAGATTAACAAGACAACCTTCATTATTCACAAACATCTTCTTGTTCTAAAATCTACAAATGATCCATAACCATATGAACAGAAGACCACATCACTATAAGGCCTGAAGTATCTCTGCAATTTCCTTATCATTTCATAAACAGAGTCCTCCCTCAAAAGCCTACTTTGAAAAGAAATCAATAACTTTTGAGTAAAGGTTTTGTGACATTCAATTGAATTGCAGAATAGAGATAGGAATTAGTTTTAGAATAGAAGGTCTTATGATGATATCAATGTTTCTCCTCTAAATCTGTTTCAAATCTCTAATTAAGGACAAAATGTTGCATCATTGTAAGATTAGTTGTTTAACTATTTAGTTAGAGGATTTGCATACTTAGTGATCATTTCTCAAGTTTAGTTTGTGTTTTGAATCATTTACTTAAAAGTCATTATCAAGCTTTGCTTTTACTTAGTCATAGTTTAGATTTGATCCTGCTTCAGTGTTTCCAATTGCATTTGTCATTTATTATCCATCAATTAGGCTTAACTCTGTTTTTAATCACCAGCTCCTTTCCATTAGCTTTCTAGGCATTTTCCCTTGTAAACATAAAACCACCAAAAGACCAAAAACATCATAAATCATCACAAAAGACCAAAAACATCACAAAACACTACACACAACGCATTAGGAAACAAACACCTAGGTACATATGGTACACTTCACTTCAGCAGTTTACAAATCTTGGTTGACAATTAAATGAGCTCAGTTTAGGAGACTAGATTGAGACCAAACAAAGGTCTTTGATTATATGGAAAACAAAAGGCCTGGGGCTTATACATGGAAAGGGCCAATTGCATTGGAGCTTTGGTGTTGGTCTTTCAATCTACCCATTTAGATTTTTCCGATGCGATAATGCACGGATCGTTGATCGGGTCTTCAGATCAATGGTCTTTATCATTTAGAAACATTGTATTGGTGCGTTTAGATCAAGACTTAGGAAAAGCGGGTTTTTGACATTACAAAGGAAAAAAATCTTCGGAGATGGTTTATTACAACGTTTTAAGCACCAGATGTGGGCCCACAGGTTATATGAAATAATAATATGACTGGGGGTTATAAACAAAGGGCTAATCGCATCGGAGGCTCTACCATAAGAAATAAACTTGCGCGCTCTGAATTTTTCGATGTGATAAGTGCCAAATGGGATTAGCACTTGGTTCTAGCAGCAAGGCATATGTGGGAAAATGGCTTTAGGACCTAGCCCAAAGGAGCTTAAACCTTTAATACAAAAAGTGTATTGTTTATGAAATTTTCAGAGTTTTTTGATGGATTTGGGGGTTTCGGCAAAGTTTAAAAGTGAGTTTTAAACTTTGTAAAGAGGATATTATGAAGGGGAAATGGGAAAAAATGAAAAATAGTGGAATTTCATGGGGAATGAAGGGGTAAAAATGAAGGTTAGTTTTGAGTGGAGGAAGGGAAAAATGGTGTTTTGCAGCAGTCTTTTCTCTATGAAATCAGTAGAATTTCAGAGTTTTGAAATGGAAACAACAATGAAGATTAAACAGAGGGCATGATGTCTTCATGAGTCTTCAAGAGATAAAAATTTTAGCAATAAAATTTTTTCTTGAAGGCTCCAAAAATGATTTAGCCACCTTTTGATATAAAAAATTTTATAGGTGGCTAACAGTGGCTCAACTTGGGGATGGTGCCTTCTTGAAGGCATCAAGAACTTCAGACTTTCATTCTCTTGGAGGCTGATCAGTGCCTTATCCATTGGGTTGCAACTTTCTTACTTGGATGATCTTCTTTTGCTCTGACAACATGTTACCAGTCATGAAAAACAATGGATCTTCATCAACACAAGCTCTCTACCTACCCAATCCTACTGATCTAACATTTTTTCTTCTTTAGAGTGCACTTGGATTGGAAAAATCTTTTTACAACATTTTATTCTTTTGAAAGCATGAAACTAATCTAATTCTACTCCTTATTTCTCCATGAACTCAGATTAAAAAGTTGATTCCATATGCTTCTCTACCTAATCTACCAATCTGTTAGGATTAAACAGTCTAACAGATTTTAATTCTCTAATTTCTAAAATAGAAATTTAAAAGCATACAAGTCAGGATTGAATAGTCTAACTTGTTGTTGATCTATGGCATAAAAACAAGCTGCACATAGGTATTTTTTTGCAGAAAATTAAATCAAAATGGAAGGATTTTAAAATTTGAAAAGGTTAAGCACTTCCTTCATCTTTTTACAGCTCTATTTTTACTTCTGTTTGAGCTATTTTTTCTTTGTCTGACTAGTTCAGATTTTGAGCTGTTTGGAACCAGTTTTACCTCTGTTTTGACTCAGAATTTGAAATAGATTGGAATCATTCTTATTTGGAAACTTAGGTTCAGATTTTGAGCATGTTTGAACCTTTAATTTCTATCCTAATATTCTAATCTGATAAGCCAAGATTAAGTTGTTTGGAAAATCGAATTGACTAACCTATCAGCAGTCAATTTAAAACTAATTAGTCATGATTAGGCTATCTGACTAATTAGAAGTGTGTTCTTCAGGAGTGGCATTTAAGCTTGCACACTTTCATATTTGTTTCTCTTTTTGTTGGTATAGGGCTGTACCTTTAGTGTTTTTACAATCTGCCCTCTTTTCTTTCTTCTGTTGTTTTTGTATTTTTGATTTTTCTAACTTTGAATGCAATGATGGGTGAAATATTTATAATGAGAAAAATATAAAAAGGCTTTAAAAACAAAATAGGATCAATAGAAGTAATGTTTAAGCGTCCTACCATTAACAGGACCTCCAAATAGTTCAACTCCATTCAACTCCTGTAAGAAATAAGCATTGTTACCAGCAGAAGAATGAAAGAGATAAGGGCCAAGCCATAAGTTGTCAAATTTCCCATGCTTGCCCTTGTCTTCTCTTCTTGAGTCCCACTTTAAAACATTGTCCCCAACATTAAAATTGTTGTCCTTTGTTCTTCTGTAAAAAAGCTTTTTGATGTTGTCCCGCTTTAGTAATGCTTTGTTATAAACCTCCTCTTTGGTTTGCTGAAGATGAATAGTTTGATTCATCCTTCTAATCATGTCATTATATTCAAATTAAACCTCTTGAATCAACTTCATAATTGGTACACCAAGGCTGGTAGGAAAAATTGCATCTGTACCATACACAAGCTGGTAGGGTGACATACCAATAGATTTCTTCAATGTCAATCTGTTAGCCCAAAGTGCATGAACAAGCTTTATGTGCCAAGGCTTTTTGTTGTCTTCTAACAACTTCTTGATTATGTTCACCAAACTCTTGTTTGAGGATTCTACAAGTCCATTACCTTGAGGGTAATAGGCTGTGGAATGACCCAATGTTATCTGATATCTATGACAGAACTCAACCATCTTCTTTGATCCAAATGCTGCTACATTATCAGTGATGATCTTGGTAGGACAACCAAATATAGAGAGAATATTAGTCTCCATGAATTTTATAATGACAGAATCATTGGCTTGCCTACAAGGGATGGCTTCTATCCATTTGGTGAAGTAATCCGTGGCAGTGAGGATTCATATATGCTGGGCAGAGGATGGTGGATGGATTTCTCCTATGAATTCAAGTCCCCACTGTTGAAAAGGGGCTTCAACAGTGATTGGATGCAGAGGTAAGGGTAGCAGCTTCCTTTTGCCTCCAAAAAGTTGGCATTTATGACAGGAAATGATCATCTTGTGTACATCAAGAAAGAGAGTAGGCTAATAATAACTAGCCCTTAGGATTTTGTTGGCTATTGTCTTCCAGTATAGGTGGCCTCCACACTCTCCTTCATGGAACTAGTGCTTAACCTTCTCTGCCTCATACTTAGGAAAAAATTTAAGCAATATACCACTTTCATTTTTCCAATAAAGACATCTATCTATAATGAAATAGTTTACAGCTTTTAACTTCAAAAACCTTGCCTTTGTTTTTGATAAACCAAGAGGTGTATTCAAATTAAACAAAACAAATAAAATATCAGCATACCAAGAGGAGTTCATAAAATGTTCTTCAACAATGGGAGTTGAGAGTTCCTCTTGTTTATCTAAAGCATCAATCATATTAATATCAAGAACTTCAAAATTTGATTAAGCCATCAACCTAGCCAGACCTTGGCCTTTGATGAGTTTAGTGGGCTTTATCTCTAAATCATATTCAAGAATAACAGCTATCCACTTACCTCTCTTACCATTTGGGTCCTGTGTTAGAATTTCTTTCACAACTAAATTTGGGACAAAGGCAATGATGTGTGAGTGAAGAATGTATACTCTAAAGTATTTTAAAGATTTAACCAAAGCAAAAGCTTGCTTTTCCATAATGTTATACTTAAAAGGAGCATCCCTAAATGCCTTGCTAAAGAATGCAATAGGCTGCTCTTGTCCTTGTGGATTTTTCTGTAAAAGGACAGTAGCTATTGTATGTTCTGATGCAAATGAAAAAATATAAAAATATTTTGAAAAATCAGGACTTATTAGAACCGGTGTTTTGGTTAACGCTTGTTTCACCAGCTCAAAGGACTTCTTTGCTTCCAAGGTCCATTTTACCCCTTGCTCCTTCTTTAGCATGTTTGTAATATTTCTAAGGAGCTCTGCCAAGTTGGGGATGAAACTTCTCAAGAAATTAATCTTTCTAATGAAAGATTCCAACTCCTTGATGTTTTCAGGATGGGAGATCTACAATATGTCCTCAATCCTCTTTGGATATATCTTAATACCCTCTTTTGAAATAATGTGCCCAAGGATTTTACCTTCTTGGAGATCGAATAGCATTTTCTTAGGGTTTAAAGATATCCCAAACTTCCTGCATCTCTCGAAGACTATTCTTAAATGTTCTAAGTGCTCTTCATCTGTCTTTAAAAAAACGGTAACATCATCGAGGTATATAATGATGAAGTAGACCAATTCTTCGAAGAATGCTATGTCCATGGCTCTCTGAAAAGTTGCACCAACATTCATTAGACCAAAGGGAATTTTCACATACATGAAAGTGCCCCATGGTGTAGTGAATGTTGTCTTTAATTGCTCATCAAGGTGAACCAAAATCTGATTATACCCTGAGTTTAGACTCTACCACCCTTTGTAAAATATGATCCATCTTAGGTAAAGGGCAGTTGTCTTTCAATAAAGTTTTTTTTAAGTCTCTAAAGTCTATACAAAGCCTAATCTCTTCTGTTTTCTTCCTAACTGACACCAGATTAGACACCCACTCAGAATATCTAATAGGGACAATAATACCAGCTTCATACATTTTCTTGATCTCCTTCTTAACCAAAGGTAGCTGAAAAGGGTTTATTCTGCGCAATTTCTGTTTGAATGGTTTTTGGTTTTCATTGAGAGGGATTTTGTGTTGTATTATTTTAGTTTCATGGGATTTAAGATCTTCGTAACTCCACGCAAAAACATCAGAAAAATATCTAAAAAACTCTATGTATTTGAGTTTAATGTGAGCTAGTAAAGCTTTATACAGCTTAATCATCATAGGTTTTAGTTCACTACCTATATTGCACTCTTCCACTTTAGTCTCTACAGGCTCCAGTTTTGGCTTCTTAGCCACATCGTTAAGATCAAACAACTCTTCTAGAGGGGCTAGACCCTTTGGCAAACTGTGATCTTTAGAGTGTAGGGTTTCTAAGTCTTATGTTTCTGACTCTGCACTCATCTCTGATTTTTTTTTAAGTTTGCTCGATAGTAAATTTATATTGGCAACCTCAGGAGACTATTCTTCTTCACCAAGAAAATTTTCTTCACTATTGCAGTCTGTTTCATAATCTGAATCTGAACTGTGTAGTTCAAATTCATTTCTGAATTGCACGAAGGCTTCTATTTGTTTGTCTCTATCAAACACTTGCCAATATTTTTCATTATCAGGAATGGTTGGTCTGAATTTAATCTGATTTGTGAATTCTTTGGTTTTGTATGGCATTAAGCATGTTCTAGCCGCGAAAGCTAAGCTGTGGGCCACGTTATTTCTTTTTCTTGGGACAAAAATCAACAAGGATTCCTCAAAAGTTTTCAAAAGGTCCATGACATCATTTCGATAGGCCCTAAGTCTGGGGTGATTAGCATTATATTCCCTATTGACTTGCCTAATAATTAATTTTGAATCCCCATGTACTTTGATTCTTTTGGCTCCTAATTTTTTCAATGGATGTAAGCCTAAAAGTAGGGATTCATATTCCACTATGTTATTCGAACACTGAAAGTTTAGTCTATAGGAAATGCTCTCTGTGTGGTTGTTCTTAGTGTTGCATATCTAGACACCTGCACCAGCATTGGTTCTAGTGCATGACCTGTCAAAGTACATACTCCATAGAGGACTAGCTTCACATTCTTCTTGGGTACTATCCTCTTCAACTAAAGTGCCTTTGTTTCGTTCTTCAATAGCATCACTTAGTTGAAACTGTTTTAATTCCCCAGGTTTTTCAATGTATTGAGGAATGATTACCTTACTCTCAAGGTTAAATATTGATGGACGCGTGATTTTTATTTCAAGACCTGTGTTTGGTTTGCTAGAGTTTCCAAATGTAGCAAACCGTTTCGACATTTCTGTGGTGTTTACCTCTTCCTCTCTATTGGCCATTAATTCTGTTAAAGTGACTTGTTCACTAAATGATTCATCGTTAAACAGGATAAAATAATCGAGTCCTGTGTTTACAGAATACAGAGGAGAGTTTTGCATTCTGTCTTGGCTTGTAACCATGTACTGCATATGTGACTCCCTGTACAATATTCTTGTCTGATTAAAAATCGGGATGGTCACATAGGTCATGTCCATCTTCATAGTTCCTTGTAACTTAGCTCCCCAATACCATGATAACATCATTCCATACTTTGGGGAACATCGGCCACAACAATGTCCATAATCAAACACTTGGTTGGAATCTGTTCTAATTTAACGCAGAGGTCTTTGATTAATCCTAAACATTTTACTCTGCTTGAGTCAAAGGAGTAAAGGTCTTTATAAGGTCTAGTTATTTCTAGACCCAGGCTCTCCATCACTGCTTTGGGCATTAAATTATGAGAGGCCCCGAAATCATGCATAGCGTTGTGCAAAATCTTGTCATGAACGTTTAAAATCACATAAAAGGGAGGAACAATTCTCTCTTGATATTTGCCTTCAATCTTAGGACCAAAAATGAGCACTAGTTGGTTATCGTTAAGATTGACTGTGTCATTATTTTCCTCTATGTTTAAAGCCTTCAAAATTTGGGTTCTATATAAATTTTGGGCAGCTAACTCATTCAAGGGAACAAATATTTTGATCTTTGAAATTTCCTGCTCCAGGCTTAAAGGAATTTGATTCTTTGAAGTGCTTATCTCAGCCTTATTAACTGCCACTCTGTTAGCAAAATCTGTTTGCTGATTTTTTCTATTTAAATTTGAAAAAATGGTTTTAACAGGAGTACTAACTGAAGTGTTAGTACTCCTAAGGTCTGCACTCTATTTTTCATTGCTTTGAGTGCCTTTCTCTTTACCTCTATCAGAATTTCCAGCCACTGTTTTGTCTTTTTGTTTGACAATTTTAGGCTTGTTTACACTGTTGTTTTGTGAAGATTTGTCAGATATTTTGGTGTTGGGAGTTTTTTGATTGGTTTTACTTCTAAGGTCATATTCCATTTGATATTATATCATGAAATTTTCCATATCTTGATAATAACTTTCATCCTCATCTCTTTTTTCATCATAAGGTGTGTATAGACCTTGTTTTCTATCATAATGAACCTCAAAGTCATCATTATCTACCCCCAGCATGTTGATATCATATTCCTCTATTTTATCATATATTTCCTCAACCTCACTCACATAGTTTTGATGAAATGGAGGAGTGATCTATTGATCATCTTCCCTAGGTATGTTTTGAGGCTGAGTTCTTCTGAAATTCTGATTTTGGTTCTAGTTTCTATTTTGGGGAGCAGTTTGGTTTTGGCTAGCTTATGCTCTCTCAAGGATGCTCATTTTCTTCATCATATCCTCCATCATTATTTCCATCTTAGAGCTGGAAGTGGAAGGTGTGGATTCCTCTCTAAAGCATACTCTCTTCTCATTTTTCATTCTCAGTCTTTTCTCCATTAAGTTAACTTCCACAGCAAGAGCCCCTTTTTTCATATCTTCAAGGGTTGAAGGATCTCTTTCTCTCATCTGATAATCCATCTTAAGGTCAAAACCTTCAGAAAATTTGTTTAGAGCTGAGCCTTGTGGAGGTTTTAGATCTGGGGGAAGTGCATTATATACATTGTTAAATCTGGTACAATAAGCTTGTACACTTTCCCTAGTGTTTCTGTGGAGGTTCTTGTAATCAGATGTTATTTGGAGAGGATTCTTCTTCACTTCCCATTTGTTTAATAATGTCTGATGGAAGGCTTAGAGATCATTAATACTATGGGGGGCTAAGCCTTTAAACCATTTTCTTACTTCTCCCCCCAAACTCTGAGCAAATAGTCTTAGTTTCACAGATTCATCATCAATTTCATTTCTGTCAAAGTAGTCATTCATATTATCCACATGTTGTGATGTTGTGGTAGCATTACTGGCATCATACAATGATATCTTGGACTGATAGTCCTGTGGAAGATTGACTAATCGTACAGGAAGGACTAAGGAAGCATACCATGTTGCCATTATATGTGGTGGAGGTGGATTTACAAGAGGTGGATTAACAACAGGAAAAGTGGGTTGAAGTGCAGTGGTTTGGATAGTGAATGTAGGATGAACAAAGGTGGATGGACCAGGAATATATTGTTGAGCTAATCTTGGATGAGAAACACCTAAATTGGAAAGGAAATGTGAATCAAGTGGTGTTGTTTCTCTACTACCAGGATGTTCACTTGTTTCGGGAGATGAAAGTGAAGACTCAGAATCTAGCTGATCTAAATCATCAAGAGACCTAGTTCTAAATGGATTTCTTAGATCTACTTGTGATTGTTGTAGAGCTGCAAGATTTTTAGGAATTGAATTAGCTCTCAAGGGTGATCTAAAAATAGTGGAAAATTTTATCTTAGGAGGCTTCCTAAGTATACTTTTTTGGTTATCAACTATCTCAGGTGGATGGTTCAGGATAGGCTCTAGTATGAATATTTCTAGGAGCCACTATGTTGTGTTTTTAGACCCAAATAAACAAGAAAATTTCAACCAGATATGACAGTCTTTAAGAGGTCAACTAATCTGTTTTACACAAATTTTAATCCTACAGTCCTCTAACTGAGTTTGAATGATATTACAATGATAATGGTTCTTCCCAGTGGAGTCTTAAGGTCTGTTAAGGATTGTGGAGTCACCAAGTGGAATTTTTTAGCTCTTTTGGAGGTGAAAGGTTTTATGGTCCACCACCATATTTATTAAATACAAATCTGAAATATTTTTGGGTTTTATGAGTTATTTTTTAGTACTATTGGTTGTTAAGAGTGTCCTAAATATGTTTCAAAACTTAGCTATGGTTATGAGACAAAAATAGTCTGCTCTTATCGCTAAGCTAGTTGATCCTTCAATGTTAGATAAAATCTTATGAGAATCCTAAGGTTTTCCTAGTTTGTCACTGATTCAAACAAGTTTTACCATGATTACCATTGGTTTGGTAGTGCTTGAAGAGGCTGCTTTTTACTCACTGCACCATGTTCTTGAATCAAGGGTTTTCCTGAGTGCTAAGATGTACTTAGATTGTGATTAACTCAGAAATCCCAAGTGGAGTTGCCAGAAATGTTAGCTCCCTATAATTAGCAAGATTGGAAAAGTCCAATTGCAGGGAGAAACACTATTTCAACCACTTTGGGATTCTAGGATCTAGCCCTCCTGAATCTAGAGAGGGATCTCTCCAATAAGTGTAAAGATGGATTTATCTTTAAAGATTTTGGGTAATGATATTAGGCTAGTTATGAAGTCTGAGGGTTTTTGTTTGTTTTGGATGGTTGAGCATGATTATTATTTGAGTGGAAAGTTCTAAATTTCAAAAGAAGTTGCAAGGAATTAGAATAAGCTTTGGCTGAAAAGATAGATATAACTCTAGTTTTTAGCCCATTGGGCTATGGAGTCATAATAGGGTTTAATTGAAACAAGAAGGAGCAAGAGTGGTCCATGGGGCAAGTCATATATGTCTAAGGATCTCTTTCAAGTTTATTTTATGGTATGAAGTGATACAACAAGAAGGGGAATTAAACAAATGAAGAACAAAGAGCAGCCTAAGATCAGGTAAGTACTTTGAAACTATCCTTCTTTTGACATAGACTTAAGAAAGACATAAAACTAATCTAAGATCTGGTAAGTAATTTAAAACTAGCTAGCTTTTGATGCACTTTCAATAGAAAACATATCAAACACAAAGGGAAAACACATATTATAACAAAGAATAGTCTAATATTTGGTAAGTACTTTGAAACTAGCTAGCTTTCAACACAATCTTAGGGAAACTTTCAGACAGTCTTTGGGGATAAAACTAAAGGACATGGCTCACCATAACTTCCTTAGTTCATCTCTACTTAACATAAACTGAAAATAACATTCAAGAATAACAATTAGCCTAGACATTAGGATGAGGGAACACCAACATTCCTAACTACTTGAACTAAATTAAATCATTCCTAAACAACACAATTTGGAAGAAAACGTTTAGATAAAGCTTATCAGTCAGAAAAGGGTACTGGTATACAGTAAATCCTAAGTCTATGCTTGCTATTCTTTATCAGAGAATATGGACAAAGTGAGAACAGAAATAAAATAACAATTTACAATAAGAAATAACATCACCATCGACATAGACCAGGATCCCATAAATAAGCTTGTATTGATGCTTCAAAGCAGTTATAGCTTTAAATCCAATGTTTCAGTTCAACAATCATCTTCACTTCTCGGCCTAAATTATTTAATCACAAGTAGAGCTTCAAGGGCCCGTGAACACTATTTACAAGTAGAAGTCTCAAGTTCAAGTATATTTCAAATTTCTGCAACCAACATTTTCTCATCTTCTACAAGAGTGTTTATAGAAGAAATGAGGAGGTGGGAGGGGATAAAAGATCTCCCAGGTCAATTAATACAAATTTAATGCTTCTCAGCCTTTGATGGGATCGATGGAGAATTTTACAGATGTTCTGTCTATATTACTTGTTTTACATTTAAGAATTAAGCTCGATGAGAGATTTTGTTGACTTTAAGGCTCTGATTCATGTTGTAGTAACTCTGCTGATATCTTTTTCATTAAGTTCCTTTGGCAGAATTAATTATTCGGCTGCGTTGAGGTAAATATCTTCTTTTCTGATAAAAATTTGGCCCTTGTTGAATGATTTGAGGCTACAGGTGGCATTGGGTAGCTAAGAGGAATCAATTAGCCTCTGATGTGGTGGTGGAGGCTCTTCCTAACTGAAAAATATTTTGATTTGTCTTTAATTCTGTTTCAATTCGGAGGATTAGGCTTCTGATTTTTTATCTTAGCCGTAATCCTCCAAAACTTTGAAAACATACTTCAATCCTCTGTTCTGCTACGTTTAAGTCTTCACCACTAATACTCTTTATTTTGATTTTAATTCACTGTGTCTTGTTGATGTGCAGGTGCCGCAAAGGGTACATATGGAATCAATGCCCATGAAGCATCGATGAAATGTGGATTCGAACCCTGCGGATTGATCTTTCTGTATGCACAAAGGCATAAGGGATCGTCATCCCCAGCCTTTGGTTTCCTTTTGATTTAATGGAAAAACCATTGAAACCTACAAAAACCAACAAAAATTAGGAAATCCTGTGTTACTGGGGTAAAACCTGCTTCAAAGGTTGTGGGGAGGAGCGTGGTCATTGGATGGCAGCATCCAATGGTGAAGATTTGTGCGTAGTTGGTCAAAAGGAGAACGGTTGATGAAATGGTGCAAAATATTAGGCCCGTGTCATTGATCTTGCAAAGATCAACCACCGAAGTAAGTCGTGAGGAAATAAAGCGAAGGGGTCACTTTATAGAGAAATGGCGGAAATGTAAGGAAATAAGGTTAAAAAGCCTTTATCAGAGGAAATATGGTTAAAAATGGAAATTGGGGTTTCAGGATGATCGTGGGTCATAGGATGGGATTAGGCCACGAAATCAACGGTGGAGATCGCTTTTGAGAAGCCCCTTTGGAAAACGCAGAGGGCGACAGTGTATGGCCAGATTAGATCTGAGCCGTTGATCTGCAAAGATCAACGGTGGGGAGCACATGCGATAGATCATAATAGAAATGGGGAAAGGCAGTTTTGGAGGGCAAAACAGTTGTTTTTGCATGATAAAAGAGTGGGTAGGCAGTATTTCCTTTTTGAACACGACATGCATTCCCACTCGACACGTGGCATCAGAAATCAAATTATATCGCGTGAATTTTGGAAATTAACCTCCATGCTGAAAGTTGTGTGAAACTCCACATGCACCGTCAGATCTAGGCCTTAGATCAAGCGGTGGACGGTGAGCACAAAACTGACCAGATGTGTGGGGGATAAGAGGCAAGGTGGTTTTAATCTGGGCCGTAGGATCAAAGATTTGGACGGCGGAGATCAGATCTGGAGGGAGGCAGGACCCACATGGTTAGGGCCTGTTGTGGTTAATACGAGTCATTATATGGAACAAATCGACGGCTGAGATTTGATCTGGGGTATGAACGAAATAATACAAAGGTAGAGAAAGGGTTATTAAGGGCCATTGATCTGTAGAGATCAACAGTCGAGATTTGGCCGAAAACATTATGAAGTGGGACACATGATTTAAACCAAAGTTGGGAAATGCGATCTGGACCGTCCGATCTGGACATATGGATAATCCAGATGCAATCAGAGGCATGCGATCGGTGGGGGGAAGAACTTGTATGGTGCCGATGCGATTGAGCGCTAGTCGTCGATCTGAGGATCAGATCAACGGTGGGGAGTGAATTGGAGGGATTCAAAAGGTGGAGGAAAGGTTTTTGATCGAAGCAAATGAGGGCCGTCAGATCCGGGAAGGTGGGGAGTAGATCAATGGCTCACGATTGATCGAGAGATTGCCAATCGGGGAGAGGAATATGCGCCTGATAAAACTTGGCACCTGTCTGCGGGGCCTTTGATTATATGGAAAAAAAATGCTCGGGGCTTATACATGGAAACGGACAATCGCATTGGAACTTCGGTGCTGGTCTTTCAATCTACCCATTTATATTTTTCCAATGCGATAACGCGCGGATCGTTGATCGAGTCTTGAGATCAATGGTCTTTATCATTTAGAAACATTGTATTGGCACGTTTAGACCAAGACTTAGGAAAAGTGGGTTTTTGACTTTACAAAGGAAAAAATGCATTGGAGATGGTTTATTACAACATTTTAAGCACCGGATGCGGGCCCACAGGTTATATGAAATAATAATATGATCGGGGGTTATAAATAAAGGGCTAATCACATCGGAGGCTCTACCATAAGAAATAAACTTGCGCGCTCTGAATTTTCCGATGTGATAAGCGCCAAATGGGCTCAACGCTTGGTTCTAGCACCAAGGCATATGTGGGGAAATGGTTTTATGACTTAGCCCAAAGGGGCTTAAACCTTTAATACAAAAAGTTTATTTTTTATGAAATTTTCAGAGTTTTCTGATGGATTTGGGGGTTTTGGAAAAGTTTAAAAGTGAGTTTTAAACTTCGTAAAGAGGATCTTATGAAGGGGAAATGGGGAAAAATGAAAAATAGAGGAATTTCATGGGGAATCAAGGGGTAAAAATGAAGGTTATTTTTGAGTGGAGGAAGGGAAAAATGGTGTTTTGTAGCAGTCTTTTCTCTATGAAATCAGCAGAATTTTAGAGTTTTGAAATTGAAACAGCAATGAAGATTAAACAGAGGGCATGATGTCTTCATGAGTCTTCAAGAGATAACATTTTTAGAAATAAAACTATTTCTTGAAGGCTCCAAAAATGATTTATCCACCTTTTGATATAACAAATTTTATAGGTGGCTAACATGAGTGACAAATTTATGAAAAGTACTTTTGGATTTCTCTTTTGTCTTCTTTTTCAGACTCTCTAAATATGAAAAAGGACCGAGCTATCACTATCGTTAAGCTCGTTAAAACATAAAATAGTGACGGGCTTGTCACTCATGGAAATAATCGAGTTTCATTCATCACTAAACTCGATAAATTATTAAATAGTGATACTTTATTCACCCGAAGGGTTGAATTATAGATCAAGAAAATGTTATCCTGCTCAAGCTTGCTAAAAAATAAAGAGGTACTAGTTGACAAATGACTGGGAAAATTTTGGAAAAGTAAGAAAAGTTTCTTTTTGGTAGCAAGTCTCTCTTGAACATGACACTTCTTTCACTCCATGTCCATGACTGTTTGGGTCGGGTAATCATCTTGACAATTAATTTGCACCTATGTTTCATCATACCCTCACTTCGGTTTTGGATCAATGCTACAAACTCATCACAGTGTCGCCGATATGTTCAAGATAAGTCATTCAATGATTTAAAACTCATCCTTCTGCAATACTCGTAAACCTTCATTTTCATGACCTTCATCCCTGAACATTGCTATATCAAGTCATACCCTTGTCTCCGAAATCAGTAACTCCTGTTTTGCAATAAGGTGACCTCCTGTTGACAAAAAATCAATATCTAGGTATTTCACTTAGAAACATCAGTTTCCAGTACCATGAGGCTTGTTACAGCATCGAAAAGATCCTCGCTTCCGGACCTTTGACCGAAAGATATTGTTTTTCGTTCGACATAAAATAATCTATTAACGCCTTACGAAATGTACTGCAATACCTTGAGGGTCATTGACATTAATGGTGGTTCACCCACATTTGTTAATATCTCACATAATTCACTGGTAATCAAATGATGTCTTTCCATGTTCGACTACAAGTCATATATTCGCATGGCTAGACTTGTACCTGAATGACCGAGTGAACGAGATAAGAAGACCTCGGATCTAGTTTCATTCATTTGGGCTGTGATTTTAGAATTGTTCTACACATCATCTGTATGGTGAATTTACATACAGATTTTCATCCAAACATAGGCCTATATATGTAGGCATGTCTGCATCCAGACAACATTCCAATGAAGATGACTTTATGAGTTATGTACATGTTATTAGATTTTTTTATGTGCTTAACATGGGAATGCCTACCCTTAGAAATTATGATCAAAGAGGATATATAATGATGTAATGTATTGTAAGATTGATGCAAGTGACCACTCTGCTTCATTTCCAGGCCCATCACAGTGTAAAGCATCTCAATCAATTTTTTATTATTATTTGGATCTCATGCTTTAGGGGGAAATTGTTATAGGTCAATTTGGGCACCATTCCCAATGACCTGGTTAACTGGACATCATCTCTGGAACCAATGATCAAGGGTCTATCATGCCCTATCATTTCAGTTGCTACATTCCCTAAGACAAGAAACAAGACAAATCACGTAAGACTTTCATCAAGCAAAGCTTTCCAAGGTTTGAAGCTTATTATATAGCATATGAGAGCTCACCAATGCTGGCTCTAAGGGGCCTAAGTCCATTGCATATGAAGGTGGCCCCATGCAAGGCTTCTCTGCAAAGCACTTCCTGACATTCACAGGTGCGTTGGTCACATTGGGAGCAAAATTCTCATTGTTTTGGAATCTCCACTTGGCCAGTGCCTTCTAGGAGAGATCACATGTGTCAAGCTTCGGATCCAAGTGTCCATTTGACATCTACATGACTAGAAACATGTATTTCCTACTATTGGAAAGTCATTGATTGCAAAACAACCTATAGTTCATCTATAAATTGAGCACAGATCTAAGAGCCTGAAAAGGAATATTTTGAGTAAAGAAATGATAGAGAATTTTCAATTGAGAGCTAGATTTGTGTAGCTGTTGCTGGAGAGATTTATACTATGATGAGGCTTGGGAACATTTTTGGAAGGGTCACTTCAAATCATTCATTTTGCTGTAACCTCTCCTTCTATCATCAATAAAGAATATTGCTTATTTTTCCCTTTATGCATCTGTATTGGCTTTGATTTTCCATATTGTAAGATCTTAGTTGATGTGTATGGTTTATGCTTTGCATGTTTAGCAAACTAACTTGAGTAGATATCTATATTATTGCATCTTCTATTGTTTCAGTGTTTTTTCTTGCAGGAAGCATTTCGTACAAACCGCTTGAATTTGAAGCTACAATGGAAGCGACATAATGATCCATTTGGAAGTGACTGATCAAATAAGCATCCAATCATCTCTGTGTATTTATTATGAGTTATGAAAAATAGTCGTATAGTCTTTCACCTATTGTTATAGACTAGCACCTATTCAGGGAAGCGTGATTTATCTGTAATTCATAATTCTAGCCCAACAGTCAATCCACAAGCACGCTCATAAATACAAGGGAGGGGCAACTCCCTGTTAATAAGCCTGCCTGATAATATGTTTCATAAAGTGTATAGTAAAATACAGTCCAATCCAGCAAAATACCCTCTTTACTTTTGGCAAGGTAATTTTCAATTTTTACCAAGCTTCAGAGCTTGGTAACCATCAAACTAACCAAAATAGTCATTTACATCATTGAATTCAACCTTCAGAATTTTCTACACAAATCTACCCTAGTGTCGTGCTACCGAGTCACTCGGGTCACCTGCTGCCTATGAGTTCAGACCTTCCCCTGATCTCTGCATGTTTCAAAATTGCTTCCCAACTATATGGTTAGCTTCAACCCGTCAAGATGCACCTGTTTCACTTCATCGCACTCAAATCCAATAAACAGTCGCTTCATAATGTGTCCTGAACTCACGTTCAGACTTCCTGCAGACACCCTGGCCGACCTGACCTGACTTGCGGATGCCCTGCGGTACTGTTATGCATGAAAATCCTGTACCCCACCTGATGCGACCCATGCCCTGACTTCTGCTCATGAATTTAGCTTTCACCAACGAGCTGTTGGTGAAGCTCGGCTCTTCTCGAATGCCTTGAACGCTCTTCGAAGTTGGATGCTTGGATGGTTTTAATAACTCATTCACATGCCATATTTATACACATGTGCATTTAATGCATAGGTAACTCGGAGGACGTGATCTAACCCACCCATTCATCATTTGTACGTTCCACTCGTGTTGTGTAGTCAACTCCCCAACTCCAATACTTCAGTTGCACTCTGCGATTATGGTGTGACATTTCGTTATGAACGTCGCACGACCAACTACCCATCGGCTATGATGTGACGATACTATCATTAAACGTCGCTTGGTCACCACGTGTTTCCAACGTCATCACATGGTTGTGCCTTCATGGTTACGATGTGACGATATGCCCGTAACATCGATATGGCCTGGTGGGTGTGCCCATTATCCTGAACGAACTGCATGAAGCAAGGACCTTACATTTTCCCCAAATTCAAGCTATAATATCATCCCCTATAGGGATATCATCAAATTCTCTTGATATATCATCACAATCCATGTGTTAAATATCATTGCAAAGCGTCGCTGCTCCAACATCTCCAACAATGTTCATGCTTCCCACCTCTGTTGTACCATCATTACATAAACCATCAAGGTCCATGTCTAACATGTCCATGAAATATCTTCTCAATATGTGATCATCAAAACATCTGCCATAATTACCACATGTTATACCATAGTGGGAAGTCAATCTCCTCATCAACGCCTCATGTTGTTGCAACATATACCATGTCAACCGATCACATATCATCAATGTCATGTGAATCTCTGCGTCAAGTACTCCAACCAACTCAACATAAGAAATCCGCCATGCATCTAGTATAACTCCACACATTGTCGACCCCCATAATTCAAACTAGTTGGGTGATCAATCCAACCATATGTTCTCATCGTGAGAATGCACATCCTCATACCATGCGTTAGTTTTTCCTTCTGCAATCTGTCACCTCCATTAACTCAATCAACAATCGATCTCATCTAGTGAAAATATGCCATGTTTGGGTCCATTAAGTGATCTCCATCTCATCCACAACATGGTGTCCATGATGCTAATCCATGTTCTACCTATATTCCAAGTAGTCACATCCTCCAAGAATCATCAAAATAAGAGGTCTCCCTCTCATCAAATCAATCAAAGTGCCATATCCAGGTCCATGAAGTGATGTTCATCTCATATTCAGTATGCATTCATAAAGTAAAAAGTATGGCTCAACCCATGCCAAATTTTATATCACCAAGGTATCTATATTTCTCCATCTCCATCAAACTCCAAAGTGTCCTGGATCGATCATCCCCATCAAGTGACTCCTCCCAAACACACCCCATAGATTTTCTCAAAGGTATGCATCCCATAATGCATCAAAATCAGGACCAATCATAACCTCATCTCCTCAATGAATCAGATCATTCAAGATCATCATAATATGAAGCCTCTAATGAATTCAACTAATCATGACCTCCCATGCCTCATCATATCCAAAGCATTGTGAAGCCTACTTGCATTGGCCATGAGTGCTATCACAAGTTCTCACCTTTCAAATCATATGAATTCTCTCATAGGCTGCTCAACCAACCAATGTCTTAGTTGCTCATTGTGAACAACATAACATCAGTCCATCTATTAAATATCTCCAAGTAGTCCATGTCAATTACTTTGTCTGCCCATGAGTTCATTTAATTGAACTCAACTCAACTCTCCTCATCATCATGTAGAGGTAAAGTGCCCTCGGTCACTTCTACCATCACCCATCATCATGAGTACTTCATTTAAGGCTTCTCCCCCACTAGAGGTGCACCAAGAGTTCCTTCTTGGTTGTAGGCCATGAATAAGTCTACTCCACCAATGTTCCCTACCACCAAGGTAGTCTATAGGTCATGCAGACCACTAGCCATTCCATGTGGCTAAGCATGACCATTTCCATCACAAAGGTCATCAAGTTCCACCCTTTTCTAGAGCATTTGAACCATCTAGAGCATGATCAAAAATTGCCCCATCAAGGTCTCCAACAAGCAATGCTCCTTGTTCCTCCAATGCACAAGGTCTCATCATAGGCATCTAAGGAGAGATCATCCATGGTGTTGGTGAAGAATCTGTCTTCTTTCTCATCCTCACATGTGGTCCATCTTCCTTATGCTTCAATGAAACACAAGCCATATCTCCATGTAGACTCTTCAAGTGAGTATCCTCCATCCCCATCAATGAATTTGATATGTTTGATCCTGGTTCCACCTGCTCATCAAGTTACTCCTCGATCATGGTCACATTTGCAACATCTCCATGTGGTTCATCCACTAATGCTTGCAATGTTTCTTTTCTTGGTTCATCTTGTATCATAAGTTCTTTCTTCATCTCTTCCATATATATAACATCCTCATGAGAATAATCCATCAATTATGCTTGCAATGTGCTTGGCCTCGTTCCAACCTATTCATTAAGTTCATCCTTGACATCTTCTACAACTGCAACATCATTTGGTTCTTTGAGTTCCATAGTTTTTCCATGAGAATTTTCCAAGGAATTTTGCATCTTCACTATCTCATATCCAATGTGCTCTAAGTGTTCATGCACTTGCACAAGAGCCTTGTAGTTTTGTTGCCTTCTTTCCTCCAAAAACCTTGTCATGTTTGAAAGCTTATGTTTAGCCTTCAAACCTGCTTCTCTTATAGCTTCAAGCTCCAATTCTTGTGATGTGTTTGGTTTATGTTCAAATTGTTTTAAAATTTCCTCCTTTACTTCAACACCATTCACAACATTCTTGAGCTTTCTGATAGAAGGTCTCAAACTCTTCTTATGGTTCTTATCTTCAAGTCTAATAAGCTCATCTCGGTGAGTTTGTAGCTCATGGCATAATGTCACCCATTTGTCAAACTAGTCCATATTTTCCCAAGTCTATCAAATTCATATTTGTTTGAGTCAGAAATCCCTTCCTTGCATAGGGCCATAAGGGAAATCTTGGCCTCATCAACCTCTTCATAAATCTTCTTATCCTTCTTCCAAGGTTCCACCAATTTCCTTTCCAAGACTTCAAGTTCAATCTGAATTCGTGTGATACCTTCCTTCAGCCAATTTATCCATCGAAAAGCTTCACAAGTATTCTCCTCAAATTATTCCAAACTCGGCATGTCTTATTTTGTATCTTTAACCTTGAAAAATGCCTTTCTTCAGCCATGGTCTCAAAAGAAACCCAATGTACAAGTTCAGCTTCAACACTCCCTACAACCCTACACTTGTGTGTCTACTTCCTTCAATGATAAAAATATTCAAAATGGTAGATGTGATACCATCTGATGTGCAACAGTAGTGGGATCACACTTTCATTCCATATGTATCAGTCACCAACTGCCATGTTCCTATTCCTTTTGTCTTTCAACGACGCTATAGATGGGGTGCGACACTACCATAATTTTTTTTTCGTAATACGAAATTATGTAGACTACACCTTTAGCAACACTTGTTAAATTAGTTAGGAAAATGTTCTTTCAATATGTGGAAAACATAAACATCATCTTCATATTCACAGTGTACACCCATACATACAAGGGAGGGGAAACTCCCTGTTAATAATGAGTCTGCCCGATAATATGTTTCATAAAGTATAAAAATATAATATAAGTTCCAATCCAAAAAAATACCTCATTTTCTCCTCGACAAGGCAAGTTAGCCATTATATCAAGCCTTCATACTTTTCAATCATCAAACCAGCCCACAAAAATAATTTACAACATCAGATTTCATGTTGGGAATTTTCTGCATAAATCTGCAAAAGTGTTGTCCTGCCGGGTCACTCAAGTCATCTGCTGCCTATGAGTTTAGGCCTTCCCCCAAGATAACTGTGTGTCCAATACACTTCCTAGATGTATGGTTAGCTTCATACCATTAATACGCATCTGCTGCAACTTTCTACACTCAATTTTGACTCCCTGTCACTTCAGAACGATTCCTGAACTCTCGTTCAGACTCCTACGGACACCCTACCCGACCCGACCTACACTTCAGATGCCCTGCAGTACTGTTCCAGACGTCCTGCATTTTTTCTCTTGACTCCACTCACACCCTGCACTCTACCCAACCGAACACTACACAAATTGTGGAGAGCTAAATTAAGGGTGTCAAATGGGTCGGCTTGGGTCTGTCGAGTGACCCATGACCACAAACACTATGCATATTAATAGATAGTGCGGATGGACTGGAGAAGTAATCCAACAACAAGTTCGAACAAGCTTCAAATAATTCAAGTGTGGTCTTTCACAAGCTACCTAGAGAGACCTGATAGAGCGTGCATATGAATTGGAGAATTCATCCAACAACAGGCTCAAAAAGTCTTCAAAGCATTCGAGCATGGAATTTCACAAGTGACTCAGATGATTTTGTTGGGAGGTACCTGAAAGAAAGAAAGAAAGGAGCGAAGATGACTTCACTTCTTGAGCATGTAGTAGAGAAATATACTTGAGATCTTCACAAGTATGATGTGAATAAAGACATGTCTTCGGACATGGGACTGTTAGCCACCTATAATAATTTGTCAGTGAAAACAGGTGGATAAATTTGTCATCAAGCCTTCAAGATAAATTCCCTTGAAAATATATCATTCTTGAAGCCTTCATGTGTCTTCTATCCTTTAGATAATCTTCACTACTATTTTCATTAATGAACCCTGTTGTTTATAAAAGAAACTATTTTCAAAAGGCCTCTGAAACTCCCCCTTTCACTCATTTTTATCCACTTTCATAAAGCTTTATTTTCATCCTTTAACCCTCCATTTCCCTTAAATGCCTCCAAAATCCCTTTAAACCTCTGAAAATCCCTTTTATAGGTTTAAATCACCCCTTTTTCCCCTTCTACTGAAAGCCAAAAAAGCCTTGAAAAACCTTCATTTTGGCCTAAAACCCAAATTTTCAGCCATTAAGGCATTAAGCCCTCGAGAGCTTAAACTCAGCCCCTGTTCTCCATAAAACCCAAGTGCTATAACCAAGTGCTTTAAAAACTAAGCCCCCTCCATCACTGCTCATGGTCTCCATGTCTTCCCATAGAACCCCTCCCGCCGCTTATTTCATAAGCCCCTTTTCCCTTTTTATTTTCTCCATCAAAGCCTCCCCGCCTTCGTATTTTCCTGATTTCCAAACAATTTGTTTAAATAAATCATGACTGTTGAGATTTGGAGATAAACGATCATCGGACCTCTCCACTCCTTCAAGCCTTCATTCCTTTATTTTCTCGCATTAGATCTCAACTGTCCATTCCTCGACATCAACGACCATCGCAAAAAATATCACCACTTCTTGTCTCCACATGCCTCTATTTTTCATTAGCCCGAGATCAATATTGATCATCGATCCGATCCGATGAATGGTCCACACTTAACCCTCCATTCACCCCAAGACAAAGAAAATCACGTCACCTACCTGTCCCATGGCTCATTCCACCTGCACACCTTGTTGTCTATCGCGTGCAATATGCGTTGTCCGATCTGACACTCTAGATCTGACGCTCGCTATCCAATATTGCAAAATATTTTCACCTAGAGTTTAACGTTTAAATTTTTTGCAAAATGGGCGGTATTTTGAGGGACACGCGTTAGATACTGTATCGAATCGCATTCCATCTGCACAAAACCACCTCCCCCCATTTCATTTTGCAAAAACCCTTCCCGGTTTTCCGCCATACCACTACCCTCCTCAATGTCATTTTCGCTTTTAAATCTCAGCCGTCGATCTCTGAGATCGAACAGCTTGTGTTATATCACAACCCCATTCATTTTCCCTTCACATATTCTCTCAAATGACTTCATCGAAATATCTTCCCACCGTAGATCGTCCCGATCTAATGGTCCACGTCGCCTCTCGCTCGCACCCAAACCTCCATCGGATCCGGTTAGATGCTCGCCGTGTTTTCTTCCCATTTTTCCACCGCAATCACCATCCCATACTACTCCTCACCTCCAAAATGCTTTCAGCAACTATCCTAACCAAATTATGGTATGTAACATGTTTAAGCGAGTGTTGGAGGTTTAATGGTGCGTAGGTCCTTCCTCAAAGCATGTCTTTACCACAAAAAGTGACAGAAACACTCAGGGTGACGAGCCTATGGCATAAGTAAATGCAAAGGGGGCCAGCAGGGATATGTTTCATGTCCCAAACAACAGATCATGACCATTTTTCGCACGAACAAACCCCTCAGACATCAAGACTGCCACTACAGAAATCAGAGTTAAAGATCAAAGGAATCATTGCGGTACTTTGAAGATTTGATGCCTAATCCACAGCTACAAATAGAAGGTAGAGTTTCACAGACCATAAAGAGTATCAAGGAAGTTTAATAAAGCCTAAAACATAGATTAAATACAAATCACTGATCGCAGCATCGCAAAGGATATATCAGCAGGACATTCCTTTTACTGAAGAAAGGACCGAATTACTACTACCCATTCTCTATTCTTCGTTGAGCTCCAGAGTGGCTACTATTTTGACAAAGGGTCCTAAAAACTATCAGTGCATTAGTTATAAAGCATGGAAGACCTGAAAGACAAGTCTTCATCTTACTTGTCTCAGAAGACAAAACAGAGTACCTACATCCAGGAAGTACTTCAAGAGCACACCATAGAAGTAATTGTCAACCTGATAAGGACTTCTAAGTCGACTAAAGAGTACTGAAAGTTAATGTAAATATATTGAACAGAATGGGCTTCGAAGACATTTCTCCCTTTGTTTTAATGAAGCTTTTAAATCCTATCTACCACTACTATCACTCATTCCCCTATAAGAACCCATGAGAAACACATTGAAAATGTTGGTTGGTTGTTGGAAATTCACTGATTGTAAGTTGTTTCACTGAGTTAGATTTATGTGAGTAGTAGTTGTAAATAGACTGGGAGATGATTTCTAGATGATATCAAGCTATTGGACAAGAATGCATGTGACTGGTCTTTCTCTACTAATATGACAAGCATGTTCATCGGATCCTGATCTAAATCAATGGTGATGTGTCCCATCTTTGTTATTGTTTTCCCTCTGTTTCACATGATGTCTCATTTTCTCTAATAAGAAGCAGTAATTTTAGCTTAGGATATACTTCTACAAGTACCCTAATGCTTCCTGCACATTATTACCTTTATGTTTTCTGCTAATTGTTTATCTTAGAACAAATTCAATATAATTTAACCAGTCAAAGAGTTGGTTTGCCCATACTTAATGATGTATGAATTTAGAGTTTGTTTCTTGGATGTTCTTGTTTGGTTCTGCTGAAAGAATAGGAGAATAGGGAGATTTAGTGATTAGCCCTATCCCCTAACCTCCCTTTCCAACAGGTAGCCTTTCTAATATCCCTTTGAGTTAAATTCCAAAAGCAAAGAAGGTTAAAATTCTTTCTCTGATCTTAGACTTCACTCTGTGTTTGAACTTAAGTGTTTTCTACTGTCTAAAGGTAGTCAGGACGACAACTGGATTGTTTTCTTCGAAGTTAGCCTCATCAGGATTTTTTATCATAGAGGTATAAGGTATGCCCTGTCCCTTGACTTACTTCGAAGTGGTCACCTTGGAAATTTTTCCTTGTCATTCCGATTCATTTCCTTATTGTTTCATTCAATACTATCATCTTAAGAGATCCTCTGTTTTAGATGACTAGCCCTTTGAAAGCCTTGGATATTTGAATTGCAAGTAAACCCTTCTATGACCCCATTTCCCAATGGACTTGTATTCTCTTTGAATTATCTCTCCATTGCCGAAAACTCTTCTCTACTCATTTCTTTACCTTGCATTGAACCCTTCTATCAATATTCCCAACCAAACAAACAAAACAAAAACCCTTGTGCTCTATAACTAGCCTAATACCTTAAGTTGAGCATCAAAGATATACATTTCTTTACCTTTATAGAGAGATCCCTCTCTGGATCTAGGAGGGCTAGATTCTGAGATCCCAAAGTGGTTTGATGTTGTCTTGTCATTTGGTATTGCCAAATTTGCCAAATCACAAGAACCACAACATAATGGTGACTCCACTAGGGAAATTTGAGTAAAACACTCCTTAAAACATCTCTAGGAACTCAAAGAAGAGCAAGTAGCCTTGATTTGGTATAGATTGTTGATGGTGGACAACAACCTACTTCAAAACATTTCAATCCCTCCACCTGGTGACTCCACAACTCCTAAAAGATCAAAAGACTCCGCTGGTGATCAGTAGGCCTGCTGATTATCTATATCTTCACAAGACTCCACTGGGAGACCAGTTTCATCACCACATCATCCACACTAAAGGAAACACATAGGGTTAAGCTTCTTTGTTTAAATATAGTTTGCCTCTTAAAGGTTGTTATACTTAACATATTGGCTTCAAGAAGAATCCATACCAGAGCTTATCCTGATCCAAATCCTCTTGAAATAGTTAACAATCTAGAAAGCATTATTTGGAAGTCTCTCACCTCTAGGGACCCAACTATTTTCATACCCATTCATAGAGCTAACTCAACACCTGAAAACCTTACAGCTCTATTAGATACTCAAGTTGATTTAGATTTAACAAGTAATTTACCAAGAACTAAATTATTTAACGTTATAGATCAGACAGACTTTGAACCTCAAAGTTCACCACCACGTATTGGTCAAAATATTAGTGATAGAGAAACCCCTCCATCAACCCCTCTTGATATTCACTTCATCCATAACTTGGGTCTCTCTCACCCTAAATCTACTCAACAGTTTGTTGTTGTTCCAAGCAGTTCTGCCATCCATATACCTACTGCTCAAGCTACTCCTTTACTCCCATAGAATCCTGCCATGGCAACCTGGTATGACCACCTAGTCCTACCTGCTCAATTAGTTGCTTTACCCCAAGGATATCAGACCTCTGTTCCATTATATGAAGCCACAAGCTCAGTCACTGCCTCACAACACATAGACAAAATGAATGACTACTGTGATAGAAATAATATAGCTGATGAGACCATAAAACTCATGCTGTTCGCTCAACATCTTGGGGTAAAATTTAGGAAATGATTTAATAATAAAGCTCCACATAGCATCTAGGACCTCCCTACCTTTCATCAATCATTTCTGAACAAGTGGGAAGTCCAGAAGAACCCTCTCCAAACCTTGTCTAAACATGATAACATTAAGAGAAATCTGGGAGAAGGGGTCCAAGAATATTGTGCTAGGTACAATAGTATTTACAATTTTTTACCAGCCCACATGAAACCTCCTCAAGGGTTAGCCCTCATGAAGTTCCTTGATGGATTTGATCCTGAGATGGCTTACCAACTAAGGGAAAGAGACTATAACACATTAGAGGATATGCAGAAAGGGGCAGTGAGTGTGGGGGAAAAATTAATTTCCAAAAGAGCTAGCATGAGGGCTGAAAAGAAGGTAAACTATAGGGAAGGCACCACAACTTCTACATCTGATTCCAAAATAGATAACCTAGCAAAAAACAAGGATAGGCTAGAAATAATCATGGAGAAAATGGTTGTCCAAGCCAATAATCAGAATATAAATCAGTCTCAAAACCAGAACCAAAACTTTAGGAGAAACACTCCTCCCAATAGAAAAAGGGAGTCTGACCAAAAAATCATACCTTCGTTCCATGGAAATTTCCTTCATGAGGATGAGGGAATAATGGAAGAGTCAGAGGAAACTATTATAAAAATGGTTTAAGTGGATAATCAAGATCACACCTTTTTCACAGAAGACAACCATACCTCATACACACATTAGGATGAGAAAAGGTTAGAATCTGAGGACTATAGGTTAGGGTTAGAGAATTCCATCATGTAGGTCCATGAAAAATATGATCTTAGAAGAAAAAAGCACTGAGAAGCTCCCAAACTAAAAACCTCTAAAATCACTATTAAGAAAAGACCTGAAAAAACTCCTATAGGTACTACTGAAAGCAACAAAACAACAGCTGAGAGTTCTGGAAAAAACAAGGGCAAAGACATCCAAACCATTGATAAACCAAGTCAAGAAACTAGCAGCACTAGCATTATAGCTAATGCCCCTGAAAAAACAGTTTCAACCAATGTACATACTGAAAATCAGCAAGCTGATTGTGCTAACAAAATAGTGACCAACAAAACAAATCTAAACCTTTCAAAGAATCAATTTCCTTTCAATCTGGAGAGTGAAATTGCCAAAATCAAAATTTATGTCCCTCTCATTGAGTTGGTCAGCTAGGATGTATATAAATGTCAAATTTTGAAATCTTTAAAATTAGGAGAAAATAGTGACTCTGTTAAACTTGAATGATGATCAACCAGCTCTCTTGTTTGGCCCAAAAATTGAATGGAAATTTTAGGAAGGAGTAGTGCCTCCTTTCTATGTCAGTATAAATATCCGTGACAAAATCCTACATAATTCTATGCATGAATCAGGGGCTTCACACAACCTCATGCCAAAAGTGATCATGGAAAAATTAGGCATAGAGATAACTAGACCATATAAGGATTTATATTCTTTTGACTCTAGCAGAGTGAAGTGTTTGGGCCTGATCAAAGATCTCTGTGTAAATTTGACCCAAATCCCAGCCAAGTGCATGGTAATGGATGTTGTAGTGGTTGATGTACCTCCCAAATATGGCATTCTGCTATCAAGATCCTGGGGTGCTAAGATACAGGGTACAATGCAAATGGACATGACATATGCCACTATCCCTGTATTCAGCCAACTCAGAATACTACATAGGGAAGCACACATGAAATTTATGGTAAGCAACCCAGAGAAACCAGAAAATTCCCCTCTCTACTCTGTCCATATAGACCTATACTCTTTTATCCTTGATAATGATGAGTCTACAGATGAGAAAGAGCTAGAGAATAAAAATTTAAACAACAGAGTAGAGGCCACAAATCCAGACATAATGTAAGCTCTAGATATAGAATAAAACAAGGGAGAAACACTCGAATAGTTTGCAGAATTAGAAAATTAGAAACAAGACTGTAGAGAGCAGATTACCCATCAGCCTACAGACTTCAGGAAACAAGATGACAGTAAGGAAGAAATTGATAAAAAATATGCAAACAATCCCTTATGGAGCATGAGCTTTGATGGATCTTGCACTAGGAAGAGTGCAGGAGCTGGGGTATGGTTGCACAGTACTGAAAACAATTATGCTGAGAGTCATGCCTTCAAACTAAAATTCAAATGCACGAACAACATAGTAGAATATGAAGCTCTCCTCTTAGGACTACATCTATTGAAAAAACTAGGAGCTGAGATGATAGTTGTTCATGGAGACTTTTAATTGGTCATCAAACAAATAAATGTAGAATACACTGTAAAAAATCCTAGATTAAGGGCATATAGGAATGATGCCATAGATATTTTGAAGCCATTTGTGGAATATGAGCTGGTGTTTGTCCCCAAAAGTCAAAATATACTTGCCAACAGTTTAGCTTGTGCTGCTATTTCATGTCAAAGACCACTTAGTGACAAACAACTCATTGTTCAAAAAAAATATAGACCAACAGTACCAGATAATGAAAAATATTGGCAGGTATTTGAGGGTGATAAACAGATAGAGGATTTCTTGCTTTCTAGGAACAAATTTGAATTGCCAAATTCAAACTCTAAGTCCGATGAAAAATATCTGGATAAAGAACCCCATGATGAAGATAAACCATCCCCTATTGCAAAAGTAAACATGTTGACCATAGAATTTGAAAATCAAACAGAAGAATACAAGAACGCAGATAAACTAGACATAGAGGAACTACAGTCCAAAGACAAAGGTATACCCCAAGGTCTTGCCCCTCTAGACGACCTCTTTGATTTCAATTATGTGGCAAAGAAGCCCATTATAGAACCCACTGAATCTGATGTTGAAGAATGAAATATAGGTAGCAAGGACAAGCTGAAGATGATTAAATTATATAAAACCTTGCCAACTCATATCAAATAGAAATACATTGATTTATTTAAAGAGTTTGTTGATTTTTTTGTTTGGAGCTATGAGGACTTGAAGGCCTATCACACAGAGATCATCCAGCACAAGATCCCATTGAAAGAAAACCAAAAACCTTTCAAGCAGAAACTGCGTAGAATAAACCCTGTACAGTTACCTCTAGTAGAAAAAGAAATTAAGAAAATGTATAAGGCTGGAATCATAGTCCCTGCAAGGTTTTCAGACTGGGTATCTAACCTTGTGGCTGTAAGGAAAAAGACAGGAGAAATTAGGATATGTATCGATTTCAGAAACTTAAATAGAGCCTCACTAAAAGAAAATTACCCTTTACCCAAAATGGAACACATCCTGTAAAGGGTAGTTGGTTCTAAGAGGATTTCACTACTAGATGGATTTTTAGGATACACCCAGGTCTCAGTACTCCCAGAAGATCAACTTAAAACAACCTTCACCACTCCTTGGGGAACTTTCATGTATGTGAAAATTCCTTTTGGATTAATGAACGCTGGTGCCACTTTTAAAAGAGCCATGGGCATTGCATTCTCAGAAGAAATAGGGTACTTCATTGTAATTTATCTTGATGACATTACAGTATATTCCAAGACTAATGAAGAGCACCTTAAACATTTGAGAAAGGTTTTTGAGAAGTGTAGAAGCTTTGGGCTATCTTTTAATCCCGAAAAGATAATGTTTGGTCTCCAATAAGGTCAACTTCTTGGTCATATCATATCTAAAAAGGGGATTAAAATAGACCCAAAAAGGGTTGAGGGCGTATTACAGATCAGTCACCCTAGAAACATCAAGGAGTTGCAACCCTTCATTTGGAAGATTAATTTCTTGAGGAGGTCTATACCCAACCTAGTAGAACTCCTTAAAAACACGACAAACATGATAAAGAAATAAGTAAGAGTTAAATGGACCCTAGAAGCCAAAAAATCCTTTGAACTGGTAAAACTTGCACTCACCCAAGCTCCAATGCTCATCAACCCATATTTTACAAAGGATTTCCTCATTTTCTCATTTGCATCAGAACATACTGTGGCTACTGTCCTATTACAGAAAAATAACAAAGGACAAGAGCAGCCAATTGCATTTTTCGGCAAGGCATTAAGAGATGCACCTTTGAAATATAATATCATGGAAAAACAGGCCTATTCCTTGGCAAAAGCCTTGAAGGATTTCATGGTTTATATCTTACATTCTCATATTATTGCCTTTGTGCCTAATATAGTGGTAAAAGACATTTTGTCACAAGATCCAGATGGCAAAAGAGGAAAGTGGATTGCTGTGATACTAGAATATGATTTGGAAATCAAACCCATTAAGCTCATCAAGGGTCAAGGCTTAGTGCAATTAATGGTTGAATCTAATTTACAAGCCATTGAAATAAATATGGTAGATGCATTGGATGAACATGAAGGGTTACTAGCTCCCATGGTTGAAGAGCATTTCCAAAGCTCACCTTGGTATGCTGATATTTTGTATGTGCTTACCAATCTCAATGCCCCTCTTGATTTATCTAGGACAAAGGCAAGGTTTTTGAAGTTGAAAGATAGAAATTATTGCATTTTACATGAATGTTTATATTGGAAAAATGCCAATGGTTTATTGCTTAAATTTTTGCCTGAAGTTGATGCAGATAGGATCAAGCATGAGTTTCATGAAGGTGAATGTGGAGGCCATCTCTACTGGAAAACCACTGCCAATAAAATCCTTAGAGATGGTTATTATTGTCCCACCCTCTTCCAATATGTCCACAAGATGATAATTGCCTACCACAAATGCCAAATCTTTGAGGGAAAAAGAAGACTCCTTCCTCCACCTTTACAACCAGTCACTGTTGAAGCTCTTTTTCAACAGTGGGACCTAGACTTCATTGGGAAAGTCCAATATGCTTCATCTGCCCAACATATATGGATACTCACAGCCACTGACTATTTCACTAAATGGATAGAGGCCATCCCTTCTAGGAATGCCACAGACTCAGTTATCATAAAATTCCTTGAAGACCATATCCTATCTAGATTTGGTTGCCCTAGGAAAATTATTACTAACAATGCTGCTGCAATTGGTTCCAAAAATATGGTTGATTTTTTTCACAGATATTAGATTGCACATGGTCATTCCACTGCTTATTACCCTCAGGGTAATGGGCTAGCATAATCATCAAATAAGATTTTGGTGACAATCATCAAGAAGTTGCTTGAAGATAATGAAAAATCATGTCATAATAAGCTGGTTCATGCTTTATGGGCAGACAGGTTGAAAACAAAGAAATCCATTGGAATGTCTCCCTATTAGCTAGTTTATGGAGCAGATGTAGTTTTCCCTACCAGTTTAGAAGTACCAGTGACAAAATTGGTCCAATAAATACAGTCAGAGGAAGATAACATGATGAGGAGGATCAATCAAACCATACATCTCCAGCAGACAAGGGTAGAAGTCTACAATAGAGCTCAAAAAGGGCAAGAGAACATCAAAAAGTTGTTTGATAAAAGGACAAAGGCCTGTGATTTCAAAATAGGGGACAAGGTACTCAAATGGGACTCTAGGAGAGAGGATAAGGGTAAACATGGCAAGTTTGACAATTTGTGGCAGGGCTCTTACATCATTCAATCTGCCATTAGTCCCAATGCCCTTTTTCTACAAGAATTGGATGGTACAGATATGTTTGGGGTTCATGTCGATGGCAGGATGATCAAGCATTATTTCTGCTAAATTTCAATTTAAGTTTTCACTTCCATTGTAAATACCATTGCTCTATTTTGGTTTTGAAAAGAAAATATATATATATATATATATACAAAAAATAGAAAGGAAAGGTTCAGACAAGCTTAAATCTTAAACCTATGAAGTTCTAAAAAGAATGGCTCAAATTAGATCAAAACCTGAGCCAGAGAAAAGGGAAAGGATGGTTCTAACATGCTCAAAACTTGAACTAGAAAAGAAGAAAAGGACAACTCTAGCAGGATCAAAATCAGAGTTGGAATGAAGAAAGAAAGGTGACTCTAAAAAGCTCAAAATTTGAGTCACAAGAAGAAGGAAGGATGCTCTTAATTTTCAGAATTTCAAGCCTTCACAATTTTGTTTCAATTTTCTGCAAAGTTTCAGTTCATGTGCAGCCTGTCTTTATGCCATGCACCCACAACAAATTAGATAGTCTAATCCTGATTTGTCTGTATTTAAATTTATATTTTAGAATGTAGAGAATGAAATATGTCAAATAGTTTAATCCTGGCAGATATTAGTTTAGGTAGAGAATCTATGAGTCCAATTGTTTAATCTGGTCTCATGCAGGAATAACAGAATTAGATTAGTTTCCTTTCAATAAAAAATAATGATGAGGAAGGTCTGCAAGTCTAAATGAACCTTGAAGAAAAAATGTTAGGATAGTAGGATGGGTAGGTAGTTGTTTGGGGAAGTATTGCTGCTGATATATTGCTCTTGGCTTCTATAGCAGCTGAGCAAGAAAGAAAATATGTTCAAGTCCGAGGCTCTGGCTTACTTCCAAAGATTATATCTGAGATTCTTGACACCTTCAAGAAGATTCCATCCCCATGTGGAACCACTGTTAGCCACCTATAATAATTTTTCAAGGCAAACAGGTGGCTAAATTTGTCATCAAGCCTTCAAGATAAATTCCCTTGAGAATATATCATTCTTGAAGCCTTCATGTGTCTTCTATCCTTTATATAATCTTCACTGATGTTTCCATTAATCAACCCTGCTGTTTATAAAATAATTTTTTTTCAAAAGACCTATGAAACTCACCGTTTCACTCATTTTTATCCACTTTCATAAATATTTCTTTTCATCCTTTAACCGTCCATTTCCCTTAAAGACCTCAAAAATCCCTTTAAAACTATGAAAATCCCTTTTATAGGTTTAAAACACCCCTTTTTCCCCTTCTACTGAAAGCCAAAAAAGCCTTGAAAAACCTTCATTTTGGCCTAAAAACCCATTTTTTAGCCATTAAGGCATTAAGCCCCTGAGAGCTTAAACTTAGCCCCTGTTCTCCATAAAACCCAAGTGCTATAACCAGGCACTTAAAAAACTAAGCCCCCTCCATCACCACTGGTGGTCTCCATGTCTTCCTATAGAACCCCTCTCATGCCTTATTTCATAAGCCCCTTTTTCCTTTTTTATTTTCTCCATCAAACCCTCCCCGCCTTCGTATTTTCCTGATTTCCAACCATTTTTTTAAATAAATCGTGACCGTTGATCTTTGCAGATCAAAAATCATCGGACCTCTCCAATCCTTCAAGCCTTCATTCCTTCATTTTCCCGCTTTATATCTCAACCATCCATTCCTCGAGATCAACGGAAATCGCGCAAAATATCATCACTTCTTGTCTCCACATGCCTCTATTTTTCATTAGCCCGAGATCAATCTTGATCATCGATCAGATATGATCAACGGTCCATACTTAACTTTCCATTCACCCCGCGACAAAGAAAATCATGTCACCTACCTGGCCCACGGCTTGTTCCACCCGAACACCTTGCTGTCTATCGCATGTAATCCGCACCGTCTGATCTGACACTCCAGATCTGACGGTCGCTATCCAATATCGCAAAAAATTTGCGCCTAGATTTTAATGTTTAAATTTTTTGCAAAATGGGCAGTATTGGGAGGGACACGCATTAGATGTTGTATCGAATCGCATTCCATCCGCGCAAAACCGCCTCCCCTCCTTTCATTTTGCGAAAACCATTCCCGGTTTTCCGCCATACCGCTGCCCTCCTCAACGTCATTTTCACTTTTAAATCTCAGCCCTCGATCTCTATGATAAAATAGCTTGTGTTATATCACAACCCCATTCATTTTCCCTTCATCTATTCTCTCAAATGACTTCATCAAAATATCTCCACCGTATATCATCCTGATCTAACGGTCTACAACTCTCGTCGCACCCAAACCTCCATCAGACCTGGTTAGCTGCTCTGCCAGGTTTTTCTTCCCATTTTTCTACTAAAATCGCCATCCACACTGCTCCTCGCCCTCTGGATAACCTTCTACAAGCAGAATAACCAAATTCGTTGGATTTCCTAACATGTTTGCACTATGTTGCAGGTTTAATGGCGGTCCTTCCTAGCTTGTCCCACAGTCATGAAAAGTGACAGAAACACTCAGGGTGACGACCCTATGGCATAAGTAAATGCAAAGGGGGCTAGCAGGGATATGTTTCATGTCCCAAAAAACAGATCATGACCATTTTTCGCACGAGAAAACCCCTTAGACATCAAGAACGCCACTACAGAAATCAAAGTTAAAGATCAAAGGAATCAGTGCGGTACTTTGAAGATTTGATGCCTAATCCACAGCTACAAATAGAAGGTGGAGTTTCACAGACCATAAAGAGGATCAAGGAAGTTTAATAAAGCCTAAAACATATATTAAATACAAATCATTGATCGCAGTAGCGTAGAGGATATATCAGTAGGACATTCCTTTTACTGAAGAAAGGACCAAATTACTACAACCCATTCTCTATTCTTCGTCGAGCTCCAGAGTAGCTGCTATTCTGACAAAGGGTCCTAAAAACTGTCAATGCATTAGTTATAAAGCATGGAAGACCTGAAAGACAAGTCTTCACCTTACTTTTCTCAGAAGACAAAACAAAGTACCTACAGCCAGGAAGTACTTCAAGAACACACCCTAGAAGTAATTGTCAACCTGATAAGGACTTCTAAGTCGACTAAAGAGTAGTGAAAGTTAATGTATGAATTTAGAGTTTGTTTCTTATATGTTCTTGTTTGGTTCTGCTGAAAGAATAGGAGAATAAGGATATTTAGTGATTAGCCCTATCCCCTAACCTCCCTTTCCAACAGTTAGCCTTTCTAAGATCCCTTTGAGTTGAATGCCAAAAGTAGAGAAGGTTAAAATTCTTTCTCTGATCTTAGGCTTCACTCTGTGTTTGAACTTAAGTGTTTTCTACTGTTTGAAAGTAGTCAAGAGGATATCTAGACTTTTGTCTTTGGATTTAGCCTCATCAGGAGTTTTGATCATAGAGGTATAAGGTATGCCCTGTCCCTTGACTTACTTCGAAGTGGTCACCTTGGAAGGTTTTCCTTGTCATTCCCGTTCATTTCCTTATTGTTTCATTCCATACTATCATCTTAATAGATCCTCTATTTTAGATTAATAGCCCTTTGAAAGCCTTGGATATTTGAATTGCAAGTAAACCCTTTTATGACCCCATTGCCCAATGGACTTGTATTCTCTTTGAATTATCTCCCCATTGCTGAAAACCCTTCTCTACTCATTCCTTTACCTTGCATTGAAACCTTCTGTCAATATTCCCAACCAAACAAATAAAACAAAAACCCTTGTGCTCTATAACTAGCCTAATACCTTAAGTTGAGCATCAAAGATATACATTTCTTTACCGTTATAGAGAGATCCCTCTTTGGATCCAGGAGGGCTAGATTCTAAGATCCCAAAGTGGTTTGATGTTGTCTTGTCATTTGGTATTGCCAAATATGCCAAATCATAGGAACCACAACAGGGACCAAGGAAATATTATGCAGGTAGGAATCCAGCTAACATTATGGAATATTGTAGATATACTATGGGCATATATTACTTTTAATTAACGAAGTAAAATCTTGAGAAACTAGAATGCACTCAAGAGGAGGTTGATGATGTTCACGAGTACTTCAAGACTCGACATCAATCTCATACATGTGTGGATGAAATTCAGGGAGGTAGCTTCCTAGCCCTTGCTTTTAAATAAAATTTTGGGCAAATGGGGTGTGGTGCCTTAGTGCAAGAAGGACCATACCACCCTAAAAAACAAAGGGGCCTTAGGCAAATGTCCCACATGCATGGTGTAATATTCCAAATTTTGTGGAATTTTAATTTTTGACATTTGCACTTAGGAGATGAATAAAATGGGTAGGAGACCCATTAATTTTATCTATATGGAATAAAAATTCTCTTATCATGAATGAGGACCACTTTTGGAGTTTGATTTCACACCTCCATGTGTGAAAAGGGACTTTTGTAGGATGACTAGGTCAAGTTTGACAAAGTCAAATAGTGCAATGGTATGAGGTGGAGAGCACATTGTGGGACAACGCAGAGGAAGAGGTGGGAAGATTCCTTGAGAAGGAAAACCCTAATGAGTGGGACCCATGGAGAGGGAGCTCACAATTTTATAAGATGAGGGCAAGGAAACCATTGTTTCTCATGTTATGGATAATAGATTTTCAGGGTTGTCTAGACTTGGAGCATCTCCTTGTTGTTTAGCAGAGCTGCCGAGGGAATTACTGTTTATGATTTCCTCTCCTTCTTGAGATACCTCTTGAGGGATTGTAATTCATTATCCCCATATCTAGGCTTGAGGTCAAATAATTTCATTTAGCTACAACGCAGTCTCAATTTGTGGCTAGGTTGTGTTGCTGGGTGTTGCAGGGGAGAGTTCCACAACACCACTCCAGAGATTGATTTTTAGAGAAGGGAACCTCCATTTCATTGGGAGATCATTGAGAAGTGTTCTTGGGCATATTTTTAGATCTTGGCATCAGGCCAACATTTTCCACCTCACCTACAACGCAGTATCTCTCCTAGACTGCGTTATTCTCATGGTGTATTTGCAGTGAGGGACTGTAAGATTGATTGGAGGGGAAATATTTGGTGAAGGGATCAGCATTTCACTTTAGATATCCATTGGAGGAGGCTATTTAATATTGTAGATCATACTCAACCATCTCCTTCTATTTCTAGTTCTTGAGTTGCTGCTACTACCCAGCAACTCCGACATTTCTGCAGGAATGTCATTTTGCTTGTATTTCAACCAGTCCTTCTACAGGATTGATGTATTGTATTTTCAGGGGTTAAAATATTGCTCCCCCTTCTTATTTGAGCTATCCATTGTCATATGTATATATTCTTGACTTTTGTAGCAGTTCTCCCTCAAGGATTGCGCAGTCATAGCCTAGGGCTTATCTCATATAGCAGTGTTCTTCATATTTACCATGCATATAATGAGAGGCTTGTATTGTATCGATTGAATGACTGATTCCTCAATTTATTGCATCCATTTTACTGATGTAATCACATATGTTGGCTATTTACATCTTCTCATAAGAAATCTCAGGAAAATAACGCAGAGAATCCATTATATGCTCATACATGGTTGCAGCCCCCTTATTTGGGAAATTTCTGAAGGGAACTAGGTGTGGGAGGCTTGTCTCACCACCCCAGAAGGATTTATTGGGTCCCAAATCTTGGATTTAGGTATTAGGCACATTGGTCTAAGAGATCTAGGTCTTGGTATAAAATCCTGCTACCTCCATTTCTGGAAAATACGTTTTCCAGCCATGGATTTCTAGCTATTCCTAAAAAAAGATATTATAGTGGTATTGGAGCACCTTTCTTGGCTCATCCTGTGGCCTTCAAGCCCAAGAAAGAAGGAGAAGAATATGATGAAGAATATTAGCTTGATCTCATCTATTTTCAGAACAAAGAAGAGCCTCCCCATGGAGTAGAAGTAAAGAGAAGAAGAGGAAGGTCCATTCACTTCCTATTCTCAAAAAGAAAGCAAGCATGAGAGATGCTTGGATCATCAGGTTCTAGATCAATACCTGAGTGATTATAAGTCCCATTCTGCATCATTCAGGGGGGCTACAACGTTCCCAAAGTTTATTCAGTAAGAGGAGGAGAGAAGGCCCTATGGAAAAAGATAAATAAAAGGCAATAGGTTTCTATTGTCTACATTTGATGGGAACACTTTAGCTAGAGCTTGGGTGAAAATCCTAGAGGAAATTTTCTTGCTACATCCAGTGGTAGAGAAAGAAGTAGTGGATATTGTAGCAGTGCACATGGAGGATGAAGCCTCTGTTTGGTGGTTCAAACCCTTGGTCCATTCAAGGGTGATCTCTTTGGCAGAATTTACTCAAGGTTTAATCAAGACCTTTGATGGAGAAAGAAAAAAGGAGGAAGGACTCACACCACCATGGGAGGGGGATTGCAACAATGCTACTACAGCCTTGGAGGAGCATCCCTCTACATATATGGATGAGGCAGCCATTGCATTGGAGGAGACAACTACTGCAGCCACACAAGAAGATCCCAAGATCCACCAAGGTATGAGTGAAGTCCCACTTTTCATTTCAACAAACAAGAATGTGGAAACTCACTTGTAGAGGTCCAAGGATCTACACACTTTTCTATTTTAGAGCACCATGATTGCATTGCACTGTGCAATGGGTTCAAAGAGGAGATGGACCCTCATCCTCATGCACTATTGATGAGTCTCATTCGGCCTTTGAGGTTGGGATGTGAATCATTGGAGGATGGAACAAACCATGGCACCTTCATGATAAACAAGGAAACATATTCTGAACCGGAGGTTGAGACAGTTGTTACATAATTGGAGGAATTAGCAGCACTGTTAAAAATTGGTGGAGAGGAGATATTACCTCCATCACATTTTGGTTCTCATGGATCCAACATAGTCATGGGTGAGAGATATTTTCTAAGAGGTCTCCAAGGAGCTGCATTTCAAACTTCCATGAAATGCAAAGGGGAAGGTATGGCTTGGGAGAATGGTGATCCTCATGAGAGGGAAACCAATGGAGGAAAGAGGAGAAGACATCCACAAGGATTCGAGTAGGTGTGGATGAGGATAAAGAGGCTGATTTTCCACTTGCAAATATATAATACCGAGTAGCAAGAGGCGTGGCTGCATTGGCTCTTCTTGAAGGAGTTTGGCCATCACTTGGTGTATCCTCTTTTCAGGAGGATGGGAGTAGAGAAGAGGTGGAAGGATGTTTAGATCATTGAGAAGCAGATATTTTGGATACATTGTTCTGATATGGTATATATATCAGTCATGATACCTTCATCACATGAGTTACATGATGTGAGCATCAGGAGGCAGCAAGCACTTGGATTGCTTGAACTATCTTGGAGAGAGCACAAGCAGATTTGATCCCATATGATGTATGGTGTTGCAGGAGTAGAGGAGGGAACTCTCATAGTGCAAAGGGATTAATCCTTGGCTTGGACTGATCAGGAGGCATTTCCATCTTGGGAGAAGTTTCATATTTGCAGCAGCATCACCAGAGGTGTTCTTGACAAGGAGCATGTCAAGAGACAAAGATTGGCAAGGACAAAAGCCTTTTTGCATGAGCTCACAGCGTTGACACTTGGAAGCAAGGTCATATACATGGATCCATATATCATCTTACTTCCAGCCTATGTTAAGATCTTTGTGTTTACATTTTCTGATTTACATACTCTTATCATTATGTGGCAGTGCATGGCTCCTCAAAGGGGCAGCTTTTTCATTTTTCTCCATGAGCAAAGTTGGGCCAAACCATATGATGGAGACAGCCATATTTTATGTGGCCTTGGGAAAATTATTTATCATTACATGTATGTTCATAAAATTCATGTACTTGACCATGTATTAAGAAATATTTTTCCATGTAAAATTCTGAAGCAACAATTTGAAAAACCGCGTTGTTGCTACTTGGGAGACTGTTGGTGCCATCAAGAATCATGTAAAACCATCAGTAATTCCTCTATTTTGATTATGAGAATGTTTCCATTTGATGATATTTTCCATATTATTATTGGGAGCATGATAGGTGAATTGACACATGAGTTGAATGTGTCTTTGAGAGGAGATGATCCCCATAGTTTATGCATTGCATGTTCTAGTAGGAACATGATGAGAGACATGGCCACCACAGCCACCTATTTGCCTTGTTTTGAGGTGGGCAATGAGTTTGATGATGAAATCCATCCTTTTCATGTATATGAGCATATATTTGATTTTGTATTGCTGATTCACTCATCTATTTACTATTCAGTAGTAGAGGTGATATTTTCTGTACAATGCTTGCCATGTTATTTTCTGCAGTTGTGGTGGATGAGGTTGCATTGTAAACCTATTAGACATTGTTTGTACCTTGCTACACATGGTATAACTTATAGAAAACATTTCATTGGGTATTCTATGATGATTGTGTCCTACTCATGATGGATTGAATGTCTTGGGCCAGCCAGATTATCATTGATGGAGGAGAAATCCTTGGAGGGTTGCTCTTCATTTTTCCACTTGAGGGAAATAATTTTGCATCTCATGATCAACACACACTCTACACTTATCATAAGTGTAAAGGAGGAAATCATGGGGAAATCTATGAGGCTTTCCATATTCATATTTTCAGCCCAATTTCATTTCTGAGGCTCAAGGTGGAGGGAGATTTCTATGAGTTTCCATGTTGGGAGGCAACTTATGTTGTATGGATGATTTCTTGGGGATGGGAGATTCATATGGGGGTGATGAGTCCCATTATATGTCAGATCTCATGCCTCAAGGAGGCCCTTAGATAGCCCATTGTTTCCTTCATGGATATTTGTTACTACATGATAGTTATTTGGGGATGTTCACCAGAAGCTAGATTGCATATGTTGGAGGGACAACTTGGACACTTGATTGATGATGTAGCATCCTATTCTTGGAGAATTTTATCATGCATGGATGCTACAGGGAAATTAAGGTGAAATAAATTAGTCTATCCTTATACTTGCTTGACGACAAGCAATCTTTGAGAGGGGAGGACTGTAATATTCCAAATTTTTTGGAATATTAATTTTTGAAATTTTCACTTAGGAGATGAATGAAATGGGTAGGAGACCCATTCCTTTTATCTATATGGAATAAAAATCCTCTTATCATGAAGGAGGACCACTTTTGGAGTTTGATTTCACACCTCCATGTGTGAAAAGGGACTTTTACAGGATGACTAGGTCAAGTTTGACCAAGTCAAACAACGCAATGGTATGAGGTGGAGAGCACATTGTGGGACAGCGCAAAGGAAGAGGAGGTAAGATTCCTTGAGAAGGAAAAGCCTAATGAGTGGGACGCATGGAGAGGGAGCTCACAATCATATAAGAGGAGGGAAAGGAAACCATTTTTTCTCATGTTATGGATTATAGATTTTCAGGTCTGTCTAGACTTGGAGCATCTCCTTGTTGTTTAGAAGAGTTGCCGAGGGAATTCCTATTTAGGATTTCCTCTCCCTATTGAGATACCTCTTGATGGTTTTTACTTCAGTATCCCCATATTTAGGATTGAGGCAAAATCATTTAATTTAGCTACAGCGCAGTCTCCATTTGTGGCTGGGCTGTGTTGCTGGGTGTTGCAGGGGAGAGTTCCACAACACCACTCCGGAGATTGATTTTCGGAGGAGGGGACCTCCATTTCATTGGGAGATCATTGAGGAGTGTTCTTGGGCAGATTTATAGATCTTGGAATCAGGCCAACATTTTCCACCTCACCTATAGTGCAGTATCTCTCCTATACTACGTTATTCTCATGGTGTATTTGCAGTGAGGGATTGCAAAATTGATTGGAGGGGAAATCCTTAGTGAATGGACCAGCCTGTCAATTTAGAGATCCATTGGAGGAGGCTATTTCAGATTGTAGATCATATTCAGCCATCTCCTTCTATTTCTAGTTCTTGAGTTGCTGCTACTACCCAGCAACTTCGGCATTTCTGCATGAATGTCATTTTGCTTGTATTTCAGCCAGTCCTTCCAGAGGATTGATGTATTATATTTTCAAGGGTTTAGATCTTCCTCCCCCTTATTATTTTAGCTATCCATTGTCATATCTATATTTTCTTGACATTTTTCAGTAGTTCTCCCTCAAGGATTGCGCAGTCATAGCCTAGGACTTATCTCATATAGCAGTGTTCTTCATATTTACCATGCATATAATGAGAGGCTTGTATTGTATTGATTGAATGAATGATTCATCAATTTATTGCATCCATTTTACTGTTGTAATCACATATGTTTTCTATTTACATCTTCTCATAAGCAAGCTGAGGAAAATAACGCAGAGAATCCATTGTATGCTCATACATTGTTGCAGCCCCCTTATTTGGGCAATTTCTGAAGGGAACTAGGTGTTGGAGGCTTGTATCACCACCCCAGAAGGATTTCATGGGTACCAACTCTTGTATTTAGGTCTTAGACACATTGGTCTAAGGGATCCAGGTTGTGGTTTCTGTTAGCCACCTATAAAAATTTGTCATATCAAATGGTGGCTAAAATTTTTTTTGTAGCCTCCAAGAAACAATTTTATGGCCAAATTGTGAGTTCTTGAAGTCTTCTGATGATATTTATCCTTTAAGATAATATTCACTACTGTTTCCCTCATTAATCCAGAAAAAACTGCTATTAGCCAAAAGAAGACTGCTCAAAAATCCCATTTTCCCATCATTTTTACCCCTCCTTTCACTCACAAGTAAAATCCATTTTCATCCCCTTCTTTCTTCATAAAAATCCCTCCATAAGCGTCATTTAACCTTCAAATTCACTTCAAGACCCTTTTAAAACCATTTTTTCTCCTTCCATTTGGTTTTAAAAACTCCTTTTCCTTCTACCGGAACCCTCAATTTGCCTTAAAAACTCTGTTTTTAGGCCAAAAACACTCTTTTTTGCATATAAAATTCTTAAGCCCCTTTCAGCTTAGCCCTTAACCCTTTCTTCTCCATATAACCCAGAGCCACGACCAAGTGCTAAGGCCTAATTGAAAATCACAATCAAAGCTTTTTATTAACACCTTTTCCTTTGTTCTTCCAAAAATCTTCCGATGTGATGAGTTTTCTCCCCTAGACCTCAGATCCAATCTCCGCTGTAGATCTTTACAGATCGAACATCCATCACTAAAATTGCATCGTGCCTATAACCTCCCTCCATTACCTCTCTGATTGAGTATTGACCATCGATCTTACTCCCAAATCTGACGACCAACGCTTAATTGCATCGCGCAAAGTCTGAAGTGCCATCCTTTTGCCTCCTCCAATTTTGTGATCCCAGATCCAATCTTGACCATTCATTCCCATAGATCTGATGGATAAGACACAATATCACTCCAATCATAAGCCCATCACCCATTCCTGCCGATTCAATATTGGCTATTAATTCCCCTTCCAATCTGATGGTCAGAATCTAATCGCATCGCCCATTTTTTGTCTATCCACTAGGTCCCGAATCATTTTTCCGACACAATATTATTCATTTGTTGCATAGATCCAATGGAAAAAATCTATTCTGCCCATCCATCTAACCTTCTTCCCCTTTGAAACATTGGCGCTCCTACTTTTGATCCTGACCGTCCATTCTGAATATCTAATGGTCCACAATGAACTCGATGGCTCACCTTCGCCTTGTGCATCTTTCCACATCGTGCTTTCATTCCCATCATCAGATATCCTCACCTTCCATCTAATGGCTGAAGTGCATATCGCGTTATTTTAGTGTCTGGACTTTAATGTTTTAAAATTGCACGATATAAGAGGTTTTGAGAATCCACGTGGCGTGCCATGAGTGGAATCGTGTGATTTTTGTGAAAACCATTTACCACCGTCAGCGCCGCGTGAAAACTGCTGCCGGTTTTTTTCTTACCACCATCCACAGTGAACTTTCATGATTAATCTTAGCCATCTATTTCTCTAATCCAACGGCCTGGATTACATTTTCACCCCCAAGTCATTTCCTCCATTTATCCTCCATCTCCACCGTTCGTCTTTTTCATCTGACGGTCCGGACTTAATCTGACCGCCAATCACCCAACGACCTCCCAATGGACCCCATCAATTAATCTTGACCATTGGTTGATTTCATCCAACGATCATGATTTAATCTCGCGCCTAGAGCTGTCTTAACCTATTATTCACGGGTTTTTTCTTATTTTTGTTCGTTTTTTGCAGGTTATAAAGGTTTTTCCACTTTTTTTAAATAAAATAAAAGGCCATGGATGACAATCCACAGGCCTCTATCGAAGAAAAACAGGGAATCTGCAGGGTTCAAATCATGATCTTACCATGCCTCATGAACATTGGTAATGTTATAAAACCTCTGCGCGCTTGCCAAACAACAAATACAATGAAAAGAAAATAGACAAAGAGTATCAGTGTCACAGCATAAAATCAAAGTAGAAATCAAGGATTAAAGGATTTCTAACCCTATTTTTGGGGGATTAAGGTGTGAACTCAGCAAACCAAAGGCCTAATCCTAATATAAAGATAGTATAAAGACCAGAAAGGTAGATTAAGCCTAATTAGGCCTAAAACATAGAGCAAAGATAGATTAAAGGTGTTTTAGAATTAAACAAAGAAATCTATCAGTCCGAAAATCCTCCACCACCACACCAGAGGCTAATTGAATCCTCTCTAGCTACCAAGGTGCCACCTGCATCTCTCCATAAATTAGAGGAAGGGAGAGTTATTGCCTCAATCAATGATATTTTGTTTAAAGTAGCCAGAGTTATTGCTAACTCACCTCAAGAATTTTTAAAGTCAACAAAAACTGCCAAGCAGCCAAAAACTTAATAAAAATAAATTAATACATGGAAAATATCAAAAAAAATCTCCATTGAGCCCCTCAAGGGCCGAGAAGCATTAAATTGTATTTATTGAACTTAGAGATATTTTCTTTCATCCCACCTCCTCATTTCTTCTATAAATAATTTTGTAGAAGATAAGATAAAGGTTGGTTATTGGATTTCTGATGTAATAGTTGCTGTATCGAATCATTATTGAATGTAAATAAAATCTAAAGCTCTAAAGCTCTGTTAATTTATTGAAGAAGTTAGGCTGGGAAGAGAAGTTGTTGCTGTAATGAAACATTGGACTTGAAGAGTGTAACTGGATTTTCAATCAATATACAAGTTGGTTTTTGGGATCCTGGTCTATATCATTAGTGAAGTACCTCTTACTGTTATTTGTTTTCCTTTCATGTATGCCATTTGGTTCATCCTTCTCTGATAAAGAACAACAATTATAGAGCTAGGATTTACTATTAAAGGTACCCTACTCTTACTGATAAGCTTTATCTTTATGTTTTCTTCCAATTGTGTGTTTAAGAATGACTTAATTTAAGTGTGAACATATCAAGGAATGTTGGTTATTCCAAATCTTGATGTGCAAAGCTTGAAAGGAAGTTCTTGAATGATATTTTCAATACATGCTAAGTAGAGTTGAACTAGAAAAGTTTATGGTTTGCCCTGTCTTCTAGTTCTTTATCTAAATGTTGTTTTGAAGGTTTCCCTAAGAGTATGTTGAAAGCAGGCCTAGATTTTAATGCTTCTGACTTGATATTTAGCTGCACTTTGTTTTCTTATCTGTTTTCATCCCTTCTAAAAGTAGTCATGTGGATTACTGGATTTTTTGTATGATAAGTTAGCTTTAATACAAGCTTGTCCAAATAATTTTATGGTTAGCCCTGTCTTTGGTTGGTTTTAAACAGTTGCTTCAAAAGGCTTTTCTTTTTTGGAAAGTTAACAAATCCTCGTTGAAATTGTTGGCTTTTTCCACCTTCACAACACTTTACTGTTCCATTCCATCATTTAATCTAAATTATCTTCTAATATAGATGACTTGCCCCTTGGACCACTCTTGTAATTGTTGCACAATTAAACCCTTTTATGACTCCATTTCCCAATGGTTTTAAGTTGTTTCATGCTAATCCTATTTGTTGAATACTTCTCAATATACTTGCATCTTCACCTTTTGAACTCTTTCATTTTGTGATATTCCATCCAATCAAAGATCATGTCCCTACCCAACCAAAAACAAACAAACACCCTTGTTCCTCATACCTAGCCTAATATCACATTTCAAGCCTTAAAGATCAAATCTTTAAACACACTTATAGAGAGATCCCTCTCTAGATTCAAGAGGGCTAGATCCTAGAATCCCAAAGTGGTTCATATGTAGGCTTTGCAGTTTTTATTTTCCAATCTTGCAAATTACAGAGACCTAACAGTATCAAATCCTGCTGCCTCCATTTCTAGAAAATACTTTTTCCAGCCATGGATTGCTAGCTATTCCTAAAAAGGGATATTACACATGGATAGATAGATGCTTGGAATGTGGATACTTTGATAGAACATTGGAGTAACATCATAGACCGCATATTGCAGATGGAATGGATGACAACTTCATGGACCTGGATATGGCACATTGATGGAATTGGTGAGAGGATATCCCTTACTTTGGTGATGTTTGGAGGATGTTAATACTTGGCATTAAAGTGGCACATGGATTAGCATCATGGGTAGCATCTTGTGGTGAGGATGAAGCACACTTCATGGACTCGAACATGGCCCTTGGAATTTGGACAGATTCTTGATTGAGTTGACGATGTGACAAGAGCTAGAGAAAGCCTAATGGATGGCATGAGGATGTACATTCTTATGAGTAGGACGTACAGTTGGACTGGGCACCTAACTTGTTCGAATCATGAGGGCCAGCAATGCTAAGGAGGTGTGCTAGATGTTACAAACATATGGATGTTTGACTGAAAGATATGGTTATTAATATCTACTTGGGTTGAAGTATCTTGGTTATAGTTTCACATGGAGATCAACGCAGCATTGAGAAGGAATTTCGAAGGAAGACATGAACTCGACAATTTATGCACTATTTGGATGATTATAGAAAAGTTGGAGGCATGGAAAATATTGGAGATGTTAAAGTCATCAACACTTTGCAATGATAGTTGCGACGATATTGTACACATGGATACAACGATAGATCATGTAGCAACATTTTGGGACATAAGTTGCGCCAATATTTCACACATGGTTTTGTGATGATTGATCGCGTGTTGAGAGGATGATGTTGTCAAGGGATGACAATGCTTTGAAGTGATGGAGGATGTAAGGACCTAGCTTCATGAGGTGTGTTCGGGGTAACGGGCACACCCACTAGGAATTTGGATGGTGTTCGCGTGCCATGCAATGTTATAGGCGTATCGTCACACTATAACCGCATGGGTGTGGGCATGTAGTGATGGTCAAGCATGGGCGCATCATAGTGGTCATGTCGTACATAGACGACACTGTCGTTGGAAATGCAATGTTATAGCAAAAACATCACACCGTATCTAAGTTATAAAACTGAAATGTTGGGTGTTAGGCAACTAACGTGTGATAGCACGACCGACATTACACGCATTGCGGATAGTTGAATGGAGGGAGTTAGATGGTTCAACTCAGGTCCACCGAGTGAACCACAAACACAACATATGCATATTAATACATGTGGGTTAATTTTGGAGAATTTATCCATGGATCCAACAACAATTTCAGAGTCATCAAAGGCATTTGAGGGAAGGAGAAGCAGTGAAACATAGCCAAGGCTTCACCAACATCTCATTGGTGAAAGCCGTCACCAAGGCAGAAGGCGAGCTGAATGCGTTTGCGGACAGTAGCCGAGGGCGTGGGGGTGCAGTCATGAATGAGAACATCGGGCGAAGGTTGAGTCAGGCGGCAAGTGTAGGATCACATGCGGAACAGTGTCATAGGGTGTTAGCACTATAGGTCAGGTCGAGCAGGGCATTCGCAGTGGCCTGAATGTGACTTCATGAGGCATTCTGAAGTGACTGGTGAATTTATTTTGATGCAACAAAGTGTAGTAGGTGCATCTTAATGAGCCGAAGCTAACCCAATAGGTGGGAAGAAATTTGGACACATGGAGAGCTTGGGGAAAGGTCTAAACTCATAGGAAGAAGGTGACCCAAGTGACTCGACAGCACGACACTTGGGCAAAATTTTATAGCAATTTACCAAGGCTGAATTCAATGATGTAAATGACTATTTTGGCTATATTAGTGATTTTAAAGCTTTGTAAGCTTGGAAAAAAGGTAAAAATGCCTTGCCAAGGAGCAAAACCGATTTTTCTGGATTGGATTATATTTTATACACTATATGAAACCTAATATCAGATAGACTTATAATCAGGGAGTTTCCCCTCCCTTGAATGTTATGGGCTTCATGTGGATTTGATATTGATGTTTATGTTGTTTTAATTCCCCATCAAAACTCTTTGAAATTTTAAATAAAAAGGTGTTGAGTAAGGCGTCATTCACATACTTGAGTATTATGAAAAGAAAAATTATTGTGGTGTTGCACCTGTCTATAGCATTGTTGAAAGACTATCAAGGAATAAGGGCGTGATAGATGGTATTAGAGCAGCACCAAAAGTGCACCACGAAGTCATCCAATAACAATATTGAATTATTTGAAGCTCGTTCGAACTTGTTGTTGGATGACTTCTAAAATCCATCCACACACTTTATTAATATGCGTAGTGTTTGTGGTCATGGGTCACTCGGCAGACTCGAGCCGACCCATCCGATGCCCTCCGTTTAGCTGTCCGCAATTTGTGTAATGTCGACCACGCTGCCACACGTTGGCTGCCCAATGCCCAGCACGTAGATTTTTCAACTTGACTATGGTACGACGTTTAGGCTATAACGTCGCATTGCCAACGACACCACTGGATATGTGCGATGAGCCCACTATAACGTGCACCCGTGATCATGCTACATGCTCGTGCCCATGTGGTTACCGTGCAATGATATGCCCGTAACTTTGCATGGTGCCCAAACACCATCCAAATGCCCTGTGGGTGCGCCCATTACCCCGAACATGCCTCATGAAGCTGGGGCCTTACATCCTCCACCACTTCAAATATTTTCATGCCTTGAAAACATCATCCTCTCATTGCATGGTTAATCATCACAACTCCATGTGTGAAATATCATCGCAACTTGTGTCGCAAAATTTCACTGCACAATCTATCATCGCATCCATGTGCACAATATCGTCGCAAAGTGTAGGCAACTCCAACATTTCCTAATGTGTTCATTTCTCCAACTCTACTATAAATATGTGAATAGCATCTAGATTCAAACATGCTTGATCTGCTATCCTGCTCACGAAGTTTCTTCCGTAATGATGTGCCACTTGCAGCTTCTTCTGCAGTTTTGTGTCTTCCACACTCATAGCTGTTAGTTTAAAATGGTTTGAATCTCCTCCTCCTATGGTTGGGATACCAATGGGATGGTCATCATTCCCATCATAAATACACAACTTCCTCATGTGAGGAACCACCATAACATCGAATTCTTTGAATAATTCCATGCCGAACACAGAATCATAATAATTAATATTCATGATCATGAAGTTAACATCCCCATGCAAACTCCCTATTTCAATTGGTGTCTTTTCGAAAACTCCAATCACATAATCTGGTGGTGAATTCACTACTTTCAACTGAGCTTGGATTGGTTTGAACCTCAATCCAACTTTCCTGGCAGTATTTTCTCGAATGAAGTTATGTGTAGCACCATTTTCCACCATGGTACATTTTGTTCCCTTCTCAATATTCATGTTCACAAAATAAATGTTGTTCCTTTCGGGATCCCTCTTTGGGATAGCTTCATAAGCAACTGCTACACTCAAAACTTGCATGGTCCCAACTAAAGGTTCCTTATTCTTCTTTTCTTGTACTATCACGACTAACTTTGATCTTGAAGGAAAATTCTTCACCATATGTTCCTCAGCACAAATCCAACACTTCAAGGGATTCCTTGTCTTCAACTTTGCATGTGCATTGTTAGACTTGGTAGCTTCCTTCTTTGGTGCGTCATCCTTTTTCTCAAAAGGCTTTTTCTTCTTCTTTTCGGTCCCCTCATCATATGTTAAATAATTATTTCCATCATAGCAAAGGCTTCTTCCAATGTCTTGGGTGCTTTCCTTCTCACCTCATCTCGAGCCCTAGGTTTTAACCCAATAGTAAAGGTGAATACTTTGTCCCTATCGATCATGTCAGGTAGCTCTAGACTAGCACTATGATATTCACTTAGATATTGTTGGAGACTCCATGTCTGCTTAATATATTTTTAATAGATATCACATCCTAGGTTTCATCTTGTGGAGTAAAGTGAACCTGCAAAGCCTCTTTTAGTTCCTTCCAAGTTGTGATGTTAGATCCTGCACCTTGTGCCATCTGATCAAGTTTCCTTCCCCACCACATATTAGCATCTCCTGTAAGGAATTGTGCCACAATATTCACCTTAGCATCCTCATGATGAATGGCTAACTGGTCCAAGTATTGTTCCATATCTCATAAGAATTTTCCATTATTTTTCGTATTCCTTGTTCCATCATATGAATCTGGTTATTTCACCTTAACGTGGGTAGATTCCCTAGATGATCCTTGTTCAATGGCCCTCTTCAATAAGACCACTTCACATTCCAAATCTATGACCTTTGTAAGAGCTTTGGTAGGCTCATCCACAACTTGGTCTTTATATTGGTCCATGTCTTTAAGTTTCTTCAAAGTTTCACCAAGCTACCATTCTATGTACATTGAACGTGTTGCCACTATTTCAAGCTAAGATTTCCATTTTTTTATTCTTCTTTCAATGTCATGTTCCTTTCCCAAAGGTATTCATGATCTTCCCTAAGGTCCATGAACATACTTTCAAGTCTCTCCATGTTCTCAACGACCTTCTCAAAGAAGTCATATTGAGAAATTACTTGGGTCTCCTCAATTACTTCAGGTTCTTCCACAACACCTTCCATTTGTCTTGCTTGCGAGTGAGTCAAGACCATGTACAAACCATGTGCAACTGTAGTCCTAAAATAGCTTCTGTCAAAAACCCTAATAATATAAAAACAACTTCAACACCACCTGCAACCCTGCAACTATGCTCCTGCTTCAACATAAAAGCCCCAAAATATGGTAGCTCTGATACCAACTGTCACACCCTTATACCTTTGGTAGTATTTCAACCATGCTATAGATGGGGTGGGGCACTACCGTAATTTTTCTTTTCGTAATACTCAAGTATGTAGACTATGCCTTTACCAACACTTGTTAAATTATTTATGAAAATATTATTTCAATATGCGGAAAACATAAACGTCATCATTATATCCACAGTGTATGCCCATACATACAAGGGAGGGAAAACTCCCCGTTAATAATGAGTCCACCCAATAATATGTTTCATAAAGTATAAAAATACAATATAAGTTCCAATCTAGCAAAAGACCTCCTTTGCTCCTTGGCAAAGCAAGTTAGCCTTTTGACCAAGCCCCAAGACTTGCCAATCATCAAACTAGTCCACAAAGATCATTTACAACATCATATTGCACCTTGGGAATTTTCTGCATAAATATGCCAAAGTGTCATGCTGTCGGGTCACTCGACTCACTCAGGTCAGCTTCTCCCTATGAGTTCAGACCTTCCCATGAGCTCTCCCTGTGTCCAATATGCTTCCCATCTATATGGTTAGCTTCAAACAGTCAATACGCACCTGTTGCAACTTTCCACATTCACTTATGACTCTAGGTCGCTTCAGAATGAGTCCTAAACACACATTCACACTCTTTTGGACACCATGCCGGACTCGACTTGCACTACGAATGCCCTACAATACTATTCCGCATGTCCTGCATGCTTTCGCCTGACTTGACTAGCTCCTTGCACTCTCCCCGACCTGACCTGTAGTTGTAGACACCCTACGACATTGTTCCAGACATCCTGCACTCTCATTACCCGTCTCGACCCGTGCCCTCGCCTTGCGTTCACCATGTCTTTCCACTGAAGAGTTGTTGGCAACTTGTGGTGATACTTCAATGTCTTGCTCGAATGATTTGAAGCTCATTCAATCTTGTTTTTGGATGACTTCTCCAATCCATCTGCATGCTCTATTAACACTCATAGTGTTTCTGGTCATGGGTCACTTGGCGGACCCAAGATGACCATCCGATGCCCTCCGTTCAGCTATCCGTAATTCATGTAATGTCAGTTGCGCTCCCATATGTCGGCCTCCTAATGCCCAACACATCATTTTTTCAACTTGGATACGGTGCAAAGTTTTGGCTATAACGTCATATTGACAAGGGCACCACCGGCGATGTGCGACGCACCCACTATAAAGTGCACGCATTCTCACCCATTGCTGCACTCCCGCGCCGATGCGGTTATGGTGCAAAAATATGCTCGTAACATCGCATGGTGCCCGAACACCATCCAAAGGGCCAGTGGGCACGCCCGTTATCCTGAATGCGTCTCATGAGGTTGCAGCCTTACACGACCTGACCTACGGACGCCCTTCAATACATTTCAACACGCAAATCTAGCACATTTCCCGACTCGACTAGCGCCCTGCGTTCTGTTCATGACTGAAGCTTCCACCAATGATCTGTTGGTGAAGCTCGGTTCTTCTCCAATGATTCTACACTTGAATGCCTTGAACGCTCTTCGAAATTTGATTCTTAGATGGTTTGAATAAGTCATCCGCATGCCATATTTATACACATGTGCATGTAAGGTGTGGGTCACTCGACGAACCCGAGCCGACCCACCCGTTCATCATTTTTTCATTACGATTATGTTGTGTCGTTGATTCCCCCACTCCAATACGTCAGCCACCCTTCCCGATTATGATGTTAAGTTTCCTTATGAACGTTGCACGACCAATAACCCATTAGCTACGATGCGATGATACTTCTACTAAATGTTTCTTGGTGACCATGTGTTTCCAACATCATCACACAATCAAGCCTTTACGGTTACGGTGCGACGATACACTTGTAATGATGCAAGGTGCCTAAAATCCTTCCAACCACTCCGTGTGCACGCCCATTATCCTGAACGCGTCGCATGAAGCAAGGAACTACATTATCCCACACTTCAAGCAAGACTATCATCCATGATAGTGTTATCATCATCGTTGGACAATCTATCGTTGCAATCCATGTGCGAAATATCATCACAAATTTTGTCGCAAAATATCGTCGCAAACTATAGCTAGTCCAACATGTCCAACAATGTTCATGCTACCCACCTTTGTTTTACCATCAGTGCATAAACCATCAAGTTCCATGTCTAACATGTCGGTGAAATATCTTCTCAATCTATGATCATCAACACATCTGCCATAGTTACCACATGTTGTACCATAGTGGGAATTCAATCTCCTTATCAAGGCTTCATGCTGCTACAACATATACCGTGTCAACCCATCACATATTATCAATGTCGTGTGAATGTCTGCATCAATTTCTCCAACCAACTAAACATAACAAAGCTGCCATGTATCTAGTATAACTCCACATATTTTCGACCCCCATAACTTGAACTAGTTGGGTGATCAATCCAACCATATGTTCTCATCATGAGAATGCACATCCTCGTACCATGCGTTAATTTTTCCTTCTGCAATCTATCACCTCCATCAACTCAATCAAGAACCGATCTCATTTAGTGAAAATATGTCATGTTTGGGTCCATGAAGTGATCTCCATCTCATCCACAACATGTTTTCCATGATGCTAATCCATGTGCTACATATATGCCAAGTAGTCACATCCTCCAAGCATCACCAAAGTAAGAGGTATCCCTCTCATTCAATCAATCAAAGTGCCATATCTAGGTCCATGAAGTGATGTTAATCTAATCTACACTATACATCCATCAAGTAAAAATTGTGGCTCAACCCATGCCAAAGTGTATATCACCAAGGAATCTCTATCGTGGCATCTCCATAAAACTCCAAAGTGTCCTCACTTGATCATCCACATCAAGTGACTCCTCCCAAAAAAACCCCATAAATGTGATCAAAGGTATGCATACCATAACGCATTAAAACTAGGATAAGTCCTAACCTCAGATCCTGAATGAAATATAAATTTCAAGATCATCATTGTATGAAGCCGCTAATGAATGCAACTCATCATGAACTCCCATTCCTCATAATATCCAAAGTGTTGGCAAGCCTACTTGAATTGGCCATGTGTGCCATCACAAGTTCTCACCCTGAAAATCATATGAATGCTTTCATAGGCTATTCATCCAATCAATGTCTTAGTTGCTCATTATGAACAACATACCATCAGTCCATCTATAAAATATCTCCAAGTAGTCCATGTCCATGACTTTCGCTTCCCATGTCTTCATATAAGTGAACTCAACTCAACTCTCATCATCATCATGTAGACGTAAAGTTCCCTCGGTCACTTCTACCATCATCCATCATCATGAGTACCTCCTTAAAGGATTCTCCCCCACTAGAAGTCCACCAAGAGATCCTTCTTGGTTGTAGGCCATGAATAATTCTACTCCCCCAATGTGCCCTACCACCAGGGTAGTCTATAGGTAATGCCGGGCACTAGCCATTCCATGTGGCTAAGCATGACCCTTTCCATCACAAAGGTAATCAAGTTACACCCTTGTATAGGGAATTTGAATCATCTAGAGTACGTGTTAGTCATCCATAATTTTCACTATCTGAAGATGACTAAGTATCGGTTCTAGATTTCTAGAAACAAAGTTCATGAACATTGTGAGTTCTAGAAATTTCATTACCTTCATTATCCTTAAGATAATCTTTTCACTATTTCATCATTCCATCATGTCAATGCTCAACTCACCCATCCTAGAAGACCCATGATGGGCTCATGCCACTTAGTTTGTCTTTTTTGTGTCACCTTTAACCTGAGCCCTCTATTTTGTTTTGCCTAATTCCTCCATTGTCCATCTAGGGCTTTTAAAGGCATTTTCTCTTGGTTTCATGACCTCGATGGTTAAAAATCAACAAGTCTTGTATATTGATGCTCTTACAACTCCTCCTATCCTTAATATACCTTCATAAACACTCCCCATTACTCCTATCCCTCAAACTCATCATTTTTCTACCAAAACCTAGTCTATGGCCGCAATTTGATACCTTTTAAGACTAGACCTATGTTTTTCCCTTTTGGACCCCTTCCCCTCACTCAATCCTTTAAATTCCACTTTCTCATACTCCCTAACATCTATCCCTATCCCCAAAATGTCCCCAAGAACCCCTTCATTCCATTCCCTCTACAAGGTAGTCCTAAATCCCCTACACCAAACCTTATTTTCCTCTTCCAACTAAGCTAGGGTTTGCTATGTAAAACAGGCATAAGAGAAGAAGATCCATATGGTAGGTCATATCAGAAATCATGAAGCCATTCCAACTCATAAACATCATGCCTCCATCATTTTCCAAGAATTCATTCCGAGGGCCAAGTCATTTGCGACACCTAGCGCCAGTTTTGCTTAAAAATATATTTCTAGACAAAAAGAGATGAATTTGGCAAAAGTGAGAGATTTTTTTTCCATCATATGGCCAAGAATAAAAACTTCCTTCAGTGTTTACATAGGTATCATGGTTTTGGAGAAATGTCAAAATTATAGGTGTTGCAGGAGAATTTCTGCACTGCCGGCGTGACCTTGATAAAATCCATTTTTCTTATAGATGAAGCATCCAAATGACTTGATTTATTAGTGCAATGACAACTACACTTGAATATCTTTCCAATGAGCTATCATGAGCTATATTCGGAGTTGCGGACGGCCTCCAATGGTTATCTGCATCAACACTCTTCATTTATGCATCATCACTCATCACTTTTTGACCATTCATGGTAAAATCAACTTTTTAGAAGGAAAATCAGCTTCAAAAAGGAAAAACATGGTATATTGGGAAAGTAGACATGTTAATATTTCTAACGAGCTATCAAGGGCCCGATTATGACATTGGGAAGGCCTCCAAATTCCCTCTGCAAAATGGTGTTGCGCTCCTAGGAGGTGGTGTTGTGCCCCTAGAAAGCTTTTCCCATATAAATTAGACATGGCACTGTGCTCCTAGGAAATGGTGTTGCGCCCTTGGCCAGGAGGTCTTCTTAAGCAAAGTAACCCCTCAGACCACTTTAGAGCCCTTTCAATTTTCCTCCAAGGTTTTCTAAAGCTCTGATATATGTGAAATAAAATGAAAAGAAGATGAAGCTTATCATTGTCCAAAGAACATCAAATAATTCCAAAGATTATCCTCTTGACCAAGTAGCAAGCCTGCAAAGGAGAAATTTACCATGGACAAGAATTTCTATAGGAATATTTTGTAAATGGTCAATAGCATAACAGAGTCAAAGAAGGAGGCCTAAAAGCTCATAAAGGCATCCACAACTGGTAAATTGATACAAAAAGTTGAATTCTACAGGGAAGATCATGATCCCATGATAAAATGTGGTGAAATGCTCCCCATCAAAAGGTCTGTGCAGAATCTAAAAAGACAATCACACATAAGCAACACTGCACATCAGTGAAAGAGATCATTAAAAGGTTAAATTTTCCTTGAGCATGAAGCTCGAAGAGGGACAGCTACCCTTAACTCGCATTCTTACAAAAAGGACCAAAAATCTATCAGATAAGAATAGGAGGTAAGATAGGTAAGAAGGACTAGCACAACAAAACACTGACAACCTAGAAGAAAGTAGTAGGTGCGTGTTTATTGGGAATTAAAAATGTATGAATAATTCTACCAAGAAATGGAGCAACACTTGGGTTTTAAAGGATAAAGAACTCCTCAAACACTCTAAATGATCATTGAAGGCTTTTAGGCATGAGTGATGAGTTTAAATAAGTGTCTCTTTGAGATATTTGAAGGAAAACTTATTTGTTTTTCTGAACATCCCTAAAAGGTTCAGAATTTGGGAAATTGGACAGGTTGGTCATAGACAATGACAAAGAAACCTCCTTCATCGACAGCAGATGGTTTCAAGAGTTTTCCAACTATATTTTAAGTTTGGAAAACAAGCATCAACTCCACTACATCAAGGGTAAGATCAGTATTCTAAAAATATCTAGGGAGATAGATTATGGGCACTATATGCCACTTCACTGAAGGAGATAAAACACCACCTCAAAAATATGTTTTCTCACAAAAAAACAGTCAAGGGAATATTCAAAATATATAAAGGAGGAAAACATGATTTCTAAATAACCCTAACAAATGATTCTGACCTGCAAAGGATGATCACGGATCTAATCAATTGACCAAGTGCAAAAGAGACAGTGGTTATAAAACTGAAGAAGACAGTCAGAGGCATTTCCAAATAGAAAGGTGCAAAAGAAAACTTTAGAAAGGGGATTTTTAAAATAAATTATTTCAAAAAAAGGGTATAAAGAATTACAGACTCCCTTTTCCCACTCAATTCGATCATTTGCCAAACACAGTGAATTTTTTCAGTTTCCGCATGCATCCTTGGGCAAAAAATTCTTGGTGCTGCGCTCCTGTAGGAATACACTGCACATCTGTAGCTTACCTCAGTGTAATTTTTTTCTGAGTGTTGTGCGCCTGTAGGTGGGCGCTGTGATATTTTAGGCTTGCCTAGCATGTAGAGTGACAGCCCAAGCTACATGCAACCTTGCCCAAGGGCTTTGCACTCCTACCATAGTAGGCAACTGCCCGATGCAGCGTGAAAAACTACCCATGGTGCTACGCTCTGGCCATTTTCCAAACACTGCATGACTCTACGTTCAGTGACACGAGCCGCCCAGGCACCCAGGTGCTATGCTCCTGCAACGGTTTTCACCGCTTCTCCTAGACACTGCACTCATACCACAAATGCACAGCACTTCACAAAAAGACAGTCAGCATCGCCTGACTTGCCCATTTCTATGAAGGAAATTTTAAAAAGGTATTTTGACTGTTATCACTTCTTCGTGATTTTATAAAGGTTAAGGGTGACAAGAAAATTCAAAACTTATGTCAAGGGAAGCATGGAGAAAACTTGTAAAGAAAACCTAACCTACTCTCTGCTAGTCTCCTAAGCTTGTTACAAAACTCAGCATCTCCTTAACCCTCTTTACACATTATTTCACTAGAAAATATCATTTCTATTTAAATATTTTGAGGAAGGGGTGAAGAAAGACACAATGTACGAAGAAGGGAGTGTTGACCTAAATGAGCCAACTCAAAGACCAAAAAAGCAGCTTCATCTTCTTCACATCAATCATTCCCTCAAACAGACCCTCCTCATTTTCTTTCCCCTGAGAAATATGAACATGAAGAAAGTACTGATGATATTGAAGGTGCCCAAAGCAGTGGTGATCATGAAGAAAAAAATAAGGGAGAGAGTGATGATCATGAAGAAAACAGTGATGGAAAGAATGATGAAGATGAAGAAATAAGTGAAGGAGAAGAAGATGCCAAAGAGGGAGATGGCCAAGAAGAGAAAAATGAAGGCAGTAACAAGGATGAGTATGTGGATGAAGAATAAAATAGAGGTAAAAATAGTGATGCCAGTGATGAGCAAAGACATCAAGACAGTGGGTCTCATGGTGAAAAGGGTGACTCTAAAGCCACACAATCAGAGGCAGCTTTTCAAGAAGAAGACAGTGAGCGAGAAAATAGAGTTCAAACCATTGAGTCCCATGATGAGCTACAAAAAGACTAAAATAGTAAGCCTAGTGCCAGTCAACAAAAAAATGACAGTCAAGGAAACAAAGTAGACAATTAATAAAGCGACATCGAAAATACAGATGACAGTGGAGAGGAGGCGTATGAAAGCAGAAAATAGGACAAAGAAGCCAGTGACCCTTCCAAGAGTGAAAATAGTGATACAAAGGTTTATTTAGACAGTGAAAACAATGCGTCAAATAATGAATAAGAGGACATTCATGAAGACAAAAATGTACCAAGAAACTATCAAGGCACCTCTTACATTGCAAAGGAGAAATACTGGGCACTATGAATGAAGAAACCACTTTGCAAGGAAAAAAACTCAAAACTACCCAAAATGAGGGCCCGGCACCAAATTATGAAAAATACCAAGTTAGCCTTGTTATTTTGGCCCAATTTTCTATACAGGTCTTTAAGGACCCTTGAAACACCTACCTACCAAATTTGAGCAAAACTGAACAAGTTTTTGTTTTTTGCAAATTTTTGAGCTTAGGAACGCAACACCCCCTGTGTTGCGCTTTTTCCTAGGGAATATTTAGAGGGAGAATCTTAAATTTTTGGATTCCCCATCATGAGAGGAGTATGATCACCAAATTTCATCTTAGTTGTAGTTGTTTTGATCCCCCAAAAGGGTCAAAAACACTCATTTTTTCACCTTTTTGCCCTCTTTTTTGAGCAGGTGCTGTGCTCCTGGAAGCCTTGGATTTTTCCACTTTTTGGGAAATTTTCAGAGGTCAAAATGAGGAAAAAAAGGTATATTTGGAAATTATACTTCGACATATTTCCAACAGGCCATCATGGATCCTTTTCTGACATCGGGAAGGCCTCCAAAACTCTGTTGCGAAAAGACATTTTTTCGTGCTGCGCTCCTGGAAAATTTTCAAGTTTTTGAGACAGTATGTTGTGTTCCTGTGTGTAACTGAGAAAATTTGCATTAGGAAAGTTTCATCATGTATGTCAGAGTCTAAAAGTCAATATTTTTTCTATTTTAGTCTGGAAAAGATATTTTGGAAGATATTTTGTGCCTTGGACCTTATAGGGCCTCAAGGACAAGTTAGGATATTTGTTTTTGGCCAATAGGCTTCTAGATGCTCTATTAGGCTCTCCTCTTATTATTTGTTATATAAGGCATGATTATGTATTGTAAATCATTGGGACTTGATGTGTTATATAGAAATACATGGTTTATGAGCTTGGAGAAGATATTTTGTTTTATGAAGTGAATGAATGGCTTGTGTGGCTTGATGTTGGAGAAGCTTGCTTGCAGGATTCCATAGCTTGGTGAATGTGATGTTTTTCTAACTTTTTAGTGTTTTCTTGTCCTCATTTTGTGTCAGTATGCTTTCTTGCTATAGATCAGAAAAATATAGGTTGAGATATGCTCATGGAAGCACCTCAAACCTCCTGTTTTCTATAGTTTTGATGTTTTCTTCTTTTAGTCATCTTAAGGAATTCGTTATTGCTCCTTAGGCCCACTAAAAATTCTTCTTTGTTTCTTGAATGATTAGTATTTTAGCTTATAAATATGACTCATGGCAAGCCCTTCTTATTTAAAGTTTTCAAAAACTTATTGTGAAGCTTTCCTATGGAATGTTTCTTGATTAGGTTAATGCAAACAGGTCTTGTTTCGATCTTGCCCTTTACCCATGCTCATAAATTTTTTTAAGAGTTCCCGATAGTTTGATATATGATTTTTAGGAGTTCCCTCTCCATATATTGAATTTTTTGTTTATCTTATGTGTTTTCTCAAAAAGTTGAAGTGGATTTCTAAAGTTAGGAGTTCTAATGCTTCTATGTACCACTGGATTGTTCATCTTGTATGTTTATCAGTTGGAGTATTGTTCATAGAGATTAATGGTTTTCCATACCTCATGATTTATTGCCTCAAATTATAGATGTATAATACCTCTCAGTTTTTTTCACCAAACTTAATGTTCACCTCATACATCACCTAAAGGATCCATTAACCTTACTAAATCGATACTGCAACACACTCTGCTTCATCATTTAGACACCATAGACTTCATCTGACCCCATAGCCCTATTGATTTGATATTATCTCATTCCACCTATCCTACTTAATCATCTTACCCCAACCCAAAACAAACAAACAAATTGTACTTAAACAACTAGCCCAAAATCAATCATCCGAAGCGAACAAGTTCACATCCTTCGCACAATAGAGAGAGCCATCTCTGAGTCCAGGAAGGCTAGGTCCTAGGACTCCAAAGACTGGTCTCATGTTACCCTGTTATTTGGTTAGCCAATCTTCCAATTCACAGGACACTAACATAATGGTGATCACGATGGGACTCTGAGTAAGAAATAAACTTAGACTTCCCTAAACCTTTTAGAAACCCTTAAGAAAAATATCTTGTGGATTTATCCCACCACTCACTAACATAATGGAAATCACGGCGGGACCTAAGTATATAGTTTCCTGAATAACTCCTAAAACTCATTAGATCCTCAGCTTGATAAATAGGGATTCCAATGAATCTGCCACCTCATCCCCATTACTAACATAATGGTGATCACGGTTGCAATCTGAGTAAGAAACAAACTTAGACTTCCTTAAACCTTTTATCCCACCGCTCACATAATGACGATCACGGTGGGACCTGAGAATATAGTTGTATGACTACCTCTTAAAACTCATTAGATCCTCAGCTTGATAAAAATGGAATCTAATGAATATTCCACCTCATCCCCATTACTAACATAATGGAGATCATGGTGGCACTCTGAGTAAGAAACAAACTTAGACTTCCCTAAACCTTTTAGAAGCCCTTAAGAAAACTATCTTGTGGATTTATCCCACCGCTCACTAACATAATGGTGATCACGGTGGGACCTTGAGTCAAAATAATCCTCGGTATCCCTTAGGACCTCTCAAATCTCAGTCAAATAATAGAAAAATTAAACTGTTATCCAAAGAGTAGAATCTGGTTATTTCACCATCCTAGCAAAATGATGACTCAACTGCAGAAAACTCATACAAACCTTAGGGTTACATAAAGGAAACTCATAAAACCCCAAAAACATCCTTAGATTGGTTTTTTTCAGTATTGGTGGTGGACCATAGACACATATCTTCAAAAAAACTGAAAACATCCACTTGGCGACTCCACTAGCCTCCAGTAGGCCTACTACATTCTTATAGACCCCCCTATGAATGCATTGAGCAATCCCAATCATGCTGATGGTGGAAATAAAAGTTCAAATATTCCACCTGGCAACTCCACAACCCTCAATAGACCAAAATAATCCACTGGTATAGAACTCTAGGCTGGTTGAAAAGATAGTGACCCTTTCTAATTTACAACATGGATCCAAGGATACAAAGAAGATATTCTCCAATGAGTAGGGATCATATCCCTAGATTCCCACACAAAATTCCTGAAATAAATTGGATGAAAAACCTACCTATCTTTCAAGATGAAAAGGTTGATGACCACTTGTTACACCTGATCAAATTTCATATACACATATGGAGGTTAAAGGTTGAATGGCACGAGGACTGCCTCATGAAAATGTTTATGGTAACATTAGAAGGTAAGGCAAGAAATTCGTGTGAATGGCTAGAACCTGGCATCTTGTTTTAATTAAAGGATTTCCACAAGATATTTCATAAGTACTATATAAGGTATTGTCCACCTCTATCATTAGCTGAAAACTGTTGTGATCAATCTCAGGACATCATAAAATACCTTTTAGATAGTGATGAAAATTTAGGAAATTTGCATCCTGAAGATATCTTAGCATCAATCCATGAATTTCATTCTCAAAATAACTATCATAACAACCCAGAGGAGTTAGTTGAGGATGAAATCAATTAAGAAATAGAAGGAAATCCACAAGATCTCTTTGAAAGCACAAGTAATGATTTATCATCCCTTCTAAGTGAGGCTCAAGAAGACATTCAACCTCAAAACGAACCTTTACAAGAGAAAGAGAATTGTTGTAGTATTATCCAGAGGAAGAGAAAAATGCCTCCTCCTTTAACTAAAGAGGAAATAAATCAGATGATAAACACACAGCCAACCTCTAAAATTTGATACGAATTTTTTTTAAATGTTCCTCCTACTAATGCCATCTACCATAAATCAGAAAGTAAACTTGTAGATCAGTTAAAAGAAGAACAAACTGGTAACCCAATATGTTTGATTAGTGAAATTATTTATGTTGATGATTCTCCAAATTTTGATAAATCTGATGATGATGATGTTCTCCAAACAAAAGATAACCTTGCAAAGCCATCAACAGCTGATTTGTGGGATGAAGTTCACTATCATCAAATTGAAAGCAGAAATTAGCTAGGACAGGTCACCTATGACACTTATGAGGAAAGCCTTGAAAATTTAGAAGTAAGCGAAGAGTCTCTGACTCTTTTCTCTACTTCATTTCAGTCCGTCAGAAATAGTTTTCATGTGATTGGAAATCAGCAGTCTTTCAGTTTTGATGATGAGGTTGGGAAAGCTAATGAGTTTATTGAACCAGTTGTCAATAAGAAGCCTTCTCTTGAAATGGTTGAGGAAATCATTTATGACATATAACTTTCCTTAGCTCCAGATGAGCAGTCACCAAGTCCCATTGAATTTATAGTTGCAGATGAAGGCTTGGAAGTTGATAATTGTAGGAGAGTTGTTCAATTGCCTTCTCGAGAGTATTTAATACCAAAGAGTACAACTTCTCATCAACATGATGACTTTCACGCAGATTTCAGCCCACTCAATCAGAACATATGAAGTATTTTAGAATACAACATTGCAATCTATGATGAGTCTACCATTTCAGATGATCATGAGGAAGAGGAAGAGTTTCCTTCCCAAAAGAGTCCTAAGCTAATTCAAGTGGAGGAAGAAGAAGTCCTGGGTCAAGCTTATTTTCTAAATCTCCATGTATTGTTTCATGATCCCTTTGCTAATTTGTTAGATACTTTTGAAGAGGGAGTAAAAAATGTCAAGAGAAGTTTGATGCAAGGTTTAAGGAAAATTTTAGGCACTACTATTCAAGCATAAGTGAGGTGCAAGTGGCCTTTTTATTTCTTCAGCATCCTCAAAGAGTTGAACCAAGATCACCCATGCAATCATCTACTTGACTGGTTATATTGGAAAAGAGAGTTCACCAAATAAATGTGTATCATGTATAGGTTAGATTAGGATATATAGGCATGCAAAAAAATCTCAACCCTATGAGCATCTTTCTACATTCATTTTTAGATTATTTTGACCAAAAAGAGAGAAAAAGTAAAAAAGAAAGAAAAAATGAAAAAGAGGGAAGATTTGAAAAGAAGTTACAGCCCCATACCCAAAAAATAGTGATAATGAAAGTGTGTAAGCCTAAATGCCACTACTTGTTTTGAAAGAAGGCCTTGTTCAGTCATCTAGCCTAATCATGGCTGAAGATGTTTTCAATTTATTGTTGATAAGTTAGTGAAAGAGTGCTGGTCAAATTATTCAAGCTTGACTTGTCAAAAGTTAGATTAGGTAGAAAGATATTGGTTGCACATTCTTAAATTTGAACCAAAGAGAAAATATAGCGATGCCTAACAAATTCTGAATCATAGCCCTCATATTTTCTAGTTTTTCATTATACAAAAACAATGTTTGTGTCCAGCTTGTCTCAAATGCCACAACTCATGATGAACCAGATTGCCTAATCCTGGTTCAATTCATGATTTAAATTTCTTGTCAAATAGCATAGAGAATGAAGTCTTTCATATTTCTTAACCTTGACAGTCAAATAGAATAGGTAGAGAATCAAAGGAGTTCATCAGCATAATCTGAGCTTCGGGAAAAATAAGGTAGAAATAGATAGTTTATTTTGCTTTCAAAAAACAAGAATATGTCAAGGTTTCTAGTCCAAATGCACCTAAAGAATAAAAAATGTTAGGAAAGTAGGTTGGGTAGGTAGAGATGGATTTGAGCTAATCATGTCTTTCAGATTGTTGAGACCATAACTTCAAAGCAAGCATCAACAAGAGAAAAGAGGTCAAAATATGCCCAATCGATGAGGCACTGGTCTCCATCAAGCCAGAGATCTGAAAGTTCTAGACACCTCCTGAAAAGGATATGCCCTCCCCAAGTGGAGCCATTTTTAGTCATCCATAATTTTCACTATCTGAAGATGACTAAGTATCAGTTCTAGATTTCTAGAAACAAAATTCATGAACATTGTGAGTTCTAGAAATCTCACTACCTTCATTATCCTTAAGATAATTTTTTCACTGTTTCATCATCCCATCATGTCAATGCTCAGCTCACCCATCCCAGAAGACCCATCATGGGCTCATGTCACTCAGTTTGTATTTTTTGTGTCACCTTTGGCCTCAACCCTCTATTTTTTTTTCCTAACTCCTCCATTGTCCATCTAGGGCTTTTAAAGGCATTTTTTCTTGGTTTCATGACCTCCATGGTTAAACATCAACAAGGCTTGTATCTTGATGCTCTTACAACTCCTACTATCCGTAATATACCTTCGTAAACACTCCCCATCACTGTTATCTGTCAAATTCATCATTTTTATACCAAAACCTAGTCTATGGCCGCAATTTGATACCTTTTAAGACTAGGCCTGTGTTTTTCCCTTTTGGACCCCTTCCCCTTGCTGAATCCTTGAAATTCCACTTTCCATAATCCCTAAAATCTATCCTTATCCCCCAAAATTTCCCCAAGAAAGACAAGCCGTAACCCCTTCATTCCATTCCCTCTACAAGGCAGTCCTAAATCCCCTACACCAAACCCTATTTTCCTCGTCCAACTAAGCTAGGGTTTGCTATGGAAAAGAGGCATAAGAGAAGAAGATCCATATGGTAGGTCATATCAGCAATCATGAACCCATTCCAACTCATAAACATCATTCCTCGATCATTTTCCACGAATTCATTCCGAGGGCCAAGTCATTTGCCACACCTAGGGCTAGTTTTGCTTCAAAATATGTTGCTAGCCAAACAGAGATGAATTTAGAAAATGTGAGAGCGATTTGTGTCCATCATAGGGACAAGAAAAAAAACCTCCTTCCGTTTGTACATAGGTATCATGGTTTTGGATAAATGTCAAAATTACAAGTGTCACGGGAGAGTTTTTGCATTGCTAGCGTGACCTTGGTAAAATCTGTTTTTCTCATAGCTTGAGTGTCTGAATGACTTGTGTGATGAGTTCAATGACAACTAGACTTGAAGAGATTTCCAATGAGCTATCCTGAGCTAGATTTGGAGTTGTGGAAGACCTCCAAAGGTTGTCTGCACCAGCACTCTACATTTCTGCACCATCACTCAGCATTGTTTGACTAGTCATGGTAAAATCAACTTTTGACAATGCAAATCAAATTCAATGATAAAAAAATGGTATATTTGGAAATCAAACAGGATAATATTTCCAAAACTTTATCATGGGCCCGATTCCGACATAGCGAAGGCCTCAAAATTGACTCTACAAAATGGTGTTGTGCTCTTGGGAGGTGGTGCTGCGCTCCTGAGAAATGGTGTTGCGCCCTTGGCCAGGAGGTCTTCCTAAGAAAAGTAACCCCTCAGACCACTTTATATCCCTTTTAATTTTCCTCCAAGGTTTTCTAAAGCTCTAATATAAGTGAAATCAAATGAAAAGAAGATGAAGCTTATCATTGTCCAAAGAACATCAAAGACTTCCAAAGATTATCCTCTTCATCAAGCAACAAGCCTACATAGGATAAATTTACCATGGACAACCATTTCTATAGGAATGTTTTGTGAACAGTCAAAAATAGAACAGAGTCAAAGAAGGAGGCCTAAAAGCTCATAAAGGCATCCACAGCTGGAAAATTGATACAACAAGTTGAAGTCTACAGGGAAGATCATGTTCCCATGATAAAATGTGGTGAAACACTTCCCATCAAAAGGTCTATGCATAATCTAAAAATACAGTGGCACATAAGCAATTCTACACATCACTGAAAGAGATCATTAAAAGGTTAAATTGGCCTCAAGCATGAAGCTGGAAGAGGGACAGCTGCCCTTAACTCACATTCTTGCAAAGAGGACCAAAAAGCAATCAGATAAGAATAGGAGGTAAGATAGGTTAGAAATACCAGCACAGAAAAACACTAACAACCTAGAATAAAGCAGTAGGTGTGTGTTTGTTAGGAATTAAAAATGTATGACTGATTTGACCAAGAAATGGAGCAACACTTGGGTTAAAAAGGCTAAATAACTCCTCAAACCCTCCAAATGATAATTGAAGGCTTTTAAGCATGAGTGATGAGTTTAAATAAGTGTCTCTTTGAGAGATTTGAAGGCAAACTTATTTGTTTTTCTGAACATCCCTAAAAGGTTCAGAAGTTGGGAAACTGGACAGGTTGGTCATAGATAGTGACAAAGAAACCTCCTTCATCGACATCAGATGGTTTCAATAGTTTTCCAATTATCTTCTAAGTTTTGAAAACAAGCATCAACTCCACTACATCAAGGGTAATATCAATATTCTAAAAATATATATGGAGAAATATTATGGGCACTATATGCCACTTCACTGAAGGAGATAAAACACCACCTCAAAAATTTGTTTTCTCACAAAAAAACAATCAAGGGCATATTCAAAACATCTAAAGGAGGCAAACATTATTTATAAATCGCCCTAAAAAATGATTCTGACCAGCAAAGGATCATTATGGATCTAATCAATTGACCAAGTGCAAAAAGAGACAGTGGTTATAAAACTGAAGAAGACAGTTAGAGGCATTAGCAAAAAGAAAGGTGTAAAAGGAAATTTTAGAAAGGGGGTTTTTAAGTTAAATTATTTCAAAAAAAGGGTATAAAGCATTACAACCTCTCTTTTCCCGCTCAATTCGATCATTTTCCAAATAGAGTGAAGTTTTTCAGTTTCCACATGCATCCTTAGGAAAAAAATTCTTGGTGCTGCGCTCCTGTAGGAATACACTGCGCGCTTGTATTTTACCTCAGTGTAATTTTGTTCTGAGTGTTGTATGCATATAGGTGGGTGTTGCGCTCTTTCAGAATTTCCCAACGTGCAGAGTGACGGCCCAAGCTGCGTGCAGCCTTGCCCAAGGGCGCTACGCTCCTGCCATAGCAACCAACCACCCGACACTACATGCAGAGCTGTCCATGGTGCTGCACTCTGGCCATTTTCCAAAAACTACATGACTCTACGTTTAGTGACTCGAGTCACCCAGGTGCCCGGGTGCTATGCTCCTACCACATTTTTCACCCCTCTGCCCAGTTGCTACGCCCCTGCCACAAAATCGCAGCCCTGCACAAAAAGACATTGATAATTTCCCGAATCACCCACAGGCCTTGAAAAAGCATCTTCTTTGCTATGAAGGACATTTTGAAAAGTTATTTTTACCGTTATCGCCTCTTCATGATTTTATAAAGGTTAAGGGCGGTAAGAAAATTCAAAACTTATGTCAAGGGAAGCATGAAGAAAACTTGTAAAGAAAACCTAACCTACTCTCTGCTAGTTTCCTAACCTTGTTACAAAACTCAACATCTTTTTAACCCTCTTTACACATTATTTCACTAGCAAATATCATTTCTATTTAAATATTTTGAGGAAGGGGTGAAGAAAAACACAATTTTTGAAGAATGGAGTGTTGACCTAAATGAGGCAGCTCAAAGACCAAAAGGGTAGCTTCATCTTCTTCACATGAATCATTTCCTCAAACAGACCCTCCTCATTTGATTTCCCCTGAGAAATCTGAACATGAAGAAAGAAGTGATGATAATGAAGGTTCCCAAAGCAGTGGTGATCATGAAGAAAACAGTAATGGAGAGAGTGATGATCATGAAGAAAACAGTGATGGAAAGAATGATGAAGATGAAGAAAGAAGTGAAGGATAAGAAGATGTCAAAGAGGGAGATGGCCAAGAAGAGAACAGTGAAGGCAGTAATAAGGATGAGTATGTGGATGAAGAAGAAAAAAAAGGTAAAAACAATGATGCAAGTGATGAGAAAATAAGTCAAGACAGTGGGTCCCATGGTGAAAAGGACGACTCTAAAGACACACATTCAGAGGCATCTTTTCAAGAAGAGGACAGTGAGCAAGAAAATAGAGTTCAAACCATTGAGTCCCATCATGAGCTACAAAAATACCGAAATAGTAATCCTAGTGACAGTCAAAAAACAAATGACAGTCAAGGAAGAGAAGTAGACAATGAATAAAGTGACACCGAAAATACAAAGGATAGTGGAGAGGAGGGATATGAAAGTAGCAAATAGGACAAAGAAGCCAGTGACCCTACCAAGGGTGCAATCACTAATACAAAGGCTGAGTTAGACAGTGAAAAAATTAGTTCAAATAATGAAGAAAAGGAAATTCATGAAGACAAAAATGTACCAAGCAATGATCAAGGCACCTCTTACATTGCAAAGGAGAATCACTGGGCACTATGAACGAAGAAACCACTTTGCAAGGAAAAAAACTCAAAAGTGCCCAAATGAGGGACCGACACCAAATGATGAAAAATACCAATCGAGGCTTGCTATTTTGACCCATGTTTCTCTACATGTCTCTAAGGACCCTTGAGGCACCTACCTACCAAATTTGAGCAAAATTGAACAAGTTTTTGTTTTCTGCAAATTTTTGAGCCTGGGAACGCAACACCCCCTGTGCTGCACTTTTTTCTAGGGCATATTCATAGGGATAAGCTTAAATTTTTGGATTCCCCATCATTAAAGGAGTATTATCACAAAATTTTAGCTCAATTGGAGTTGTTTTGATCGCCCAAAAGGGTAAAAAACACTCATTTTTTCACCTTTCTGCCCTCTTTTTTAAGCAGGTGCTGCGCTCCTGTCAGCCTTGGATTTTTCCACTTTTTGGACAACTTGAGGAGGTTAGAATGAGAAAAAAAAGGTAAATTGGTAAGGTATACATACACATATTTCCAATGGGCCATCATGGAGCCTTTTCTGACATCGGGAAGGCATCCAAAACTCTATTGCAAAAAGACCTTTTTTGGAGCTGCGTTCCTGGAAAATTTTCAAGTTTTTGAGACATATGTTGCGTTCTTGTGTGTAACTGAGAAAATGTGCATTAGGAAAGTTTCATCATGTATGTCAGAGAATAAAAGTGAATATTTTTTCTATCTTAGTCCAAAAAAGATATTTTGGAAGATGTTTTGTGCCTTGGACCTTGTAGGGCCTCAAGGACAAGTTAGGATATTTGTTTTTGGCCAATAGGCTTCTAGATGCTCTAGTAGGCTCTCCTCTCCTTATTTGTTATATAAGGCATGAGTATGTATTGTAAACGGTTGGGACTTGATGTGTTATAGAGAAATACATGTTTTATGAGCTTGGAGAATATATTTGGTTTTATGAAGTGAATGAATGGCTTGTGTGGCTTGATGTGGGAGAAGCTTGCTTGCAGGATTCCATAGCTTGGTGAATGGTGATGTTTTTCTAACTTGTTAGTGTTTTATTGTCCTCATTTTGTTTCAGTCTACTTTCTTTCTATATATCAGAAAAGTATAGGTTTATATATGCTTATGGAAGCACCTCAAACCTCTTGTTTGCTATAGTTTTGATGTTTTCTTCTTTTATTCATCTTAAGGAATTCTTGATTGCTCCTTAGGCCCACTAAAACTTGTTATTTGTTTCATGAATGATTAGTATGTTAGATTATAAATATGATTCATGTCATATCCTTCTTATTTAAAGTTTTCAAAAACTTATTGTGAAGCTTTCCTATGGAATACTGATTGATTAGTTTAATTCAAAGAGGTCTTGTTTCGATCTTGCCCTTTTCCCATGCTAATCAACTTGTTTCAGAGTTCCCGATAGTTTGATATATGATGTTTAGGAGTTCCCTCTCAATATATTGAATTGATTGTTTATCTTATGAGTTTTCTCAAAAAGCTGAAGGTGGATTTCTAAAGTTAGGTGTTCTAATCCTTCTATGTACCACTGGATTGTTCATCTTGTATGTTTATCAGTTGGAGTATTGTTCATAGAGATTAATGGTTTGCCATACCTCATGAGTTATTGCTTCAGATTATAGATGTATAAGACCTCTTATTTTTTTTCACCAAACTTAGTTTTCACCTCACACATCACCTAAAGGATCCATTAACCTTGCTAAATCGGCCCTGTAATACACTTTTCTTCATCATTTAGACACCCTAGACTTCATCTGACCCCATAGCCCTATTGATTTAATATTCTATCATTCCACCTATCCTACTTAATCATATTATCCCAACCCAAAACAAACAAACAAACTTTACTTAAAAAAATATCCTAAAATCAATCATCTGAAGCGAACAAGTTCACATCCTTCACACAATAGAGAGAGCCCTCCCTGAGTCCAGGATGACTAGGTCCTAGGACTCCAAAGACTGGTCTGATGTTACCCTGTCATTTTTTTAGCCAATCTGCCAAATCACAAGACCCTAACAGTATGGTCACAAATTTCCCCATCAAGGTCTCCAACAAGAAATGCTCCTCGTTCCTCTAATGTACAAGGTCTCATCATAGACATCCAAGGAGAGATCATCCATGGTGTTGGCAAAGTAGTTGTGTTCTTTCTCAAACCCATATTCCACGCATATTACTTATGCTTCAATGAAACACAATTCATATCTCAATGAAGACTCTTCAAGTGAGTGTCCTCCATATCCATTAATGTCTTTGACATGTTCGATCCTGGTTCCTCCCTCTCACCAAGTTCCTCCTTGATCATGGTCACATTTGCAACATCTCCATGTGGTTCATTCACCAATGCTTGCAATGTGTCTTGTCTTGGTTAAAATAGTATCAAAAGTTCTTCCTTAATATCTTTCATCTCTATAACATCCTCATGAGAATCATCCATCAATGATGCTTGAAATGTGCTTGGCCTCGGTCCAACCTATTCATCAAGTTCATCCTTGACATTTTCTACAACTACAAGATCCTTTGGTTCTTCGAGTTCAGTATTTTTTCCATGGGAATTTTCCAAGGAATTTTTCATCTCCACTATCTCATCTCCAATGTGCTCCAGGTGTTCATGCACATGCACAAGAGCCTTGTAGTTTTGTTGCCTTCTTTCCTCCAAAAACCTTTCGATGTTTGCAAGCTTCTGTTGAGCCTTCAAACCTACTTCTCTTTTAGCTTCAAGCTCCAATGATTATGATGTGTTTGGTTCTCATAAAACTTGTTTTAGAATTTCCTCCTTTACTTCAACAACATTCACAACATTCTTCGGCTTTCCCATAGAAGGTTTCAACCTATTCTTATGGTTCTTATCTTCAAGTCTAACAAGATCATCTCGATGAGTTTGTTGCTCATGACATAATTTGTCCCATTCATCAAACCGGTTCATCTTTTCTCGAATTCTATCAAATTCATATTGGTTTGAGTTAGAAATCCCTTCCTTGCACAGGACCATAAGAGTAGCCATGGCCTCATCACCTCTTCATGAATATCTTTAGCCTTCTTCAAAGTTTCCACTTTCCTTTCCAAGACTTCAATTTTAGTCCAAATTCTTGGGATACCTTCCTTCAGCTACTTTATCCATCGCAAAGCTCTACAAGTATTCTCCTAGAATTATTCCCAACTCGGCATGTCTTTTTTTTTAGCTTTATCCCTGAAAAATTCCTTGCTTCAACCAAGGTCTCCAAAGAAAACCAATGTACAAGTTCAACTTCAACACTCCCTGCAACCCTGCAACTGTGTCTCTGCTTCCTTTAATGATAAAAAGCCTCAAAATGGTAGCTCTGATACCATATGATGTGCAACAACAGTGGGATCAAAATTTCATTCCATCTGTACCAGTGGCTCTCATACCATATGTCACTCCCCTATACCCTTGGTGTCCTTCAACCATGCTATAGACAGGGTGAGGCACTACCGTACATTTTTCTTTTCATAATACTCAAGTATGTAGACTACGCCTTTAGAAACACTTGTTAAATTAGTTAAGAATATTTTATTTCAATATGTGGAAAACATAAACATCGTCATCATATCCATAGTGTATGCCCATACATACAAGGAAGGGACAACTCCCTCTTCAATAATGAGCCTTCCCGATAATATGTTTCATAAAGGATAAAATTACAATACAAGTTCCATCCAACAAAAGACCCCTTTTTCTCCTTGTAAAGGCAAGTTAGCTATTTTACCAAGCCTCCAGGCTTGTCAATCATCAAACTAGCCCACAAAAATCATTTACAACATCATATTTCACCTTGGGAATTTTCTGCATAAACCTATCCAAGTGTTGTGCTACCAGGTCACTTAGGTCACTTGGGTCACTTGCTGCCTATGACTTCAGACCTTCCTTTGAGCTCTCCATGTGTCCAAATGGGTTTCCAGTTATATGGTTAGCTTCGAGCTGTCAATATGCACCTGTTGCACTTTTACACACTCAATTCTGTCTCCTGGTCACTTCAGAATGAGTTTTGAACTCACATTCAGACTCCTATGGATGCCCTTCCTGACCTGGCCTGCACTGCAGATGCCTTGCTATAATGTTCCAAATGTCTTGCATGCTGCCGTCTGACTCAACCTGCACCCTGCACTCTGCCCAACCTGACCTATGGTTGCAGACGCCCTCTAACACTTTTCTTCACGTCCTACACTCTCACTCCCTGACTCAACACACACCCTCGCCCTGCGTTCACCATGTATTTCCAATTACAAGTTGTTGGAAACTCATACTACTGCTTCAATGTCTCGCTCCAATTATTTGAAGCTTGTCTGAACTTGTTGTTAGATGACTTATCAAGTCCATCTATGCGCTATATTAATACGTGTAGTGTTTGTGGTCGTGGGTCACTCGGTAGACCTGAGACGACCCATCCGACACCCTTTGTTCAGCTATCTGAAATTATTGTAACATCAGCTGCGCTCCCACACGTTAGCTGCCCGATGCGTAACACATCAGTTGTTAAACTCGGCTACAATGCGAATTTTTGGCTATAACTTCGCATTTCCAATGACACTGCCATCTATGTGTGACGCACCCACTATAATGCGCACCTGTGCTCACCCATCGTTGCAAACCCACACCCATGCGGTTACGATGCGACGATATGCCTGTAATGTTGCATTGCACTCGAATACCATGAAAACACTCAGTGGGAAAGCCCGTTACCTCGAACACCCCTCATGAGGTTGGGGCCTTACATCGTCTGCCACTTAAAAGATTTGTCATCCCTTGACAACATCATCCACTCTTTGTATGGTCCATCATCAAAAATCCATGTGTGAAATATCATCGCAAATTATGTCGCAAAATTTCGTTGCACAATCTATCATCGTATCCATGTGCACAATATCATCACAACTATCGTCGCAAAGTGTAGATGACTCCAACATCTCTGAATGTGTTAATGTCTCCAATTCTACTATAAGTATGTGAATAGCATCTAGATGTGAACACCCTTGATCTGCTACATGCCTTGGTTATGTCTTTAATTCTGCAAGAAATAATTTTTTGGTACCCCTTGTGATCGTGACAAGTTGAGTAGCTAGTCAAAATGAACATCTCCTCCACAAGAAAATATTCTCCTCTCATCATCATGACTGCCAAAACATCCTGCTATCAAGTGCCCATCTTGCTCTATAGCCTGCTCATTAAATTATAGCTCTTCATTGTCCTGAGTAGATGAAAATGAGCCTCATCCCCATGAACAGTCTAGAAGAAAGGGGAAGAGAAGGCTGAAGGCCTTCCCTCTTCCTCATGCATCAACTCCAGCCAGCTATTTTGGTCTTCCACTTCTAACCTCGTCAATTATGTTTCCCTAATTTCTCCCTCAATCTGTGGAATATCATTCTCCTTCGTTTCCATTGTCACAAGTATTCTTGTAACATCCAAGAGATTGTTGGATCATGCCATGATTTCCTGTGTGTGCTCCCAAAGTTTGTATTCGGTAATGGCCAATATTCCTTGGTGTTCATCATGTCGTTGTGTGTCTTCCACACTCATAGTTCTTAGTTTATGATGGGTTGAACCTCCTCCTCCTATGGTTCGGATACCAATAGGATGGTCATCATTCCCATCATAAATATAAAAATTATTCATGTGAGGAACCACCATAAATTCAAATTCTTTGAATAATTCCATGCCTAACACAACCTCATAATCATCAATATTCACAATCATGAAGTCAACATCCCCATGCCAACTCCCTGTTTCAATTGGTGTCTTTTCTGCAACTCCAATCACATAATATGGTGGTGAATTCACTGCTTTCAACTGAGCTTGGATTGGTTTGAATCTCAATCTAACTTTCCTAGAAATATCTTCTCCAATGATGTTGTGGATATAACCACTGTCAACCATGGTACATAGTGTGCCCTTCGCAATCTTCATGTTCACAAACTCAAGGTTGTTCCTTCTGAGATCCCTCCTTGGGATAGCTTCATAAGTTGTTGCTACACATAGAACCTGGATGGTCCCAACTTCCAGGTTCCTTATTCTTCTCTTCTTGTACAGCCATAGCTAATTTTTGTCTTGAAGGACAATTCTTCATCGTATGTTCCTTAGCACAAATCCAGCACTTCCAGGGCTTACTAGTCTTCGACTTTTTATGTGCATTATTAGACTTGGTAGCTTCCTTCTTCGATGCATCATAATTTTTCTCAAAAGTATTTTTATTCTTCTTCTCGGTCCCCTCATAATAGTGTTCAATAAGTCTATCCACCATAGCAAAGGCTTCTTCCAATATCTTGGGTGCTTGCCTTCTCACCTCATCTCGAGCCCAAGGTTTCAACCCAATAGTAAAGTGGAATACTTTCTCCCTCTCGATCATGTTAGGTAGATCTAGAATAACACTCTCATATTCACTTTGATATTGTTGGAGGCTCCCTATCTACTTAATATATTTGATAATAGATCTTGCATCCCATGTTTCATCTTGTGAACTGAAGTGAACCTGCAAAGCTTCTTTTAGTTCCTTCCAAGTTGTGATGTCAGATCCTGCATCTTGTACCATCTGATCAAGTTTCATTCTCCACCAAATCATAACATCTCCTGTAAGGAATTGTGCCACAATATTCACCTTACCATCCTCATGAGGAATGGCTAGCTAGTCCAAGTATTGTTCCATATCCCATAAGAAGTTTCCAAGAGTTTTTTCATTCCTTGTTCCATCATATGAATCTGGTTATTTCACCTTAATGTGGGAAGATACCCTAGATGATCCTTGCCCCATGGCCCTCTTCAATAATCCCACTTCACATTCCAAATTTGTGACCTTTGTAACAGCTTTGGCAAGCTCATCCACAATTTGGTCTTTGGATTGGTCCATGTCTTCAAGTTTCTTCAAAGTTTCACCAAGCTGCCATTCTGTGTACACCGAACGTGTTACCACGGTTTCAAGCTCAGCTTTCCACTTTAATGCTTCTTCTTTCAATGCCATGTTCCTTTCCCGAAGGTCTTCATCATATTCCTTAAGGCCCATGAACATCGTTTCAAGTCTCTCCATGTTCTCAACGACCTTATCAAATAACTAATATTGAGAAAGTACTTGGTTCTCCTCAATTAATTCAGGTTCTTCCACAACACCTTCCATTTGTCTTGCTTGAGAGCAAGTCAAGACCATGCAAAAACCATGTCCAATTGTAGCCCTGAAATAGCTTCTGTCAGAAACCCCAATAATATAAAATCAGCTTCAACACCACCTACAACCCTGCAACTATGCTCCTACTTCAGTATAAAACCCAAAAATATTGTAGCTCTGATACCAACTGTCACACCCCTAGACGTTTGGTAGTCTTTCAACTATGCTATAGACGAGGTGCAGCACTACCGTACTTTTTATTTTTGTAATACTCAAGTATGTTGACTAGGCCTTTAGAAACACTTGTTAAATTATTTAAGCAAATGTTCTTTCAATATGCAGAAAACATAAACATCATTATCATCTCCATAAGTGTACACCCATACATACAAGGGATGGATAACTACTTGTTTATAATCATTAGGGGAATTTTGAGGTCTAAAATCGGACTCCTAAGGAAAATGTACAACCAAATTAAACTATATAAGAACCAATAGGATTCAAGATGATGATGTCAACCATGGGGGATGATTCATCATTTTTTAGTAAAAGGGTAAAAATATTAAAAAATAATAAAATAATAAAGCTACTTGTTCAAATTGTATTTTCAACTTATCTACCAAATGTTTTACTCAAATTTTGAGCGGGAGTACTTGTTGGATGAAAAATTTTATTCCTCATCCAAGGAGTACCCATGTTGCATACTAGATGAACCTTGTTACAAGAAAAATGAGAAATACATGAAAAAACGTGATTGCAATCACGTTTTTCATGTATTTCTCATTTTTTGTGTAGAAAGTTCCATCAAAAGTATGCAACATGGGTACTCCTTCGATGAGGAATTAAATTTTGTATCTAACGAGTATTCTCGCTTGAAATTTGAGTAAAACGTTTGGGAGATAAGTTGAAAATACGAGTTGAAAAAGTAGGTTTTTCTTTTTTCCCTCTAAAATTTCATGAAGTCATCAAATCTTATTTTATTATTTCCACTATTATTTTATGATTTCCTTAGGAGGCCCATTTTAGACCTAAAAATTCCCCTAATGGAGTCTACCCGATAATGTGTTTCATAAAGTATAAAAATACAATATAAGTTCCAATCCAGCAAAAGACCTGCTTTGCTCCTTGGAAAGGCAAGTTAGACTTCTGAGCAAGCCTCAAGATTTTTCAATCATCAAACTAGCCCACAACAATCATTTACAGCATTAGATTTCACCTTGGGAATTTTCTCAATAAATCTGCCAAAGTGTTGTGCTGCTGGGTCACTCGGGTCACTTGGGTCGCCTGTTGCCTATTAGTTCAGACCTTCCCCAAAGCTCTCCATGTGTCCAATCCACTTCTGAGATGTATGGTTAGATTCATCCTGTCAATACACACACGCTGTAACTTTCAACAATCAATTTTGACTCTCGGTCACTTCAGAATGAATCCTGAACTCACATTCAGACTCTTGCGAATGCCCTGCCTGACCTAACCTGCACTATGGATGCCCTACGATACTATTCCACACGTCCTACACACTATTGCCTGACTCTACTCGCACCCTGCACTCTTCTCGAACCAACCTGCAGTTGTAGATGCCTTGCGGCACTATTCTGAACGTCTTGCACACTCACTGCCCAACTCGACCTATGTCGTCACCCTGTGTTCACAGTGTCTTTCCACCAACGCGTTGTTAGAAGCTAGTGGTGCTTCTCCAATGTCTCGCTAAAATTATTTGAAGCTTGTTCAAATTTGTGGTTGGATGACTTCTCCAATCCATATGCATGCTCTATTAATACGCATAGTGTTTGTGGTCGTGGGTCACTCGGCAGACCTGAGCTGACCCATCTGAAGCCCTCCGTTCAGCTGTCCATAATTCGTGTAACGTCAGCCGCGCTCCCACACATCGGTCACACAATTCCCATCACATTGGTTATTCAACTCAACTATGCTACGACGTTGTGGTTATAACATTGCATTGGAAACGACATCACTGGCTATGTGCGACACACCTGCTATAACGCGCGCTCGTGCTTGCCTTTCACTACACACCCACACCCATGCGATTACAGTGTGATGATATGCCCATAATGTCGCATGGCACCCGAACACCATCCAAACGCCTGGTGTGCACACCCGTTACCTCGAATGTGCCTCTTCAAGCTGGGGCCTTACATCTATCATGCCTGCATCCTTCGTTCTCTAGTTAGCGAGTCGTGCAACATCGGCTAAATGACTACTTTTTCTTTTCGCCATTTTCCAAACTATGCCTTTCAATTTTTCCAAGTATTAAATTTCACTTATTAAATATGTTTCATGCTGGATATAAAAAAACTTCAGCAATTAGAAATGCGCACATAACTCAGTTGTAAAAAGAAATTTTATATATAAATATGATAAAATTGGCTCGTTGTTTTTAGCACCTTCTTTTACATAAAATTCATATTTTGCATTACACGACCTGTCAGATGTTCAGGCACTCTATCGGGGAGTCACACGACTCGACCCGTGCCCTGAACCTGTTCAGCCTCCATCATGTTTATTGTAAGATCTAGTCACCCGACTCGCATCCTTGGTCGTGACCATGACTGTCGCACCCTACACACTGTGGTGACCTGTGACTTGCATGCTGCACATCAGTGATCATCCTCCGAACCGTCATTGCACGTTTTTCTGGCTGTGCCCTACACTTCAGCACTTGCTGCCCGAGATTACCACTAAACACGTTCAACTTTCCAACTACCCATCTAGCGAGATCATCCTCACTGATCTCCACAAGTCTAGTGCTGTGGTAGAAACATGATGGGTAGTCCGCTAGATGGATAGTGGTTGGAATGTTGAACGCATTTACGGGTCATCTCTAGTAGCGGGTGCGAAAGTGCAGGGTGTAGTGACGAAAACGTGCAGCGATATTTCGGTGGACGAGCACAAAAGTGCAGCACATGGGTCATGGGCCACCACAGCATGCAGGGTGTGATGGTCGTGGTCATGACCATGGGTGTGGGTCGGGTGACCAGACATTACAACAAACACGATGGAGGTTGAACGCGTTCAGGGAACAGGTTGAGTCGTGTGAATCCCTGGTAGTGCACCTGAACGTGCAATGGTTCGTGTCATGAAAAATCTGAATTTTATGTAAAAACAAGTCGGATTCCCTTATGGCCTTGTGTAAGAAAGGGATTTTTTACTCAAACCAAGATGAATTCGATAGACTTCGAGAGAAGATGGACTATTTTGATGATTGTATGGATATATGCTATGAGTTAGAGGCACTTCAAGAGGATATTTCCGAAATTGGAAAGAAGAACCAAAGAGGGAGGAAACCTATTTTGGCCAAACCAAATAATGTTGTGAATTTAGTTGAAGAAAAGGAAGAACTTGGTGAACAAGTTGGACTTGAACCAAGAACATTACAAGCATTACAGGTTGATCCACACAAGGATGTTGCAGATGTGGAGGACATCAAGGATGAGCTTGGTGAACATGTTGGACCAGGGCCAAGCACATTGCAAGCATCAGTAATGGATGATTCTCATGAGGATGTTGTAGAGATGGAAAAGATGATGGAATAACTTGTGGAATAAGTTGAGCCAAGACAAGACACATTGCGAGCATTGGTGGATGAACCAAATGAAGTTGCTGAAAATGTGATCATGATCGAGGAGGAACTTGAGAGCAGGTTGTACCAGGATCGAACACATCAAAGAAATTGATGAGGATGGATGACACTTACTTTAAGAGTCTTCATGGAGATATGACTTGTGTTTCATTGGAGCATAAGGAATATGGACCACATGTGGAGATGAGAAAGAATATGGATTCTTTGCCAACACCATGGAGGACCTTTCCTTGGATGAATACTGTGATGAGACCTTGTACATTGGAGGAATAAGGAGAATTTATTGTAGGAGACCTTGATGGGGAAATTTGTGACCATACTCTAAATTGTTCAAATGCCCTAGAAAAGGGTGAAACTTGATGAACTTTGTGATTGAAAGGGTCATGCTTAGCCGCATGGAATGGATAGTTCCTGACATGACTTATAGATTGCCTTGGTGGTAGGGCACATTGGTGGAGTATACTTCTTCATGGCCTACAACCAAGAAGGAACTCTTGGTGCACCTATAATGCGGGAGAAGCCTTCAAGGAAGTACTCATATTATGGATGATGGTAGAAGTGACCGAGGGCACTTCACCTCTACATGATGATGATGAGAGTTGAGTTTAGTTCACTTAGATGAACACATGGGCAGACAAAGTCATGGATATGGACTACTTGGAGATATTTTATAGATGCACTGATGGTATGTTGTTCACCATGAGCAACTAATACATTGGTTGGATGAAAAGCCTATGAGAAATTCATATGAGTTTCAAGGTGAGAAATTGTGATTGCACTCATGGCCAATACAATTAAGCTTGCCAACGCTTTGGATATGAGGGGGAATGAGAGTTCATAATGAGTTGCATTCATTGGAGACTTCATATTATGGTGATCTTGCAGTATCTGATTCATTGAGGAGCTGAGTTCAGGATTGTTCTTGATGTTGATGCATTATGGGATGCATACCTTTGAGCGCATTGATGGGGTGTGTTTGGGAGGAGTCAAATGATGGGGATGATTGAACCAGGACAATTTGTAGTTTGATGGAGATGCAACGATGGAGATGCCTTGGTGGTATACACTTGGGCATGGGTTGAGTCTACTTGACTTAGCCACACTTTTTACTTGATGGATGAATATTGCAGATGAGATGAACATTATTTGATGGACCTAGATATGGCACATTGATTGATTTGATGAGAGGGAGAAATATTACTATTGATGATTCTTTGATGATGTGATTAGTTAGCATACAGGTAGCACATGGATTACCATCATGGAAAACATGTTTTGGATGAGATGAAGGACACTTCATGGACCCAAACATTACTCACTTGGATGGGATTGATTCTTGATTGAGTTGATAATGTGACAAGATGCTAGAGAAATTTACCAATGGTGGCATGAGAAGGATTATTCTCATTTTTTTAGAGTTATGGTTGGATTAGCTACCCAACTAGTTAAAGATTTGGGGGCACGCAGTACATCGAGATATATCTGATATATGTATCCAGGAAATTCCAAGATATGTTTTTCTGGGATGGAGTACCATGGCAGATATTCACACTAGATTGACGATATATGATGGGTTGACATGATATATGTTGCAGCAGCATGTTGTTAGGTCCCCGTAATTTGTTATAATGGCAAGACCAAATGTACAGGAGTAACATAAAACTAGTCTTTGCAGTCCTAGGACCTAGCCTTCCTAGAATCAGAGAGGGCTCTCTCTCTGTTTGTGTAAAGGATGTAACTTGTGTGATTTTAGGATTTTGATTTTAGGCTAGGTATAAGGATTAGGGTTTGTTTCTTTGTTTCTTTGGTTGGCTAGGTTGCCAAGTAGAATAGATAGAGCGAGATAGGTTTAAACCATTGGGTTATGGAGTCTACAAAGGGTCTTAAGAAGTGCAACAATAGGTCAAGGGTATATCATATGGCAAGTCTAACAAAGCCAAATGGATCTAAAAGCTTATGTGAGTGAAGTGAAACATTAAATTGTGAACATAGTAGGTGCAAAGGGCAACTAAGAATACTTTAACAAATACTTTAACAAGAATAGCCTTTAAAATCACTATGCATAAAGAAAGAACCAAAGACACGGCATACCAATAACTTATTTGACCAAACCGTAGCAAGTAGACATCAATAATACAATCTAGTGAACCATAGAAGGCAAGAAACTTGTAAGTCTTCTAGTGATTTCACCTTCAGGAAAAGAAAACATCTAAGACAACATGTAGTAATAATCAAAGAGTAAGGAAATCCTAATTTCCTTAATCAATATACAAATAACTTTGAAACAACCATTTAAGATGAGAAAAAGGGTAGGGCAAACCATAGACCTTTTCAACTAAATCTTAATTAGCAATACTTAAAGGCAACGGTCTCAAAAAAAATGTTTAAGTTACATCAAAAAGCAGGGCTAAACATAAAAAAACTTTAAAATTGGCTCTATTAAATCATTATTAAGATAAAAAAAGAATAACTAGAACTAGAGAGCATTCAATAATTCTCTAATCTGACCTGGCAGAGGAAAACATACAAGCAATAGAGAGCAGATAGAGCTAAGGTGCCTCTAAACAACATTTATTAGCCTAAAATTTCTGTCCTACTACATGAGAACGATGAAACAAAATGACAACATAAGAAAAAAAGCACTATATAGGAAAGAGATCACCATTAACTATGTTCATAAATCTTGCAAGTGAGATTGCTCCATCATCATGCAAATCCAAAGCCAAATTTCTCCTCAATCTTCAAGTCTATGATATTTTTCTCAATAATCAGCCAACATGTACAATGAGGCCTCAATTATTTATTTAACTAGAAAATCGGAGGAAAAACCTAACTAGGGTTTCCAAAATATCATTAATACATCATAAATTCCATTTTTGTCTAAAGAGACCATGCAAGGGAAAAGGCACAAAATATCTAATGTAATAAATAAAAAATATCTTCAAACATAAATTCTGAGCTAATTAGGAGTGATTTGCCTTAAAATTCCTCAAAATTATATTTTTCAATAAATTTGGGTCTTTTTTTGACTTTGCAGGCAAGGGCACAGTGCCAAGGTCCAAGGGCGCAACGCTTGCACCAGAAAAATTGCATGTTTTCTGACCAAGGTTTGGAGGCCTTCCGGGTGTCCAAATGAGCTCCATGATAGCTCATTGGAAAGGTTTTCAAGTATAATTTCCGAAAATTCTTTTTTTATTCTCATCGGAATTCATTTACCTACTAAAAAATGCAAACTCCTAAGACTTGTTAGGGCACAACTGCAACTCTGAAAATAGGGCAGAAAGTTGATTTTTTGGGTGTTTTTGGCACTTTTGGAGTACCGGTTCTGCTCCAAATGATCTGAAATTTTTTGTGAATGATGTAATTGGCCTAAGGATCCCAAAAATTTAAACCATTCGTCAAAATAGTGCCCCCAAAAAAAGCACAGTGCTAGTGGCATTGTGCCTTTAGCCCTCCAAAACAGTCAAAAATCCAAAAACTTCAAAATTGTGCCAAAATTTGGATTGTCCTTGCTAATTACATTTGGGATGCCTGTAAGGATGCATCAGTAAGTATTTCAAGGTTTTCTTTTCCTTTTTCCTCCTTGAGGGCTTGAATCTTTGCAAGGGCTCTTTTGAGCTTGGCCCTTGCAATCTTGTTCCTGAAGGCATAATGCCTTGCCATCTTCTTTTGGAGGTCAAGATCCCTCTTGGTCTTCCCCAAAAGACCCTATAAGTTCATGTTTTCCCTCTCAATCCGAGGTTCCTGATCATAGAAAAACTCCATGGCAAGCAGCTCACTTGAAGTGAGCTACTTTGCCAAGGCTACCTCTTTCTCTCTCTCCTTGGATAAGGCCTTCTTTAAGCCAATTGTCCTTGGCCTCCTCCTAGGAAGTTGTTCTTCCTCATCATCAGTGTCCCCATACCTATCCGAGGCCTCATCTAACTTAGCCTTGGATTTTGTAGCTTCTTTCTGAGCTCTGATAGCCCAGATCTCATAGATTGCCTTTTGTGCCTCCAACTGCTTGTTTTCAACCTCATAATAGTGGATGACATTCCTATCCCTACCTAGATTGGCTTGCAAATATTTGATTTGGGCATCTTTTATTTTGAGCAACATGCTTGAGATCCTTAACTCATTTTCATCACCAATTTCAACATGAATGAGTTAAATTTCTTGTTTAGTGTCATGTTGGTCTTCTTCTTTTTCATCCATGACCTTTTCCTTGCCTTTGTCAAGTTGTTTAGTTGATCTGGAAGGCATGGCCCCTTCCCTCTTAATGGTAGAAAACACATGCCTATTTCCTCTTTGGTAGGTTAAAGAAACAGGTTCAATTTTGATCATTTTAATGTCTTCAATCTTGCTTCCATCATGAATTCCATCATCATTGGTATCCTTACTGTCCTCATGGCTCTTACCATCACTGTTCTTATGGCTACCTTCATCATTGGTATCATCATTGCTATCATGGCCTTTTGACCCACTTTCATCATTAGTGCCAACATCATCACTGTCTTCTGCTTCAATGCTCTATTTTTTATCAATGAAATCATCCTCACCCATATTATTGCCCTTTTCCTTGTTGCTTTCTTCATGGATTTTTTCCTCACTTCCTTCTGCATCCTTACTGTCATCAATTCCATCAAGGCTCTTTGAGACACTATCTACATCCTCACTGACTTCATTTCTCTTATCACCATTGCTATGTGCCTCACTGTTTTGAGACTCATTGACATATTCTTCATTTACATTTTCCTTACTCATATCTTTTCTTTCTAGCCTAATGCCTTCTTTAATGTATTCTTCAGCCTCACTGATATTTGCATCTTCATTTCCTTCCTCTTCACTATTGTTTTCCTCATTGATATCTTCTTCACTAATATCCTATTCTTTTATTTCTTCTTCATTTACATTAGCCTCATTGCCCTCACTCTCTAATTTTTCATTGTCATCTCCCTCTTTATTAGATGCACTAGTATCATGAGGTGAAGGGGAGGGATTTTGAGAAAGTGGTGAAGGGGGGTCATTATCCTTAGGTGAAGGAATGTGAGTAGATGGTGAGGTGTAAGATTCATCATGAGGTGATGGAATGTGAGAAGATGGTGATGGATGTGTAGTGGGGTGTGATGGTGAAGGATGAATGGGAGGCTGAGAAGATGAAGGTACATCTTGGTGTTGTTGGCCTTATGGATTGGTGAACACCTCATGGGCAATGAAAACCTCCCATGGAATGCCCTTTTGCTGAAATTGATACATCAAAACCATTTTAATAAGAGAGTGATGAAAGAGCCTTTGCATCTGCTAAGGATAGTCTGTCTTCTGTACAATATAAGACATTTTGTCAATGCTTCTGTAGAGGTAATAGGGTAGGTGCAGCATCCTAACCCTAGTAAAGTTCATAAGAAGCCTAATATGATAGGAGTAAAGCCAAGAGAACCTTCCCTCACATGTAAAATATTTCATAATGATCCTCATCATAGGTTCATATCTCCCTAGCAAATGAGAGAAAGGAAAGATGGATTTATTGTAGTCTTTGTACTTGGGCTTTAAATATGGCTCATAGTAGCTCATGTCAAGATTGGTCTGCTTGAACCATTTCTCCCCTACACTAGGTATGCCTATGGCGTTGGAGATACCATCAGTAGATAGTTCAAAATTTACTCATGCAAGGTTAACTTTTTTCTCATGTAATTTAATGATGAAAAGCCTGGTTAGCTCAGGGTGGTTTTGCACCTACCATACCTTCTCACAAAATTCATCGTAGCCTAAATTTTGGAAGCAGGAGATAGTTAAGGGAGATGCATTTAGTTCTATTGTGTTTAGTGGTTCAAACCTGTTGATCCTCCCACTTTTGTGCCCCTGCCTCCTTGGAATTTGGCCTTCCCCTTCACTACCACTTCCCTCTCTTTCTGACATTTTGACCACTCTGCCTTTGAAAAACCCTAAGACAACAAATGGAAATGAGATGAAAGGATGGTGGAATGGCATCTTTTACAAGTGAATGAAGTGAATGAGTGAGGGTGTAAGGTATATGAATATGAGTGAGAGGAAAAACTCAATGACCACCCTTTGGTTCTTGTTTAAACTCTGTTTTGACACACCTTGCACTTATGTCAATTTGAAATGAAATTTAGGGATACCTCAGGTGAATGGGCAACCTCCAACAATGTAACCCTCTGTTTTTCACTGACTCTCTTTATAAGCAGATTAAGAAAGGTTAAAAAATGGTTTTAAGTTAAAATATAGGGTTCCTTATCAGGTCTTCAATTCCATTAATAAGACATCACCACAAATTCTTGAAGAAGGGCTGAGGGCATCTACTTACCACTTAGTATTTCTTCAAAAACCGTTGGTGATGACTTGGAGCATATTTAAGGTGGTTTTGAGTGGTTGAGGCCCTCATGGCCAAGGGCACAGTGCAATATGCCAAGCGCGCAGTGCAAAAGGCACACTGTGGGTCAGTTCTGGCACAAGCACAACGCCACATTCTAGGCGTGCAACACCAATGTAATTTTCACGATATTTTTTCTCCAAGGGTGCAGCACCAACCTAAGCATGCAGTGCCACAAAAACATGCCTAATTTGACTAGAAACTCGATTTTTATTCTCTCCTGAATTCTTCAAACCTTTTGCAAGTGAAAAATGAGTCATATGAAAAACAAAATGACCTTTTATAAGCTTGGGATTTTAAATTTAATCTTTGCAAACCCATTTCCTAATTTATTAAGTATTTTTCACCTTTTTTCCTTTCTCACTAACTCTCTGACCTTTTTTCTTTGCAGGTGACTTAGACCATGAAGCCCATTCTGTTCTTTTCTCATTTTGATTGATGTTCATTACACCTTTGCTCTGTAGGTTTTCTTGGGTTATGAAAATTTATCTCTTTTGATCCTGGATGCTTGTTATGTTTATTTTGACATAGCAGTAGCCCCAAAATCCTCTTTTGTCTGCACCATGAAATTCAATTCATCATTTGATCATTTAGGCATGAAAACTCATTTTTGACAAGTTTAGAATCTTTACACAATAGCAGCTTCAACATCTTCTCTCATTTCCATCATGATGTCTAACTCACTTCTTACCTTCTCTGACTAACCTTTTTACACTCTTTGTCTGTAGGTTTGCTAAAATTATGATTTTGACTCTATTTTTGTTCTTGAAGATTTGAAATGTTCATTTTGGCATATTTGGGATGCTTGTACACAAAAACACTTTCACAATCCTTTATTTTTTGGCATCATGTAGTTTGTAACCTGCACTTTGCTCATTTAGGCATGGAAAACTCATTTTTTACAATTCTAGGATCTGATCATAGTGGCATCTTCAGAATCTTCTGTTGCTATCATCATGGAGTTCAAAACATGCTTTCACCTTCTCTCACCATTTTTCCAAAACCTTAGATGTTTGGAGTGCGTCTAAGACAATCATTAGTGTTGTCTTCTAAGTTCTCTATAGCCCTTTCAAGTTCATTCATTTATGTCCAGTTCACCTCACCTTATTCCATATCTTATCATTAATTTCTGATAAACTTCTCTTCATGTTTGGTTTCTTCGTGTACCTCCTCCATGGTCATTTCTACATTTGATCCCTGCTTGGCACACTACTGGCCCAATCAAGCTCAAAAATCCTAATTTTCCTTAAGACCAAGTGCTTCCTGTCTTCCTTGCTGCAAGATTTCTTCCTTTAGGAACATACCATTTACCTTATCAATTTATTTTGCTGATTGACTTCTTAACACTCCTACAAAAGTGCCAAGTTACATTTACCTTTTGTAGAACTTGAATTTGAGAAGGTAGTATTATTTGGAGACTTTCAAATCTTTTATTGAATAACCATGTCTCAACATTTCAAGACCTCTAAACCATATCCTAAAAAAGAAAACCAATGTCTGAAACACCAATGATTGACCTTGGACCATATGAAATCCTAATTGACCTAGTGGGAGGATTTGCTGACCTGGTCTTTGGCTAGAAATTGGCTTGGAGTCTTCAAATGTAAAAACAACGTATTGACAAAGTGGTGTATTGAAGATCCAAAATCCAACGTAATTCATTTATCTAAAGAGCCTACAGAGGTATTTTTGAGACCATCAATGCTTGAGGAACCTGGTGAACATGGGAAGGGCAAGGCTTATAGGTAACCCTAGATGTAAAGTGGAGTTATGGGCAAGGGAAAAAAAGGAGTAATGAGGTCATAGGTAGGTAAAAAGGATGGAGATGAGTGGCCCAAGCCCATAAGGAGTTTTTAGGAGTGGCAGGATGACCATGAAATGAAAATGTTGATATAATGGTGAAAATTTTCCTGTAAGGATAATGAAGGCAGTGAGATTTCTAAAACTCACAATATTCAGGGAATTTTAGTTTTAGAAATTTAGAACCAATATATAGTCATCTATAGATAGTAAAAATTAATTATGACTAACAATGGCTCCACTTGGGGAGGGCAACTCCTTTTCAAGAGGTGTACAGGACCTCAGAGTTTAGATCTCTAAGTTTTGAAGACCAGTGCCTTACTTGTACTTGGCAGATCCCTCTTCCTTCATTTGTTGATGCTCTCTTGAAGCTATGATCTCAGAAAATCTGAAAAGACATGATTGTTTCAATATCACTTCTACCTACCCATATTATTTTTCCTAACCTTTTTTTTCTTTTGGGTGCACTTGGACTGGAAAGCCTTTGAAATTGTTTTCTTCTGAAAGCATTAAAAAAAAATCTACTGGTACCCTTATTACTTCCAAGAGTTTAGATTAGGCTAATAAACTCTCTTATTCTATACCTAGTCTACTCATCTGTCAATATTAAGCTTTTTTACAGACTTAATTCTCTAACCTACTGGCATGAAATTTAAAATATGAACAAACCAGGATTAAGCAATCTGATTTGCCATGGGTTTTGGCATTTGGACAAGCTACACACAGATTTTATTTTTGTATAAGTGAAAACTAGAAACTTGAGGGCTGTGATTCAGAATTGGTTATGCATCCCTCTTATTTCTCTTTGGTTCAGATTTATTCTTTGGGAACCAACATATTTTCCTAATCTAATTTACTGACAAGACAAGCTTAAATGGTTTGAAAAGTCTTCTTTCACTAACCTATCAGCATAAATTTAAAACATGTTTAGTCATGATTAGGCTAGATGACTGAACAAGACCTTTTTTTTCTCATAGGTAGTGGCATTTAGGCTTGCAAACTTTCAGCAATACTCTTTTTTTTTTGGCATGGGGTTGTACTTCTTCTTTTTCTCCTGCCCTCTTTTTCTTCTTTTCTTTCTTTTGTGTTTTTGTTTTTTTGATTTTTCATCGATCAATGTTATGTACATTGAATGAATGTTTGAAACTAGGAATTTTGACAAAAATAATGCTTGAGCATCCTGCCATTGACAGGACCCCCAAATAACTATGTTTCATCCAGCTCTTGTAAAAGGAAAGCATTGTTACCTCTAACTGAATGGATGATGTATGGACCCTTCCACAAATTTTCAAATTTTCCATTCTTTCCTTTTTCTTCTCTCCTTGAATCCCATTTTAGAACTTTGTCTCCAATATGGAAATCATTGGCTTTGGTCCTTCTGTCAAAGATCTTCTGATGTTCTCTTGCACTACTTGTGTTATTTTGTAAACTTCTTCCCTTAAGTGCTACAAATGAATGGTTTGGTTCAGCCTCCTTTTCATATCATTCTCTTTCAATTTTACCTCTTTAAGAAGCTTCATAACTGGAACTCCTAAGGATGTTGGGAAAACTGCATCCATGCCATACACTAGCTGATAGGGATACATATTAAATGATTTCTTGGTTTTTAGTCTATCAACCCATAGTGCATGCACTAGTTTTCTATGCCATGCCTTTTTTTCTCTTCCAATAGATTCTTGATGATATTCACCAAACATTGTAAGTAGACTTGTCAAACCCATTACCTTGAGGGTAATAAGGTGTAGAGTTCCCTAGTGTGATGTGGTACTTGTAGAAAAAGTACACCATTTTCTTAGATTTAAATGCAGCAACATTATCAGTGATGATCTTCTTAGGACAACCAAATTCGGACAGGATGTTGGTTTTAAGGAATTTGATGATGACTAAGTCAGTGGCATTCCTTGAAGGGATGGCTTCTATCCACTTGGTGAAATAGTCAGTTGCAGTGAGGATCCACTTGTGTTGGGCAGATGAGGCAGGGTGGATTTTGCCGATGAAATGTAAACCCCGCTGTTGAAAAGGAGTTTCAACACTAATAGGATGCAAGGGCAAATGCAATAGTTTTCTCTTGCTGTCAAATATTTCGCATTTATGGCAGGTTGCAACTAGCTTGTGTATGTGAGGGTGAAAGAGTGGGCCAATAGTAACCAGCTCTAAGGATTTTGTTGGCTGTGGTTTTCCAGTAGAGATGACCTCCACACTCTCCTTCATGAAACTCATGCATGATTCTATCTACATCATCTTCAAGAAAACATTTAAGAAAGATACCAACAAAATTTTTCCAATACAAAGTTCTATCTAGAATGCATAAATTTAAAGACTTTTGTTTCAAGAACCTAGCTTTTGTCTTCGACAAAGTAGGAGGAGAATTTATATTAACAATTACATACAATATATCAGCATACCAAAGTGAGTTTAGGAATGCTCCTTCAATGGGTGGAGTCGCCAGTTCCTCTTGCTCATCCAAATAATGTAGCATGTTTATGTCTAGCGCTTGAAATTTTTCTTTAGCCATGAGTTTTCCAAGTCCTTGTCCTTTAATCAGTTTAGTGGGTTTGATTTATAAATCATATTCTAAGATGATAGCAATCCACTTACCCCTTTTACCATCAGGGTCCTAATTTATAATGTCTTTAACAACTGTATGTGGAACAAAAACAATGACATGGGAATCAAAAATGTAAACTCTGAAGTCTTTCAATGCTTTGATCAAGGCAAAGGATTTTTTTTACATGATGTTATATTTTAGAGGTGCATCACTCAATGCCTTACTAAAGAAAGATATGGGTTGTTCTTTTCCCATCATGTTCTTTTGAAGTAATACTACAGCAATAGTGTGTTCTGATGCAAAGGAGAAAATGAAGAAATCCTTGGTAAAGTCAGGGCTGATTACAACTGGTGTTTGGGTAAGGGCTTGTTTTACTAGTTCAAAGGATTGTTTGGCTTTTGTGGTCCACTTGACTCCTACTTCTCTTTTTAGCATGTTCGTGATGTTTCTTAGGAGTTCATCGAGGTTTGGTATGAACCTTCTTAGGAAGTTGATCTTTCCAATGAAAGATTGCAGCTCTTTAATGTTCCTAGGGTGGTTGATTTGTAATATACCTTCAATCATTTTGGGGTCTATCAGAGACCAAACAATGTTTTCTTAGGATTCAAAGATAGGCCATACTTACTGCATTTCTCAAAGACCTTTCTCAATTGAACTAGGTGTTCTTCATCAGTTTTATAACAGATAATGATGTCATCAAGGTATATCACTATGAAGTAACCTATGTCTTCGAAAAAAGCGATGTCCATGGCTCTTTGGAAAGTGGCCCCCGCATTCATTAACCCAAAAGGCATTTTTACATACATGACTGTGCCCCAGGGTGTTGTGAAAGCATTTTTATGTTGATCACTTGGAAGTACTAGTACCTGATTATACCATAAAAAGCCATCAAGAAATGATATTCTTTTAGAACCTACCACCCTTTGCAGTATATGATCCATCTTAGGTAAAGGGTAGTTGTCCTTCAGGGAGGCTTTGTTTAAGTTTCTAAAGTCTATGCATAGCCTAATCTCCCCTATTTTCTTTCTTACAGATACAAGGTTTGAAACCCATTCTGAGTACCTAAGTGGGACTATGATTCCAACATCATACATCTTTATTTCCTTCTCAATTAGAGGCACTAATACGAGGTTTATTCTTCTCAATTTTTTCTTGAATGGTTTCAGGTTTTCCTTGAGAGGAATTTGATGTTGAATAATGTTTGTGTCATAGGAATTAAAGTCCTAATAACCCCATGAAGAAACATATTTAAACTCTTTGAAAAAATCAATTTATTTATGTTTTATGTAAGGTGTTAGAGTTTTGGACAACTTGATCATTTTGGGCTCTTCTACACTACCTATGTTGCATTCTTCCACATCAGTTTTGGTGGATTCCATTTTTGGATTTCTAGCAACATAATTGAAGTCAAACAACTCTTCTAAGGGGGAAAGACCTCTTGGTAATGAGTTATCTTTGCATTGCAATACCTTAAGGTACTTTTTATATGGGTCCCTAGAAAATTCTGCCTCGTGAATTTGTTCTAGAAGATTTATATCAACAGTAGGAAATGGCTCTGTTTTGGGTGTTTTTTCTTCATTAGGGAAGTCTTGTTCATGATCTAAGCTTGGTTTTGGTATGGAAAATTCATTCTTAGATTGCAGGAAATCATCAATTTTTTTATCACCTTCAAACACTTTCCAATAATCTATGTTGTTAGGTATTGTAGGTTTCCTTTTTACTTTTACCATGAATTGTTCATTAGTATGAGGTACTTGGCAAGTGTTGGCAGAAAATTCTAGTTCATTGGCGAGGCTGTTTTGAGCTCTTGGGATAGAGGTAAGTTCATATTTCTCAAATGTCTTCAGTAGGTATAAGGAAACATTCCTATATTCTCTTAGCCTAGGATTCTTTCCTGAATATTCTCCTTTGATTTATCTAATGATTAGCTCAGAATCTCCTTGAACAAAGATCTTCTTAGCTCCTGTTTTTTTTATAAAATTTAAACCAAGGAGAAGAGCCTCATACTCTGCAATATTGTTAGTGCATTGAAAATATAGTTTGTAGGAGTGGAATTCATTAGTGTTATGTATCCAAACACCTGATCCTGAACCAGAATTGCCACAAGGGCCATGAAAGCTCATGTTCCAAAGTGTTTCAAGTTCAGATTCACCATTATGTTTTTGTTCAAGCCTGTTAGAGTTTTGGCTATTAAGTTCTTCATTTTGTGTTTGGTTTGATTGTTCTGGTAGGCCTAGCTCTTTCTCATTTTCATTTACTTGTTCATTATTGTCATCTTCATTGTACAAGATAAATGAGTCAAGATCTGAATGGATATAATAAAGAGGGGTGTCGTTTGGCCTGTCTTGGCTGCTTACCATGTATTTCATGTGAACTTCCTGGTATGATCTACTTGTTTGGTTAAAGGTCGAGATGGTAGCATATTTCATGTCTATTTGGAGGTTCCCTTGGAGTTTAGCTCCCCATGATATAGATAAAACCATTCCATACTTGGGGGGAATGGCAGCCACTACAATGTCCATGACTAGGATTTTGGCAGGTATTTGTGCCAAATTGACACAAAGATCCTTGATTAGACCCAAAAATTTGACTTTGGTTGAATCGAAAGAGTACAAGTCTTTTTAAGGTTTGGTTATTTCTAGGCATAATCTCTCCATCACCACCTTGGGCATGAGATTGTGTGAGGCACCAGAGTCTAGCATAGAATTTTGAAAGATTTTTTCATGAATGTTTAAGATGAAATAGAATGGAGGGACAGCTCCTTCTTGATATTTTCCCTCTACCTCAGGTCCAAACAACAACTCTAGTTTGTCATCAGTTAAATTAAGAGAATCAATGTCATTTCCTATGTTCAAAGCTTTCAAAAACTTGGGATCTATACACATCCTAAGTTACCAATTCAGTAAGAGGTATGACTATCTTGATCTTGGCAATCTCACCCTCAAAACTGAATGGTGCTAGTGTTCTTGGTATATTTACATCATTTTTATCACACATACTCTTTTCAGCTACTTCGGTTTGCTGATTTTTATTAGGAATTTTAGTTAGAGCAGTTATTCCAATTCCACTATTTGATGTACTAGGGCAGCTTGGGTCACCATTATTGGCTAGTTTTTTCTTTGTTTCGATTAGGAGTCTTAGCCATTATATTGGTGTTTATTCCTTTCTTCTTAAGGATTTTTTCAGGGGTCTTTCTAACAATAGTTTCTAATTTGTTTTTCTTGGAGGAATCTTGGGTTTTCTTACTCCTAAGGTCATACTACCTATGAACCTCCATGATGGAATTTTCAAGTCCTAGCTTGTACTCTTCAGAATCCTCATTGCTATATCAGCTTGGCTTGGGGAAAATAGACCTTCTTCTATGAGAAAAAAATCACCCTCATTATCAGAGCCTATCAGATTTACATGGTTCTCTTCCTTCTCTTCAGTCTCTCTTTGGTCTTCTTCTACATAGTTTTCTTAGAAACGAGGTCTGATTTGCTGGTCATTGTCTCTTTGTCTACTTTGAGGAGGGTCTGTTCTAAAGCTTTGTTTTCTATTTCTGTTTTGAGGGTTTTCTTGGTTTTCCCTAGGGGGTGCTATTTCATTCAAACTGATTTTCTCCATCATCATTTCCATTACCCTAACTAGAATTTCAATTTTAGCATCAGATGTGGAGCCCATGGTTTCATATTTGTATGTAACCTTCTTCTTTGTCCTCATCCTAGCCCTCTTCTCAATTAGATTGGCTTCTACACTCACAACTCCCATTTTCATGTCTTCTAAGGTTAAGGGAGTAGGCCATGTTTGGATCAAATCCCTCTAGAAATTTTACTAAGGCTAGGCCTTGTGGAGGCTTCATGTGAGGTGGGAGTGCATTGTATACACTATTGAACCTAGTGAAGTAGTCTTGGCCACTTTCCCCAACATTTCTCTTAAGGTTATTATACTCTGAGAGGATCTGAAGAGGATTTTTCTTAATCTCCACTTGTTTATGAATGTTTGATAGAAGGAAGGGAGGTTATGAATTCTATTAGGAGTTAAGTTTTTGAACCATTTCTTTTCTTATCCTCCTCAGCTTTGGGAAAAAATTCTCATTTATATGGTTTCCTCTTCTATTTCCTGGTAATCAAATGCATCATTCATCTTGTCTACATGTTTTTGGGCAGTGGTAGAGTTAGCTCTAGTAAAGTGAGGGATTTTAGATTAGTAGCCTTGAGGCATAGGTAGTAGAGGCTAGGGTAGTACTAATGGGGCAAACCATGCTGCCGTGATTGGAGGTAAAGGAACCCAAGGAGGGTTTTTGAGAGGGGGGTTTGTGAGAAGAGGTAGAGGATGAATTGGAGTGGTTTGCATAGTGGATGTGTGAATGGGGGTGGCAGATGTACTTGGACCAGCAAGCTGAGATTGAGCAGATTTGGAGTGAAAGGAGCCAAAGTTTTGGAGAAGCTGAAAATCAGGAGGAGTGGAAGGAGAGGCTTCTCTACTAGGACTCTGCTAAAAATCTATGGGCTCAAGGTCTATCTAGTCTATCCCACTTTGATACTTAGTTCTAAAAAGTTTTCATCTATAATGTAAGTCAAATTAAGGATCTTTCAAGGTTGTGAGGTTTTCAGGGACAAAACTTGTTTTGTGAATGGTCCTAACAGTAGTTAAATCTTCAGTCCTAGAAGTTTTCCACAAGATTCTTTTCGAATCATCAACTATGGTAGAAGGGTTAGGGTCAGGGTGAGATTTGGTGCTAATCCTTTGTGAATCTAGATTTCAGACCTGAAGCACAGAGAGGTTGAAAGTTTATGACTATTTTTTGAAAAGGTAGACCTCTTTTAATAATTACTGAACTCACACAGTGTGTGAATAGGCTTTAAAATACTAGGACTGATTGATACAATCCGAGAGGAGTCTTTGAGAACTAGTGGAGTTAGTAGGCCTACAGGAGGCTAGTGGATTCACCAGGTGAATGATGTTTACTGCTTTGAGGGTTCTCTTGTTGTCCACCATCAACAATTTAAAAACCAATCTGGAGATGTTTTTGGTTTTCTGAGTTTCCTTATGTAACACGAAGACTTTCAATGGGTGTTCTCTAGTTGAATCATTATTTTTCTAGTATAGTGAATCAATTATATACTACTCTTAGCTAACACTTGAATTTCTAAGTTTGATATGGGTTTGAGAGTTCTTAAGGAATACTCAGGATGTTAATGACTCAATGTCCCACCATGATCGCCATTATGTTAGGTCTTCATAATTTCTTAGATTGGCAAGACCAAATGTACAGGGGTAAAAAAAAACTAGTATTTGGAGTCCTAGGACCTAGCCTTCTTAGACTCAGAGAGGGATCTCGCTATGTTTATCTAAAGGATGTAACTTGTGTGATTTTTGGGTTTTTATTTTAGGCTAGTTATAAGGATTAAGGTTTGTTTGTTTGTTTGTTTGATTGGGTAGGTTTCCAAGTAGAATAGATAGATTGAGAGAGGTTTAAACCATTGGACTATGGATTCTACAAAAGGCCTTGAGAAGTGCAACAATAGATCAAGGGTATATCACAAGGAAAGTCTAACAAAGCCAAATGGATCTAAAAGCTTATGTGAGTGGAGTTAAACATTAAATTGTGAAGATAGTAGGTGCAAAGGGCAGTTAAGAATCCTTTAACAAATAATTTAACAAGAATAACCTTCAAAATAACTACACATAAATAAATAACCAAATACAGGGCATACCAATAAATTCTTTGACCAAACCCTAGCAAGTAGACATCAAGACAACAATCCAGTGAACCATAGAAGGCAAGAAAATTGTATGTCTTCTAGTAGTTTCACCTTCAGGAAAAAAAAACATCTAAGACAACATGTAGTAATAATCAAAGAGTATGGAACTCCTAATTTCCTTAATAAAACTACAAATAACTTCGAAACAACCATTTAAGATGAGAAAAAGGGTAGGGCAAACCATAGACCTCTTCAGCTAAAACCTAATTAGCAATACTTCAAAGCAAAGATCTCAAAAATAATGTTTAAGTTACATCAAAGAGCAGGGAGAACCATAAAAAACTTTGACATTGGCTATATTAAATCATTATTAAGATAAAAAAGCATAAGTGGGACTAAAAAGCATTCAATAATTCTCTAATCTTACCTAGCAGAGGAAAACATACAAGTAATAGAGAGCAGACAAAGCTAACGTGCCTCTAAACAACATTTCTTAGCCTAAACTTTCTGTCCTACTGCATGAGAAAGATGAAACAAAATGATAACATAAGAAAAAAAGCACTATATAGGAAATAAATCACCATTAACTATGTTCAGGAATCCCACAAGTAGGCTTGCTCCATCATCATGCAAATCAAGACATTCACAAAGTCCAAAGCCAAATTTCTCCGCAATCTTCAAGTCTATGATATTTTTCTCAATAATCAACCAACATGTAAAATAAGGCCACAATGTTGTATTTAACTAGAAAGGAGGACCAAAACCCTAACTAGGGTTTCCAATATGTCATTAATACATCAAAAATGCCATTTTTGTCCGAAGAGACCATGCAAGGCCCAAGGCACAAAATACCTAATGTAATAAATGAAAAATAACTTCAAACATAAATTTTGATCTAACTAGGAGTGATTTGCCTTAAAAGTCCTAAAAGATATCTATTTCAATAAATTGTGTCTTTTGTTGACTTTGCGAGCAAGGGCGCAGCACCAAGGTCCAAGGGCGCAACACCTGCACTAGAAAAATTGCCTATTTTGTGACCAGGTTTGGAGGCCTTCTAGGTGTCCAAATGAGCTCCATGATAGCTCATTGGAAAGCTTTTCAAGTCTAATTTCCAAAAACTCCTTTATTTTTCTAATCGAACTTCACTTACCAGCTCAAAATCAAAAACTCCCAAGTCTGGTCAGGGCACAGGGCCAGCTCTGAAAATAGGGCAAAAAGTTGATTGTTTGGGTGTTTTTGGCACTTTTGGAGTACCAATTCTGCTCCAAATGATCTGAAATATTTTGTAAATGATGTAATTGGTGTAAGGATTCCAAAAATATAATACATTCCTTAAAAGAGTTCCCCAAAAAAGAGTGTAGCGCCAATGGCGATGCACCTTTGGCCCTCCAAAATAGTCAAAAATCCAAAAACTTCAAAATTGTGCCAAAATTTCGATTTTCCTTGCTGATTATGTTTGGGATGCCTGTAGGGATGAATCATAAATAATTTCAAGGTTTTATTTGCCTTTTTATTCCTTTAGGGCTTGAATCTTTGCAAGGGCTCTTTTGAGCTTGGCCATTGCAATCTTGTTCCTGAAGGCATAATGTCTTGCCATATTCTTTTGGAGGTCAAGATCCCTCTTGGTATTCTCCAATAGAACTTATAAGTGCATGTATTCCCTCTCAATCCAAGGTTCTCGATCATAGTCAATATCCTTGGCAAGCAGCTCACTTGAAGTGAGCTACTCTACCAAGGCTACCTTTTGCTCTCTCTCCTTGGCTAAGGCCTTCTTTAAGCCAATTATCTTTGGCCTCCTCCTAGGAAGTTGTCCTTCCTCATCATCAATGTCCCCATACCTATCCAAGGCTTCATCTAGCTTAGCCTTGTCTTTTGCAGCTTCTTTCTAAGCTCCAATAGCCCTAATCTCATAGATTTCCTTCTGTGCCTCCAGTTGCTTGTTTTCAACCTCATAATAGTGGATGACATTCCTAGCCCTACCTAGATTGGCTTGCAAATCTTTGATTTCGTCATCTTTTCTTTTTCGCAACATGCTTGAGATCCTTGCCTCATTTTCATCATCACTGTCAACATGAATGAGTTCAAATGCTTGTTTAGTCTCATGCTGGTATTCTTTTTTTTCATCCATGGCCTTTTCCTTACCTTTGTCAAGTTTTTTAATTAGCTGATGTGGAAGGCATGGCCCCTTGCCTCTTGAGGGTAGAAAACACATGCCTATTTCCTCTTTGGTAGGTTAAAGAAAAAGGTTCAATTTTGATCATTTCAATGCCTTCAGTCTTGCTACCATCATGACTACCATCATCATTCGTATCCACACTATCCTCATGGCTCTTACCATCACTGTTCTTATGGCTTCCTTCGTCATTGGTATCATCATTGCTATCATGGCCTTTTGACCCACTGTCATCATCAGTGCCAACATCATCACTGTCTTATGCCTCAATGCTCTCTATTTTATCAATGACATCATCCTCACTAATATTATTTCCCTTTTCCTTGCTGCTTTCTTCATGGATTTTTTCCTCACTGCCCTCTACATCCTTACTATCATGAGTTCCATCAAGGCTATTTGAGCCACTGTCTACATCCTCATTGAATTCATTTCTCTTATCACCACTGCTATGTGCCTCACTATTTTTAGACTAATTGGAATCTTCTTCATTTACATTTGCCTTACTGATATATTGGCTTTCTGACCTAATGCCTTCTTCACTGTCTTCTTTTGTGAAGGAGGAATGGGAGTCTGAGAAGATGAAGGTACATCTTGCTGCTGTTGGCCTTGTGGAATGGTGAACACCTCATGGGAAATGAAAACTTCCCATGGAATTCCCTTCTGCTAAAATTGATGCATCACAACCATTTTAATAAGAGAGTGGTGAAAGAGGCTTTGCATCTGCTTAGGAGAGTCTCTCTTCTATACAATATAGGACATTTTTTCAATACTTCTATAGAGTTAATAGGGTAGGTGCAGCCTCCTGACACTAGTAAAGTGCATAAGAAACCTAATGTGATAGGAGTAAATCCAGGAGAACCTTCCCTCACATGTAAAATATTTCATAATGATCCTCATCATAGGTGCATATCTCTCCAGCAAATGAGAGAAAGGAAAGATGGATTTATTGTATTCTTTGTAGCTAGGCTTTAAATATGGCTAGTAGTAGCTCATGTCAAGATTGGCCTGCTTGAACCATTTATCCCATACACTAGGTATGTCTGTGGCATTGGAAGTAGCGTCAGTAGATAGTTCAAAATTTACTCATGCAAGGTTAACCTATTTCTCATGTAAGTTAATGATGAAAAGCCTGGTTAGCTCAGGGTGGTTTTTCACCTGCTGTACTTTCTCACAAAATTCATAGCAGCCTACATTTTGGAATCAGAAGATAGTTAAGGGAGATGTGTTTAGCTCTATTGTGTTTAGTGGTTTAAACCTATTTATCCTCCCACCTTTGCGCCCCTACCTCCTTGGCATTTGGACTTCCCCTTCACTACCACTTCCGTCTCTTTCTGACATTTTGACCACTATGCCTTTGAAAAACCTTGAGACAACAAATGGAAATGAAATGAAAGGATGGTGGAATGGAAGATTTTACAACTGAATGAAGTGAATGAGTGAGGGCATAAGGTATATGAATATGAGTGAGAGGAAAAACTCAATGACCACCCTTTGTTTCTTGTTTAAACTTTGCTTTGACACACCCTGCACTTATGTAAATTTGAAATGAAATTTAGGAACAACTCTGGTGAATGGGAAACGTCCAACAATGTAATGCTATATTTTTCACCGAATCTCTTTATAAGCAGATGAAGAAATATTAAGCAGTGGTTTTAAGTTCAAATCTAGGGTTCCTTCTCAGGTCTTCAATTCCATTAATAATAAATCACCACAAATGCTTGAAGAATGGTTTAAGGCATCTACTTACCACTTAGTATTTCTTGAAAAACCCTTGGTGATGAATTGGAGAAAATTTTAGGTGGTTTTGAGTGGTTGTTTTCTTGGGAGGCCCTCTTGGCCAAGGGTGCAACGCAATATGCCATGCGCGCAGTGCCAAAGTCACATTGTGGGTTGGTTCAAGTAAAGGTGCAACAAATTTCTAGGCACGTAGCACCATGTTCCAGGCATGCAGCGCCAATGTAATTTGCATGAGAATTTTTCTCTAAGGGAAAATTTCCCGACTCCAAGCGAGCAGCACCAACTTGAACGTGCAGCAGCACAAAAAACTTACCCAATTTGACTATAAACTCGAGATTTATTCTCTCCTAAATGCTTCCAACATTTTGCAAGTGAACAATGAGTCGTATGAAAAACAAAATGATGTTTTATTAGCTTTGGATTTTAAATTTAATCTTTGTAAACCCATTTTCTAATGTCTTAAGTCTTTTTCACCTTTTTTCCTTTCTCACTAACTCTCTAACATTTTTGCTTTGCAAGTAACTTAGATCATGAAGCCCATTCTTCTCTTTGCTCAGTTTCATTGATGTTCATTACACCTTTTCTCTTCAGGTTTTCTTGGGTTATGAAATTTTCTCTATTTTGATCCTGGAGGCTTGATATGTTTATTTTGACACAGCAACAGCCCCAAAATCCTCTTTTGTCTGCACCATGAAATTCAATTCATCATTTGATCATTTAGGCATGACAACTCATTTTCAACAAGTTTATAATATTTACATAGTAGCAGCTTCAACATCTTCTCTCATATCCATCATGGGGTCTAACTCACTTCTTACCGTCTCTGACTAACCTTTTTACACTCTCTATATGCAGGTTTTCTAAAATGATGATTTTGACTCTCTTTTTGTTCTTGAAGATTTGACATGTTCATTTTGGCATATTTGGGATGCTTGTACACAACAGTACTTTCAAAATCATTTCTTTGTTGGAGTCATGTAGTTTTTAACCTACACTTAACTCATTTAGGCATGGCAAACTCATTTTTTACAATTCTGGGATATGATCACAGTGGCATCTTTAGAATATTTCTTTCTTTGGGAAGAAAAGTGCAGGACTTACGAAACATTGTCACAGGGCGTCTAAAACCATAGGTCGGGTTGGGCAGAGCACAAGGTGTGGGTCAAGTTGGGCAGCAACATGCAGGGCCTGTGAAAAAGTATAAAAAAGTGTCCGTAGTGTAGGTCGTGTCGGGCAGGGCGCCTGCAGAAGTCTGAATGTGAGTTCAAGACTCATTCTGAAGCAACCATATGTAATAATTAAGTGCGGAAAATAAAAGTAGGTGTGTATTTATGGTTCGAATCTAACCATATATTTGGGAAGATATTTGGACACATAGAGAGCTCGCGGGAAGGTTTGAACTCATAAGCAGCAACCAACCCGAGTGACCCGGCAACACGACACTTGGGAAGATTTGTGCAAAAAAATTCCCAACGTGAAATCTAATGTTGTCAATTATTTTTGTGGGCTATTTTGATGGTTGAAAACCCTTGAGGCTTGGTCAAAAGGCTAACTTCCCTTGCCAAGGAGCAAAGGAGGTATTTTTTTGGATTGGGCTTGTATTATACTTATACATTTTATGAAACATATTATCAGGCAGACTTAATAACAATGAGTTTCCCCTCCCTTGTATGTATGGGTCTACTTGTGGATTGATAATGATTTTTATGTTTATTTCTGCATATTTAAATAAAATTTGATTAATATTGGACAAGTGTTTCTAAAGGCGTAGTCTACATACTTGAGTATTACGAAAAAGAAAAAGTGTTGTAGTGCCACACCCGTCTATAGCGTGGTTGAAAGACTACCAAGGTATAGGTGTGTGACATATGGTATCAGAGCCACTGATACAAATGGAATGAAATTTTGATCCCACAAGTTATTGAAGGAGGATTCAGGGATTTTTATCATTGAAGAAAGCAAGGACACAATTGTAGGGCTGCAGGTTCTGTTGAAGCTCAATTTGGGGTTTCTTTTGAGACCTTGGCTAAAGCAAGGCATTTTTCAGGGCTAAAGATACAAAAGAAGACATGAAAAATTTGTAAGAATTCCATGAGAAATACTTTGAATATTTATAAAGGATAGAGCATATGAGGAAAACTTGCTGATTCAAGACAAGCTTGGAGTCTTGGAAAAATAAAAAGTACAGTAGTGCCGCACCTTCCTATAGCATGGTTGAAAGACGAAAAAGGTATAGGGGCATGACAAGTGGTATCAGAGCACTGATACAAAATTATTTAAGTTTGATCCCACATTAGGTGGTATCAGAGACATTGATCCCACACCTTATTAAATAGGATTTCATCACTTTTTAATACTGAAGCAAGTAGGGACAATTCACAGGTTGAAGCTGAAGCTTGATTATGTAAGCATGGATACTGATGCAGGGTTGCAACAAGTATTTGAGTTTGGTACTATATATTTGAGTAAAGGTATGACCGAATTCATGGCCAAATCTGAGCTGATGAAGAAAGGAAGTTTGAAGGCTCAATTTGGACTTCAGAACATGATAGGATAGTGGAAGGATACAAGGCAAAAATATCACAAGACTCTTGTGCAAGTGTCTGAACACTTGGAACACATTGGATATGGGTTGATGGAGATGTAGAAATATTTGGATGTACTATTTTGAAAAACCACTAAAATTGAGAAGCTTGACATGGAAATACAACAAGGTGAACAAAGGCTTCATGAACTCTTTATTGAAAGGGCTCACCTGAAGGAAAGAAGCATCACATTGCAGGCTAAAGTCAAGGACATTGAAGATGAGATCAAGAGGGACTTCCTTAATCCAAAACTTATTAGTTTGAAGAAATAAAATTCATATGATGGCACACTTGAAAAAGAAGAATACCACACTATGATGATTGGTGCATTTCGATTGGAAGGAGTCAATCTATGTCAGATTGGGGCACTTACACAACATTCAAAGAGGAAGGAGATTGAGCCAATTAAAGCACACCCAATATCGAATTTCTCTATTGAGTCTCATGAGAAGAAATATGTGAAAAGGACTGTCAGGTCGAAGCCTAGTTCAAAATACATGTCGAAAGAAGAAAATTTGAAGAAGATTACAGATATAAGGTGCAAGACAAGAAGAAGGGATGATAAAGAAAGTTTCTTGGAATTGAGATTTGTGTCTACAATCATGCATGGAAATAATTTCTATGCTTTGATATACATGGGGGCTACACATAGCTTCCTAAGTTGAAAGTCAGCTTCGTCTCTTAGGAATAACAAGGCTGGCATGAGAAAGAGTTGAGTGCTTTCAAGGTAGTCAATTCAGGAATGAAAGCAGTGACTGATGTCATGAATGGAACACATGTGAGAGTAGGGTCATGGTTTGGAAAGATGGAATTAAGAGCCATCGACATGGATGATCATGCTATGGTGTTGGGGTGAGACTTTTTGGTTGCAACAAAATCCATACCAATGGTGGACTGGGACATTCTCTTAATTCTTGATGATGGGAAAATTATGATGGTTCCTTTGACAAGGAAAAGTCGCTTGGGGTATCAACCGAGAATGGCTTCATTGATCCTATATGAGAAGGACCATGATATGGAGCATAATGATATGGGGCATTGGGAAGTCGGATATATGGCTCAAACAACAAATGAACAATGCATGTTTGATTTTGTTGGGAGAGACCTGAAAGAAAGAAAGAAAGGAGCACATATGACTTCACTTCTTGAGCATGTAGAAGAGAAATATACTCAAGATCTTCACCAGGATGATGTGAAGAAAGAAAATTTTTCATACATGGGACCAGGGAAATATTATGCAGGTAGAGATTTAGTTGAAATTTTGGACTATTGCAAATATGCTATGGGCATATATTAATTTCAATTAATGAAGGAAAAGCTTGGGAAGCTAGGATGCACTCAAGAGGAGGTTGATGATGTTCATATGTACTTCAAGACTTGACATCAATCTCATACGTGGGTAGATGAACGTCTGGGAGGTAGATTCTTGGCCCTTGCTTTGAAATAAACCTTTGGGTAAAGGGGGTGTGGTGCCTTAGTGCATGAAGGGCCACACCACCCTAAAAAAAAATGGGCCTTGGGCAAAGGTCCCACATGCATGGATATATATATGGTTGGATGAATGTGGCTACCTTGATAGCACATTGCAGTAGCATCATAGACTACATATTGCATATGGAATGGAGGAACAATTCATGGACCTGGATATGGCACATTGATGGAATTGCTGAGAGGAGATATCTTACTTTGGTGATGTTTGGAGGATGTGACTACTTTCCATTAAAGTGGCACATGAATTATAATAATGGAAAACATGTTGTGGTAAGGATGAAGTACACCTCATGGACCCAAACATGGCACTTGTACTTTGGACAGATTCTTGATTGAGTTAACGATGTGACAAGACCTACAGAAATACTAACGAATGGCATGAGAATGTACATTATTATGAGGAGGATGTATAATCAGACTGATCACCTAACTTGATCAAATCATGAGGGCTAGCAATGCTACAAATGTGTGCTATATGTTACAAACATATGGATGTTTGACAGAAATATATGGCTATCAATATCTTCTTGGGTTGAATTATCTTGACTACAGTTTTACATGGAGATCAATGTGTTGGTCATCAATAAATTTTTCTAATATCAAAGGATGACTAAGCTATAAATCTTACATTTCTAGAAACAATATTTAAGGAAACATTGTGAGTTCTAGAAATCTCACTGCCTTCATCATCCTAAACCTAACTATTCTTCTAAATTTGTCTATATTTTTCCCTCTCAAAGTTTACCCTGCTACAAAGAAGACTTCAAAATGCTGGGCATGTTTACCTGATTTCATCACCTCACTTACACTCTCATTTATCCCCATTTTCCCCTCTAAAACCCCTCATAATTCCCACATTCATAATATTTCTTCTAAGAAGGCCTTAAACAATGTAAAAAGTCCTTTTTACATTCTTTTAAGCTTAACTTTAAGCCTATTGGACCCTCAGAAATGTTATAAAAACCCTGTTTTTATAAAAATCCACCCTTTTATTATAATTAGCCCTTAAGCCCCTTTTGGCCTAAACCTTAGCCCCAAACCCTCATAAAAACTTTCTTTCCGCTATATCCTAAGCCCCTTCCCTATCCTAAACTTCACTTCCGCCCATTCTATTTCTACATACCCTCGCTAAACCTTATAAACCCACCCAAACCTTCGAGAAATATTAAGGTGGGCTCGCTTTGCCTTAACCCACCTCCTTATTTTCTCCCAGGATGCATCTGCCGTTGATTTGAATCCATGAACCGAATCAAACAGTCACCGCACTCCCATTCTTCATTCCATGCTAACACAACCCTATGCTACCCTACAGTTTTGCCCACGTCATTACTCCCGGGCCCCGCTTTCCACTTAAAACCTCGTCGAATAAAATCCCGACACCTGTCCTGGGATCCACTCCACAGGCTTGCGCGCTGGTACCTCCACCCTTCCACCCTGTTGATCTCACCCCTTGAGATCCGATTGTCCAAATCCAATATTGTGCGAAAATCGGCGGCAATCTTTAACAGGCCTGACCCATGTGAAATGGGTGGTTTTTTCCTTGACATGCATCAAGCGATAAATGGAATCACATAGCCCCTGACCAATACCACTTAGCACTTTATGCCTGCGTAATAAACCGTCGTGGTTTTTTCCAAAACCACCTTCTCTCCCTTTGTGCCAGAATTCAAATTTCTTTGCTTCTCCACGACATTCCACCTCTAGAAATATTTTTTCTGCACTCCCCCCTCCTCCACAAATCACCCTCTGATACCTCAGAAACCCTAAAAATGCAGTTTTTCCAGCCCGCGGGTTTTAAATTAATGTTGTTTATGTTTTTTGCAAATTTTTAATGGTAGAAATAGACCATATGCCCTCTCACAGCTGTTTGTTGAATGAAACCCCTTAGTGATGACTCAGGGGTATTAAACACAAATTATGAAGATCAAATATCTTTTTCTCAGGGTTTGATTGATGATGAATCATGATCATTGATTAATAAATGACCCTCCAACGCAATAAAGAAACCCTCCCTGCACAAAGACAATTATAGTCAGAGGAAGCATAGAAGAAATGATGAAATGAAGGATCAAAAGGCTAAATCCTAAATCAAAAGATAAATATAGATGATTAGACCTTAAGACAGTGACTAAAGATGAAATGCCAAAGTTTAAAGACCAAGGATAAATAAACAAAATAGTCATAAAAGAAGAATAAAATATAAAGGTAGTAAGGCAGATTATTAAAGCAAAATCGAGGATCAAAGGCTTAATTACTGAGTTTTATGATTAAAACAAAGATAGATAACCCAAAGAAAGCTTCAAATAACTCAGCAAGGAAGCAATTACTCCTCCAAAGACTAAACTGCCATCTACAGCATAAATTATTTCCATAAAGGCAGTGGGCAGTTACTCCACATTCAGAGATATTTTATATCTCTCAAGGCAGTTATGTAAAAGTTATTATAGGCCTTAAAAGTCAAACTTTTTGCCTCATATTCTTTAGAATTTAAGATAGGGTTTAATTAAACAGAGAAGTAGTTGTAGATATTTCTACCTTATGCCTTGCATGGTTTTCAACGTTAGGAATACATTTACTCTGTAATTAATAACAATCAAACCCTATCTTGAGCTCCACCTCCTCAGATGCAGTATAAATATTGCATCTAAACTCATTATATTGTTGGCATTTGATGACTCTTTGTAGTAATACATAGTCTCTTGGAAGTTGAAGAAAAATTGATGTCTTGGATCTTGTGGATGCCCTGATTTGTTTGTTGATGGACGAGGCTAGATCACTAGATCCCTGAGCTTGGATATTGGGGAAGTGCTTCTATCTGTTACTATTACTTCCTATTTTCATTATGTTTTCATCTTTCTTTGTTATAGTAGAATAAAATTTTTAGGCTAAGAAATTTCTTTTGAAAGCACCTTAGTTCTATTTACTCTTCATTGTCTTAATGTTTTCTTCTGCAAGGTCTTATTGGAGGATTCTTAATTTCCCTCCAGTTCCATATAACTTGTTATTTCAGAAGTAATTCAATTGAGTATAACCAAGGAGTTTCTCTTTTGGTAAGTCCATGTTCCCTTGAGTACGGCTTGAGTGGTTGTTTTGAGGAATGATTTCAATAGAGTGAAACTAGGAAGTTTAGTAGTGAATCCATGCTCCTTTTAGTACAACTTGAGAATTGTTTCTAAAAATTCTTTGAAGTATGCTTAGTAAATCCTAAACCAGGAAATTCTATGGTGTTCCCTGTCCTCTGGTATGCCTTTAAAAGTTGTTTCGAATACCCCTAGAGAGTTAATCCAATAAGACTAGATTATTTTTTTTGATCTTAGGATTTCTCTTATTGTTTTCTTATATGTTTTCTTTATCTGAAATTAGTATTTGATTTTTGTATTGTTGTCTAAAAGGTTTTCTTATTAAAAGTTTGTCCAAATAATTCTATGGTTAGCCTTATCCTTTGACTTGCTTCAAAACAGTTACCTTGAAATATTTTTCTTTTTAAAAGTACATGATAAAGGATTCTTAATTTCCCTTTGTCCTACTTTTCATTCTTATCCTTAATGTTCATCTCATTATCCTAAAAACTTTGAAGATCCACTGGCCAAGTAAGATTTTCCCTATGATACTCCTTGATCCTTTAATGAACTTATCATGACTTCCATTTGAATCCATTACCCAATGACTTAGAGATTTCCCATTATATCTATGCTCTTTGATCATCATTTCCAACCAAAACAATCAAACAAACCTTGAACTTAATAACTAGCCTAAAATCAACCCCCCAAAAAAGAAAACAAGCACATATCCTTTGCAAATAATTCGAGAGATCCCTCTCTGAGTCTAGGAAGGCTAGGTCCTAGAACTATAAAGATTGGTTCCATGTTGCCTTGTCATTTATTATGCCAATCTACCAAATCACAGGACTCCAACATTCTGGCGATCATGGTGGGACCTTCTGAGTCAGTGACAAACTAAGTACTCCTTAAGACTCCAGAAACCATAAGAACCACATAAAATCTCATAAAAAAACTAAAAATAATTCTTGGATTGGTTTTATTACTCATTTGGTGGTGGACCATAACTCATATTACCTTCAAAAAATCTAAAAATTTCCACTTGGTGACTCCACTAGCCCTAGAAGGCCTATTAATCCACTAGTTCTTTAGATTCCATTAAGAATGTATCAAATCAGTCTTAAAAAAGTTTAGAAGCCTAGTCCCATATTTTAGCAAGGTAATAAACACTAAGAGAGGTCAAAACATTCGAAAACAGTCCTTATGGCTTTCAACCTCTCTACATTTTTGAACTTGAAATCTGGCTTCACATAGGATCAATACAAAATCTCATCCAGACCCTAATCTTCCTCCAATATTTGATGATCTAGAAAAGATTTTGTGGAAAACTTCTAAAGCTAGAAATTTGAATACTGATAGGACTATCCAGAGAACAAGATCTGTCCCTGAAAACCTTATAGTCTTGAAAGATCCTCACTTTGACTTGTCTCATACAAGGAACATATTTAGAACCAAGTCAGATAATGATATTTACCAATCTGACCTTGAGCCCACAGATTTACAACAGAACTTTAGCAGAGAAGCCTCTCCTTCCACTCCTCCTGATTTTCAGCTTCTCCACCACTTCAGCTCTTTCCATAGCAAATCTGCTCATAATCAGCTTGCTGGTCCAAGTACTTCCACCACCGCCATCCACAAATCCACTGTTCAAAACACTCCAATTCATCCCACTTTTCCTTTTACAAATCCACCTCTTGTAAATCCCACATTTGTTCCCACCATGGCAGCATGGTATGCCCCATTAGTGTTACCTCAACCTCTGGTGACTTTACCAAATGATTATCTATCTATAATTCCCCATTTCACTAGAACTGAATCTACTACTACCCAACAAAATGTAGATAAAATAGGTGATGGCTTTGATTACATGGAAATAGAAGAAGAGACCATTAAGATGAGAATCTTTGCCCAAAGTTTAGGAGGAGAAGCCAAGAAATGGTTTAAAATATTGAATCCCAATAGCATAAATGATCTCCCTTCTTTATACCAAGCATTCATAAACAAATGGGAAATTAAAAAGAATCCTCTCCAAATCCTTTCAGAATATAGTAGCCTTAAAAGAAATACTGGGGGAAATTGTCCAAGATTATTGCACTAGATTCAATAGTGTTTACAATGCACTTCCCCCAAACATGAAACCTCCACTAGGCATAGCCTTAGCTAAATTTACTGAAGAATTTGATCCATACATTGCCTACCAGCTAAGAGAAAGAGACCCCTTAACCTTAAAAGATATGCAAAGGAGAGATATTAGTGTAGAAGAAAATCTGATTGAGAAAAGAGCTAGATTAAAATCATAGAAAAGAGTTACATATAAAGATGAAATAGTGGCATCAACCTCATCATCTGATGCCAAAATTTATAAATTAGTAAGGGTAATGGAAATAATTCTTGAGAAAATAAACTTAAATGATAGAGTGCCTCCAAGAGAAAACCAAATCAATTCCCAAAACATAAATAGAAATCCAAACTTCAGAAGAGACCCTAATCAAGATAGACAAAGAGATAATGACCAGCAAATTAGGCCTCCCTTTCAACAAAACTATGTAGATCAAGAAGAAGAAAGGGAAATTGAAATGTTATAAGAAAATCATGTAAATCTGATAGGATTTGATAGTGAGACAGATGTTTTCCTCACTAAAGAAGAACAAGGATTATTCTCTTTAGAACAAATTGAAAACAATCATGAGGATTCTGAAGATTACCAATTGGGGTTTGAAAACGAAATAATGGAGGTACACAGACAATATGATCTTAGAAGCAAAAGTAACCCATCAAATTGTTGACCCAAGCTTCCCTAGTACTTCTGCTAGTGGCCCTGAGAAATCTGTCCTAAATAAAATTCCTAATAAAAATCAGCAAATCAAAATTGCTGAAAAGACTATGCTTGACAAAAAAGATGTAAATATGTCAAAAAAATTAGTCCCTTTCAACCTTAAAGGTGATATTTCCAAGATCAAAATTAGCATACCCTTAGCTGAACTAGTAACCTAGGATGTATATAAAAACCAAGTTTTGAAAGCTTTCAATATAGGAAATGATACTGACACTTTGAACTTGATAGATGATAAACCAGAACTGTTGTTTGGTCCTGAAGTAGAAGAAAATACTAAGAAGTAGCCATTCCTCCATTTTATGTCAGCCTAAATATACATGATAAGATTCTATAGAATGCCATGCTAGATTATGGTGCCTCTCACAACCTTATGCCAAAAGTGGTGATGGAAAGATTAGGCCTAGAGATTACTAAACCCTACAAGGACCTTTATTCCTTTGATTCAAGCAGAGTCAAATTTCTAGGCCTATTCAAGGATTTATGTGTCAATCTAGCACAAATTATTACTAAGGGTCTAGTTATGGACATACTTTTTGTTGACATTCCCGCAAAATATGGCATGCTTATATCTAGATCCTAGGGAGCCAAACTTCAAGGAAGCCTTCAAATGGACATTTCTTATGCTACTATACTAGTTTTTAACCAAACCAGAAGATTATACAAAGAATCTAATATGAAATTTATGGTAAGAAACTATTGTAGCCACTACAACACCACCCAAAATTTTGGGTATATTCAAATTTTCAGGTCCCCCTCTGCTCGCTCAACCCCCTAAGTTTTCGACTCAGCCTTCAGTTGGTAATATCCCCATGACCTATTTCTACACAACCCTGTCACCTCACCCACTTGTCTTACTATCTGTCAACTGCGCTAGGGTATATAAGTTTTAAGCCGGTTTCTGAACTTATATATTCTCAAGCAATTGAAATAAGTTACAATATCTTAGGTTGGATTCAATGTTGCTGCTCCTCGAATGAGCTATTTTTCCTAGTCACTTATTTTTATCATTATTACCGAGAGCTAACTTATTCTCATATTATTCCTTTCAGGAAATTTGTCAATGGTGCTATCAGTATACATCGAACAATGTATCTATTTCATTAAGAGTCCATTGGCACGAAACCAACAAAATACTCTACAAGATGAGGTTCCAATCATCCATGTGGAAGCTATTGGTTTTCACGAAGAGCCAGGGTTTTCCCAGCAAGCAAGAGGACCCTTTCAAAGAAAGGTGGATCCTCATGAATCCCCAAGAGCCTCACTTTAAGCTCAAAGGCACCTAGTTACTTGCACAAGACTGATATGCAGGAAAAGGCATCTTATTGCGAAAACCAAAGATCTTCAAAAAGGGAATGAAGAAGGGATAAAAACCCAAGGTCGAAAGTCACATATGACTCAAGGTCACAGGTTGTAGATGACTCCAAGTCGTAGGTCGCAAAAGTTGAAAAGTCACATAGGTCGCAAGGTTGAAAAATCGCATAGGTCACAAGGTCGCAAAGTCGCATTGTTCGCAAAGCCGCATAGGTCGCAAAGTCACATAGGTCACAAGGTCATGAGGTCGCAAGGTCGCAAGGTCAAAAAATCACATAAGTTGCATAGGTTGCAAATTCACAAAGGTCGCAAGGTTTCAAAGTCGCATAGGTCGCAAGGTCGGAACTTCGCATAGGTCACGAGGTCGCAAGGTCGCAAGGTCGCATAGGTCACAAGGTTGCAAGGTCACAAAGTCGCATAGGTCGCAAGGTCGAAATGTTGCAAAGTTGCATAGGTCGCAAAGTCACATTTTTCACAAAGTCGCATAGGTCACAAAGTCACAGAGGTTGCAAAGTTACATTGTTCGCAAAGTCGCATAGGTCACAAGGTCGTAAAGTCGCAAAGTCACATAGATCATAAGGCCTCAAAGTCGCATAGGTCGCAAAGTCACATAGGTCGCAAAGTCGCATAGCTCACAAAGTCACATAGGTCGTGAGTTCGCGAGGTCACAAGGCCACAAGGTCCCAAAAGACACATAGGTTGCAAAGTCACAAAATCATTTTTTTCACAAAGTCGCATAGGTCGCAAAGTCACAAAGTTTCATTTTTCACAAAGTCGAAATGTCGCAAAGTCACAAGGTTGCAAGGTCGCAAGGTCACAAGGTCGCAAGGTCGTAAAGTCGCAAGTAATCCCAAGAGTTGGGGAAGACCAAAGGTCACGGGAAACCTAAGAGTCACCTCGGCCTATATTTACATCTTCTAGTGATTTTTTAAAGGAATTTTGGGTTGTGGAATTTGGAGAGAGACACATTTCTTTTTATTGAATGGATGCCTCTTAATGAATACAAAGAAGTGTTATTGGATATCACTATTGAATCCAATGGAAGTCTCCTGTGTGGTTATGCTATGAATATGGTCTTTTCGAATGAATGAATGCTTCTTTCAAATATTGGTGCACATTTCTATTCATGTATTCCTTGTGTTATGAGCTTCCTTGCAACACGTGGATGATATATGATGTTCTAACTTAAAGAAATGCTGATGAACTACTTTGTCGATATTTGCTTTAAATATTTATTGGGATGTGCATATTAGATAAATGAATCACTTAACCATTGTGAAATTTTTCTCATTTGTTAAGTGAATCTTGTAATAAGTATGATATTGGTAAATTTTTTCTAAAAATGCTTTTCATAAGTTTATTGCTTTAAATTCCTCTTTGCTATTCATGGTATAATGTTTCACAGGGCATTCTTCAATCACTGACTTGTATTCATTCAACATCCGTGCATTCTCCATCTCAGCGAGCCCCCCTCTCTATCTGAAAAACCAATTCACCAAGTTAATGGTAACTAGGCCTACATACCGGATGGGATCCCCAAACCAAATGGTGTACAGTCTAATTGTGATTTTGCACCAGGGAGATCCCCTTACTGTTTGCGAGACATTTTCAATCGTCAATAGAATTGGCACTAGAAGGAGGGCCAAATGACAAGCTGAGCCCTTAGAGCCTGCAGTTAGTCTCATATCTGTAATGGCACATCCCCAAATCATTCTCCCGAGATGTTTATCGGATTTATCTGGTTCTCGATGCTCAATCCCTGATGAACCTATGTATCACATGTCCTAGTTAAAATTCGATGGTGGGGACAAAGTCCTCATAAATGAGCACCTTTTTTATTTCTGTTAGTTTTGTGAGTGCTATGAAATTGACGATGAGGAGTTGGCTTGTGTGCCTTTCTTCCTCACTCTCGAAGGTCGCGTTAAATAATGGTGCCACACATTGTCGTCAGCTTCCATCCATTCGTTCGAGAAGCTTGCCATTGAATTATAGCAAGATTTTCAGAGGTACGATTTTAAAAATGTATTAATAAGGTTAAATAAGATCAGAATGGAACCTTGAGAATATCTAGAGGATTTTTCTATTATATTTGTTCATTTTTTATTTTTATTTCCCTGAAAGGGATGTAAATTGGACATATTTAATTGAGCAGTTTCGACAGGTGGTTTTCATTTCCCTAGAACACTTTCAATCGATAACAAAGCTCGATCCCAGTGTTTATTATGATAATCCTCAAATTTCAAATTGTTTGGACACTGTCCCTAATGTTTCCTTGTCTATCTCCATGAGTCCAAAACACATTCAGGCCTCCAAGAATAATATTAATATTCCTCCTCCTGAATTTTCGTGTAATGGAGTTGTGGTCGCAAAAGTTCTGAATGATGATAGACGTGTGAAAGAAAATAAAACTTGTTGTACCACCCCTGAATATTTCACGCACCTTGTCAAATCAGAGCTTGAAAACCATATTGGCCCAACATATCTCCCTGTTAATGGAACTTATCTCGATTCCATTGAATGTTTACCTAGGCACAGTCCTAAATCTCATTCACATAATGATAATAAATTAAGTCTTGGCCTAAATAAAGTTGATTTCCCTACAAAATCATTGGACTGTGATGGGCATGCAGGATGATTGGCCTCTCTGGATGACACTGATGTGCAAGATGAAGGTCCTTACATGGGTGATAACACCACATCCAAATCATTTCATCCATTATTCCCTAATTCCTTTCTTGAGCCTGCAATGCCAGTAATTTCTTCAAGTCTTTCAAAATTATCTTGTACTGGTGTTAGCAACAACCATAAGCATGCAGGTGGTGTTTCACAACCTCTTTACAAAATTGACGAATCCCTTATATTTTATATTTTTCATGTGCAATCTTTATATAGCCAAAATAGTGATTTTCTGTCTCAGCAACCTCAAGATGTTTCTTTCATTGATTCATCCCAATTTTTAACCCAATGGGAGCCTAACATGCCAGGTACCCAACCTAATCAAATTTATGGCTGCAATGATCACTACTTATCTAAACATATATTCACTCTTGCCTCTAAGAACTATCATTCATATCTATCTGTCAACCATATGAAGCCATCAAGATTCGATGACCTGCTTTGTGATGATTCAGGGACCCATTAAGAAATTGAAGCAATCCAGCTTTTGCTCGTTGTTACCTTAAGTCCTTACCATCCTAATGAGACCCTTGAAAAAATTCAAACTAAGTTTTCTCGAATCAGGGTTTCTGAAATGTTGGTTCCCACGTGTCACACTCCTCTCAGCATAACTGCGCTGGATGTGAGCTCATCTAGGCAAGTCTTCCATTCAAGTGATGTTTCCATGAGAAAATATTTCTATCTCCTAACAACTAATATGAAACAAACAATATACCTTAATCTATTCACTGGAAGGAAAACACCAGCCATTATCTCTAATATTTTTGGTTGTTTCCCCCCAGTATCAATTTCATTCAGGCACAAGCATGTGATGTTTTGCAAACCTCTCTATTACCTGAAAATTTTCTAGTCAATTCATCCCATCCTGGTAAATCTAAAGAATCTGATACATTATATTATCAATATTTCAGTATGCAAACATTTTTCCAAATTAATAATAAGCCCAGTGACGCTCTTCCAGTCACCACAAATAATGATCACATCCATTCGCTAGTTGATCTCACTAAACCATCAAAGTTTTAAAGCCCCTTGCTCGAAGTTCTAGGGTTTTTCCAGGAGGGTGAGGCACTTTAGCCTCTGCTGATGGTTACTTCAAATCCTCACAGCCTTGACGAAACCTAGGGATGACTTCGAACTAGGGTTTTCAGAGTTAGGGTTTTTGCACTTGGATTCACAAGCACCTCAAATTTTCTTGACATATGCCTATTTTTTCCATTCCATCAAATTGATCATCCTCAACATCATGATGAGATTCCTAGTTGGTTTGATGGATCCTATTCGATGAATATACCTATAAATTGGAAATGTTTTAACTCACTTCCGTCGGATCTAGGGTTGTGCACGCATGGATGTGTGTCATTTATAGATGATTTTAGGTTTCAAGTACATATTTATGTGCATTAGGATGAAAGTGAATTTCATCTTGAACAATCCATTCTGGCACATTATCAGGTAAGTATCCATGACCTTCTTGTTGTTTCACATGCTCTTCAGGTAAGTCTTGTTGTTGGTGCACAATTTTGTATGCTGGATCTGATTGCGAACATTGTTGTTCTTGTAGGACGGGAACTAATGAGGTGGCTACACTGGAAAGATGATTTCACATAACCCTACTGCCTCTTTGGTTAAACTAGGGTTTTAGGTTTAGGCTAGCTAGGATCTGTTAATAAATTTTTTTTATTTCATGTTGTTAATTAGGTTTACTTGCGAAAGTTTTGCTTTATGGTTTAAAATTATGTTCGTTTTCTTCTCTTACGGTCAGTAACTTTATGCATTATAATTTTCCATTTATTTCACACTCATTTCTCTTTCAGTTTGATTATTTCTACATAATATTTAGATAATCACTACATGTGCTTTGCCTTGTTTTCTCCACCTACAACTAGTTGATCTTTCTCACACATGGCATTACATTGTGTCATAAGCCTCCTCTGTTGCATCGCATTTTATGCATTCTTCCTCGCATCATTTTCACTGGTTTTTGAGATAGCTGTGAAATTTTTTGTACATTACATACCATTGCATGAGCCCTCATTGAACCTGGGGCCTTGAAACCCTCAGTGTCCAGACTAGCATTCTTACTCCCCCTTGCACAGTTTTAAATCTGGATGGATTGCTTTTACCTCTTTGCACGCATCGAAATCCTGATGATCTTTCTTAATTTTTTTGCCCTGATTGCTAAAAACCTAACTCCATTGTCTGCGTGAGGTTGTGGTGGTTACCTCAAAAGGAAACTTCTCTTAGAAAAAGTCATCAAAGTCACGTTATCAACATAATTCTTATGATTTTAAATTAATTAGCCATGGAGATACGAGTTGGTTGCTTGTGGGGAACCCTAACGAGTTTGAATGGCCTATACTCATAACCTGAGCCTTATGCCCAGCATAGTCTCACACATCTTAATGATCTATTTTTCACATTTCACCTTTGGGTGGTAGATGGGATGTGAAGGCTTGGCATGAGGGAAAAACCAAATCATAATATCTTTTAGTTTCTGTCAAATAAGAAAATACCTCTCTTGCCCATAAAATAAGTCAGGATCCCTCATCGACCCATGCAAAATAAGTGCCACGAGCACATGGAAATAAGTGCTACAAGAACATGAAACAAATAAAGGTAAAGGATTGAGAAAGGCTTCCTGCGTAGAGAGGTGATGCAACAACTCCGCCGAGATACTGACCAGGCTCACTGGCAGCAGAGCAACGTTTGTGATTTCTTGAAGTGACTCCACCAGGGTACTGTCCAGGTCTGCTGGTAGCAGAGCAACACTGGAAACTTATTTTAAATTTCTGTATATAATAAGCCCGCTGCCTTGCTCCCTACATCATCATCAAACTACTGGCATCTATGAACTGCCGCTATGACGTTTTCAGATTAACAAGACCTAGCTGAGGCACAAGGATTGGAAATATCTGTAAAGGCCAAAGTAATACAAAGGGTACCTGCAGAACCTATTCAATATTCCCTTGCATCACTATCCAGACTCAGATTATTGTTGGTATTTTGGCAAAGATGTTGGATTCTACTAGTGGTTCGCCATTTTTTGTAGCCGCTACAACACCATCCAAACTTTTGGGTATATTAAAAATTTCAGGTCCCCCTCTGCTCGCTCAACCACCTAAGTTTTTGACTTGGTCTTCAGTCATTAATATCCCCATGACGTATTTCTGCACAGCCCTGTCACCTCACCCACTTATCTTGCTGTCTCTCAACTGTGCTAGGGTATATAAGTTTTAAGATGGTTTCTAAACTTATAGATGCTCAGGAAATTGAAATAAGTTACAATATCTTAGGTTGGATTCAATGTTGTTGCTACTTGAATGAGCTATTTTTCCTATTCACTTGTTTTTCTCATTATTACCAAGAGCCAACTCATTCTCATATTATTCCTTTCAGTAAATTGGTCAAAGGTGCTATCAGTATACATCGAACAAAATATCTATTTCATTAAGAGTCCATTGGCATGACACCATTAAAATACTCTACAAGATGAGGTTCCAATCGTCCATGTGCAAGCTATTGGTTTTCATGAAGAGCCAGGGTTTTCCCCGCAAGAAAGAGGACCCTTTCAAAGCAAGGTGGATCCTCATAATCCCCAAGAGCCTCACTTTAAGCTCAAAGGCACTTGATCATTTGCACAGGACTGATATGCAGGAAAAAGCATCTTGCTGTGAAAAATGAAGATCTCCAAAAGAGGAATGCATAAGGGATAAAAATCCAACGTTGCAAGTCGTAGATGACTCAAGGTCACATGTCGCAGATGACTTTAGGTCATAGGTCACAAAAGTTTCAAAGTCGCATAGGTCGCAAGGTCGCAAAGTCACATTGTTTGCAAAGTCATAATGTTCGCAAAGTCGCATAGGTCATAAGGTCGCGAGGTCACAAGGTAAAAAAATTGCATAAGTCGCATAAGTCGCAAAGTCACAAAGGTGGCAAGCTCGCAAAGTCACATAGGTTGCAAGGTTGCAAGGTCGCATAGGTCACGAGGTCACAATGTCGCAAGGTCGCATAGGTCGCAAGGTCGCAAGGTCGCAAAGTCACATAGGTCGCAAGGTCGCAAAGTCACAAAGTCACATAGGTCACAAGGTCGAAAAGTCACATTTTTCACAAAGTTGCATAGGTCGCAAACTCACATAGGTCACAAAGTTGCATTGTTCGCAAAGTCGCATAGGTCGCAAGGTCGCAAAGTCGCGTAGGTCGCAAGGTCGCAAAATTGCATAGGTCACAAAGGTCACAAGGTCACAAATTTTCATAAGTCACAAGGTCGTAAAGTCACAAAGTTGGATAGGTCGCAAGGTCACAAAGTCGCATAGGTCACAAATTCACATAGGTCACAAAGTCACATAGTTCGCAAAGTCGCATAGGTCACAAGGTCGCGAGGTCGCAAGGTCGCAAAATTCACATAGGTCACAAAGTCGCAAAGTCACATTGTTCACAAAGTCGCATAGGTCGCAAAGCTGCAAGGTCGCAAAGTCACATAGGTCGCAAAGTCACAAAATTTCATTGTTCGCAAAGTTGTAAGGTCGCAAAGTCGCAAGGTCGCGAAGTTGCAAGGTTGCAAGGTCGCAAAGCCGCAAGTAATCCCAAGAGTCGTGGAAGACCAAAGGTCAAGGGAAACCCAAGAGTCACTCAGCCTATATGTACATCTTCTAGTGATTTTTTAAAGGATTTTTGGGTTGTGGACTTTGGAGAGAGACACATTTCTTTTTATCGAATGGATTGCTCTTAATGAATACAAAGATGTGTTATTGGATCTCACTATTGAATCTGATGGAAGTCTCCTGTGGGGTTATGATATGAATATGGTATTTTTGAATGAATGAATGCTTCTTTCAAATATTGGTGCACATTTATATTTATGTATTCCTTGTGTTATGAGCTTCCTTGAAACACGTGCATGATATATGATGTTCTAACTTAAATAAATGTTGATGAACTACTTTGTTGATATTTTCTTTAAATCTTTATTGGGATGTGCATAGTTGATGAATAAATCACTTAACCATTATGAACTTGTTCTCGTTTGTTAAGTGAATCTTGTAATAAGTATGATCTTGGTAAAGTTTTTCTAACAATTATTTTTATAAGTTTCATGCTTTAAATTTCACTTTGCTATTCATGGTATTATGTTTCACAGGGCATTCATCAATCACTGACTTGTATTTGTTCAACATCCGTGCATTCTCCATCTCAGTGAGTCCCCTTTCTATCTGAAAAACCTATTCACCAATTTAATCGCAACTGGGCCTACATACCAGATGGGATCCCCAAACCAAATGGTGTAGATTCTAATTGGGATTCTGCACTGGGGATATCCCCTTACTGTTGGCGAGACATTTTCAACCGTCAATAGCAACATATATAGACCAAAAAACACTCTTCTTTATTCTACTCATTCATATTTAGATTCCTTTATCTTGTACAATGAAGATAAAATCATCCAACGAGAAAAGGAAAAGAGATAGAGTTAGGACCACATGAACAGTAAAAATAGTCCCCAAAAGCAGAAGCTGACATCCTTAACCTTAGCAGCCCTGAACAGTAAAAGGACAATGAGCAAGAGATAGAAACACTATGCAAAATGAGATTTGATGGCTCTTGTAGCAAGACAAATTCTGGAGCTGGTGTATGGATACACAATATAAACCAAGGACATTCTTACAAACTTGATTTCCAATGCACCAATAACATTGCAGAATATGAAGCCCTCCTCCTTGGCTTACATTTTCTCAAAGATTTAGGAGCCAAGAAAATATCATTCCAAGGATATTCAGAGCTATTATTAGGCAAATAAAAGGGGATTATTTATCCAAAAACCCAAGATTAAGAGAATATAGGAATGCTACCCTAGAGCTCCTAAAAACCTTTGAAAAATATGAACTCACATTCATCCCTAGAGCTCAAAACAACCTTGCAAATAAACTTGGTTTTGCTGCCACCAATTTCCAAATACCCCAGGTAAATGAACAATTTACTTTTAAAGTAAAAAACAATCCCACAGTCCCTGACAATGATGACTATTGGCAAGTATTTGAGAGAGACAAACACATTGATGATTTTCTGCAATCAAGAAATGATTTTGATGAACCAACACTTAGCTCAAGCCATGAAATTTTTTTTTTGGGTGAAAAACAAGTCCATAAAATAGAGTTGCCCTCTACTGCTGATATGAATCAATTTGAATATCTTTATATAGCAGAATTATTAAACAAAACAGATTGAAAGTACCTTGAATTTTAACTGCGTAAAAAATATTTAATACCAAGAGGTCTTACACCATTAGAGGAGCTTTTTTATTTTAATGATGTAGCTAAAAAACCAAATATAGAGCCTACATAAACCAATGTAGAAGAAAATAACATAGGCAGCATAGATGAACCCAAAATTGTCAAGTTATCTAGCACTCACCCTAGTCATATCAAACAAGAATATATTGAACTTATCAAAGAATTTGGAGATGTGTTTGCATGGGGGTACAAAGATATGAAATCATATGATACTAGCATCATTCAACACAAAATTCCTCTTAAGGAAAATCAGAAACCTTTCAAACAAAAACTAAGAAGGATAAACCCTGTTTTATTACCTTTAGTTGAGAAAGAGATAAACAATATGTATGATGCTGGGATCATAGTTCCCCTTAGATACTCACAATGTGTGTCCAACCTTGTGTTTGTTAGGAAGAAGACCGGGGAAATTAGGCTTTGCGTTGACTTTAAAAATATAAACAGAGCCTCGCTGAAAGATAATTATCCCTTGCCTAAAATAGACCATATACTTCAAAAGGTGGTTGGATCTAAGAGAATATCACTGTTGGATGGTTTTTCCGGCTACAACCAAGTGCTAGTACTCCCAAGTGATCAACAAAAAACTGCTTTTACCACACCTTGGGGTACATTCATGTATGTTAAAATACCATTTGGTTTAATGAAAGCAGGAGACACATTCCAAAGGGCCATGGACATAGATGTTTTAGAAGATATAGGCTATTTCATAATCATTTACCTTGATGACATTACTATCTTCTCCAAAACTGATAAAGAACATTTGATTCATTTGAGAAAAGCTTTTGAGAAATGTAGAAAATATGGCTTATATTTGAATCCCAAAAAGACACTCTTTGGTCTCTAAGAAGGAAAAATTCCTGGCCACATAATTTTTGAAGAAGGAATGAAAGTAGATCCTAAAAGGATTTAATTCATATTGAAAATCAATCATCCTAGAAACCTCAAAGAGTTACAATCTTTCATTGGGAAGATAAAATTTTTGAGAAGGTTCATCCCCAACCTTACTGAAATTTTGAGAAATATCAAAAACATGCTTAAAAAGGAAACAGGAGTTAAATGGACGTTAGGATCCCAACAGTCATTTGAACTGGTAGAACAAGCTCTCACTCAAACACCAGTTCTTATTAGTTCTGATTTCACTAAGGATTTCTACATTTTCTCATTTGGCTTTGAACATACCATTGCTGCAGTCTTGTTGCAAAAGAATGACATGGGCCAAGAACAAGCCATATACATTTTCAGTAGAGCCTTAAGAGATGCTCCACTAAAATATAATATCATGGAGAAACAAGCCTTAGCCTTGATAAAAGCATTGAAATATTTCTGAGTCTACATTTTACACTCTCATATCATTACTTTTGTCCCACATACAGTTCTCAAGGACATTCTAAATCAAGACCCTGATGGTAAAAGGGGAAACTGGATTACAATTATCTTAGAATATGATTTAGAGATCAGACCTACCAAGTTGATTAAAGGACAGGGATTAGCAAAAATCATAGCAGAATCAAATTTCCAAGCATTAGATATAAACATGGTTGATGTTTTAGAAGAAATAGAAGAATTCATAGCTCCATACATAAGAAACAATTTTGAATTCACCTTGGTATGCTGATATCATTTATGTGCTTCTCTATCTTAATACTCCTCCTTTTCTATCAAATACTAAAGCTAGATTCTTGAAACAAAAAGCTTTAAATTTCTACATTTTAGATTGAGTATTATATTGGAAAAATGTTGTTGTCATATTGCTTAAATGTTTGCTTGAGGATGATGTAGGAAAAATCATACATGAGCTACATGAGGGTGAATATGGAGGCCACATTTATTGGAAGACAACATTGAAAAATATTCTTAGATATAGTTACTATTGGCCCACCCTTTTCCCAGATACTCAAAAACTAGTCATGACTTTCCATAAGTGTCATATTTTTTATGGTAAGAGAAAGCTCCTACCTTTACCTTTGCATCCCATCAGTGTTGAGGCTCCCTTTCAGCAATGGGGTTTAGACTTTATTGGATAAATTCACCCAACCTCATCTGCCCAACATAAGTTGATCCTTACTGCCACAGATTACTTTACCAAGTGGATAGAAGCCATCCCTTCTAGGAATGCTAATGACTCTGTCATTATCAAGTTCCTTGAAACTAACATCCTATCCAGATTTGATTGTCCTAAGAAAATCATTATAGACAATGTTGCTTCCTTCAAATCCAAAAGAATGGTTGATTTTTGCTACAAATATCATATCATATTGGGCCATTCCATAGCTTACTACCACCGGGGTAATGGATTGGCTAAATCCTCCAACAAAAGTCTAGTAAACACTATCAAAAAACTATTGGATCAAAATCAGAAATCATGGGATAGTAAGTTGGTTCATGTATTATGGGCTGATAGGCTAACCACCAAGAAATCAATAAATTTTTCCCCCTATGAGCAGGTATATGGCATAGATGTAGTCTTCCTTACATCTTTGGGAGTCATAGTCATAAAAATTCTCCAATAAGTATAAGAAAAAGAAAATGGCATGCATAGAAGACTAAATCAAACTATTCATTTAGAGAATACAAGAGAAGCAGTATACAAAAGGACACAAGCAGTTCAAGAAAACATCAAGAATATCTTTGATAGGAGGGCCAAATAAAATAACTTTGAAGTTGGAGATACAGTTTTGAAATGGGATTCAAGGAGAGAAGATAAAGGTAAACATGGCAAGTTTGAGAATTTATGGAAAGGGAATTATATCATTCACTCAATTAAGGGTCATAATGCTTTATTTTTACAAGGGCTAAATGGAGAAGAACTATTTGGAGGTCCTGTCAATGGCAGGATGCTTAAAAATTATTTATGTCAAGAGTCCTAGATTCAATTTTTTCACTCATTATACATAACATAGCATGAGAAAAATCAAAGAAAATACAAAAACAATGAAAGAAAGAAAAAGGAAAAATAGGGAAAAGCAAAAGAGGTACAACCCCATACCCAAAAAACAATACTGCTGAGAGTGTGCAAATCTAAATGCCACTGCTGATTCAAAATGATATCTTGTTCAATCATCTAGCCTAATCATGGTTGTACATGATTTAAATTTATGTTGATAAGTTAGTAGAAACAAATATTGTCAAGATTATTTCAGACTTGACTTATCAAGAATGATAGATTAGGGAAAAATAAAGATCATGGTTCCACATGCTAAAAACAGAACCAAAGAGATAGGTGATGATATATTCCAAATGGAAAATCCTAGTCCTATATTTCTAAATTTACTTTCATGAAAATAATGTTTGTGTGTAGCTTGTTTCAAATGCCACAACCATGGTGAATCAGACTGCCTAAACCTGATTTAAAAACCATGCTTTAAATTTCATGTCACTAGATAGAGAATCAAGACTACCAAACAGTTCAATCTTGGCAGTCAAATAGTTCAAGTGGAAAATAAAAGAGTTCAACATTTTAATCTGAATTCTTGGAAGAAATAAGGGTAGGATTAGATAGTTTGTTTCTGTGTTCAAAATTAAAAATGTCAAGAGTTGCCAATTAAAATGCACTTAGAGAAGAAAAAATGTTAGGACAAGCAGGATTGGGTAGGTAGAAATGTTGTTGACAGAAATCATATATTGCATATTGATAGGATGGATACTTCAAAGAAATATCAGCAAGTAATAAAGAAGGAAAATATGCCCAATGGATGAGGCACTAATCTACTGAAACTCAGAGATTTCATGAACTGAGGTTATGGACACCTTGAAAAGAAAGCTGCCCTCCCCAAGTGGAGCCACTGTTAGTCATCAGTAAATTTTTCTGATATCAAAGGATGACTAAGTTATAAATCCTACATTTCTAGAAACAATATTTAAGGAAAAATTTTGAGTTGTAGAAATCTGTATTGTTCCCAAATTTAGCATGAAGCTAATTTGAACATTAATTTTGCCTATATCAGCTAAGAAGTGAATAAGTGGGTAAGGAGGCCCATGAGTAGGAATGAAATCCCTCATAGTGTGAAATGGATCATCAGAGTAGCTCTATTTTTCATCCTCAAGTGTGAAAAGGGGCAAATGCATGAGGACAAGGTCAAGTTTGACCAAGTCAACAGCGCTGCCATAGAGGGAGTGGATCACTTTGAAAGACAACACAATGTGAATGGGGGAGAGATCATTTGGTGGAGGAAACCCTAATGTGTGGGGGCCAAGTCAAGAAGGCTTTCATTTGTATCAATGGAGGACAAGGCAGCCATAGAATGGATATGCTATTGAATATAGAATTTGGTCTTCATGACTATTTTCTTTCTTCAGTTGTTCAACTGAGATTGTTGTGCTGCTTAGCACAAGGGATTTCCTGTTTAGGAATACTTCTCCCTTCTTGAGAGGCTTCTTGAGACATTGTACTTCATTCTCCACATTTCAAGATCAATGCCAAGCCACCTCCTTCAGCTACAGCATTATTCCTGTAGCAGGAATTGTTGTGTTGTAGGGTGTTGCAGTGGAGGGTTCCACAACACCATTTCCTTGGCTTATATTTTAGAGGAGGGAGCTTCTATTCCTCTAGAAGGTCAGTGAGGAAGATTCGTGAGCTATGGGATGATTAGAAGAAATATATTTCTATTGTCCACTTTTGATGGATCACTCACATGTGCAGCAGAGGCTTGGGTGATGAAGCTAGAGCTTTCTTCCTGCTACATCCTATAGTAGATAGAAAGGTTGTAGAAATTGCAGCACTGCACCTTGAAGGTGAGGCAAATACTTGGTGGTTCAGCCATTGGAGCCATGCAAGGGTCTCTACTCTTGTTGACTTTTCTCAAAGAATGATCAGGAGATTTGGAAAATGGAGGGAGGAGCCCTCACCACTAGCTGAAGAGGCATGTACCAGCGCAATTGTGACCATGGAGGAGAAGCCTTCATCTTTAGCAGTTTGGGAAGCCAACACATATGAAGAGGAAACTATTGCATCCCTACAAGGAGCTTCCAAATTTCACCAAGGTATGCTTAAATGTACATCTCTTATCATTTCAGCAAACATTATGGATGGGTCCACATCATTGCATACTGTTGATTTAGAGCAGCAGAATTGCACTGTGTTGTACAAGAGCAGTGATGAAGAAAAGAGGAACCATTCCTCATGGAAGCATTAAAATGGTAGCTTCATTTAGGAAGCCATGAAGGAAGCAGTAAGAAGGAGTAGACATATGGAGATAAGAAACTATTTCTCCTCTCTATATGACACTCTCTCAATGAGCATGCCACAGCTCAAAGAGGGACTTCTACTTGCAACAGATCCAAGGCCTCTTTGGTTTTGGAAGGCCATGCATGAGGAGGAGATCTCATGGAGAGATTTCATTTGAGGTGCACTTCAACACATCGTGGAGCGCAAATTTATTCAACAGTTTGAGGAGGTTCTTCCCTTCTCACACTTGGATCTTTATGGATTCAAGGAGGAGTAGATAGATGATGGAGGACATCTTAGGATGGATAACATATCTCATGCTTGTGTTGGACATTTCTTGAGCCCTACACATCATGATGGGAGGTTTTTTCCTACTACCTATTTGGGTCCTTATGGGATCAACTTGATCCTTGAGAAGATTGCATTTCAATATCCCATGAAATGTAAGGACAGAAATCTGATTTGGGAGGATGGTAGCCCTCATGGGAGGAGTAAAAATATGGAGGATGGAAGGAGACATCCACAAATGATTGAGTGGATGTGGATGAAGAGAAAGAGGCTAGTAAGCCACTAGCATATCTATGACACCGGGCAGCAGGAGGCTTGGCTACGCTGGTTACTCTTGAAGGAGTTTGGCCATCACTTGGCATACACTCTTCCTAAGGGTATGTGGATGGAGAAGATGTGGAAGGATTCTTGCATCATGGAGTAGCAAAGAGTATGGATGCATGGTGTTGATATGACATTCATATCATTCATTATGTCTTCATCACATGACTTGTATGATGAGATCTTGAGGAGGCAGAAAACACTTTTGTTGCTGGGATTGTACTTGAGAGAGCGTGGGAAAAAATTCTCTCACATGTTGTATGATGTTGCAGGAGTAGGAGATGGCACTACCAGAGTGCAAAGGGGCTACTCCTTGGCCTTAGATGAACAAGAATTACTTCCAATTTGGGAGGAATTTCTTAATTGTAGCAACATTGTAGGAGAAGTGTTTGACAAGGATCATGTCAAAGAAATGAGCGATGGGTTGGCAAAAGCCTATTTGCATAGGCAAACAACACTGTCCTTTTGGAGAATGGACTTATTCATGTATTCATGAATCACTTTAATTTCAGTATATGATGAGAATTTTGTTTTTACATCCATTGATTATGTAACATAGTATTTGCATCTTCTTACCATTATCATACAGTGCATTGTTCCACAAGAGGGAAATTTTATTGTTGAGCCCCATAAACAATATTTTTCCAACTATTATTATGGAGAAAGCCATCCTTGGTATAACCTTAAGCAAGTGTTTTATTATTTCTTGTATGCTCATTTGGCACATTCTCGCATTTACTATTCACTAGTAGATGTGATGATTCACACAAGTAGCCAATTGTCAAAACACCACTTCCCATGCTATTTTATGAAGTTGCAGTGGGAGAGACTACGTTGTGTCCACTTGAGACATTGTTTGTATCGTGTAACATCATGTAAAAATTTCAAAAAACTTGTCATTTGGATACCCTATGATGATCATGTCCTTTTCATCATGGATGAGATGTTTTGGGCCAGCTTGTTCTTCAATGTTGGAGAGGAGATCCTTGGAGGATTGTTCTTCATTTTTCCACTTAAGGGAAAAATTATTGCAGCCCAAGATCAGCACATACTCTACACTTATCATGAGTGGATATGAGGACAACGTGGGGTAGACTACCTTGTCTACCATGACCATATTTACAGCCCACCTACTTTGCATGAGCCAAATGTGGAGGAAGACTTTTAGGAGTTGCCATGTTGGAGGGTAACTCATTTTGTATGGATGATTGCATGGGGATAGGAGATTCAGATGGGGATGGAAAATCCCAATTCATTTCAGCCTCATGCCTCAAGAAGGCCCTTCAGTTCTATCCTTGTAGTTGCTTGAGGACAAGCAACATTTGGGAGGGGAGGACTGTAATGTTCCCAAAATTAGCATGAAGCTAATTTGAACATTAATTTTGCCTATATCAGCTAGGAAGTGAATAATTGGGTAAGGAGGCCCATGAGTAGGAATAAAATCCCTCATAGTGTGAAAGGGATCATCAGAGTAGCTCTATTTTGTACCCTCAAGTGTGAAAAGGGGAAAATGCATGAGGACAAGGTCAAGTTTGACCAAGTCAACAACATTGCCATAGAGGGAGTGGATCACTTTGAAAGACAACTCAGTGTGAATGGGGGAGAGATAATTTGGTGGAGGAAACCCTAATGTGTGGGGGCCAAGGCAAGAAGGATTTCATTTGTATAAATGGAGGACAAGGTAGCCATAGATGGATATGTTATTGAATATAGAATTTGGTCTGCATGACTGTTTGCTTTCTTCAGTTGTTCAACTAAGATTGTTGTGTTGCTTAGCACAAGGGATTTCCTATTTAGGAATCCTTCTCCCTTATTTAGAGGCCTCTTGAGGGATTTTACTTCATTCTCCAAATTTCAGGCTCAAGGCCAAGCCACCTCCTTTAGCTACAACATTATTCCTGTAGCAGGAAACATTGTGTTGCAGGGTGTTGCAGTGGAGGGTTCCACAACACCATTTCCTTGGCTTATCTTTCAGAGGAGAGAGCTTATCTTCCTTTGGGAGGTCAGTGAGAAAGATTCAGGAGCTTATTTCACATCTTTCACATCAGACCAAGAACTTCCCATAACCTAAAGCGCAGTCTATCTCCTTGACTGTGTTATTTCTGAGTGTATTTGCAATGGAGGTTTGCACCACTATTTTGGAGGGAGAGATCCATAATGATTCGATTAGCCTTTCAGTTGAGAGATTCATTGCATGAGATATATTCATCATATGCAACATCTTCAGTTATCTTCATCCATTTCTTGAGTTGAAGCTGCTACTCAGCCCTACTACTCCGGCATTTTTCGATTTTGTATATTTCAGCCAATCCTTCTAGGATTGGCTTGATATTGTTTTTCAGGGGTTAGAGCTTTGCTCCCCACATTATTTTGAGTTGTATATTGATATATCTATGTATTGACATCATTTTGCAGCAGTTATTCCTCATAGACTGCACAGTCATATCCTGGGGTTTTCTTCATGGAGCAATGTCCTTCATATTTCCATGTACATGTTTCTTGAGGCTTGTGTTGCCTAGCTTGAGTGATTGTTTCCTCAAGGATTTGTATATCTTATGCTGCTATAACATAATAAGATGGATATTTGGATCTTCTGGCATTCTATGTGTTAATGTATCACTGCTACTACATTTTTGTGTTTACATATTGTTGTAGCTCCACATTTGGAATATCTTAAGATATTCCCAATAGTGTATATTTTTCCTATTTTGGGATATTAAAAAATCTCATTGCGTTCATCATCCTAAACCTAACTATTCTTCTAAATTTTCCTATCTTTTTCCCTCTCAAATTTTACCCTGCTACAAAGAAGACTTCAAAATTCTAGGCATGTTTACCTCATTTCATCACCTCACTTACACTCTCTTTTATCCCCATTTTCCCCTCTAAAACCCCTCATAATTCACTCATTCATCATATTTCTTCTAAGAAGGCCTTAAAAAATGTAAAAATTCCTTTTTGAATTTTTTTAAGTTTAACTTTAGGCCTATCGAACCCTAAAAAAAGTTATACAAACCCTATTTTTATAAAAATCTACCGTTTTATTATAATTAGCCCTTAAGCCCCTTTCCACCGAAACCTTAGCCATGCACCCTCATAAAACCTTTCCTTCTTTTATATCCTAAGCCCCTTTCCTATCCTAAACTTCACTTCCACCCATTCTATTTCTACATACCCTCACTAAACCTTATAAACCCACCCAAACCTTCGAGAAATATTAAGGCGAGCCCCCTTTACCTTAGCCCACCTCCTTATTTTCTCTCGGGCTGCATCCGCCATTGATTTGAATCCATGAGCATGATCCAATGGTCATCATAGTCCCGTTCTTCATTCCACGCTAACAAAACCCCACTCTACTCGACCAATTTTCTCATGTCATTTCTCATGGGCCCTGCTCTCCACTAAACCCTCGTCGAATAAAATCCCGACACCTATCCTGGGCTCCACTCCACATACTTGTGCGCCGGTCCCTCCACCCTTCCACCCTGTCAATCTCACCCCTTGAGATCTGACGGTCCAAATCCAATATGGCGCAGAAATTGGTGCCAATCTTTAACGGTCCCGACCTGCGCAAAGTGGGTGGTTTTTCCATGACATGCATCAAGAGATAAATGGAATCACGCAACCCCCCGACCAATACCACTTACATCTTTATGCCCGTGTGATAAACCACCATGGTTTTTTCCAAAACCACCTTCTCTCCCTTTGTGCCAGAATTCAAATTTCTTCGCTTCTTCTCCATGTTCCACCTCTGGAACTCTTTTTCTGTACTCCCCCTCCTTCGCAAATCACCCCCCGATGCCTCAGAAACCCCAAAAAATGCATTTTTTCCAGCCCATAGGTTTTAAATTAATGTTTTTTTTATGTTTTTTGTAGGTTTTTAATACCGAAAATAGGACATATGCCCTCCCACTATTGTTTGTTGAATGAAACCCCTTGGTGATGACTCAGGGGTCTTAAAAACAAATTATGAATATCATAGATCTTTTTCTCAAGGTTTGATTGATGATGAATCATGATCATCAATGAATAAATGACCCTCCAATGCAATAAAGAAACCCTCCCTGCACAAAGATAGTTACAGTCAGAGGAAGCAGTGAAGAAATGAAGAAATGAAGGATCAAAGGGCTAAATCCTAAATCAAAAGATAAACATACAGAATTATCCCTTAAGACAATGATTAGAGATGAAAGGCCAAAGTTTAAAGACCAAAGATAAATAAACAAAATAGCCATAAAATCATAATAGAAGATAAAGGCAGTAAGGCAGATTATTAAAGAAAAATTGAGGATCAAAGGCTTAATTACTGAGTTTTATGATTAAAAAAAAGATAGATAACCCAAAGACAGCTTCGAATAACTCAACAAGGAGGCAATTACTCCTCCAAAGACTAAACTGCCACCTACAACATAAATACTTTCCATAAAGGCAGTGGGTAGCTACTCCACAGTCAGAGATATTTTATATCTGTCAAGGCAGTTATTGAAAAAGTTATTATAGGCCTTAAAAGTAAAAAATTTTGCCTCATATTCTTTAGAAGTTAAGATAGGAGTTATTGAAATAGAGAATTAGCTAGAGAAATTTCTATGGTTTTCAAGGTTAGGAATACATTTACTCTGTAATTGATTACACTCATACCCTATCTTGAGCTCCACCTCCTCAGATGCATTATAAATACTGCATCTAAACTCATTATATTTTTCGCATTTGATGACTCTTTGAAGTAATACATACTCTCTTGGAAGTTGAAGAAAAATTGATGTTTTGGATCTTGTGGATGCCTTGATTTGTTTTTTGATGGAGGAGGCTAGATCACTGGCCCCTGAGCTTTGTTGTTGGTGAAGTGCTTCTATCTGTTATTGTTATTTCCTCTTTTCATTATGTTTTCATCTTTCTTTGTTACATTAGAGTAAAATTTTTAGGCTAAGAAATTTCTTTTGAAAGCACCTTAGTTCTTTTTACTCTTCACTGTCTTAATGTTTTCTTCTGCACAGCCTGATTGGAGGATTCTTAATTTCCCTCTAGTTCCATCTAGCTTTTTGTTTTAGAAATAATTCAATAGAGTATAACCAAGGATTTTCTCTTTTTGTAAGTCCATGTTCCTTTGAGTACAACTTGAGAGGTTGTTTTGAGGAATGATTTCATTAGAGTGAAACCATGAAGTTTAGTGGTGAGTCCATGTTGCTTCGAGTACAACTTGAGAATTATTTCTGAAACTTCTTTGAAGTATGCTTAGTAAAGTTTAAACTAGGGAAGTCTATGGTGCACCCTGTCCCCTGGTCTGCTTTTAAAAGTTGATTTGAATACCCCTAGAGAGTTAGTCCAAGCAGACTAGATTATTTCTGTTTGATCTTTGGCTTTCTCTTACTATTAAATTATATGTTTTCTTTATCTGAAAGTAGTCTTTGATTGCTGGATTGTTGTCTGAAAGGTTTGCTTATTAAAAGTTTGTCCAAAGAAGTCTATGGTTAGCCCTGTCCTTTGGCTTGCTTAAAAACAATTACCTTGAAATATTTTTCTTGTTTAAAGTACATGATAAAGGATTATTAATTGCCCTTTGTCCTAATTTTCATGCTTATCCTTAATGTTCATCTCATTATCTACAAACTTTGAAGATCCACTAGCCAAGTTAGATTTTCCCTATGATACTCCCCGATCCTTTAATGAACTTATCATTACTTCCATTTGAATCCTTTTCCCAATTACTTAGATATTTCACATTCTATATATGCTCTTTGATCATCATGTCCTACCAAAACAATCAAAAAAACCTTAAACTTAATAACTAGCCTAAAATCAACCCCCCAAAAAAGCAAACAAGCACATACCCTTTGCAAACAATTCTATAGATCCCTCTCTAAATCTAGGAAGGCTAGGTCCTAGAACTCTAAAGATTGGTTCCATTTTTCCTTGTCATTTAGTATGCCAATCTGCCAAATCACAGGACTCCAACACAATGCTACATTGAGAAGGAATTTCGAAGGAAGACATGAAATTGAAAATTTATTCACTATCTAGATGATTATAGTAGATTTGGAGGCATGGAAATTTTTGGAGATATTGGATTCATAAACACTTTGCGACAATTGCTGCGACGATATTGTACACATGGATGCGATGATAGATCATGCAGCAAAATTTTACGACACAAGTTGTGACGATATTTCAAACATGGAGTTGTGACGATGGATCGTGCAACGAGAGGATGATGTTGTCAAGGGACGACAATGCTTTGAAGTGGTGGACAATGTAAGGCCCCAACTTTATGAGGAATTTTGAGGGTAACAAGCATGCACACCGAGCATTTGGATGGTGTTCAGGCACCATGCAACGTTACGGGCATATCGTCGCACCGTAACCGTTTGGGCGCAGGCGTGTAGCGATGGACGGGCAACGACACACATTATAGTGGGTGCGTCGCACATAGCTAACATTGTCATTGGAAATATGATGTTATAGCCAAAACTTCGCACCATATCTAAGTTGTAAAACTAATGTGTTTGGAATTGAGCGGCCAACATATGGGAGTGTGGTTGACATTACACATATTGCAGAAATATGAACGGAGGGAGTCTGACATGTTGGCTCGAGTTTGTCGAGTGACCCAAGACCACAACATATGTGTATTAATACATGTAGGTGAATTTCAGAGAAGTCATCCATGGATCCAAAAATTATTTCAGATTCATCAAAGTCATTCGAGCGAAGGAGAAGCATTGGAACATAGTCAAGGCTTCACCAACACCTCGTTGGTGAAAGTCATCACCAAGGCAGAAGGCAAGTTGAACGTGTTTGTGGACAGGAGCTAAGGGCTTTGAGGTGCATTGATGAAAAAAAATGTAGGTCGAGGGTTGAGTTAGGTGGAAAGTGCAGTAGCGTGTTTAGAACAACATCCTAGGGCATCTGCACTAGAGGTCGGGTCGGGCACGACATCCGTAGCGGCCTAAATGAGAGTTCAGGAGGCATTCTGAAGCGACCAGTGAACATATTTTAATGCAACAAAGTGTAGCATGTTTGTTTTAATGGGACTAAGCTAAACCAATGGGTGGGAAATGATTTGGAGACACGAAGGGCTCTAGGGAAGGTATGAACTCATAGGCAGCAGGTGACCTGAGTGACCCGAGTGCCCTGAAAACACAACACTTGGGTAGAATTGTGAAAATATTTCCCAAGGCTGAATTCAATGAGGTAAATAATTGTTTTGAATATTTTGATGATTTTCAAGCATTGTAGCTTGGACAAAAGGTAAACTTGGCTTTCCAAGGAGAAAAAGGGATTTTTCTAGATTAGATTGTATTCTATATACTTTTACGAAACATAATATCAGGCAGACTTATAATCATGGAGTTGCCCCTCCCTTGAATGTTATGGGCTTCATGTGGATTTGATATTGATGTTTATGTTATTTTAATTCTGCATAAGAACACTTTTATAGTTTAAATAAAAATTTTGCTGATTCAAACCTTGGTATAGGGGCCCACCTATATCTTGATAGTCTTTTAGCCACGCTATAGACGTGTGCGACACCACCGTAATTTTTATTTTCGCAACACTCAAGTATGTGAACTACGCCTTACTCAATACCATTTTTATTTAAACTATCAAAGTGTTATTATGTGGAATTAAAATAGTATAAACATCAATATAAAATCCACATGAAGCCCATAACATTCAAGGGAGGGGCAACTCCCTAATTATAAGTCTGCCCGATATTATGTTTCATTAAATGTATAAAATACAATCCAATCTAGAAAAATCCCTTTTTCTCCTTCGCAAGGCAAGTTTACCTTTTGACCAAGCTTAAAATTCTTTTCAATCATCAAACTAGCCCAAAACAGTCATTTACAACATTGAATTCAACCTTCGAAATTTTCTGCACAAATCTGCCCAAGTGTCGTACTACTGGGTCACTCAGGTCACATGCTGCCTACGAGGTTAGACATTCCCCTAAGCTCTCCGTGTGTCCAAATCACTCCCCAAATATATGGTTAGCTTCGGCCCATCAAGACACACCTGTTGCACTTCGTCGCACTCAAATCCGATCGACGGTCGCTTCAGAACACATCCTGAACTCACGTTCACACCTGCTGCGAATGCCCTGCCCGAACCGACCTAACATATGGATGCCCTCTGCTACTGTTCCATACACAAATATTTCATGCCACCCAACTCAACCCACACCCTGCATTCTGTTCACGACTGCAGATTTCACCAATGAGCTATTGGTGAAGCTCAGCTTTTCTCCAACACTTTACGCTAGAATGCCTTGAATGCTCTTCGAACTTGGATGCTTGGATGAATGAATAACTCATCCACACACTATATTTATACACATGGCCATATATGGGCATGGGTCACTTGGTGACCCATAGCCAAGTTGGAGAATCTAAAGTATTGGATTAGGAAATCCGACCTTACACGGGCTGAACACAATAAAACGGAGGACCCAGACATTGTCAATTCGAATGCCAACATATACACGACCATAATTCAACATACCCATGCCAACTCCCTATTTTAATTAGTGTCTTTTCTGCAACTCCAATCATATAATTTGGTGGTGAATTCACTGCTTCCAACTGAGCTTGGATCGGTTTGAACTTAAATCCAACTTTCCTATAAATATCTTCTCCAATGAAGTTGTGGGTAGCACCACTATCCAGCATGGTACATAGTGTGCCCTTTGCAATCTTCATGTTCACAAACTCAAGGTTGTTCCTTTTGAGATCCCTCCTTGGGATAGCTTCATAAGCTACTACTACACTTAGAACTTGCATGGTCCCAACTAAAGGTTCCTTCTTCTTCTCTGCTTGTACTACCGCTGCTAAGTTCAGTCTTGAAGGAAAATTCTTCACCATATGTTCCTTAGCACAAATGCATTACTTCAAGGGCTTTCATTTCTTTGCCTTTGTATGTGAATTGTTAGACTTCATGATTGTGAATATTGATGATTATGAGGTTGTGTTAAGCATGGAATTCTTCAAAGAATTCAAATTTGTGGTGGTTCCTCACATGAGGAAGTTGTATATTTATAATGGGAATGATGACCATCCTATTGGTATCCCAACCATAGGAAGACACAAAACGACATGATGAAATCCAGGGAATATTGGTTATTACGAAACAAAAACTTTGGGATCAGGCACAGGAGATCATGCCTTTGTCCAACAGTCTCTTGGATGTAACAAGAAGACTTGAGATAATGGAAGCAAAGGATAATGTTATTCCACAGATTCAGGGAGAAAGCTGGGAAGCATACTTGATGAGGTTAGAAGTGGAAGACCCAGACAGGTGGCTGGAGTTGATGCATGATGAAAAGGGAAGGCCTTCGACCTCCACTTCCTCTTTCTTCTAGAATATTCATGGGGGTGAGGCTCATTGTCATCTACTGAGGACAATGAAGACCTCTAATTTAATGAGAAAGCTATAGAGTGAGATGGCCACTTGATAGCATGATGTTTTGGCAGTCATGATTATGAGAGGAGCATAGGTTCTTGTGGAGGAGATGTTCAGTTGGACTAGCTACCAAACTTGTCACCATCACAAGGGGTAACAACACATGATTTGTTGCAGAATTAGAGATATGACCGAGGCATGTATCAGACTAAGGGTGTTCACATCTGGATTCTATTCACATATTTATATAATATTTGGAGACATGAACACATTTGGAGATGTTTGAATCATCTACACTTTGTGATGATAGTTGCGACGATATTGTGCACATGGATGTGACGATAGATCGTGCAACGAAATTTTACGACATAAGTTGCGATGATATTTCACACATGGAGTTGTGATGATGGACCATGCGACGAGATGATGATGTTTTCAAGGGACAACAATGCTTTGAAGTGGTGGAGGATGTAAGGCCCCAGCTTGATGAGGTGCATTCAGGGTAACGGGTACGCCCACTAGGTGTTTCTATGGTGTTTGGGTTCCATACGACGTTACGGGTGTATCGTCACACTGTAACCGCATGGGCGCGGGTGTGTAGCGATGGGTCAGCACGGGCATGCATTATAGTCGGCGCATCGCACATATCCAGCGGTGTTGTTGGAAATGCAATGTTATAGCCAAAATGTCGCACCATAGCCGAGTTGAAAAACTGATGTGTTGGGCATGGGGCGACCGATGTGTGGGAGCAAGACCAACGTTACAGGAATTTTGGATAGCTAAACAGAGGGCGTCGGATGGGTTGGCTCGGGTCCGCAAAGTGACCCACGACCATAAACACTACGTGTATTAATAGAGCATGTAGATTGATTGGAGAAGTCATCCAACAACAAGTTCAAACGAGCTTCAGAGAATTTGAGTGAGACATTGGAGCAGCACCACGAGTTCCCAACAAGTCATTGGTGGAAATAAATGGTGAACGTAGGGCAAGGGCATGGGTCAAGTCGGGCAGTGAGAGTGCAGGACATGCGAAACAGTTCAGCAGGGCATCCGCAACTGCAGGTCGCGGTGGGTAGAGCGTAAAGTGCGACTCAAGTGGGGCGGTGACATGTAGGATGTGCGGAAAAATACCGTAGGGCATCCACAGTGTAGGTTGGGTTAGGCATGGCATCCGCAGGAGTCTGAACGTGAGTTCAGGACTCGTTCTGAAGTGATCGAGAGTCAGAATTGAGTGCGAAAAGTTGCAGTAGGTGCGTATTGATGGTCCAAAACTAACCATAGGTATGGAAAGAGAATTGAACACACAAAGAGCTTGGGGGAAGGTCTCAAATCATAGGTAGCAGCTGACCCGAGTGACCCAGCAACACGACACTTAGGCATATTTATGCAGAAAATTCCCAAGGTGAAATCTGATGTTGTAAATGATTGTTGTGATCTAGTTTGATGATTGACAAGTCTTGAGGCTTGGTCAAAAGGGTAACCTGCCTTGCCAATGAGAAAAGGAGGTCTTTTGCTAGATTATAACTTATATTGTATTTTTATGCCTTATGAAACATATTATTGGGCAGACTCATTATTAATATGGATTTTCCCCTCCCTTGTAGGTATGGGCATACACTATGGATATGATGATGATGTTTATGTTTTCCGCATATTGAAAGAACATTTTCTTAACTAATTTAACAAGTTTTTCTAAAGTCATAGTATACATACTTGAGTATTATGAAAAGAAAAAATGCGGTAGTGCCGCACCTCATCGCACCTCATCTATAGAATGGTTGAAAGAATACCAAAGGTATAGGGGCATGGCAACACGTATCCCATTATTTATTGCATATATCAAAATCTTTACATAGACTTTATAGTAGATGATACTCCTCGTACGATGCAATGCTTTTTGAAATGTTAAATTTCCGTAATCATCCCTCATTTCACATATTTAATAAAAAAATATCATTCACATGAATACAAAGACACCAAAAGGCTAGTCCCATTCCTACGTATGCTATTATTCTAAAGAATTTATAAATTGCACACATTTTCTAAAACAATGTAACCCTTTACATAAGTTGATGAGAAGGAGCTCTCATGCTATAGTTAAGAGTATATGTCTAGTGAGAACATCCAATCTTATCGCTTTTAATTAATAATCAATGTCACAATTTTTAAGTAATAATCATGGTTGGATTTCTCATAATTCTATATTTAAGTATACAAGAGCTTTACCTAAACACAAGGAAAAATATAAAGCGACAATGAAATAATTTGTGAATTCATATAATAATTTTTAATATGATTTCCTAATTGCACAAAAATAGGCCAAATTATAAACTATAAAACCTATGAAGATTTTGAAGATTAAAAATTTGTTAAATCAAATGATCACAACATTTAGAACCTAGGCTTTACTAGTCTATAGTATGTAGACTATGTAATATTTCTAATTTACATATAGGATTTTTGTATATTTTCAAGAAAAAATAAGAATATATATTAATTTCTTAAAAATATATGTATATATTTGCAAATGAAAAAAAAAAAAAAATTAGCACAATCATGCTAATTATATGATTCGTAAATAATGATAAGTATCAAAACACTAATCACCAAATTAAGAAAATTGAAAATAATGACCAAATTATATTTTTATTTCAATTATTATTAATATTAATTATACAAAATTAATGTATGAGTTAAATATATAGATATTTTTTAAGAAACACGTAACATGACTCTTAACTAGGGAGATTTACCCTCACTTTACCGGGGAGATATTTAAAATATGTTTCCCTACAATACCATGGGCTAATACCATGCCTTACTATTACAACCCGCTCATATGACACATGTTCATATGACATTTATTTAATTGATTGATTTTAATTAAAATTGTAGAGAGGGCATAACTAGTTTATGATAAATACAAATATTTGATTTGTGCATATGTAACACACCCCCTCCTACATTTACCCATTTTCCAAGAATTCTAGGTAAATGTGAAGTGGAGTGTCACTATGAAATGACCCGACCTCCTAGTTCTAGTTAAGTAAGTGGGGACATCAAATAAGAGTTAGTGACCACAAAATGACATCCTACAGAGACTACAGATCACCCAGGAGCTGCAAAAACACCCTAGATGGTCAATATCTAAGATGGAACGTTATTTCACTTACCTAGAGCCCAAAATGCATGCATGAAAAGGCTAAGGTGCGATTATAGGCCTCCAACCACATACACAACACTTCACGAGTGTGGTTATAGCCCAATATTTCTAGTTCAGAGGGTTTCGTCCCAAGATATGACCCACTTGTCTAGGTCATCATGTAGACCACTTCCTAGAACTACCTATAACTTCTCAGAATGATAAGTGACATAATGAAAAGGATAAAAATACAAACTTGAGTCAAGAAATTGAACTCTACTAAGCATAACATACTAATAATTTTGTCAAACACATGTTAAACATTTAAGATACAGGTCATGAATTCATATCTAAGTGTAATTCTATATTCCTTATGTAATATCCCAAAATGGGGAAGCAAAAATATATGAACATAAAACTGGAAATAGCAGTGAATAACATTACACCAAGATGTATGAAAACCATGGAGCCATTTTATTATGTAAATCAGCAGAAAATAAGTATAATAGAAGAGGGCACAACTCAAATAATCAAGGAAAACAAGCCTCCCATGAATACATATGCCAAAAATGAAATGCTGATACATAGAAAAATGATCAAGAACAAGTACAATGCAGTCTTAGATGGTACACTGCTACTGGAAATGTAAAATAATATAGATCTACAAATTTATGTCTCATACAATGCCGAGAGCAAAGATATAATCTCCCAAACACATTTTCAAGACAACCCGGAAAGGATTTCTTGAAATATGCAAAAGTACAAAAATGTCGGAATGCAACCCTAGGACTGAATTGCAACTGTAACTCAAGAGTTGGATGAAGATGGTTGTATATGATACATATGAAGAATGGATATCCTCCAATATATCTTTTAGGTGAAATACTAATCCAATCACTGAAGATCTCACCCTCTAATCAAACACTGCAACCCATCATTGCAAATGCTCACTGAAATAACACGGTCCAAGAGGGATACTGCATTATAGGAGATGGAAAATAGGTTGACCTAGTGCCAAGATCTAAAATGTGCTCCAGAATCTTCCTCACTAATCTCCCAAAGATAATAATGCTTCCTCTTCTAAAAAACTAGCTCCGGAAGTGGGTTTCCCAACCCTTCACTACAACACCCTGCAACACAACACAATCCTCTGCAGAAGCTGCGCTATAGTTGAAGACTGAAGCTTGGCCTTAAGCCTGAGTGTGGAAAATGCATTGCAAGCTCCCCCAAGAGGCCTCTCAATAAATGAGATGGGATTCCCGCTTGGGAACACCTGGTGCTAAATAGCACAACAATCTCAACTAAACAGCCGAAGAATGCACAATAGTCAAGTAGACCATAAAATCAATAATCAATCACATGCCTCACTATGGCTACCTTGCCCTCCTTATAAACAAGTGTGAGTCTTCTTACCTTGGGTCCCACTCATTACGGTTTCCACCTTCATGGAATCTTCCTGCCACTATCACTGTGTTGTCTCTATTGATGAGCTACTCCATCCATACCAGCGCTGTTGACTTGGTCAAACTTGACCTTGTCCACATGTATTTTCCCCTGTTCACATATGAGGGTGATATATCCAGCTACTATTATGATCCCTTTTCACATCAAGAGGGATTTTATTCCTGCTTAAGATATGTATGGGCCTCCTTACCCATTTATTCATCTATCTAGGTGTTGAAAACAAAATTAATATTCCCATTAGCTACATGCTAATTTAGGAATATTATAGTCCTCCCCTCCCGAATGTTGCTTGTCCTCAAGCAACTGCAAGGATAGAAATGAAGAGCCTCCTCTCCTCCTCCTATAGCATCCCCATAAAATAAACTCCTTCAAGGAATAAGATGTTGTCTCATCAATAAATCTCCATATTTTCCCTCCCAAGTATGCAAGTTAGCTTTTGGTGACCATCCCAAATAGCTATCATAATGAAGAAGTAAAATACCCAAGGAGGCAACAAGGTTCTATCTAGAGGTCCTCTTGAGGCATGTAATCCAAAATTCATTGGAAACTATCATTCCCATGTGAAATTTCAATCCCCAAGCTATCATCCATACAAAATGAGTTACCTCCCAACATGGCAACTCATAGAAAAGTTCCTCCCAATTTTTCATGAGAGGCATAACCCAAGTGCTCCAATAAATCACATGGACCACCTCATAAAGAATCAAGTGATTTAATTTAGTGGCCATATCATCTCCCATGCTCCTCTTGAAGCATGGAGCATAAAAGGTGTGGGAAATTTCATTCCCCATGGACACATCCAACCAATGTGTCTCTGTTACAAACATGCTCCCAAAAAAGATAAGAACAATATCAACGTAGGGAATCATAATTAAAATCATGCTAGTTGCCATATGTAACAAGGGAGAAGGACAATGGTCCCTTATGGGAAACTAGCACAGTTTTGCTCCTAACTTCCATAGAGTATGATATAGCAAGTGTTATTTCCACCACTTGTTTGCTGTCCCATCCTTATTGTATGCTTAGAGAAGGTGTATGATGGTTGGTGTTAATGAAGCACACCATGAAGAATACAACATCTCCCCAAAATATTTTATGGAATGGTCAACATTTCCATTTCTCATGGCCCCAAGTAGCCCATGAATCCCATAAGAAAAGTTGCCCCCTCTTGGAGCAATGCCATGTACATGAGTGTTAAGAAAATACAAGCATATAGTAAATACATAATGATGTTCATAAATACAATTCTTACCATACATTTGATTAGAATTAGTGAAGTAGCTCATGGATGAGCTAATTTTCACACTCAATGAATAAGGAGGTAGCATTGACAACTCTTCCCAAGAGCTATGTTCCTCCTCAACCAACAAATAATCTACAGACTATCTCATGTGATAGTGCATCTCCTTTTTTAAATCTTCCCACATGAATCCCTCCAAGATGGTATGGTATGTTTTAATAAATTCAGTGGGTTTAGAAAGCAAGATCTCATAGGCTGCATTAAGTAGTTCATACTTAAGATTGGATTCTCTAGCCAAATAGATCTGATCATGAGAATTAATGACTCCCTCAACTAATTTATACGTCCCAGCCATCACTTCCCATCAAGAACCTTACATGTGAAGAGGTCCTTGGAATATTCCATCAAGATTTGGGATTCCAAATAAGGATCTAGGCTCCCCAATAATGACAACACTGTAGAAATCTGAAATGCAGCCCTTGTCATAACACAGTTCTCCTCTTTGACATGCTTTATGCCAAAGCCACATGTTGGAGTACTATCAACCTTCTTTTGATGCCTCTCTTGTAGTTGATCTTTCTCAAGACAACATTGAATTAGATGGAAATCAACCTTCCTTTGGAAATTTTTTGTTTTCCAGAACTTCCTTAATTTGGCCCATGCATGCAAGAGTGTTGATACACTCTTGTCATGTTTAGAAATATTCTTTATGTGTGAAAATATAATTGGCTGCCCCAAATATATGGAGTGTCCATTTGAAATCATATCCATGTCACCATAGACTTTTGAATTCTCATTTTTCAGCGCAAATATCTCAGTGGGAGATAGCAATGTCCATTTCAGAAAATTGATTACCTCTCCTTTGAACCCATAAATGATTATGTGAACTATGCTAGCTTTTCCCAAGGCTCCTTCCTTAGCCAAATATGTAAATTCTTCCCATAATTGAGAGAAAAATTTATTCTTCTTCCAATCAAGGGGTCTCCCTGGTGGAATGCCTCCATGCAAAGAGACATCAAGATATAGAGCAGGATGTATATGTGTATGGACGGATTTTTCCTTGTCTTTACTGCAAAAATCCTCCTGCCTCCTTTTTGTATCGATTTTCTAAAATAAAGAAGGGTGTGTGATTCTCATCATGTGTTTCTTGTCCTCCTGTTTATCTCCTTCTATTTTCAAGATCTCACCATTTTCTAATCATGGCACATGTTGCAGATGGATTGTGCCTTGATCTCCACATGTGATATCCTTTGGGATTCCTTATGAACATCCAAGAATACCTCTTGTGGGATCAAGGGCTACACTTTCCTCTCCATGAGGTGCTAGATGTGCTCTAGATGTGACAATGTTGTTACCCCCAACCTTCTCTCCTTCTTCAATATGAATGGGCAACTTTTCAATAAGAGGATCCTCTTTTGAGAAGAAGATCTCCATGCCCTTATTTCCAGGAGTATGAGATACAGATCTTGCCTCTAGAAAGGTATTATGCAATATATTAGCCTATTCAACAATTTTATAAAGTGGAGTTGGGTTTATAAATTCCTCCAACACATGCAAAGTTTTTGTTTGTTTTGGTTTGTTTAGCTCCACCAAAGGTGTTTCAGAATATTTCTCATCAAAGATTTCCACTATTCTCCTAGTGAACTTTGCGTAAGAAGAATTATTTGCATTTCTTCATGAAAAAGACAGAAATATCGACCAATCATAGGCCTTACCTTCAAAATACAACACTGCAACTTTGATGTCTTCAATCTTGGAAACTTGGTGTTGCTGCAAATAGATGTCTAGCTCCTCCACCCAAGCCCTAGCCGAACATTGAGGTGAACCATCAAAAGTAGATAGAAAGAATCTACCCACATCATGCTGCTTTCTTCTATCCACCTTGATCTTGAAAAAATCTGGGAATTTGATGTGATCTTTGAACCTCTTAGTGTGAGCTTCATATTCTTGCAGATAATCCATAAGAGTCTCCTTCTTAGGAATTTCTTCTTCTTCCATCTCCCTCATAGTATATCTGGGCATATGAATTCAATATGAATCATAATGTGTGTCTGCATGACTCATCATGTAAAAACCTAGGGCTTGCTTCAGATTAACACCCCTTTTGGAGATTCCTTACACATCTCCCTTATCATCTTCTTGATATCTCTATGAATCCCTACATAGTTTGAAAACAAAGCTTTGAGAGCCTCTCTTCCTTCCTTCCTCCAAATAATGGAGTCTTATTTTTGTATTTTATGTACATCTCTTCTTCTTCTTGTTCTCCTAATAGCATAATGGCTGAGATCCACAGGTTGAGCCAAGATTATGCTCTGATACCACTGTAATATCCCAAAATGGGGAGGCAACAATATATGAACATAAAACTGGAAATAGCATTGAATAACATTACACCAAGATGTATGAAAACCATGGAGCCATTTTATTATGTAAATCAACAGCAAATAAGTACAATAGGATCGGGCACAACTCAAATAATCAAGGAAAACAAGCCTCCCATGAATACATATGCTAAAAATGAAATGTTGCTACATAGCAGAATGATCAAGAAAAAGTACAATGCAGTCTTAGATGGTACACTACTACTGGAAATGTAAAATAATATAGATCTGCAAATGCATGGCTCATACAATTCCAGGCGCAAAGATCTAAGCTCCCAAACACATTTTCAAGACAACCTGGAAAGGATTTCTTGAAATATGCAAAAGTACAAAAATTCCAGAATGCAGCCTTGGGACTGAATAGCAACTAAAACTCAATAATTGGATGAATATGACTGTAGATGATACATATGAAGAAAGGTTCTCATCCAATATATCCTTCAGGTGAAATGATGATCCAATCACTGAATATCTCACCCTCTAATCAAACACTGCAACCCCTCACTGCAAATGCTTGTTGAAATAACGTAGTCCAAGATGGATAATACACTATAGGAGATGGAAAATAGGTTGGCCTAGTGCAAAAAACTGAAATATTCTCTTGAATATTCCTCACTGATCTCACAAAGAGAAGAATGCTTCCTCTTCTGAAAAACTAGCTTTGGAAGTGGGTTTCTCAGCTCTCCACTGCAACACCCTACAACACAACACAATCCTCTGCAGAAAATGTGCTCTAGCTGAATAATGAAGCTTGGCCTTAAGATTTAGTGTGGAAAATGAAGTGAAATCTCCCCCAAGAGGCTTCTCAGGAAAGGATATGGGATTCCCGCTCAGAAACACCTGGTGCTAAATAGCATGGCAATCTCAACTAAACAGTTGAAGAATGCACAATATTCATGCATACCATAAAATCAATAATCAATAAACTGCCTCACTATGGCTACCTTTCCCTTCTTATAAACAAGTTTGAGCCTTCTTACCTTGGGTCCCACTCATTAGGGTTTCCACCTTCATGGAATCTTCGTGCCACTATCATTGCGCATTCTCTATTGATGAGCTACTCCATCCATACCAGCGTTATTGACTTCATCAAACTTGACCTTTTCCACACGTATTTGCCCCTGTTCACACATGAGGGTGCTATATCCAACTATTATTATGATACCTTTTCACATCAAGAGGGATTTTATGCCTGTTTAAGATATGTATGGGCCTCCTTACCCATTTATTCATATATCTAGGTGTTGAAAACAAAATTAATATTCCCATTAGTTGGATGCTAATTTAGGAATATTACACTTTAGATGTGAATCACCAAGAAGGTTTAATACCCTCTCAAGTAGCTACAACAACACTTGTCATCCCATGCATTAATCAACCATTCATCAACTAATCAAAGCATAGCTAGAGCCATAGCCAAAAAAAATTATAGAACCATGTTTATAACCATAATATAATCATAATATTAACCATGATATAATATCCATCAAAGCCACTTAATAACAAGTATAAATTTTCATAGAGTACAATAGAAAAGTAGCTCTTATTAAGTTATGGAAAAAAAACCAAGTGAGGGACTTCCACCTACCACCCGACCATAGATTGAGCTTAACCAAATATTTCTTTCACCCAATCACCCCTATGCCATATTCACCGCATGAATCTGGGATCTCATGGTATAAAACAATACATAAAAAACCAATGGAATTAAGAGGTCAAACCGCCCCCACCTTGACACTACAGTGATCTTGCTAAAATTGGCTAAGAGATCACAAGATGAAAAAAATCTTGGATGCCTCAAAATTACTTCATCATATATTGAGGAATTTTTCTGTTTCCACCCACATGTCGAGGTATTCCTAGAAAAACCCATCTCCACCCTCAACCCTTGGAAATTTCCCTGATACCACGTCACCTAGTTCCAAAATATTCTGAAAATCCAAAGCTAAACCAAGAAATGAATCTCCTCACACCATGGATATCATTGATATCACAAGGCAAGGTTGAAATGGCATTAAAGCCAGCAAAACCCATGACAATAAAAACAAATTAACCAAATATAAAAATGCATGCACCATGCATTCACACCTCAGTTAGGGAATCACACATGCAACATATTACTCGCAAAATATTCATGTTCAATTTGTTGATCCAAGCATTTCCTTTCTTTCCTTAGTATTCTTTTGCCTTCTTTCTACAATCCAATTGAATTCCCAAATGCTCCAAAAATTCTCCAAGATTTTGTTAAGTGTGCAAAAGTGTGAGAGGGAAAAGCTAAAATGTCAAAAAATGTCGTCAACTAATCTTGAGAAGTATTTTTATCATTGAGACCTCTATTTTATTCATTTTCCTTAATTTTTCCTCCAATTTCTCTCTCTTGCAAGTATTTGTCTCTTCACCTTACTTTTCTCCCTCCTATTTTCCTTTATTTCATAAATAAAATTCCATTTAATGCCTCTTTTCCTTTTCTATTTCCTTTTCCAATTTTCTTATCCATAAATAAACCGAAAGTGGTTCCCACTATAATTATTTGCTCAACATTCAACTTGGAATACGTGTTCCATGAAATTGGTATTTTTTTTCCTTTATCAACCTTTATTACATCAACTTTACACTGAGGTTGTTACAAACCCCTCCCCCTTAGGGGAACACTATCCCTATTATTCTATGAAACATATGATGAGAAAAAATTCTAAAAAACAAAACATACTTCCCATGGGGTTTTATAAAATAGCTCTATGCAACATTTACAATGAACAATCACAACAAAATATGACCATTACACCACTTATTTGTGCTTTACAAAAAAACTCATTGCAGTATCTAAAACCAAATACATATATACATACATATACCAAAACTCAGTTTCTTGACTCAACAAATAATGATAGATATAAAGCCTACATATGATTCACCATCTACAATGTAGCTTCATCGGGCACAAAATTCTTTCACTACGCTTTAACTTGCTCAATTTCTCTCTTCCGGAGCATGATTTTTTCTACTCCAATATGCATTAAGGATCTGTCTAGAATTCTCCCTCTGGCTCAACCTGTAATAAAAACCATTCAATCACATTATCAGCATTCTGGACATACTTCTTAAGCATTCAAATATGGAAACAAACATGGAATTCCACTATCGGAGGAAGTGCAATTCTGTAGGCCACTGGTCCAATCCCCTCAAGGATCTTGAAAGGCACACAATACCGAGGTGAAAACTTGGCACATGAGCAAATAATCAAGGAGATATTATCGGGCTTTATGTGAAAATACACATGCTCCCCAATGTGAAGCTACTTAAATACTTGTGCTGTTCTACATAACTCTTCTACCTATCCTCTAATGCCTTTAAATTCTTCTTAATAACCTAAATTTATGTTTCCATATCTTCCAAAAATTTCTTTGCAATCAACAACTTGTTCAATGGATCACTCCAGTTGATAGGAGTATTAAAATGCCTCTTATAAGAAACCTCAAACATAATCATCTTCAACGACTCCTCATACCCATTATCATAAGAAAACTCAACTAGTTGATGATACTCTTCCCTCTTTAGTTGATGATGCATGAAATACATCCTCAAAATTTCCTCAAGATTCATGTTAACCCTCTCTATATGTGGATTATAAGTTGTACAAAAAGCCAAATCTATCCCCAAATATGCAAAGAAATCTTGAAAAAACCTAGAAGTGAACTTGGCATATCTGTTAGATGTAATCTACTTAGGAAAGCCATGAAATATCACTATCTCCCTGATGAAAATCTAAGTTTCCTTTCTAGATACATTCATATACTTAACTACAATGAAGTGAGCTACCTTACCTAACCTTTCAGCCACAACCATGATTGAACCATACTGATTTGATGTCCTCCAAAACCTTGTAATAAAGTCCATGTAAATGACCTCTTATTTCCACTCTGGTATTAGAATCATCTGTAATAAACTACGTTCATGTTTACACTCTCCTTTTACCTGCTAACGGTCCAAATATCTCACAAAAAATTCAACCACCTCTTTCTTCAATTTTGGTTAATGATATAATTTCTTAACTATTTTCAATGCCTTCTGATATCCTGGATGACCTAAATACAACATGAAATGAAACTCCCTTAATATAAGATGCTTGTCCTCGCTACCATATTGTAAATAAATAATATTCCTAAATCTGACCAATCAATATGTTGTGAGATGATACTCCTCATCCCTATCACCTACACCCTGATGTTGTAACTTGTGCCTCAACTACTCATACCTATCATGATGATGTCCTACCTGCAATATATGCTCCTACATGTTTGTCCTATAATAACTAACTACTACAATATGAATCATTTGCACTCTATAGCTAAGACCATATGCAACCATGTCCTCCTTTCCCTTTATGTACCTGATATCAAAGTCAAACTCACTAATAGTATTCAATCATCTAGCTTTCTTGCCATTGTGATTAGGTTGGTAAAGTCTCATCCGATTGTGATCATTCACGAAGATGAAACTCCTAGAAATAATATAGTGTCTTGACATCTTCAATTCATGAATGATAACTTCCAAGTCAATATCATGAGTCACATATTTCTACTCGTTCTCATTCAAATTCCTTAAATCATAGCATACCACATCACCCTCCTACATCAAGACTCCACCAATTTACCTCTTGCAAGCATCTGTACATACCATGAACTCTTTATCTAGATCTCCAAATCTTAAAAAATGGAGCATTTGTAAGAAAATCCTTCAAATTCTCAAAATTGTTTGCATAATCCTCAGTCCATTCAAGTTTCTTCCCTTTTCGTTACAAAGATGTAATAGGATAGGAAATTAATGAGAATTTCCTCATGAAATTCCTACAATAACCTAGTAGTCCCATGAATGATCTAAGCTCATCCATGTTCCTAGGAGATGCTCACTCCATGTTAGCTTTTATCCTTTTAGGGTCTACTGTTATACCTTCCTTATAAACAACATCCCAAGTAATGAAATTTTATCTAAAATAAACTACACTTTCTAGTCTTTTCATACAACTAATTCTCTCTTATAAATATTAACATTGTTTCCAGGCATTCTACATTCTCTTCCCAATTTATAGAGTATATCAACATGTCATCAATGAATACTATCAGATGCTTGTCGAGACAAGGATGAAACACATAATTCATCAAACACATGAAAATAAATAAAACATTAGTATGACCAAAAAGAACCACTACAAACTCATAATGCCCATACGTGTTACATAATGTTGTATTTTATATGTCATCTTCTTTTATGCATTCCTAATGATATACTGATCTCAAGTCAATCTTTGAAAACATTCCTACTCCTTCCAGCTGATAAAATAATTCATCAATCTATGGAAAAGGGCACATGTTCTTGATCGCCACCTTCTTAAAAAATTTATAATAAATGCACAACCTGAGAGTACCATCCTTCTTCTTTACAAATAACATTGATGCACCCCAAGGTGACACACTTGACCTAATGTATCCCTTATCAAGAATTTCCTTAAGATTCAACTTTAGTTCTACTAAATCTAGAGTGCTCATCGTGTAAGTTGCCTCTAATGTTGATGTTTCACCTGGAACCAAATCAATAGATAAATCCACCTCCATATGAGGAGGTAACTTTGAAACCTCTAGTGGAAATACATCTTAAAACTGATGCAAAACTAGAAACCTCTTCAAGATCTTAACATCCTCAACATCCTTCCCTTTGTGACTATAAATGTGAACTGCAAATCATACATGCCCTTTCTTGTAAGTGTGTTTTTCCTCCATTGTTGTCAAAATTCTCACTGATGTAGGCTTCTTATTACCCTAAAAGATTCTTTCTCTCCATCATCATCCAAGCACTAAATAGGCTTCTCATAAAAATCTACCTTAGTCATGTGAAAGTAAAACCAATCCATACATAAATGAAGCAAATTCAGATGAGTCATTGTAGGAATACCATTTAGCTCAAATGTACAATTTCTCACCCTACGACGAACTATTTTCTTAGCACCTATAACCAACAGCACTATCCAAGACTTTGCATGCACTTCTTTACTCAATCCACACTTATCCACCAGGTTAGATTTAACATAGTTAGAATTATATCCACTATCAATAAAAATGGAAAGAAATCAATCACGGATCTCACCTTCCATCTCGATAATGGATGCCTCGTGATTTGTGTGCTTGTTATCAGATGTTACATAGATACAATGAATTCTATATCCAAAATTCCCATCTATCTACACCTCCTGAGCATTGTTGATATAAGGTCTGCCACCCTCATACAACTGACAATTGTGATGATCCTTACCACATACCCAACAATGTAAAAATTATCTACCATTGCCTTTTTTATTATTTTATTGATGATGAGATTCATGCCCCTTCTCTATTTTAATGAGCTCATTTTAAGAAGACACCTTCTTTTTATCACCTAAATATTGAGGCATTTCATGCTTAGGAGTCAATTTTTCCTTTGGTATTGTCATTTCCGTTCTAGCCACACTTAGGATTATTCTTGTGATTTTATTTCTCATAAAGTGCTTCAACTCCGTAGTTACTTCCTCTAATGTCTGAGGCTCATGTTAATAAATCTGATACTTGAATGCTAATGGTATCCCACTCATGGATCTTTGAACCTTCATCTTCTCATCCTTAAGGTAAGGCACATACCCCAAAAACTCCAATCTTCATCAGGTAGTCTTTTTTTATCATATATCACATCTTCAACTCATATAACTCCTTGTCCTTTCTGTCATAGTATTTGTTTGAGAAATACTTCTTCCTGAAAACTCTTTCGAATTCACACCAACTAAACTCCTCTTTATTTATGCCTCTAACATGCCTCACATCTTCCAACCAAATTTATGCCTTTCCCTTGAGACTAAAAATAAATATCCTAGCCTTCATGTTCTCTGTATAATCATGCATCTGGAAGAAATTATTCATCCCAAGAAACCATGCTTTTGCATCTTCTAGCTTCTTCAACTCTACATAGAATGTAGGATGTTTAGATTTCTTGAGCTCATATGGAAAGTATACCCTCTCACTCCTCCTATACAGATGATAATGATGATGACCTTGTTTCTTATCTGGTCAATAACTAGAACATAAGCCATAACCACTACCTCTTTTTTCAGGTGTATCCATCCATTTACCACCTCTAACTATGTCATCCTTGTCTTAGGTGTATCCTCCATGAGAATTAATGCCATATGTCACATTTTTCATGTCCTCATATCCATAAATAAAATGTGCATGTTCCTGTCTCTGTAAATGTAAAAAACTATGAAGGATCACTGCATTGACCTCTACATGTTTTTCATGTGCCTTGGAAAGTCTTTCTCGTTAAAAAATAATATTGTCATTATCAACCTTTGATTTAGATTTATGTAGGAATCCAATAAAATATAGAAATAGAAATAAACATAGAGATGCACTAGAAAAAATACTTCATTTTATTAATAACCAATGACTGAAATATGCTTACAAACATAATGGAAATAAAAATAGCTAGGGTGCTGGTAGCATATCTCTAAGAAGAGATGTGGTGGCTACAGACCTTTGAACTATGTTACAACGACGCTAAATGGCCTATTTATTACTGAGAAACACTGGAACACTCCAAACGTCCAAAAACCTAACCCTAGGAGATGAAGCGCCAAAACTATGGGCCCCGTTTGGGTAAATTGGTGTTTCAACTTCCCGGGGACGTAACTTTGGCAAACGATATTCGTTTGACGTGCTCAATAGCTCGTTAGAAATATCTATTTGAGGATTAAAACTATTTATGCAAGTAACTTAGGCTTTATCGCTCTCATTTTCCCCAAAAAACGTCGTTTAGGGCCTCAAAATGGCTCCGAAAGTTTAGGACCCGAAAAACTGCCAAAAATAGTAAGTTGTGTCGAAACTAAAAAATTGAAAGAGACAATGGTGGGGCCCCAAGTGGAATAGGTGGGTGGCCACTAATATCCACCTGGATCATTAAGGCTCCAAAACGGCTCCGGGAGTGCAGGACCCGAAAACCTGCTAAAAATAGTAAGTTGTGTTAAAAGTGAAAAGCTGCAAGAATTGATGATGCGGGTCTAAATAGAATAGGTGGGTGGCCACCGATATCCACCTGGATCATTCCTCCCTCCCTATGAATCAATGGTCCCCATTGCGTTGAGATCCTCCATGAGATGAGACAAATGCTGTTGAACTGGGCATTAGATTTGTCAGAGATGTCATGGACCTGCAGGCGGAGTTGCTGGATATGTTAAGGAAATTTGGTTTCTTTATTAGCCTGAGATAGTACATGTGTGGATTCTATATGTTTAGTTGCTGGAGGTATGGAAAAATTAGGCGGCGGCGTGGTAGGGGTCAGATCAATGGAGTGTTTGTCTTGACAGTGTAGAGGAACCCTTGTGAGTGAGGATAAAATGTCTCGTATTCCTCCATGACTTTTTCCATCTGCTGCAGCCATGCAGGGGAGCCCTATTTTGATATTGTGACCACAATATTCTTCTTTCCCTGTGAGATAATTGTAAGAAAAATAGATTTCCTGGATTGGGAAACAATCTTACTGCATTGGTTTGCAGTAGTCAAAGAGATGACAGGAGGCGGTACTACCTCTGGTATCTTGTACAAGTTATTTCCCAAAGTAATAATAACAGCACGAGGCCTAGACTCATACACAGCATGTCGCTTCCACAAGTATGGTTGGCCTAATAATACATCAGCTACATCAAGAGGAGCAACATCACATAATAACTCATTCATGAATGGCTTGATGCTATACGAAAGGCAACACTGTTGGCAGATGCAGATATCTATCCTTGGGTAAAGCCACCCGATGGTATATGGCTGCAGGTGTGCTATGGTTGATAGGCCAAGCTGCTTCATGAAATCTCTTGAGATGAGTTTCTTTTGGCTTTCGCTATCGACAAGGTATTGCAGTGAACCCTTCACCCACATTTTCGAATGGAAGAGGTGCTCCCCCTTGTCTGGATCCTCGTGATCCTCCCTTTGGATCTTGGTGGTGGTAACAATCGCACTGGGATATGCATCAATGATTTATTTCCCTTTTTCATTTCCTTTTTCTGGTTATGAATTAGGATTAGAAAATGCATCTGATTTGGGTGCCTTTAGTTTGGCCACCAGCGATTGTTTGGCTCGACACTCGTTTGTGCTATGAGTGGGGCTATTATGAAATTCACACCTCTTCCCCGTGTCCTTCTTTGGATTTGTGGTGTTGTTAGGAGTCGTATCATTTTTTCCTTGCCCCTTGTTCATCAGTTCAGGGGCACCTTTCCCTTGATTCAGATTTGCAAATCCAAAGTCCCGCTTCTTTTTCTTAAATTTCTGCTCGATCTTGGCGTCATAGCAATATGCCGTGCAAAGAGATGTAATGTCGAGTAACTCCATTTACTCCTGAATATGTTTGTGCATAAAACCATGGTACTTGAGCACCAAATGTCTCTCTAAATCTTTAATACCCAAATTTTTTTGCAGGGTATGGAACAAATTCATCAGTTCGTGTACATCTTGATCCCTTTGTTGCCGCAGCATAGTCCATTGGATGTATTTGTCCTCATATCTCCCCATGGGGTAATATTGTTCCTTGATTCCATATTGGAATGAATTCTAGGTGGGTGTGGCTGAGAATGAAGAGGGTTCCCTTTCGTCCTCTTGCTCATGGTAGGTTTCCCAGTAGTCTTTGACATGGGGGGCAGCTTTTAGGAGTACCAAAATAATCTTTTCTCAGTCAAAGAAATCATGGACTGAGAAATACTCTTCCAGCAAATTTAACCATCTATCTACTGCGTCTGCATCTATCTAGCCTTCAAATATAGGAATTCAAATTTTACCTGTACCTTGAAGGGAGTGGCGCCTCCAGAGTGGCTATTGGATGCAGATGCGCCGTATGTGGGCAGTTGTTGAAGGATCTAAGAAAAGTTATCTATTAGCACCTGAATTGAACCCCAGGCTGAAAAGGGAAAAACAGGGTAACAACCAAACCACGCTTAGCCTTGTAGCTAGCCCTACAAGGATAGGAGAGGGATCTCTCCGTAAAGATAAATATTCGATTAAAACACAATAGTGGACTGATGTTAGGCTAGGTAAAATGATGGGAAAAATGAATGAATTTTCAGGGATGTGTGGGACAAAATCAGATAGTATGAAACTGGGGAATTAAATCATAATACAGGGTATTTCATGGGGCAAGATAGGAAGAAAATTTTAGCAATTAGGGTTTAAATAAAGATGAAATGGAAAGATTGGTGAGGAGCTAAAAAGGGCACAATAAATGGATCCTTTTCAAACAGAAGAAAAACACAGAATATGAATGATTTCCCAAGGCATAGCATATAAAAATGGATTCTACCTTTCTGTCTTCAAAGCATTCAATAGAGATGTTTATGAATGAATAATGAACATAAAAATTTACATATGAACACAAAGGAGAGAAAAAATGCTAAAACTCATACCACATGGATCCCACAAATCAGAGCTGCATCTCTTATTAATTTTCTGTCAAACTGTACAATGGAGCACAAAGCGTTCTTTCTACATTATTCCCCTACTGCTGAGTTACAGACCCTAGACCAATGATTTACAATTACAATAAATAGGCCAGATTTGTGAGAACACATATCCACAAAAGAGGGGTTGTTTTAATAGCTGAAGAATTGAAATCTGAAGATAGAAAAAGAACTAACAATCTCCCCTAAATAAGGAAAAATATTACATTTGATCATCATGGGCATATTTCACTGTTACATAAAAAATAGACAATTTGAAGAGTCAATCCTATTTTTTCTGTTGTTGTAAAAAATATTTGTTTCATTTAACTCTCGGCCAGCTGACTGTTTACTTTTCTTTCCATTACTTTGTTTGAATAAAACTGACCTTTCCATAATATGCTAAATAAAACAGAAATGAAATTATGCTTTCAGTGAAGGGGAACAATTCTTTGAATTGGAAAAAGGGAAGGGATCAAGGCAGGACCTGCTTTATAATCGCAATCAGAATGGATGGAGTGGAGGGAATACTTTATAAAATGGAGCGAAGAACTTCCGATGTGATTGGGGGAGGTCCGATGTTGTAATCGCAATCGGAGTGAACGGAGGGAACATAATATATAACAAAGCCTTTGGAATGCATACGACCAAGCTCTTGAAATACATATCTGCAATGGATACACAGTGATCGCAATCAGGGATCGAGGGAATCGGGGAGGAAATATTACATAACCAAGATTGCCGATGCGATTGGGATGAGCAGAGGGGAAAGCCTTTGCAAAGAAAATTAAAACAAAGTTTGATTAACAAAGGGTACATGCCTCTAACGACACAAAAGGGCGGAAGTACTGTATGGTGGGCCCGAGGTCAATCTGAATTGGAGGTAAAAGGGGAGCGGAGTGCAACATATGTGAAATGTTGATGCCGATGGCCCGATTGACTTTGAGCCATTGGATTGGCGGGGGGAAGATTGACGGTTGGGGAATGATAGGAGGGTTTGCCGTCAGGGGTTGGGACTTTATGAAAGCGTTGATTGTCGATGTCCCGATTGGCTCTGAGCCATTGGATCGGTGGGGGGAATCAAAATTTATGATGTACATCGGAGGGATTTAAAATAATCACATCAGGAACTTTGCGAAGGATCGATCGGGGCGCACAATTAATTGTTGCGATTGCGATGGAAAGTTGGCGGGATTTTATAATATAAACTTTGTTATAAAGTTTATTATAAAGTATGGTGGGGAAGTGGTTTTGGGATTGGATTTAATGTATTAATGCGATTTTTACCATCGGGAGGGGGAAAATGAATTTTCTAAGTAAAATATTAAACTTTAAATGTAAAATTTAAGGGAAACATGGGAAATAGGGGAAGTTTGAAGATATAGGGGACTTTTACTTCACTTGAGCATAAATTTCAATCCATAAGTCAGTTTTAGGAGCACAGTATACCGTTGGAAAGCTCTTTCTGGGCTCTTTCTGATGGATCTTCTTGGAATATTATTTGGCACTGAACATGCTGTGGAAAACTCTTCGGAAGGCAAGGTGATGACTTTGTGGAGATGACAGCTTTCTGAATTGTGACTTATTACATATGATGATATAGAATTACATAATTAATGATAATAAAGGCAAAATATCATGTTTTCATCTCAAAACATGGTTTTGAGGTGAAAATTACATCAAACTGAATATAATATATCTTTGATCTTGCAGGTGCTATGACTTTGAGTTTATTTGGCTTCCTCATGACCTTGCTGATTTTTATTGACATTTGACTCATTAATTTGACCATGGTGAGACCATAGAACCTAATGAGACCCATCCTATGACCTAATGACATGATTTTGAGAATAAAAGTAACTAATGACTAAAGACCATAGAGAGGAGAATCAACAAGTACCTCATGATGGAAAACTGACCAAAAAAATTACTACCATCAATGAATCCATGACCTAGCGGAATGGTGAAATTTATTCAGTATGAGACTCCTAATATGCAAATGCAAAAGAGAAATTTTTATCACTAATGGAAGTATGACTAAACTGACACTAACATTGGCTCCAATGGGGATGGTAGCTCCTTAGAGGTGCCAAGAACACCGTAGACCAAGTAGCCTTATCCATTGGGCATGAAGTCAAGAATGTTGAAAACTGACACAAATGAAAACTGACTTTGACTCAAGACTAAGACTGAAAAACTGAAATAAAACTAAACCATATACATGTCTTCCAAGTTTTATAGCCTTCACCTCGGGCCCAAAACTTGAATGACTTTGTACTTTTAACTCTGATAAAAATAACATGGTATATATAATGATGATGAGATAGATTCTGATCCATGTCTTCAACAATGGTAGTTCTTCTATAGCCTACCATTTACTGCTCCCCCAAGACAATCCTAGCCATCCATTTCTGAAAGTAAGAAGGCATTCTATCCCATGTATGCTGTAATTCTATATGGACCCTTCCAAATGTTGTCAAACTTACCGTGCTTCCCTTTATCTTCATTTCTTGCATCCCATTTCAACACTACATCATCCAGCTGAAACTTCTCTGCTTTTGTCTTTCGATCATAGATCGTTTTGATCTTGTCCTGTAGCTGAATCACTTTCTGTGACACTTCTTCTCTTGTTTGCCGAAGGTGGATCATCTGGTTGATCCTTTGCTGGTTGTCATCATCTTCGTTGCCAAATTATTGTAACAATCTCATGAACGGAACTATAAGAGTAGGAAAGACAACATGAGTACCATAAACCAGCTCAAAAGGTGACATACCTATTGATTTTTTACTGGTAACTCTGTCTGCCCATAGTGCATTGATAAGCTTTCGGTGCCAATTTATTTTGTTTGCCTCCAACATTTTCTTAATTATATTTATCAGCGATTTATTTGATGACTCTGCCAGGTCGTTGCCTTGAGGATAATACGTTGTTGAATGGCCCAGAACGATGTTGTATTTGCCACAAAAATTGACCATTTTCTTTGATTTGAACATTGCTGCATTGTCTGTGACAATTTTGCATTGGCAGCCAAAACGAGACAAAATATTTGATTCAATAAATTGAATAATTACCGTGTTAGTTGCTTGCCTCACTGGGATGGCCTCGATCCATTTCATAAAGTAATCTGTTCCTATCAGTATCCATCGGTGCTATGCTGAGGAACCGGGGTGTATTTCTCCTATAAAATCGAGCCCCCACTGCTGAAAGGGCACGTTCACTGAAACTAATTTTAAAGGAAGAGGAAGCAATTTCTTCTTCCCTTGGAAAATTTGGCATTCATGACATTTGATCACTATTTTATATATATCAGAAAACAACGTGGGCCAGTAATACCCTGCTCTTAATACCTTGTTAGCTTTAGTCTTCCAAAACAAGTGACTGCCACAGTCACCTTTATGAAAATCGTGCATTACCTTCTATGCTTCTTCTTCAACCAAACAGTTGAGAAGAATGCCTCCTGGATCCTTCCAATACAGAGCATAGTTTAAAATACAATACTTTGTAGATTTAAGCTTCAGAGATCTACCTTTACTCTTAGACATGCCTGTAGGAGGTGACAGATGCTGCAAGACATAGACAATATCAAAATACCAAGGAGACTGCAGAAAAATATCTGAAACAGGAACTAGCAGACCTTCATCTTCATCTTCTGATATTTTTGAAATGAGTTTTATATCTAGTGCATGCAGATTTGATTGGGCCATCAACTTTGCCAAGCCTTGGCCTTTAATCAACCTCGTGGGCTTGATCTCCAGATCATACTCCAACATAGCTGCTATCCATTTTCCTTTTCAACCTTCTGGATCGGTTTGCATCAGCACATCCTTGACTGCTGCGGTAGGGACATATGCTATAGTATGCAAATTCAGAATATAGACCCTAAAATCCTTCAATGCCTTGACAAGTGCCAATGCCTATTTTTCAATAATATTGTACCTCAAAGCAGCATCTCTAATAGTCCTACTGAAAATGGCAATTGGTTTTTCTACTTCATCTCTCTTTTGCATTAAAACAACAGCCATAGTATGCTCAGATGCAAATGAAAATATGATAAAATCTTGAGCATAGTTGGGATTGATCAAAACTGGGGCATTAGACAAAGCAAACTTTACCAAGTCGAATGACTTGATAGCTTCTTCACTCCACTTAACAGTGTTGTCCTTCTTCAACATATTGGTCATTTCTCTCAAATTTTCAGCCAAGTTAGGTATAAATCTGCGCAAAAAATTCATCTTACCATTAAAGGCCTGAATCTCCTTCTTGTTCCGTGGAAGATCTATGAGCTGAATTGCCTCCACTATAGCTGGATCGATGTGAATACCATCTCTGGAGATGATATGCCCGAGAAACTTGCCTTCATCCATGGCAAAAAGACTCTTCTTGAGATTGACAGAAATCCTAAAATTTCTACAACGCTGAAAAACCACTCTCAAATGGTGCAAATTATCATCATCTGAACCTGAAAACACTATCTAATCATCCAAATAAAAAACCAGAAAAACATCTTTTTCATTTGCAAAAGCAATGTCCATTACACGCTGGAAATTAGCTCTAGCATTCTTTAGTCCAAATGGCATCTTAGCATACTGGAAGGTTCCCCAGGGTGTTGTGAAGGTAGTTTTATCTTGGTCCTTCTCATGCACAAGATCTAGTTGCACCCTGAGTAGCCATCAAGTAGTGACATCCTAGATGCTCCAACTACTCTCTGTAGAATATTGTACATTTTTGGAAGTGGATAATTATCCTTTAAGGATGCTTTATTCAAGTTCTGAAAATCTATACACAATCTTATTTCTCCAGGCTTCTTACGCACTGGGACCAAATTTGAAATCCATTCAGAAAATCTAATGGGAGCTATGATACCTGCTTTGTACAACCTGTTTACCTCCTTTTCAATCGATGGCAGTAGATTCAGATTGATTCTTCTCAGCTTCTGTCTGAACGTCTTTTGATCGGGCTTGATAGGAATAGTATGATAGATTACGTTCTTATCATACACTTTCAAATCTGAATAATCCCATGCAAATACATTAGAAAATTCAGAAAGAAACTTAACATACTTCTCCTTTATTTCAGGGGATAATTCCTTTGACAACTTAACAAACTTGGGCTGGTCAGCGGTTCCAAGATTCACATCTTCAACTGATTTCTCTGTGGGAACCAAGCTTGGCTTCTTTGCAACATCGTCCTGATCAAACAGGTCCTCTAGAGGTATGAGACCTCTAGAAGTTACATTATCCTTTAGCTTCAATATATCCATCTGATTTGTTTCCATTTCCTGATCATCAACCTCATACTCACCTTCTATTGGAGTGTCTTTGAATTTTCCATCACCCTGCAAAAATGCATTAATCTCATTATCATCCCAAAATACTTGCCAATACCTTAAATTTTCCGGAACAACAGGCCTATGTTTGACATAGATCTCAATCTTATTGCTGGAGTTCATCGAAATCTTCAAGTTGCTGGTAGTAGTGGCGAGGGAATCCGCAATAATGTTCTGCATCCTGGGTACTGCTGTCAAAGTGTATTCTGGGAATGTCTTCAAGATATCCAAGACTGTATTTCGATATGCCCTCAATCTTGGATGTTTTTCTTGGTATTCTCCTTTCACCTGTTTTATTATCAATTTGGAGTCGCCATACACAGAGATCCTTTTCGCATTCAACTTCTTCAAAATTTTGAGACCTGCAATCAAAGCCTCATATTATTCTTCATTGTTAGAGCAATCAAAAGCTAACTTATAAGCACAAACTCTAACATTGCTGGGAACCTTCTCAGGTTGGAAAACAAAGCTCCTAATCCATATTCCAATGCCAGCTCCATCCTTACCAACAACTCCTTAAAAATCCATACTCCATAGACCTTCTTCTTCTTCTTGAAGATGCTATATTTTTTTTTCTTTCTTTTCTTTACCTTAGCTGATTTCTGGCTGTTCACTGTATTTTTGCTGCTGGCAGGCAGGAGGCTCAGAAATGTTTGCTACTTTATCCTTTTCCTGTTTTAGGACTTCTCTGAAATTCTCTAAAATCTCAAGTATTTGATCTACTTGTACCAACTGAACATTCTCATCATTTAAACCACCATCCGAATATAAGACAAAAGACTCTAAATATGTGTGGATCGCATTAATGGGATGATTTACTGGCTTGTCTTTGCTGGTAATCATATATTTCATTTTATTTTCCCTATATAAATTCCTCAACTAACCAAATACAGGGATAGTGGCATAAGAGAAGTCAATTTTCATAGTTCCCTATAGTTTTTCACCCCAAGACCTAGATAGAAGCATTCCAATCCTTGATGGGACATCAACAACAACTACATCCATCAAGACATTTTTGGCTGGGATTTGATCTAGAGACACTACCAAGTATTTGATTAGACCAATACAGTGGACCCTACTTGAGTCAAAGGAATAAAAATCATGATATTTTTGAGTAATATCAAGGCCTATCTTTTCCATGACCACTTTGGGCATCAAATTATGTGAGGCCCCAAAGTCTAACATAGCGTTGTGAAGGATAAACTCATGTACTCTAAGACTCAGGTAAAAAGGAGGGACTTAATTTTCTTCAGCTTCTTCTGTGGCTGGACTGAAAATAAGTTCAAGGTAGTCATCTTCTACATTAACCATATCAGAGACAGAGTCTATTTGCAAGACTTTGGACACCTGAGTTTTATATACGTTATTCTTCACCAACTCTGTGAGGGGCATAGACACTTTTAACTTAGAAATTTAATTTTCCAAATTAAAGGAGGGAGCTTTTTCTACCTCTTTAATGGGCGGGTCTTTCTTCTCTTTTTGCTCCTTTACTATACTCTGTTGTTTCTTTTCATTTTTTGTATTAGTAGCTGCAAGTGCTTTGCTAGAGGAAGGATCGGCCGCCTCTTTTCCTTTCTTCTATGCAACGTTCTTCATTTGGAGTTCCTTTCTCTTTTGAATGGGAATAATTGTAACATCTCTGTTCCTTAGAGAATATTGCCTTTGCTGAGCCGATAGAGCATTCATATACCCTCTCTAGTAGTCATCAAACTCTTCTTCCAATGCTGTGTCATTGGCCAAAATGAAATTTTGGTCTTTTTGAGCATCTGGAGTCGCCACTGTGTATTCTTCGTCTTCTGTGAGGAAAATGGGCACACCATCAGCTGTGAAAAAGTGATTAGCCTCAATCACAGGATCATCATCATCTGAATCTATCCCTTGCACGTAGTTCTGCAGCAATGGAGTTTTAATCTGTTGCTGTGGTGGCGCAACTTGGTCTTGCGTTCTTTGCTCTCTCTGTTTGATTTTGAATTGTGGCTGTTGTCCTCTAAAATTCAGATTTCTTATTTGAGGCTTAGGTCTGTCTGAAATGGTTAATCGATCGACCATATTTTCCACTGTTCTAATTAGAGTGTCCATTTTGCTGTCTAAAGAAGAGGCCTCCTATTTTATTGTGACTCTTTTCTCAGCTCTGGCTCGTGCTCTTTTGGCCAACACATTAGCGTCAACGCTTACTGCTATCTTCTGCATATCTTCAAGTGAAGGCGGATCTCTTTCGCGTAGCTGATATGCCATGTCAGCATCAAAACCATTTGGAAACTTCAACAATGCTAATCCCACAGGAGGCTTTAGGTTAGCTGGGATAGCATTATATACAACATTGAAACTTAAACAATATTCTTGGACAATTTCACCCACATTTATTTTAATATTCTCATACTTAGATAGAATCTAGAGTGGGTTCCTTTTTACCTCCCACTGGTCTAAAAACTGTGTGTGCAACTCCTGTAAAGTGCGAATTGAGCCTAGTGGTAGGGCTCTAAACAACTTTCTGACTTCACCTCTGAAGCTTTGAACAAACAACCTGGTTGTTACATTCTTTGTTTCTACCTCATGTAAATCAAAAAATTCATTCATTTTATCAATGTGCTGCTGGGCTGTAATGCTCTAAGTGGCATCAAAAATAGGAATTTTTCTTTGATAGCCAGTAGGCATGTCATTAAGGACCAGGGGTAAAATCGGGGGTGCTTACCTGGCAGCCATAACTCTGGGTGGATTTACAATAGGATTTTTAGGATTTAAGGGAGGTGTCGATAGAGGGGATGATAACTGGGAATTGACTCTAGGGGATGCAAATGAATTAGGAGGAGGCAATGTAGATCCTGATGACTCTAAAGGCTCAGGAATATTAGTTACAGTGATGGACTAAGGGGAATTCAAAATTTAATCATCAATGCAGGAATTTTCTCTTTGGACTTCAATATCTACAAGGAAGTCAGGATCTGAAACTGTATCATCAATGTCAATCTCAGACCTATTTCTAAACAAAGAAAGCTCAAAATTTTCACCAAAGGAAAGATATTCTACAAAAAAATACTCACTGGGCCAAGTAAAGGATCTGAAGACAGATCTGGGACTTAATGATCCTTCTCGCCTTCTGACAATTCTTGGGATAAGATTTGGATTTTCAAATACAGGGGGAGGATTTGGATCTGGATTAGCCCTAGTGTATCTTCTTGAAGCTAGTGTGTGTAAATCTTCTACTGTACAAAAAAAATTCTTTTCAGCCTAACAGACTCTGAAATTCATTTAAAAGAAATCATTTTGCTGGGGTGATTCATCTTTATGCTCTTTTACCATAAATATATGACTGGAATAAGTGGCTATAGTTATGCTCTCTTCCAACAATGCTCTTAATAATGTTTGGCCGTGAAATAATACCTTCCCTAGTGGAGTCGCCAAATATGTTAGCACCCGAATTGAACCCCAGGCTGAAAAGGGAAAAACAGGGTAGCAACTAAACCACGCTCAGCCTTGTAGCTAGCCCTACAAGGACAGGAGAGGGCTCTCTCCATAAAGATAGATATTCGATTAAAACACTATAGTGGATTGATGTTAGGCTAGGTAAAATGATGGGAAAAATGAATGAATTTTCAGGGATGTGTGGTAAAAATGGGACAGTATGAAACCGGGGAATTAAATCGGAATACAGGGTATTTCATGAGGCAAGATAGGCAGGAAATTTTAGCGATTAAGGTTTAAATAAAGATGAAATGGAAAGAATGATGAGGAGCTGAAAGGGGCACAATAAATGGATCCTTTTCAAACAGAAGAAAAACACAGAATATGAATGATTCCCCAAGGTAGAGCATATAAAAATGGATTCTAACTTTCTATCTTGAAAGCATTCAACAAATATGTTTATGAATGAATAATGAACATAACAGTTTACATATGAACACAAAGGAGAGAACAAATGCTAAAACTCATACCACATGGATCCCACAAATCAGAGTTGTGTCTCTTATTAATTTCTTGTCAAACTGTACAATGGAGCACAGAGCGTTCTTTCCACACTATTCCCCTACTGCTGAGTTACAGACCCTAGACCAATGATTTACAATTACAATAAATAGGCTAGATTTGTGAGAACACAGATCCACAAAAGAGGGATTGTTTTAACAGCTGAAAAATTGAAATCTGAAGATATAAAAAGAACTAACAATCTACCCTAAAGAAGGAAAAACATTACATTTGATCATCATGGGCAGATTTCATTGTTACATAAAAAATAGACAATTTAAAGAGTCAATCCTATTATTTCTGCTGCTGTATAAAATCTTTGTTTCATTTAGCTCTCAGCCAGCTGACTGTTTTCTTTGCTTTCCATTATTTTGTTTGAATAAAACTGACCTTTCCATAAAATGCTAAATAAAACTGAAATGAAATTATGCTTTCTGTGAAGGGGAACAATTATTTGAATGGGAAAAAGGGAAGGTATGGAGGCGGGACCTGCATTATAATCGCAATTGGAATGGATAGAGCGGAGGGAATACTTTATAAAATGGAGCGAAGAACTTCTGATGTGATTGGGGGAGGTCTGATTTTGTAATCGCAATCAGATTGAACAGAGGGAACATAATATATAACAAATCCTTTAGAATGCATACAACCAAGCTCTTGAAATACATATTTGCGATGGATACACAGTGATTGCAATCGAGGATCAGAAGAATCGGGGAGGACATATTACATAACCAATATTACCGATGTGATTGGGATGAGTGGAGGGGAAAACCTTTGCAAAGAAAATTAAAACAAAGTTTGATTAACAAAGGGTAAAAGTCTCTAATGACACAAAAGGGTGGAAATATTGTATGGTGGGCCGGGGGTCAATCGGAATTGGAGGTAAAAGGGGAGCGAAGTGCAACATATGTGAAACGCCGATGCCGATGGCCCGATTGGATTTGAGCCGTCGGATCGGTAGGGGGAAGATCGACGGTTGGGGAATGATTGGAGGGTTTGTCGTTGGGGGTCGAGACTTTATGAAAGCGCCGATTGCCGATGGCCCAATTGGCTCTCAGTTGTCAGATCGGCAGGGGCAATCAACAGTTATGATGAACATCGGAGGGAGTCAAAATAATCACATCGGGGACTTTGTGAAGGGTCGATCGGGGCGCACAATTAAACGTTGCGATTGCGATGGAAAGTCGGCGGGATTTTATAATATAAACTTTGTTATAAATTTTATTATAAAGTATGGTGGGGAAGTGGTTTTGGGATCGGATTTAATGTATTAATGTGATTTTTACCATCGGGAGGGGGAAAAGGTATTTTTTAAGTAAAATATTAAACTTTAAATGTAAAATTTAAGGGAAACATGGGAAATAGGGGAAGTTTGAAGATAAAGGGGACTTTTACTTCACTTGAGCATAAATTTCAATCTAGAAGTTAGTTTTAGAAGTGTAGTATACCGTTGGAAAGCTCTTTTCGAGATCTTTCTGATGGATTTTCTTGGAAGATGATTTGGTGCTGAACATGATATGGAAAACTCTTCTGAAGGCAAGGTGATGACTTTGTGGAGATGACAGCTTTCTGAATTGTGACTTATTACATATGATGATATAGAATTACATAATGAATGCTAATAAAGGCAAAATATCATGTTTTCATCTCAAAGCATGGTTTTGAGGTGAAAATTACATCAAACTAAATAAAATATATCTTTGATCTTGTAGGTGTTGTGACTTTGATTTTATTTGACTGCCTCATGAGGTGAAAATTACATCAAACTGAATAAAATATATCTTTGATCTTGCAGGTGCTGTGACTTTGATTTTATTTGACTGCCTCATGACCTTGCTGATTTTTATTGACATTTGAATCATTAATTTGACCATGGTGAGACCCTAGAACCTATAGAGACCCATCCTATGACCTAATGACATGATTTTGAGAATAAAAGTAACTAATTACTGAAGACCATAGAGAGGATAATCAGCAAGTACCTCATCAGGGAAAAATGATAAAAAAAATTACTACTATCAATGAATCCATGACCTAGCAGAATGGTGAAATTTATTCTGTATGAGACTCCTAATATGCAAATGCAAAAGAGAAATTTTGATCATTGATGGCAGTATGACTAAACTGACACTAACATTATCCATCACCACATTCCTTTGTTTCTCGAGGGCCTCCTCGAGCAATATTTTGATAGTATCTCCTGCTCCCTCGTCTTTATTTTCTTCCGCCATTCCAGGTTGTTGGGTTTTGCGAGGTTGATCTTGAAAGTGTTCAACTATATCGAGCCCTAACTCCTTATACCCTGACCACGTTGCGGAAATTTAAAGAAAAATAGAGAAAGAGTAGAGTGCTCTGATACCACTGATCCGGATTTATGCATGAATGCAATAAAATATAGAAATAGAAATAAACACAGAGATGCAGTGGAAACGATACTTCATTTTATTAATAACCAATGACTGAAATATGCTTACAAACATAATGGAAATAAAATTAGATAGGGTTTTAGTAGCATATCTCTGAGAAGAGATGTGGTGGCTACAGACCTCTGAACTATGTTACAATGAGGCTCGAGGGCCTATTTATTATAGAGAAACAATGAAAACTCCAAATATCCATTATCCTAACCCTAGGATATGAAGCAGCAAAACTATGGGCCCCGTTTGGGTAAATTAGTGTTTCAACTTCTCGGGGACGTAACTTTGGCATTCGATCTCTTTTTGACGCGCTTAATAGCTCTTGGTTTTCCCAAAAAAGTCATTTAGGGCCTCAAAATGGCTCCAGAAGTTCAGGACATGAAAAACTTCCAAAAATAGTAAGTTGTGCCGAAACTGAAAATTTGAAAGAGGTAGTGCTGGGGCCCCAAGTGGAATAGGTGGGTGGTAGCTAATATCCACCTGGATCATTAAGGCCCCAAAATGGCTCTGGTAGTGCAGGACCCAAAAACCTACTAAAAATAGTAAGTTGTGCTGAAAGTGAAAAGCTGCAAGAATTGATGGTGCGGGTCTAAATGGAATGGGTGGGTGGCCACCGATATCCACCTGGATCAACCTTGCAACTTCTTATTTCTGCCTTTAGACTTATGAATGTCTCTACTATGAAAGGAGAGTACTCATCTATTGGCTGCTTATCTGATCTGTAAGGAGAGTCACATTAGCTGTAGTCCACCATTCTACTTGTCATCTCTAATATTCTTCCTACAAACATACCATGTGAGATAAACCAAATATAAACATAATCAATCATACTTTAGTGATGTTTAGGGGAATTTTTCTTCTATGCAAAAATCAATACATATTAACAAGATAGATATATATACATATTCATATCAACGAATTAACATCATGCATGAAAACATTGACTAGATAGAATGAAATCATGCACGAAAACCATAACCATGACCATGAATGAATATAAACATGAATCTATACCATCCAGTTCAAGTGTTTGAACTTCGAATCTCTCATACCAATTTGTAACGTGACCAGTCCCACATTTACCTTATTTTACAAGGCATCTGGTTAAACTTGAAGTGGAATTCCACTATAATATTACTTGACATCCAAGTTCTAGTTAAGAAAGTGTGGCCTACAACTATGACTTACTAACCACAAGCTAACATCCTACAGGGACTAAACATCACCAAGGAGATGAAGAAACACTCCAAGTGGGAAATACATAGCCTATAACCTTATTTCACTAACCTGAGGCCCCAGTCGCATGTATGACAATGATAGGGTGCAGTTATAGACCTCCAACTGCATGCACAACACTTCTTGGATGTGGCTATAAACCAGAATTTCTAGTTCATAGGGTGCAATCCCGAGATCTCAACCACCTTTCCAAGTTTGCCTCCAAACCACTACCCAAAATTTTTTGTAACTTGTAATAATGTTAAATGACATAATGAAAAAGCTACACATACGAACTTGAGTGAATAACTTGACATAGACTCACAAGAACATACTAGGCATTTCGTCAAAAACATGGTAAATATATAAGCTACATGTCATGAGTGCATATTTGAGTGTCATTCTCTATTTTTTATATGTGAATCACCAAGAATTTCTCCCTCTTAATTAGTTTCACCAATACTTGTTAGCCAATGCATTCATCAACCATTCATTACCTAATCAAAGCATAACAAGAGACATAGCTAGAACATTTTATAAGGCCATGTTCATAAGCAACATATAAGCATAACATTAACCATGATAGAAAATTCATCAAATCCACATAATAACAAGTATAAATGTTGATAGAGAATAATTGAAAAATATCTCTTATTGACTTATGAAAAATCCAAGCAAGTCAGGGATTTCCACATACTACCCAACTATAGATTGAGTTGAGCCAAATATTTCTTTCATCCAATCACCCTTGTGCCATATACTAAGCATGAATGTGGGATGTCATGGGATAATACAAGGCATAAAAAATGAAATGAATCGAATGCTTAAACCACCCCCACCCTCAAATTACTGCGATATCGCCAAAACTAGTCAAAATCTCATGCAACCAAAACCAGCTTGGATGCCTCATAGTTACTTCACCATACCTTGAGGAATTTTCATGTATCCACCCACCTATCAAGGGATTCCCAGAGAAAACCATGTTGACCTCCAACCCTTGGGAATTTCCCTGAGACAACCTCACTTGGCTCTGATATCTTCTAGAAATCAAAAGCTCAATCAAGAAATGACTCCCATCACAGCGTGGCTATCTAGGAAATCATAAGGCAAGAATGAAAGCACTATAAAACCTGACAAAACCCATTCCAATGACAAAAATAAACCAAATAAAAAAATGTGTGTACCACACATTCACACCTCAACTAGGAAATCACACATGCAACCCATTAACTACAAAATTATCCTACTGAATTCATTGATACAATATTCTCTTTTATTTCCTTTCTTGTTCTTTGCCTTCCTTATCCAATTGAAGTGAATTCTGAAGGGCTCAAAGAATGCTCCAATATTTCTACAAGTATTCAAAAGTGTGAGATGGAAAAGCTAAAATATCAAAAAAAGGTTGTGAACTAATCCTTAAAACCCTTTTTATCATTGAGGCCTCCATTTTCTTCATTTTCCTTCATTTTCCTTCTAATTTCCCTCTCATGTGAATTTGTGTCTCTTCACCTTCCTTTTTTCATATTTTCCTTGTTTCAGAAATAAAATGGCAATTAATGTCTCTTTTCCTTTTCCAATTCCTTTGTTCATTTCCTTATCAATAAATAAACCGAATTTGATTCCCATTATAGTGCTTTCCCAACATTCATCTTGGAATATATGTCCAATGACCTTGGTCTTGTTTTTCCTTTATTAACCTTACTACATGAAATTTAACCCGAGGTTGTTACAAAATACTATTAAGAATATTTAATAGTATTACATGGAGGTTAAATCCCTACCATACACCTAATAATAATTGATAATTATATTAATAATATGGAATTCATATTCCAAAATAGACATGCTTATATACCTCAAAATGTATAGACAAACAACTAATAAACCTTGTACAAAACATTAGAACCTACATGACTAAAACATAAAATATTATAGGAGTTTATCTTGTATTCATTAAGAAATGACATCATAATATATTTCAATCCCCTTTTTAATCCATATTCAATATATAGTTAATCCAAGTATAACCAAGATCCAATTGCAAAAATTATACTTATTCATTCAAGCCACATGACACATATTATATCTGCAATATTATATCAATTCAACCACATTGAATTTTTAACTATCCATAACAAAAAAATATTTTCTAAATCATTAAAATAGTGCTCAACATTCACTGCATAGAAAACATGTGTGTCATATAATATCATTACAAGTTTAGAGCTAAACATTATATATAAGTCATACTTCATCAATTATAAGCTCCACAAGTTTCTCAAGTGTCAAGTGTGAGACCAAATCAAAGTAACATTTATGCACACCCATGGCATGAGTAACCCACAATATTTTCCCATGTATTAGGCCCAGAGTATTTTAACGAAATTTATTTTTAGGGATGTGAGTAAAAAGAAGTGGGTGAAATGTAATTTTTTTATTGTCATCATAATAAAAAGGATGTAATCCCTTTCCCAATTTTTTTTTCCTTGACTACTTTTTTCCACATAAATCTTGTGTCCAATGTAAGAGTTCATTAATTTTTTAAAGTTTTTTTTTGTCCTTTATTAAAAGTTGTGTACCCCATAAATATCCCAGTCTTAGTTTTTGTTTCGAGCTTGTTCCTGGAATCTTTGGTCACATGGTAATAGACAGATGAACGAAAATTTTTAAAATATGAAACATCAGGTTTCTTACCAAAAAAATTCTCCTCTGGTGTACTCATGCCAAGTATCCGATGAGGACTACGGTTTTGCACAAATACTGATCTGTTGCATGTCTCTGCCCACATATGCAATGATAAGTCCTGATCATGCAACATAGCTCGTGCTGCAACCAAAATTGTTCTATTCTTTCATTCTGCGACCCCATTATGTTGTGGGTTATGAAGCACAATCAACTCTCTCTGAATTCCTTCTTTGCTACAGAAGTTATTAAATTATTTGGAGATGTACTCACCACCATTCTCGCTCCTAAGAGCCTTCATATGATTCCCCATGTCTTTCTCCACTAGTCCTTTGAACTTAAAAATTTTTGAGAACGTCTGATATTTCTTTTTCATGAATTAGATCCAACACTTTCTAGAAAAATAATAAAAAAAGATCATATAATACCTATGCTTTTCTGTCTAAGCTGTAGATAATGGCCCACACATGTCTAAGTGAACTCTCTCAAGGATTTCCAAAGCTTGGTTCTCCTTCTCATGAAAAGTGGCCTTTTCATACTTCCCCATAGTACATCCCTTGCATGTCTCTATCCGTGCAAGAGTACCCTTGGGAAGACCCATAGAAATTTGTTGCATGATCTTCAATGCTCCATGGTGTAGATGGCCCAATCTCCTATGCCATAACTCACACTCATCCTGGCTCACCACTTTGTCTGCCTTACCCATCAATGTTTCACAATCATCTAAATCAAGTTTATAGATATTATTCACAAGAATCCCAATCTTCTTGGCATGTCATGTGGCTTTGTGTCAAAGGAAATCTTTCCCTTCACTGAAAACCACATCATAACTTCTATCCTCCAACATTGTGACTCAAACTAAATTATTTTTCAAGCCTCGTACATGCATTACATATTTTAATAAGAAGGGTTTACCTGAATATCTATGGAAGGTTACTGTACCAATCCTGATAGCATCATACCGCCCATCATCACCCATTTCGATATGCATCTAGAGGTCCTTCTCCTCCAAGCTACTAAAAAGTTCTTTTTTTCCCGTCATGTGGAAAGATGCACCACTATCCAAGTACCACATTGATCCCATCGCACTTGACACCATGCATGCAATGAGAGATAATTCCAACTGAAATTGAGAGGCCAAAGCCTCACCAGCTGCAGATCCTGAGGCCTTCTTGTTATTCTTATTTTTTGTACAATTAGTGGAATAATTTCCATGCTCGTGACAATGAAAAAATGTCACTATGGACATGTCGTGCTTCTTTCCTTCTTTTCCAGACTCAGATTTGGAATAGGATTCTTTCCCTTCCTCTTCTTCACCTTGTGAGCCAAAGTGCAATTTTATTCATCATCTATCTTAGATGAAGATCCATCCCTGGTATTTCACCTAAATTCTTCTTACACCAAATCCGACCAAAGTCATTCCTAATATGGTAGCTTCTCCCTCCCTTTGATAGAGTCTTGATAACTATGCCAAATCTTGGGAAGGCCTATAAGAGCTAGGCTCACCAAGTCATCATCCATGACAATAATTGCTACACTCCCAATATCATCTCGACATTGCACAAACTTGGTTAAATATTTTGGAATAGTGTCTCCTTTCTCGATTTTGATTTTCCTAAGCTTGTCCTCCAGTGCCAATTTTCTATGATCATTGTGGCTCTCAAGCAGATATTTCAAAGCCTTCCACATTTCATATGGAGTCTCTTTGCCATGGAGACCTGAGACAATGTGGTCTCATACTCCCTCTAGTAAGATCATCCTGGCCTTTTCAACCTTCTTTTTCCAGGTATCAAGAACAGTGGAATCTGTTGCAACAGGTTCTCGAATGTCATTAAAAATGAATTATTTCAACCCATTTTCCTCAAAAACTACCTCTGTCTTATATTTCCATGCAATATAATTAGAGCTGCCCTTATGTGCATATTCCAATATCAATCCCTTGAAATCCATCTTGATCGTGATCCTCATGTCGCACCAAATAATTCTTTTGCAAATTCGAATTCTATTCAGTCACAAACTCAATTTCTTCTCCACTATAATGATTTCCTGTGTTCTGATACCATGCAAAAATTATACAAACAATATGTATATCAATGGATTCAATCTTATCATTCGATCTACTAAAGAAAGATATTGAATCCTTCTACAAATAAATTGCGAAAAATAAACACGATCGCCAATCACAACAAGTAAAGAAAGAATAAAATCAAACCACAACACAAATATTTTCTTAGGGAAAGCTTACTGCTCAAAACCCCTTTATCTTCTATTGTATATTCACCAAGGAATCATGAAACAATTACAATGCACTCTTCTCACGAGAGTCTCCTCCACTCTCACAACTGTCTCAAACTGACCAGGAAAAAATTGACCAACACTTAGCCAATTTCGTGCCTCTAATCAACCTTCCTTTCTTGCGAAATTCATGTGGAATTGAATCCCTATTCTTTAGGAAATTCAGCCTTCAAAAAATACACAATTCTCATTGGAAATCCTATGGTTTTCTTTCTGCATGCAGGCAACCCACTAGTTATACAACATATATTTAACATCCCTTTAACCTTTGTCTCAACTGGGTATCCAATAGAACTGACATGCATGCAGCTATTAATATTAAATCATCAGCTACATGGAAGATCACTGCATGTGAATTAAATATGATTTAATTCACTTGATATCTCACTAGTGCAACAGATAGTTACAACTAGTTCAACTGAATTTAACTCAATAAATTGAGTTAATTGATTTCTCATGCATTAAACTAATGCACTAACTGCAATTCAAACACCATGACTAATAGAATCACTCTACATGCCTCACCAACCACCCTCAGCTCAAAATTCATGAGCTAACTAAGTTTATCACACTTAGTTAGTTATTACAAGTGATTATGAGATAAGATTACATTTTATTGTCCAATTTAATTGAAGGAAAATTAAATTAGACACACATTTGTTGTTGAATTTTCAACACTCCCTCTCAACAAGAAAGGGATTATCTTCCACCCTGATCCTTCCTCTATGGTATTCAAATTTTCTCCAGGCGAGCGCCTTCGTCAGAATATCTGTATCCAGGTCTTCTGTGGGAATGTACTAAAGCAATATAATGCACCTCTAAACACAATGTTTGAGATGGTGGTACCAGATGTCTATGTTCTTGGACCTATCATGGAATACTGGATTAACCAAGAGTTTAATGGAACTCTGGTTACCACAATGTATCACCGTTAGATCCATTTGAGAACCAAACAAACCAACCAAAATCTTCCTCATCCAGATGGCCTCACATGTAGCCTGACTTGCTGCCATGTACTCTGCCTCAGCTGAACTGAGTACCACAGATCACGACTTCTTGTTGTACTAAGAAACTATTATCGATCGGATGTTGAAGATCCCTCTTGATGTGTTATTTCTAATTGATGTACTACCTACCCAATCTGCATCGGTGAAGCCTTGAATCTTCAATCCCTATTTTCATCTGTACCATAATTCATATTATATATTTCCCTTGAGATATCTCAAGACATGCTTCCCTGCCTTCCAAAAGAGCTTTTTCAAATTAACAAAATCTTGACTCAGCTGGTTAACTACATAGCAAATTTCTGGTATGTGTTCACCAATACATTAGTGAACCCGCTAGCTTCCTATAAACAATAACATCCATTACCTCACCAGAAGTAACATCCTCCTTCCTCTAGTTTCTTGGATGAGGAATCTCCATGTGAAACTTACTCAAAATCTCTTTGGAGTACTTGCCTTGAGAAATAAATGGCTCACCATCTGGCTACCATATTTCCAAATCAAGGAAATAGTGAAGGATTCCCATGTCCTTCATTTTGAACTCCCTTGCAAGATCCTCCTTGCAAGAAGTTATCATCTTCTCATCACCTGTCAAAATTAGATCATCAACATAAAGTACGATAATCAAGATCTTACCATCAACCACAATCTGGTACACGTTCGCATCCTCTTCACTTTTGGTGAAGCCCAACCTAGTGAAATAGTTTTCAATTTTAATGTACCAAGCATGAGGTGATTGCTTCAGCCCATATAATACTCCCTTGATTCGCCACACATGCGACTCACTGTCAAAGATCTCAAAACCTTATGGCTTCGTTATGTACACTTCTTCCTGAATAAATCCATTTACAAACATAGTTTTCACATCCATATGATGTATCTGCCACCGCATCCACGCTAAGAGTGGAAGGATAGATCTAATCGATGAGTACCTGGAAAATGGTGTGAAAGTATCCTCGTAGTCAATCCCCTCAAATTGTGAGAATCCTCAGGCTAGAAATCTAGCCTTGCACTTCTCTACACTCCCATATGCCGCCTACTTCACCTCATAGGTCCATCTAGATCCAACCACTAATTTTCTAATTGGTCTTGGGACAAATTTCCATGCACTATTCTGGATGATGGAGTCATACTCATCAACCATGGCACTAACCCAAATTGGTTGTTTCACTGCTTCCTTAAAGGAGGATGGTTTTGTCACAATACACTTTCTCATAAGAGCCATGTATCTAGTAGACATGTTGAGAGAATGTCTCTCTCTGCACAGTGAAGTAGGTGCTCCTACATGCTCTACCACATCAAGTCTCAATCTATCAGCTTCCGTGGTGTGCCTTATATCATTTCTGGTGGATGGATCTGCATGAGTCTCTTATGCCACTCCAGGATCCTCCACATGTGGCTACTCCACATATTGAGGTTCATTCTTTGGAACCAAGAGTTCCTCATCTGCATGCAAATCTAACTCCCTATCAAGGGACAATCGCATGGCCTTCTCCTCATCAAATTTTATATCTCGTCTCACAACAGTCATCCTGTTGTTTATAAAATACACTCGATAGTTGTGGGGAGTATCAATGTACCCCAAAAATATCCCAATCTCATTTGTTGGTTCGAGCTTTTTCTTAGAATCTTTGGTCACATGGCAATAGACAGATGAGCCAAAAATTTTAAAATATGAAACATCATTTTTCTTACCAGAAAAATCCTCCTCTAGTGTATTCATGCCAAGTATTCGATGAGGACTACGGTTTTGCACAAATAACATTACATTTCATTCCTCTGCCCATAGATGCAACGGTAGGCCGTGATCATGCAACATCGCTTGTGCTGCACCCACAATTGTTCTATTATTTCTTTTGACATCCCCATTCTATTGCGGGTTATGAGCCACAATCAACTCTCTCTAAATTCCTTCTTTGCTACAGAAGTTCTTGAATCCATTGGAGATCTACTCACCACCATTGTCACTCCTAAGAGACTTCACATGCTTCCCCATGTCTTTCTCCACCAGTGCTTTGAACTCACAAATTTTTTAGAATGTATGATCTTTCATGCATGAAGTAGATCCAACACTTTCTAGAAAAATGATTGATAAAGATCACATAATACCTGTGCTTTGCAAAGTGGCCTTCTCCTTCTCATGAAAAGTGGCCTTTGCATACTTCCCCATAGTAAACCCCTTTCATGTGTCTATCTACACAAGAGTACCGTTGGGAAGACCCATATAAATTTGTTGCATGACCTTCAAGGCTCCGTGGTGTATATGGCCCAATCTCTTGTGTCGTAACTCACCCTCATCCTGGCTCACCACTTTGTTTTCCTTACCCATAAATGTTGCAGAACCATCTACAACAAGTTTATAGAGATTCTTCACATGAATCCCAATCTTCTTGGCTTCTCCTGTTGCTTTGTGTTGAAGGAAATAATTCCCTTCAATAAAAACGATATCATAACCTCTATCCTTCATCATTGCGACTGAAACTAAATTCGTTTTCAAGATTGGTATATGCATTACATATTTTAATAAGAAGAGTTTACCTGACTGTCTCTATAAGGTAATTGTACCAACCTCAGTAGCATTGTACCGCCCGTTATCACCCATTTCGATATGCATTTGGAGTTCCTTATCCTCCAAGCTACTGAAAATTTCTTTGTCTCCCTTCATGTGGAAATATGCATCACTATCAAAGTACCACACTGATCCCATCCTACTTGACACCATGCATGTGATGAATGAGAAGTACAACTCAAATTTTGAGGCCAAATCCTCTCTAGTTGCAGATCCTAAAGCCTTCTTGTTCTTCTTATTTTGTGGACAATAAGTGGCATAATGTCCATACTCGTGACAGTGAAAACACTTCACTCTAGACATGGCATGCTTCTTGCCTTATTTTCCAGAATCATATTTGGAATAGGATTCCTTTCCCTTCCCCTTCTTCGCATTTACAGCCAAAGAACAATTTTCTTCATCATCTGTCTTAGATGAAGATCCATCCCTCGTATTCTGCCTGAATTATTCTTGCACCAAATGCGACCAAAGTTGTTTTGAATCTAGCAGCATCTCCCTCCCATTGATAGAGTCCTAATAGCTATTCCAAATATTGGGAAGGCCTATAAGAGCTCATCTCACCAAGTCATCATCCACGATATTAATTATGACACTCCCAATCTCATCTCAACATTGCACAATCTTGGTAAAATATTTCGGAATAGTGTTACCTTTCTCCATTTTCATTTTCCTGAGCTTGTCCTTCAGTGCCAATTTTCTATGATCATTGTGGCTATGAAACAGATCTGTCAAAGCCTTCCACATTGCTTATGGAGTCTCTTTTCCATGGAGACTTGAGACAATGTGGTCTTGTACTCCCTCCAGTAAGATCCTCCTCGCCTTTGCAACCTTCTTTTTCCAATCATCAACAAGAGTGGCATCTACTGCTGCGGGTTTAGGAATGTCATTATCAATGAATTATTTCAATGCATTTTCCTCCAAAAAATACCTCCATTATTTATTTCCACGTAATATAATTATAACTTCTCTCGAGTGCATAATCCAATCCTAAGCCATTGAAAGCCATCTTGATCCTGATCTACCTATCGCACCAAAGAATAATTTTTCAAATTTGAATGTTATTTAGTCACAAACTCAATTTTCTCTCCAATAGAGTGATTTGTTGTGCTCTGATAACATGAATAAATTATACAAAGAATATGCATATCAATGGATTCAATCTGATCATGTGATCTACTAAAGAAAGATATTGAATCCTTCTACAAATCAATTTCGTAAAATAAAACGATCACCAATCACAACAAGTAAAGAAAGAAGAAAATAAAACCACAACATAGATATTTTCTCAGGGAAATATTGCTTCTCAAAACCCTTATATCTTCTATTGTATATTCACCAATGGATCATTAAATAATTACAATGCACTCTTCTCACAAGAGTCTCGTGCACTCTCACAACTGTCTCACACTGACCTGGACAAAATCAACCAATGCTTAGCCAATTTATTGCCTCTAATGAGCCTTCCTTTCTTGCGCAATTGACGTGGAATGCAATCCCTATTCTTTAGGAAATTTAGCCTTCCAAAACTATGCAATTCTCATGGGAAATCCTATGGTTGTCTTGCTGCATGTGGGTAACCTACTAATGATACCACTGATAGTTAAAAACCTTTTAACCTTTGTCTCAACTCCATATCCACTGGAACTAAAATGCATGCAGCTATTAATATTAAATCATCAGTTTCATGGCATATCACTGCATGTGAATTAAATCTGGTTTAATTCACTTGATCTCTCACTAATGCAACAAACAGTAACAACTAGTTCAACTCACTTTAACTCAATAAATTGAGTTAACTGATTTCTCATGCATTAAAATAATGCACTAACTTCAATTCAAACTCCATAACTAATAGAATCACTTTACATGCCTCACCAACCACCCTCAACTTTAAATTCATGAGCTAACTGAGTTTATCACACTCAGTTAACTACTACAAGTGATTATGAGATAAGATTACATTTTATTGTCCAATTTAATTAAGAGAAAATGAAATTAGACACACATTTCTTGTTGACTTTTCAATAGTGTGAGGTCAAGAACATCAATAATTACTTCTTCTCATCGTGGAAAATCACAAAATAATAAAAAGGAATGTTGGTTTTGGAAGAAGGAAAAAAAGGAACAAAACTCAATCAAAACAAATAAAAAAACAAGTAGCACAAATGAACGTGGTACTAATGTTATATAATTCGAAATTGATGTCTTATTTACTATTTCAGTAGAAGAAACATGTATATATACTTCTAGCAGTAACACTAATTGGGTACTTGAATCTGGGCTATCTCACCATGTGACGCGCTGCAAAATTAATTATATTAAATATGAAGTGGGTGATCATGGTAGAGTATATTTAGGAAATAGTATTTTTTGTAATATTGTTGGAGTGGGATATGTTTGAATCAAGACAAAGGATGGACAAGGTATTTTTCTGAAATAGGTTATCCATATCATAAAAATGCATAGGAGCTTGATCTCCATCAGATGATTGGATGATGAATGATGCTTCACAACTTTTTAGAAAGGTGGCTTGAAAATTAGCTAAGGGTCATTGGACATGGCTAAAGTGGATTCAAAACAAGAAATTTTTATACAATGATGGAAAAATGGAGATATCATATGAAACTACTATTGCAAAAGAAGCAAACCTAATGGTGTTATGTCATAATTTCTTGGGAAACATGAGTGAAAAGGGATTCAAAGTTATTGTTGGTAAAAATATATTTCCTTTTTTGATATTCTAGGAACTTGATCTTTTTTATCATTGTAATTATGGGAGGAAATGGAATTTTTATTTTATGAGAGGTGGTCATGAAAGAATAAAACATAATATTATAATTAATACACTATGATGTGTTTGGGATGGTGAATGTTAATTATTGAGGAGAAGCCTCATATTTTGTAAAATTCATAGATGATGCATCTAGGAAGGTTTGGGCCAACTCTATGAAAAGTAAGGTTGTGGTGTGAGATATAATTCAAAATTTTAAAGTTTTTGTTAAAAGGGAGACTAACAAATTCTCTAGTGTTTGAGGATAAATAATGGTGGAGAGTGTTGCTCCGATGTATTAAAAATTTATTGTAATAGGTTTGGAATTAAACATGACAAGACGAACTGAGGTTCTCCCCAACAGAATGGTACTGCAAAAAACATGAATCGCACTATCATGGAGAAGATGATGAGTATGTTGTCAAATTATGGACTGGAAAATATTATTGGATGATGTATTAAGGAAAGCTTTCTATCTCATCAATTTTTCACCTTGTATAGTACTATATGGTGGTATTCATGAAGAAGTTTGAAATGATAGAATGTAATATTCCTTTTTTAGAAATATCACAAGTCTCTGTCAGAGATGGACTGTGAGGGCATTTACCAAATATGTCACCTTCTAAAGAAGGGTGAGATCCGGAGGCTTTCTGGCCCTTTGCAGACTCTGTCTATAGATATGTGAAATTTCCTATTAGGAAAAGCTACTCTATTGAGAATACCTCAAGATAGATTTACAGCAATAAGCAAATAAACCATTTGAAAAATAGCAGTGACACATACTTCATAAAATGTAAGAGGAATCCATAGCTATCTCATTATAATAATAGCAGAAATATATGTATACAAAATTTTGAGGGAAATGATACTCAAGATGTACAATGCCAAGCCTCAAGAGAAGAGTACATAAATCATGAAAGAACTCTGCTGCACATATAAGCCCTAGCTATGACAGCGCAATCTTAAAGAGCAACTGCATGCTAAAAATTCCAAATGCATAGATATACAATGATATGCTACAAAATAACATTAGGAGCAAAGACATCAACTCCCAAAGGCTACCTCCTATCAATCCTGGAAGGATTGATCATAGAACACAAAATCTGCAAAATGTCGGAGTAGCTGGGTAACTGCAGCAACTCAGAAATAGAACTGGATGGAGATGGATAAATCGGATGCTCAAAATGAATGTTCCTCCTCCAATGGATCTTTCAAGTGAAAGGCTAATCCCTTCACTAAAGATCTCCCCCTCCAATACTATACAAGAGCCCTACTACAAATGCTCTTAAGAAAATAACATAGTCACTGGGTGAACTGCACTATAGGGGCAAGGGAATGAGATGGCCTTGATGCCAAATCTGCAATGATGCTCTGAAATATTCCTCACTAAGTCCTCAAAGGGATAGGGACTCCCTTCCTCTGAAAATCAGCTCCGGAAGTGGTGTAGATGCCCTCCACTACAACTCTCTACAATGCAGCAACACTCTTGAACAAGAATAATGTTGTCACTGGACATGGTAGCTTTGGCCTTGAGCCATGTACTGTGGAGAATGAAGGCCAACCTTCAAGAGGCCTCTCAAGAAGGGGAAGGAATCCTAAACATGAATTCCTCTGGCAATTCTTGCTGAACAACAAAGAATGCTCTCTTGTCTGAATAGACAATGAAATGAACAATACTCAGCATAAGCAAAAACAGCTACCATACCCTTCTCTTATACAAGTGAAAGCCTCCTTACCATGGACCCCACACCTTAGGGTTTTCTCCACCAAGTGATCTCTCTCCCATGTGAATTACGTTGCCTTTCTAAGCAAGCTTCTCCTTCTTCTATTGCACAGTCAAACTTGGTCAATCCTGACCTAAACCTCTTGAAAATAATCTTGTTCACACATGAAGGTGTGTAAACCGGTTCCAAAGGTGATCACTTTTATTATTATGAGGGATTTTATTAAATTTTTTATTAGGAATGGGTCTCCCTACCCATCTATTCTCCTCCTCTATGAAATCTGCAAAAATTAATATTCCAATTTGTTGCTTGCAAATTTTGGAATATTACATAAAAGAGTGAATTATTCTCACATTAATTTTTTTGGATGTGAAGCATTTATGAATATCAACAAAGAAAATATAACCAAAATTGATGATAAATGAAGGAAATTTATTTCTTTGGGATATGTAGATAGTGATTTTGATTAGTCTATTGGATCTAATTAATCAAAAAATTATTAGAAGTAAGGATGTTCTATTTAATGAATTGGAGATGTATAAAATGCACGTAGGTGATATGGAGGTCAATAAACATGTTGACAAGTTTACAAAATAACAAGAAAATATATCACCATTGAAATAATTGCTACAAAAATTCAAGAATTGGATGGACAATAAGGGGAAAATGAGGGACAACAAGAAGAAGAAATATTGGCATATCCATTACAAGTAATTCAACTTGAAATCACAACAATAGAGTTATTTAAAAGCTCTACTAGGCCTCATAAGCCCTCACAAAGGTATCCACCATCAAATTACATTTTTCTAACCGATGAAAGTGAACCTCATTATTTTCAAGACGCTTGTGAAGTGGAAACAAGAAAAAAATGGAAGTAATTGTTTTAGGAAGAAATGGATTCTCTATTGAAAAACAAAAATTTGGTGTTAGTGAAGCTTCCAAAAGGAATAAATTACATACAAAACAAATGGTTATAAAATATTAAACATGATGGTGAATATAAGAAAGAAAAATAGTAAACAAGGTTGGTGATGAAGGGATTTTCCCAAAAACAAGGTAATGAAATCACATAAAAATTTTCTCCTGTTGTTAAAATATCATGCATAAGGGTTTTATTAGTATTGTTAAAATATTAAACTACCATAAAATTCCAATTTTGATAGCTCATTTGATGTATATAATTATTTCATTGAATTCCAATTTTTTAGAGGACCAAAATAAACTTAACGATCACTCAAATTGGATAAGGGAAAGTGTACTTATGACGAAAAGCCCACATATGCATATTTGACAAGGTAAGCCCTAAAGAAAAGTGACCAGTCTTGGAAAGCTATAAATACAAGTGACGTATACCTAATTTGGAAATCACCATGAGACATTATTCTATTATTCTTCTTGTTTTTTTATCGCACATGTCTAAGGCACCTCCAAAAAGGAAAAAATTCACACGAAGATAAAATTATTGGGTCAAAAGCTTGCATTTGTGTTTTAAGGTTTTGGGCCTCATTTGCAGGAAAAAGAAAAATATAACTGAACTTTAGTCGCTCGATACTAGGCTCATCCATGACACCACAACATCCCAGTCATAGGAATAAATTTTCCTCCATGTGATCGACATCTAGGGTTTTAGAATCACAGTCACAGACTGTAGTTGTTGGCTTATAATATCTATGGAGCATCTAGAACTTTCCCAGTCACACGAAGGAATCCTCCTCCATGCAACTGAGACAAAAATGATAAAATTTAAGCTGGTCGAATATTTAACTCAGTGACCACAATGTTATGAAGTTTACTAGAAACAAGTATAATTCATTACAGGATTCATCATAAAATTTTTGAGTATAAGAATTGTTGGTTTCATTTCATTGATATTGTGTAGTTTTTGTTTTCTGTTTTTTTTTTTTTTTTGGAATAGTTGTATGTATGAATAAATGGATCATTGCACTCTCTTTTTCTGAATTATTCATTGAAAATCTAATAAGAAGAATAATTTTAAATGGTTTTCCCAATAGTGGGGTTTTCCCCAGTCTCCAATCAATCCTCGCATCTCTATATGCGAATTATTTTCTTCTATTGTTCCTTTATGTTCCAATGCATTGATGATGATGATATTTTTATTTCTATATAGTTGCATATTTTAATACCCTTTTTCCACATCTACCCAAGTAACCAACTAGCCGAGGTAAATATGTGACGAGAGGCTACTAATATGAGATTCAACCTCCTAGATGACCTTAAGGAAGTGGAATCGACGAAAACCTGACAAACATACCTTACACTGCATGAACAACACCTCCAAGAGGTAACCTAACCTCCTAGACCCCTTAACCCTGAAGGGGGATTGGATTTTGACCAATTTAAGCCTTAGATGTGGGAATGTACCATAAATGGAGTGACTATCAACCTATAGCCATGGGCATGCCTTGGCAAGGTCATGAACAGGGCCCCAAAAGGTCAGTTATGTGCCTACACCTTCGAGATTTGAGCCACTTTTTTTATCCCCAAAGCCCATGTTAGTGCCTAGAAATTCATGAAACTTTAGGAGAGGTTAAATATCATTAAAAAAAAGGTACAAAATCAATCACATCATCAAGAACGCATCTGGAACCTCCTAGCCATGATAGGAATTTTATGAAACATATCACAAACATTGCATCTAGAGGTATAAACAATAGATTTAAACATGGGGGTCTCTTACAAATATTAGAATAGATAAGAAGCATTTATCCCCTACATCATAAGCTATAATATAGTATATTTGACCATAGATACGATTATCACTCCCTCTGTTTTCAAGGATGAGAAAGGAGACTAAAGGAAGTAACCTCAAACCAATATTTAGATTTCGTAGCTAGCCCTACCAAATGAGAGAGGGCTCTCTCTATGTCAATTTCATAGTCAAAGGTGACTGGAAAGGAAAATATCTAGGCTAGATATAATCTCCATCAGAGAAAATTTTAAGGATGGAAGTTTATCTTAAAGTTTACCAATCTTGGCAAATCTTATTAGACCCTAATATCCAAATTTTAAAATGTTTGATAATAAGTTTGTAAATTGTTTAGATTTCCAATTGTATTCCATTATAAAATATATAATGTTGGCAGATTTTAAGGTGAAATAATTTTAAACTATAAAATTTGGGCAAATTCATTTTTAGAAAAAAATGGAAATTGACGAATATTTTTTTGGAAAAATCATGGAATATTACCCCACTTGCGAATATTAGCTCCTAAAATTTTCCCTGATCTCAGTGATTTTGATTAGATTTTTCTTTTGAATTTTGTTGCATAGGAAGTGTCAGTCTAGGAACTAGGTCTAGGTTTCAAGGTCATATTATCATATTTCAAATGAACAACTACACAGATGAAAATGAGGCTAGTTAGGTATAATTACAAGCACATTTATATTTTAATTTTGGTAAAGGGTTTGAAAAAGGGAGAACTATAATGAGCATATAACATATGTGTTCATTCATCAGAGGAAGTATAAAAATTATGAAAATCGTGTTAAATAGAGCCCAAAAGAAATAATTCTACTTAAAGACCCATAATGTCATCATATGAAAGAATACGTATGATTGAAAGAAATCATAAAAATTCAATTAGATGGTAACACTGATAAAAACAATGCTAATAAGTATACCACTGGAGTCCCAAAATTATAGCTGCAACATGTCTTTTGATTACACTGTAAAGAGATGTACATAAGCTCCACACTGCAATATCAACTATCCAACATCTAAAATTACTTGAGTTTCAGTACATATACAAAACTAGACAAGATTCCAGCCCAACGGGTCGAAAAATGATCCAAAACAACTAATTAATGCACCTAATGAGTCATTTCCTAGTTTTTAGGGAAGTTAGAAACAATCTCCCCTATTTTAGCTAACAAGTATGAGTCCTTGTCTTCTGGATTAATTACAAGATCCCTCAACAATGAGGAGCATAAATAGACTTCATTAACCATGAAAAAACTCATGATACAACTATTAACTTGAATATTTGACATTTTTGACTGACACGTGTATAGAAAGCCTTATACATAGAAATGTAGCGTGCCTGGAAAAAACATAGTGTGCTTTGAGAAAAGTGTAGTGTGCACTTGGAGGGGCTTTTGAGGTGGCTTTTATGCATCCTTTTTCTTATAGGAAGGTTGGATAAGGTATCCTGAATGTAATTTATCCAACTAAACTTTGAAACTTGTAAAATACCACATGTAAGACACTCAAAACTTCAGTTCCCTAAGTTACTCCAGAATTGTAGCATGCGTTGAAAAATAGTGGGAGAAACATGAAATTTGGGGTGTTTTCTAAGCTTTCCCCCAAAATTAGGAACTCTCATACAAAAAAAAAGACATATTTGGGATGTACACATCGAAATTCATCCATCAGTGCAAGGCTGACATCGATTAGAACCTCTTAGAAAAATCTTAGTGTGGTCACACTATGCTTCTGTACCACTGAAATTGCCAAAATTTCCTAAAAATCCAAAAAAAATATCATAAATGCTCAAAAATTTCTGAAATTTGATCCTGATCATCCTTGAATGATGATCTAGAAATATAAAGATTCCGCAGTGAGAAAATCCAAGTTTTCCTTCTTCTTTAGCTTTATTAGGGTTTCTTTAAGCTTCTTCTTCAAATTCTTAACCCTGATTTTGGCGATTTGGTTCTCGATGAGGTACTATCTCGTCATGTGCCTTTGGAGGATGTTGTTTCCATTTTCTAGCTTCTTGAAGAGTTTCTATAGATGCTCATTTACCATTTTAAGCCAAAATTATTTGTCTTTTTCAATCTCAGCAACAATCAAATCATCAAAATCATGTTGACCTAAGTGAGGGGATAACTCCGTTTCTTGTCCTTTTTGCCTGGTTAATCTACTTTTTTTGGCATCCTTGGCTTTATCTAAGCCTCTTTTTCTTCAATATTATGAACATGTATCCCTACTTTTACCTTATCTTTCTCTTCCTCAAGATTGACCTTATATTTTCTTAGGAGCAGTTGTTTCACCTTTAGTTGCATGTTTTCCTATTGTAGGAATTTTGTCATGAAATTTTCCCTTGAGAGATTGTCCTTGAGATCTCTTATCTCTACTTACTTTTCCATGATTCTCTCTTCATTTGACTTGTTTTCCACCTTCTCTACTTCTCTTCCATGCAAACCTCCAAAGGTTCTTGCTCCTCCTCATGTTGTTGTAAGGGTGACTCACTCTAATGCATAGATGGTTTCTCCATAGTTTCTCCCAATACTTGTTCAGGTGTAGTTTTAGGTGAAAGCACACCTTTAGTGATTTTAGGATAAAAGAAATTTTTTTTACCCTTCTCACAAGTTTGAGTGAATTTATCCCTTGGCGTCTTTGGAACCTCTTCTGGTCTACTTGAAGAGCCAATCTCTTGTGGCTTTGATGATGCTGATGGTATGCTTTGAACGATAGGTGGGCTAGTAGTGGGAGTAGAAGCAACTAATTTCATGAATGTTTCCCAGGATATATTTATTTGTGAGAGCTAATGTAAGACTATAACATTGACCAAACCATGGTGAAACAAACTAGCTTTGTGATCCTTGCCTTTACTTTGTACTTTTTCAGTCATTTTGACTAGACTTCTAAATATATGATGAGGAAAGTTCAGTGGCTTGGTGGCAGTGAAATGACTTAATAGCCTTATGTGGTACTGGTATAAACTTGATAACCTCCCTTCACAGGTAAAATAATTCATGATTAGCTTAATTAAACGATCATACTTGTGAAGTAAATGTTTGAAGGGAAAGATATGTTCATGAAAATATTTGTAGTGTGGCTTTAAGAAATATTTATAGTTCTCAATGTCCAAATCCATCCCTTTGAACCATATATATCCATGGTTCATGATACCTGTTCTACAGGCTATGGAATTTTGATATAGTGAACTCAACCCCTACTATGTTAGCCTTTTATCTCCTAAAAAATGTGGCAAAGGGGCTTGTCTATTGAGCATGACAACCTACCTCTTAAAATTCTTTCACAAAACTTTAAACACCCTGTGTCTTCAAAGGATTTCTTGGTATAAGAAGAAACATTGATCTCCTATAGATTGGATGGCTCAGATCTGGAATGATGACTTCCTTGTTGTACTTTCTCTTCTCACCTTCTATGATGTTTGTTTGCAAAAAGAAACCCTAGCTTGATGTGAAGGAAAGGAAGAGTGAAACTTAGGAAAACAGGGAAGAATCATGCAGTGAGTTTAGGGACAGAGATGAGAGGGATTGGAGTTAGGGAAAAATCCCTAAAAATTTTGGAAGATAGGGTAGTGTGTTAGGAAGACAATATAAGTGGGATTTCATGAAAGTAGTTAGGGGAAGGTGTGAAAATGTGGAAAACACAGTCCTAGCCTAGGATATTGTCAATGAAGCATCATATCCTAGGGTTTGTAGGAAAAATGGAAGAAATAAAGGGAATATGTGAGGGGAATGCTTTGGGTGATTATGTGAGGTGTAGGTGAGTGTAGGAGAGCAGGAAACTAAGGGTTTTACAAGTGAAATGAAACAAATTCACATGGAAATGAAAAATGCAGTGAAACCCTAGGAGAGGGAATTTCACTGAAAGTTTTGAGGAGATAGTTACATAGGAGGAGTGGAAAATACTACTAATTTTCCTAATATATTTTGTAAACCTATGAAATGATGAAAGAAACCCCTTTGAATTGCTGCTTGTCCTATAATTCAAAATCATAGCAAGGAAACATGAAGCGTGGGAGAAAATTAGGGTTTTCTGATGGATATTTGAATTTTTATAAATGTTGAGACGATACTTGATAATGGAAGAGAGCTTAGTGTAAGTGGAATGAGAAATTTCAAATGATTTGGATGGTATTTCATTACTTGAAAAATTATTTTCGCTATTTATGGACATCATATGGTATTTTTTAGAAATGATGTGATGCAGCTGTAGCATAGTATTTTGAAATGAAATGTTACCTTTACATTTATTGCTTTTGTTCCTAAGTTGCTAACTCCCTTTAATGGTGACTCAAGTGATGAAAATGACTCATTTTGGTTTTAAATGAATGAGATTATGATGACCAATTAAGTGAAAACCTAAACCATAACCTATATGATGACATGTTAACTTTTTCATGGCCTAAGACACTTGAATGAACACATGGCCATGATGAGTGATGATGAAATGAACAGGTGGTGGGAGTAGCACTGACCTGGAAAACAACATGTGATCAAATTTTATTTGAAAACCTATTTGAAACTAGAAAATTTGACCTGGGTACCTATCAACTAATATTGAAAGAGTACATTTGAACACTAGTGACTGACATACGCTAACATTAGCTACAACTGGGGATGGTAGCTCCTTTTAGGAGGTGTCAAGAACACAATAGATGAGATAGCCTCATCCATTTAGAAATGGAGTAAAAATAAAATAGCAGACACTCAAATGACTAACTTAAACAAAAGTTGAATTTGACTCAAAAACTTGACTACTAACTGAACTTACTTATGGCAATAGACCATTCAGATCTTAGGGTATTCCCTTCAGGCTTCAAATCCTAATGATAACCGCCCATATGCTAAAGATCTATATATATATATATATATATATATATATATATATATATATATATATATATATATATATATATATATATATATATATATATATATATATATATATATATATATATACAATCATGTGAAATGATATTTCCAGTGTAACCAATCCAGCAAATGGCTACTTACATGAATCCTCCTCACACTTTCCTTGAGGAGGTAAAAGAAACAAAAGATAGGAAACTCTAAGTGTCCACTGAATATGTGTTCATGATTCATAAATAAAAGAATATTAATATTCCTAGATGGTTGCAACAAATTGGCAATAGGGTCTTCAATAATATCAAGAGAAAGGGAATTTTGTTCTTGAAAATCTCCGTTTGAGGCAAAAAAAAAGTGTGCATTCATAGGACCCAGGACATACTCCTATTCTTCAGCACACTCTTCATTTTCAGAACCTTGAGGAATAACATAATCTACAAAAGGGTCCAAAATAACCTCTTATTTTTCACTACTTTCCTGCAACTTATGATTGTCAATTTGAAGCCTAACATCTTCAAAATCTGAAACTACATCTATCTCTCTTTCAGAAAATGGATTCATGGGTAATCCTTCTTGTGAATTTGAATTAAGATTTTCTAAACTAGCATATTTATTAGATATTTGAAAAATATTAACATTAATGGATTCTTCAATAACTGGAACAACAAGATGCACTTCTATGTGACATATCCCTTAAATCCCATCATCTTGGGCTGCATTCTCATGCGGCTGACAATAAGAATTTTCAAAAGGATTTGTAATCTCATTTTCCTCGATCATTGACCTAGAAGATGAATAAACCAATGGAATTTCTATTTCTTTTTCTTGTCTTAAAGAGTTCTCATACTCCTGATCATGAAAAGATAGACAAGGCTGCAATTTTTTTTTAACTTCATGGGATATAACTTGACTGTTAGAGTGTAGATTGTTTCATTTTCAAGAAAAGAAGGAGTTGATGTGTCATATGAATGATCCTTTGTATCAAGGCAACTAAACTCTTTTATTTTCTACTGAGAATAAAATTCATGAAGGACCTCTATGATCTCATAATCTAGACACTCTTTATCACCAAAATCCTCTTTAAGTTATTGAATGGAATCTTCACATGACTCACAACATTCTTTGAACAACAAGAATGAATGGTGATAATTTCCATAAAACTCAAAGAATTTTGTGTGGAAATATTTAGGAGAGAATAAGCTACCTAGCTTCAACCCTTCCTACCATGATCTTTCTTTCTTTCCTACTTGGGTATCCATAAAAATTTTCATGAAACAATCCTCATGAAACCTAATCCCAAGCTTACGTATATGCCAATGACATTTTATTAGATGAAAAATAGCCTGATCCTTATTTCCGTCTATGAATTTGACTAGATATGTTTGCCAATATATTCAAGGAATTCGACTTGGAAAACCAGGAATGTCAACACGATTCATAGGGGAAAATCTTATAGCAGTTGAATCCATATTGAAAATAGTGATGTCACCAAAAATTTCTTCAAGCTACCGATTTTTGAACAGTGGAGTTGTCATGAAAAATCTAAACTTTTATATTCTTCCATGCTAGAGTTATCAGGTGAAATATGCACAACCTTCTTGTGCCCGACCACTGTTCACCATCAACAATTAGAGCTAATATTTTTTATTCTTTCTGGGTAAATATTTAACCTGCGCTCCCTGGTAACAACACCAAAAATCTTATCACTCCCTCTGTTTCCCAAGGATTAAAAGGTGATTGAAGGAAGCAACCTCAAACAAAAATTTAGATTTGGTAGCTAGCCCTACCAGAACCAAAGAGGGCTCTCTTGATGTCAATATCACAGTCCATGAGGTGATTAGAAAGAGAAATATCTTAGTATAGATATAAGCTCAGTGATTTTGATTAGAGTTTTATTTTGAATTTTTCTGGATAGGAAGTGTTTTTCTAGGAACTAGGTCTAGGTTTCAAGTTTAGATTTCAAATGAACAACTGCAGAAATGAAAATGAGGCTAGGTAGTTATACTTAGAAACACATTTAGATTTTCATTGTGGTATAGGGTTTTAAAAAGGGATAATCAAAATGAGCATATAACATATGAGTTCATTCATTAGAGGAAGTAGAAAATTTTTATGAAAATATCATTAAACAGAGCACAAAAGTAAGAATTCTACCTAAAGACTCATAAGATCATCATATGAAAGCATACATGTGATTGCAAGAAAGCATAAACATTCAATTTGATGGTAACACTGAGAAAAAAAAATCCAATAAGCATACCACTGGAGTCCCAAAACTATACCTGCAACATGTTTTTGAGTTCACTGGAAAAATATGTACATAAGCTCCACACTACAATATCAACTATACAACGTCTAAAATGACTTGATTTTGAGTACATACATAAAAATAGTCAAGATGCCACCTCAATTGGTTGAAACATGATCCAAAAAAACTAATTAATGCACCTAATGAGTGATTGCCTAGTTTTTAGGGAAGTTAGAAACACTCTCCCCTATTTTAGCTAACAAGTGGGAACCTTTGTCTCCTTGATTAATTACAATATCCCTCAACAATGAGCAGCTTGAATATACTTCATTAACCATGAAACAGAGCATGAGACATATGTTACCTTGAACCTTTGAACTTTTTTGATTGACACCTATCCAGAAAACCTTCTACATAGAAACATAATCTGCCTCACAAAAATGTAGCATGCCTTGACAAAAGCGTAGCGTGCACTTCGAGGGGATTTTGAGGTGACTTTTATGCATACTTTTGCTGATATAAAGGCTGGATAAGGTATCCTTGGATTTCCTATATCCAACTGAACCTTGAAACTTGCAAAATACTACCTGTAAGACACTTAAAACTTCATTTCCGCAAGCTTACTCCAAAAGTGTAGCGTGGATTGAAAAATCAATGGTAGAGACACGAAATTTGGGGTGTTTTCAGAGGTTTCCTCCAAAATTAGAAACTCACATGCAAAAAAAAATGCATATATAGGATGTACACATCAAAATTCATCCATCCATGCAAGGCTAACCTCCATTGGAGCCTCTGATAAAAATCGTAGCGTGGCCACGGTATGCTTCTATACAACTAAAATTGCCAAAATTTCCCCAAAATCCAAAAAAATATAAAAAATGCTCAAAAATTTCTGCAATTTGATTCTTAGAATCCTTGAATGATGATATATGCAACTATAGATGAATCAACTGAAAATTCCAAGTTTTTCTTCTTCTTTATCGTGATTATGGTTTCGTTTAGCTTGTTCTTCAAATTCTTAACCCTAATTTTGGAAATTTCGTTCCTGGTGAAGTAGTGTCTCACCATGTGCTTCTGGAGGTTGTTTTTTTTGTTTTCCTTCTTCAAGAGTTTCTCTAGATGCCCATTTTCCTTTTCAAGCCAAAAATAATTTTTTTTTTCAATCTCAACAACAATCAAATCATAAAAATCTAGTTGACCTAAGGGAAGGGATAACTCAATTTCTTGTTCTTTTTTCCTGGTTAATACTCTTGTTTTTTTCCTCCCTGGCTTTATTTGAGAATCTTTGTCTTCACAATGATCAAAATCTATCACTGTTTTTCCCTTATCATTCTCCTCCTCAAGATCTGCCTTAGATTTTCTTAGGAGTAGTCCTTTCACCTTTAGTTCAATGTTTTCTTGTTGTAGGAATGTTATCATGAAATTTTCCCTAGAGAGATTGTCCTTGATCTCTCTTACCTCTGCTTATTTTCCCCTCATTATCTCTTCATCTAACTTGTTTTCCACTTTCTCTTCTAGCTCTGCCATGTCAACCTCCAAAGGTGCTTGCTCCTCCTCATGTTGTTGTAAGGGTGACTAACTATCATGCATAGGTGGCTTGTTCATAGTTTCTCCTAATACTTTCTTAGTTGTAGTTTCATGTGAAAGCACACCTTTAGTTATCTTAGGAGCAAATGATTTTTTTTTAACCTTCTCATAATTTTGTGTGAGTTCAACCCTTGGCGTCTTTGGAACCTCTGCTAGTCTACTTGAAGAGCCATTCTCCTATGGCTTTGATGATGTTGATGGTATACTTTGAATGATAGGTGGACTAGTGGTGGGCATAGAAGCAACTGATTTCATGAATTTTTCCTAGGACATATCAATTTGTGAGAGATGATGCAAGACTATAACCTTGACCAAACCATGTTTAAAAAAACTAGCTTGGGGATCCATGCCTTTACTTTTTACCTTTTTAGTCATTTTGACTAGACTTCTGAATAGATAATGAGGAAATTTCAGTGGCTTGGTGGTAGTGAAATGCATCAATAGACTTATGTGGTACTATTAGAATATTGAGAACCTCCTTTCATAGCAAAAATACTTCATGATTAGCTACATTAAAGGAGCATACCTGTCGACTAAATGTATGAAGGGAAAGATGTGTTCAGTGGCTTGGTGGTAGTGAAATGCATCAATAGCCTTATGTGGTACTATTATAATATTGAGAACCTCCTTTCATAGGTAAAATACTTCATGATTAGCTACATTAAAGGAGCATACCTGTAAACTAAAGGTATGAAGGGAAAGATGTGTTCAGGAGCATCTTTGTAGTGTGGATTTTAGAAATCTTTATAGTTCTCATTGTCAAAATCAATCCCTTTGAACTAGATTTCTCCAAGGTTCTGGATACCTGTTGTTGAGGCTATGGAATATAATGATATATTTAATTCAACCCCTACTATGTTAGCCTGATCTCTCCAAAAACTGGTGGCAAAGAGGCTTGTCAATTGAGCACGACAACCTACCGATTGAATTATTTCATAAAACCTTAAACAATCAGCATCTTCAAAGGATTTCTTGGTATAGGAAGAAACATTGATCTCCTACAGATTGGATGACTCAAATATGGAATTATGAACTCCCTTGTTGTACTTTATCTTCTCACCTTCCATGATGTTTGTTTGCAAAAAGAAACCCTAGCTTGATGTGGTGGAAAGGAAGAGAGAAACATAGGAAAACATGGGAGAATGATGTAGTGAGTTTACGAACATACATGAAAGGGATTGGAGTTAGGTAAAAATCCATAAAAATTTGGGGAGATAGGGTAGTCTGTTAGGAATATGGTACAAGTGGAATTTCTTGAAAATAGTGAGGGGAAGGCGTGAAATTGTGGAAAACATAGTCCTAGCGTAGGAAATTGTAAATGGAGCAGCATAGGCTAGGTTTTGTAGGAAAAATCAAAGAAATGAAGGGAATGTGTGAGGTGAATGTTTTTGGGGAGTATGTGAGCTGTAGGTGAGTGTAGGAGAGTAGGAAACTGAGGGTTTTACCACTAAAATGAAACAATACACATGGAAATTAAAAGCACAATGCAACCCTAGGAGAGGTAATTTAATTGAAATTTTTGAGAAGATAGATGCATAAGAGGAGTGAAAAATGCTACTCACTTTTCCAATAGATGTTCTAAACCTCTAAAATTATGAAATAAACCCCTTTGAATGGTTTTTTTTCCTCCAATTCAAAAGGGTAGCAAGGAAACCTTAAGCGTGCTAGCAAATTATGGTTTTCTTATGGATATTTGAAGTTTTTTGAATGCTGAGATGAGACTTTATAATGGAAGAGAGCTTAATGAAAGTGGAATGAGAATTTTAAAATTCTTTGGATGGTATTTTATTAGTTGATTTTTTTTTTCTAGTGATGGACATCATATGGTATTTTTGAGAAATAATGTGAAGTGACTGCAGCATATTGTTTTGAAATGAAATGTTACCTTTAACTTTAATGCTTTTGTTCCTAAGTTTATAACTCCATTTAATGGTGACTCATGTGATGAACATGACTCATTTTTTTTAAATGAGAGAAATTATGATGACCAATTAAGTGAAAACCTAAACCATAACCTATATGATGACATGTTAACTTTTTCATGTCCTAATACACTTGAAGAAATACATAACCATGATGAGTGATGATAAAATGAACAAGTGGATGGTGTAGCACTGACCTAGACAACAACCAATGATCAAATTTTATTTGAAAACTTATTTGAAACTATAAAATTTGACCTAGGACCCTATCAGCTAAAATTGAAAGAGCACATTTTATCACTAGTGAATGACAAGCACTAACATATACATTGAGCATTCATTTACAGATAAAAACATAGATAGATCCATACATAATCACTGATCGAATACATGATTATAACCAAAACAAAAAAAATATAAATACAATGGATATAACAAAAAATAAATCCATACATAAACCAATACATTTGCATAGTGAATACCAGAGGATCGATCTCTTCATTACTCAATGTAAAAACTAAACAGAGATGGGACTTTCATGTTCCACCCAGCCATAGATTGGCTGAGACAAATATCTCTTCAGCCAATCACCCCCATACCATATTCCAACAATGAATGTGGGACTCATAACCATCTGAAAATGAACCAAACTAGCATGGCTTCTACGAGAGTTCTTCACCTACACCGTGATGAATTTGAGTGCCTCCTAGTCTCTTAGGCTTTACCATAACCCATACCCCGATGCAAGGGTTGCTAGGCCCTACAACAAGACCATCTCTCTAGGATTTACCATACATCCCATCCATGGACTACTAGGCCCAATGGAGAGAATTCCACCTCCTAGCTTTACTATATATCCTACCATTCACCGACAATGATTCCTAGGCCCACTGAGGCACACAATATGGCTTTACCCAGACCCAGAGTCTTGCTCACAGGTTATTAGGCCAGTGGAATTACCATGATCCATAGTCTTTTTCAGGGACCACTAGCCCATGTGTTTTTCATTTTAGAGATCCACTCCACTCAACTTTGAATCCATCTGGAAATCAAGCTCAAGAAAAGTATGAGAAACCCATCTCATCAAAGCTATATAGAAATTGAAATGCTAGGCTAAAAACCACCGTCACACCTCGAAAACCCATGCCAAGACAACAATAAACCACATGCGATACCATGCATGCTAGATATAGAAAGGAAATCACATATGCAAATTGATACCTAACAATAATCTCATTGTAGCTGCTTAATCCCGCTCTTTCTTTCTTTCTTTTACTTTCTATCTCTAATTACGAAGTGCTCAAAGAAAATTCTATGTCCAAGAGAGAGAGAGAGAGAGAGAGAGAGAGAGAGAGAGAGAGAGAGAGAGAGAGAGAGAAATGATAGAGCTCCAAAAAATGCAGTAACAGAAGGTACCAACTGATCCTTAGAATCCTTTTTACAGAGGAGGCCTCTATTTTCTTAATTTTCCATTATTTTCCTTCAATTTCCTCCTCACATGTAAGCTGTGACCTTTCATCTCCCTTTTCTCCTAATTTCCATTATTTTTGTAAATAAATGTGCCAAAAATACATTTTTCCTCTTTAATGCCTTATCCATAGCCTTTTCCAATTTCCTTAGCCATAATAAACCAAATCAACACCCCCTAATATGTTTTCCCAATAGTCATATTTGAATAAGGGTCCCATCAACCATGGTTATTATTTTTAACTTTTGTTCCATGGAATTTTAACTAGGGCTATTATAGAACCCTAACCCCTAGGGGAAACCATCCTTAGTTTTCAATCACACATATATCTCAACCAAATCACTAAAATACACCATACTAATCATGGAGCTTTATATCATAGCTCGATGTAGTATTTACAATGATCACCCTGTTGAAAAGTAACCCATCAGGAAAACACAACAACATGACATCATAGCAACAAGATAACTATGCTGACATGACACCCATACAGACAAGTCAATCACATTATAAACATCTTTATCATACTTACTAAGAAACTATATATGAAAAAAATCATGGAATTTCACTGTGGAAGGAAGTGCAATTAGATAGGCCACTGGTCCTGTCCTCTCAATGATCCTAAAGGTTCCACAAAACCATGTTGCCAACTTGGCACATGATCCAACATGCAATGAACTCTTCTTGGGATTCATATGCAAGTACAATTGATCCCTATTATCTAGCATGTTTTGATCTGCATAACTCTTTTGACTATCTTGTGTTTCCCTAAAGTTCTTCTTGATCACCTTCATTTCTTGTTCTGTTTCTCCCAACATCTATAGTCCAATCAGTACCATGTTAACTAGATCACTCTGAATAATAAGAGTGTTGCAACTATGCTCATACATAGCCTCAAATGGACTCATCCTTAATGACTCCTAATACCCATTGTTGTAGGTGAAATCTACGAGTGGAAGATATTCTCCCCACTTTTGTTGTTGATGCATTACATACATGCTCCACATATCCTCTAGTATTTCATTGATTCCCTCATTTTTTCATTCTTTCTAAGGATGATAAGTTGTGTTGAGGGCAAAATCAGTGTCCAAACCTACAAACAACTCCTTCCAAAACTTGGAAGTGAAAATTTCATCCCTGTCAGACACAACCTTCTTTGGAACACAATGAAATCTGAGAATGTCTCAAGTAAACACCTGTGCTACATCGCTATCTGAGTATGTAGTCTTCACTAGTAGGGAAAATTTTAAGGATGTAAGTTTATATTAAAGTTTATAAACCTTGGTGAATCTTGCTAGTCCCTAATATGCAAATTGTAAGAAAATACGTGATATTTTTGTAGAAATATTTAGATTTCCAATGATTTTATATTAGTGTGTATAATATTTTGATGATTTTTAAGGTAAAATAATGGTGTACTATAAAATTTGGGTGAATCATTTTAGAAAAATATGGAAATTGGAGAATATTTTTTTTGGAAAAAGCATGGAAAATTAGCCCACATACGAATATTAGCCCTTAAAATTTTCCCTATTCACTGGTATCAAATGTGAAACCTTTGTTAACCTGAGTACAACAACCATGATGGAATCATGTTGTCTAGCTTTCTTGGGAAACCTTGTGATGAAATCCGTGTAAATGACCTGCCATTTCCACTATGGTATCGAAATCAGCTGTAGAAGTCCAGCTGGATGTTTACACTCTGCCTTAAACATATGAAAATCCAAACATATGGCTATAAATGTTGCCACATATTTCTTTATATTTGGCCAATAATAGAATCTCTTCACTACATTCAATATCTTCTAGTAGCCTGGGTGACCTGAATATGGTTTCTCATGAACCTCCCTCAAGACCACTTTCTTAAGCTCAATGTTGTCTTCTTGATATATCTTGTCTCTAAATCTGACCAATCCATCTACAGTAAGACATTAGTCCAAACCCTGTGCATGTTTTCCTGTACCTTTAGTAACACGAGCACATGTTCCTGTATCAACACCTATACTAACACCCATACTTATACCTATACTTTGCAGCAGCATGTGCACAATCTCAATATACCTCTGATCCCGTTGACCTACCTACAAGGTCCCCAATAAGTTTGTCCCATAGGATCTCATAGTTGCTAAGTGGTTTACCTGTACCTACATGTTAAGATCATCTGCGACACTATCATCCTTTCCATTGATATACATGATCTCAAAGTCGAACTCATTGATTGTTCCCAACATCTAGCCTTTGTGAAATTCAAATTTGGCTGGTGAAACGAGTACCTCAACCCAATGTGGTCACCTACCAATACAAATTGCTGCCAAGAAGATAGTGCCTCCACATATTTAGTGCATGTATCATCGATGCAAGCTCATGATCATGTGTTAGGGAGTTCTGCTTATGTTCATTTAGCTTCCATGACTCATAACATACCACCTGTTCATACTGCATAAGGACCCCACCAAGTACTCTCTTGCAAGTGTCTGTACAAACTAAAAACTCCTTTTACAGATCTACAATATTTAGAACTGAATCATGTGTCAACAACTCATTAAGTTGCTCAAAAATAGCCTCACACTCCTCTGTCCAATTAAACTTCTTACATTTCCTCTGCAATGCTGTAATAGGATAAGAAATCTCTGAGAATCTCTTGTTGAACCTCCTATAGTAACATGCCAATCCCATGAATGATCTCACATAATCTACATTCTTAGTAGCTACCCACTCCATGATGTCCCTTCTCTTCTCCAGATGTACTGCACTACCTTGCTTGGAGACATCATGTCCCAATTAGTGTACTTCAGTCTGGAAGAAACCACATTTCCTAAGCTTAGCATACAATTGATGTTTTCTTGAAGAACTAAACACTCTTGCCAAATGTTTGGCATGCTCTTACTCATTTTTAGAATATACGAATATGTCATCAATAAACACAATCACAAACTTGTATAAATAAGGATACAACACACTATTCATAAAACACTTAAATGTAATTGGGGCATTAGTCAAACCGAATGGAACTACATAAAGCTCATAATGCTCATACCTGGTCCTGAATGTGGTCTTGTATATGTCCTCTTATTTAATGCATACTTTATGATATCCCAATCTCCAGTAAATCTTAGAGAGCATTGTTTCTCCCTTTAGCTGATCGAACAAATCACCAGTGCTTGGTAATGGGTACCTATTCTTGATGGTCACTTTGTTCAGCTCCCTATAGTCAATACATACTCTAAGAATTTCATCTTTCTTCTTTACGAAAAACACCGGTTCACCCCATGGTGATACACTTGGTATAATGTACCCCTTATCAACAATTTATTTCAACAACAACTTTAGCTCTACAAACTCTGGTGTGATCATCCTATAAGGTTATTTTGATGTTGGATCTGCCTTGTTGGATTGAGGGGTCCTGACTCGGGTTCAGAGTTGAGGTTAAACAACAAAACCCTCTTACTACTCACCGTTTTGGCAGTGACCTACTTGCACACGTCAAAGTATCACTCAAAGAAGTATGGGGGGGTGTTGGAACTAGGCTTCCACACCCTAAGATAGGTTTGAATAATGTGGGTGCCTTAAGATCCAAAATAGCCATAAACATACCTTCGCAACATAAGCCCTAACCAGGAAACCCTTACAGAAAAATTTAGGTCAATTACACAGAATGCCTTGCACAAGTTAACGCATCATCTATAATCAAAGTACCAACAACTAAAACATAATATCAGAACCTTATACCATCAGATCCATCCAATAATCATTCATATAAACCCAAAACACAGTTGCGCAAGATATATAATTGCAAACAATACAAGAATCGTAAATAAGATGCAGAAACATTCATAACATAAATAGTAGATGCATTTCAGACATTAGATATCCACAACAAAAAATATTTATTAATACCAGATTAGATCCTTCATAAAAAACCCTTCAACAGGCCACACACACATCCAATGGGGATCGCCCACAACAAGACTAAGGTCTCTATCAACATAGCCAGTAGGATCCTTCTACCTAGAAAATTCCACAAAAATATATCACGAAACAAAAATATCTACATCAATGTTCAAACTTATCCCAAAAATGACTTCTTAGACTCGATCTAGACTTCTATTTATAGTTTTAGCCTGTGCTACTCTAGGGTCCACAAACCGTGGTTTTTGGCTCCTTGTTGTACCCTTTTTACCCATTACAACTCATGAGGGGTTGTGACTTGCCCCAAAGCCTCTGCGCATGACTAAAATTGAAAAATTTATTAAAAATTATAGCAAGAAGTGGTGTTTGGACTTAGGGGACCCCACTCCAACAGGCCCCCAACACAATCTTGTGACTCATCCCGAGTCACACTGGCACCAGATTCTTCATTTTTTTTTGGAGCTCCTCGATAGCAATAGAAAATGGTGTTAAGAAACCTTCACTCTACTTCTTTGTGCTTTGCGTGGTCTCCACTAGTTTCTTTGAAGTCGTCCCTTCTGTGGAAAAAATTATGCTTTGTAAAGTCTGGTTCAGGTTTCGGACTGCGGCATCAAGGTCTTGAGACAATTTCAGTGCCTCGTCTGCCCATAACTTACTATGATCAGTGACAACCTATTTATGATCAGTGACAGTCTATTTATTGTGCTAGAGCTCCTCAACCTCATCTTGTAACACCTGGCTGGTATGAAGGTGTTCCATTTGCTGGGAAGGGATGAATTTAGGCAAAGTCTCCTGCAATTTTTCGAACTCTTTCTCTTTAGCACGTAGCTCCTGGGTAATTTTCTTGACCAATGGATCTGTCTGCACAGAGGTCCATAATCCCATGGAATTCTTGAAGAGTTCTGACCCCTTATCAACATTGGTAGAGATGCTGGAATTTATTTTTTACTAGGGCGGCCCGTTGCGTCCATACCTCCTGAGGGGTCTCAGGCTGCACCTTCGCCTACAATGCAGCAATTTTTTGCTCAAAATCAAGCTTAACTATCTGGATCTATGTTCTGGAAGCGTTGAGCACAATGAACAGGCTCTCAATATTTTCTTGTGGTGCAATGGAGGTCGGGATGACTACTTCAGGGATCTCGCCACACAATCTATTAATGAAGCTTTCTTGCTCCCACATTGAGCTATGGGTGCCTACTAAACTATTTGAGCCTGGATAGAATTTTTCATCTTTGTTGTTGTAGTCTACTCAGCTTCACTAATTTTTTGTTGTACACGTGCCTCTTTTCTCTGTAGTTCACCTGAAATGAATATGTGGAGAGTGTGTAGCTTCCCACTTGGTATCTTTGCGAGGTCAATGCCGACCTCAGGTCAGGTTTGGACCTCCACTCTAATTGTTCCATGGACACTGCTGCACCTAGGAAAGGGAATATTCTGCTTTCTATTGTCGCAATGAGCGAAGTGGATGGTAGGCTCACTTGCACCCGGCTCGCTTAATCTACGCTTGCTTGCAAGGTATTTTTCTTCAGCTATAGAACATGTAGACTTGATTGCAAGGCTTCCACCATGGCCTTGTACTTGATCTGAATGTGATCGAATAAAGTTCTTAAGCATTTTGTTTAGTTTGTCCTTTAGATTGACTATCAACTAAAGAAATATTTTAAGTGAAAATCGACATAAACCAACAGCAATAAATGAATTAAATCACAACAATAAATAGAGAAAAGAAGATGCAAACATTCTATGACGAAGTTCGTCCCTCCTAGACAACATCTCCGAGTCTGCTTTCAAGTGGGCGTCTTTTTTTATTAGGATTGATCTTGAGGAATTTCTTTACAAAGCAATGAATCAGCATGAATGTGCTTGTAGGCACTTCTAGACTCTGTAAATATAAATTACTCCCTCTCGCCTTTCTGACACCTGTCTCTATGCTCAATTCCGACACCCGACGGCTGGGAAATGCTGCAAACAAATCTACCTATGTCCTGCTAAAACTGAAATTCAAAAACACACCATTCCTTTGAATGAATTTGTCATGGTTTAAATAAGCTCCATTCGAACCTCTGAAATTCAAATTTAGAATATGGTTGAGCTTTTGGTGTGATAGGGGTCTCGAACCCTATTTCCTATTCATGAACCTAAAACCTAGGGATAAAATATCCTTTGACCTTAGTGCTAAATTAAATCAGAAAACCCATATATAACCCATATAATACAATTTTATCCATAGTGTTAGCTAACCGGGTGGAGGCAACTAACCATCGGCATGTGATCAGCACCTTTGACTGGCAGTTGTGGCTTGAGCCTGACAGTTACGGCTTCTTCCTGACGGTTCTAGTCCAGCTACACATGGAGGCTTAACTCCACGGTTTTAACACTTGTCACATGGTTTATACGAAACCCGTTGCAGTTTTGAAATGCGCGATTAAAACTGTTAACCAAAACATTCCCCACACGGTTATATCACACCTGTCACATGCAATCCTTCGTAGTTTGTAACTACGTTCAATACAAACAACTCCACCACGATGTTCTTCACAGTTAAAGCATGCGGTTTAGACTAATCACATGTCTTTATTTTCGATGTGGTCTATGAACCACACGATTATCTATTTAAGCATTGTGGGTTTTATAATTTTTATTATAATGTTTTGTTTTAAAACATACCATCTGAACCTTATAAATAAGGTTTATGACATAGATTTTTATAATATCGTTTTAAATTTGCGCTTTATGTTTTTAATGTTTAGACTTAGGTTTTAGATTTAAAAGTCCATAGCGCTTAGGTCCTAGGATTAGGATTTACCATAGCACTTTAGGAATAGGTCTTCGACATATGTTTTAGGATTTGACACCTTAGGTCTAGAAATTTAGGCTTAGGTCTAGGATTACATTATAAGGTATTTCACCAAGAATTTAACCCCTTTTTCATCTAAATTTGAAACATATGATGACCATGAAATTAAAGGACCTTTCTATTGGTGAAAATGAACCATGATAAATTTGAGGACGACACTGACGAAACTGGTATATTGGATACTGAACTGGACGTCGATTGTACTTGGAACTCTACCAATCTATACTGATCAAGATCCTCCTGGATCAATCCTCTCCACTTAAAAGCTTTTGGACCACAAAAGCTTGATTTTAAGCTGACAATAAGTAGGAATACAGCTCCCTCACTTTCATCTTTACTTTGATGACATAAAACCATACCTGATCATTGACCTAAAACTGATTCTTATCATGGCGCAATTTGAACCTGACTTGACTCAATGCTTTTCGTGGCAAAGAAAAATGTAAGGCTTGATTATAAGCTTGATGCACATAAGTTACAAATTCATCCCATATGTTAGGATGTTTACTGCAGGGTATCCCAGTTCTCTTCACCATTTCCATCTATCCTTGAACCAAATCAATGCTGCCCCATGGTTGCAAAGGAACTGGAAGTGGCATGTGCAAACCAATATTTTGATTGCATGGCTTGCTTGTTGAATACATTACACATCCCTTTATTTACTTCACAATTGTTTCATACATATGAGGCCAGTAACAATACCTTTGAATTTGTGTCATAGTCTTTCTTACATTGAAATATCCTGCAATGCGAGAAAGATGAACTTCACGAATAACCTACACTCTTTCTATCTGAGCATCATGAGTTAGTGCTTCAAAAGCATCTTTGAAATCGTCATCAGTTCTATATTGTTCTACATAAATTTCATGAACCAATGAAATTTTATGTAGTACTACTGAAGCATTCAAAGACAACATATCAACTACTTTACTTTTTACACCTTCCTTGTCCTTAATTACTAAGTGAATTTTCTGAAGAAATCCCATCCAACTGTAGTGAGATTGTTGCAACTTAGTATATGACTGAAAGTATTGAAGCAATCGATAATATATGTGAATCATTGTTTCCATTGCATAACCTTTAACATCTGTTTTAAATTCATATGGTTGTTGATGATCTATCAATGCTGTGAAATTTTTCTGCTGAAATGAATCAGCTTTAAAATCGACACTTATTCCCCATGTCCCATTTTGCTTATGAGCCAAAATTATGGGTGAACTTTATGGAGATGAACTGGGTCGCATTCATTCTTTTCCAACCTTCCCTGGAGTTTCTTTCTTTATTTCTTTATGCTCTTTAACTGACTTGTGATATATTTCAATATTAGAAAGAGGGGAAACAGACATAAACTGCAACTCATGTGATATTTCCAGTTTATGAAGTAGATGTTTTGGTTCTTTGACTAGATCTTGAAATGAATCTACCTTTTTAACCAAATTACCTTCATACTAAATTTCACAACCTGAAAAAGTATCATTAAGATCCTTATGTTTCTCTTCTATCGACATGAATATGTATCTCTTACTTGAACTTATTAAGTTCTTCATCTGATTAGCATTAATTAAATTCAAGTGATATTTGATTTTATGTGCCTGAAAAATGTACTTAATCCCATCTTTCATGAGATGATACATATGTTCCTTTCTATAAAATACTGCATCATGGTCATAGAGATAAGGGCTACTTAAGAAAATTCCACAAATGTCTAACGGTATCACATCTAGATCCACTTCGTCAATATAGTTAGCTGTGATTGCAAATTTTAACCGACACTTTTTGGTAACATGAATTTGAGATTTTTCCCTAAAGGATATGGCTTTGGATGATTATTGGTTTTCAAACCCAATTGTTTAACCAATGACTCAGAAATCAAATTTTCATGTGATCCCGTATCGAACAATGTATCTATCTTAGTATGTTTTGAAGCTACCCTTATATGAAATAACTCGATTCTTTTATCTTCATTCTGTTGTTTGATGTTTGAATAAGCAGAAGTACTAGCATCAAAAATTTTACCTGTTGTAACCATAGTAGTGATTTTTCTTTCATCACCTGAATCAGATCCTAAGTCCAAGCATTGTTGGATTGTTGTTTCAGCCTTATTTTCACCCTTTTTTGTTTAGAACTTCTTTGGCTTCAGTTTCAGATGAAGTTTCCAACACCTAGGTTCATCATGACCGATCCTTTAGAAATGTGTACACGTAGGTCTTTCATCTACCTTCTGAGTTGTGATAGTCTTCTTTCCCTTTCACTTGCCCTTATTTTTGTTGTCTTTTATTTCCATCTGCTTGGATGTCTTTGGTGTAAACTTGAATGGTATACCACCTAATTCGACATGAATATCTTGAACAAAAACTTCATCAAAATCATTAAGATTGAACATTAATAATGTATGCTGCAAATATGAATGCAAACTGCCAATATACTTCAACAAAGTTTCTTTTGTGTCCAATTAAATACCAAGTGCTAATTCCTTCTTTCTGCATTCCTGTGTGAACTCTTGAACATTTTGTTCCTTACCTTGTCACAAGCACTGCCAATCCATTACAACTTGCTGTGTGTGACCCAACTGATAGAATTGTTTCTTTAGAGATTTAGTAAACTTATTCCATGAGGTAATAACTTTTCCTTTACGCTTTAAATCTATCTGTGTCTTACTTTCCCACCAGATCAAAGCAATACCCCCCATTCTAAGAGTAGCTAATTGGATCTTTGTCTTATCATCAGTAATATTTTAAATACGACAATAGACTTCTAACTATTTTACGCAATTATCTTTCTCAGGGTTTATTTCACCATCGTACACAGGTAATTCGAACTTAACATCAAGTTTCAATAGTGGAATCTTAGGTTTCTTTTATTTTTCTGATTCAGAATTAGAAGTAGAAGAGGAAGAAGAAGATGATGGAGATGATGGAGGAGAAGAAGATTTATCTGCCATGCCTTTACCCTTTTCCTTCTTTTATGCCTTCAATTATGAGGTTGCATCTCTCGTCTTCTTGTCTTCATATAATTTTGCCAACATTTGTTGCATGTTTAGAAACATCTGCTAGATTTGATTCTCATCCATGGGTTTCTTTTCAGTAGCTTCAGGAGGCTCAATGATCTCAGTCCTTGTCATCGTTGATTTATGAACGAATTTCCGCTTTCCGATCTCTGGATTGAATTCCTCAAGCTCGCCTTTTCCACATTGCAATCCCAAACTGGTTAACATCCACTGACGAACAAACTACAAAGCACAACCTACTCCGATACCAAATATGATCTGAATGTGATCGAATAAAGTGCTGAAGCAGTTTGATTAGTTTGTGCTTTAGATTGAGTGTTAACTGAAGAAATATTTTAAGTGAAAAATGACATAAACCAGCAATAATAAATGAATTAAATCATAGCAATAAACATAGCAAAGAAGATGAAAAAATTTGGTGACAGAGTTCGTCCCTCCTGGACTACATCTCCGGGTCCGCTTTCAAGTGGGCGTCCATTTTTATTAGGATTGATCTTGAGGTATTTATTTAAAAATAAATGAATTAGAATGAATGTGCTTGTAGGCACTTCTAGACTCTGTAAACAGAAATTACTCCCTCTAGCCTTTTTGACACCTGTCTCTGTGCTCAATTCCGACACCCGACGACTGAGCAATGCAACAAACATATCTGCCTATGTCTTGTTGAAACTGAACTTCAAAAACACTCCATTCCCTTGAATGAATTTGTCATGGTTTAAATAAGCTACATTTGAACCTTTGAAATTAAAATTTAGAAGATGGTTGAGCTTTTGGTGTGATAAAGGTCTCGAACCATATCTCCTATTCATGAACCTAAAACCTGGGGATAAAATATTGTTTGACCTTAGTGCTAAATTGAATAAAAAAACACATATATAACCCATATAATATAATTTTAGCCATATATTTAGCTAAATGAGAGGAGGAAACTAACCGTCAGCATGTGATCAACACCTTTGACTGGTGGTTGTCGCTTGAGCCTAACGGTTACAGGTTCTTCCTGACTATTCTGGTCCGGCTACACGTGGTAGCTTAACTCCACGGTTTTAACACTTGTCACATGGTTTATATGAAACCTGTCACAGTTTTTAAACACGGGATTACAACTGTTAACCACAGCATTCCCTGTGCGGATCTATCACACCTGTCAAATGCAATCCTTCGTGGTTTGTAAATGCGGTCAATACAAACAACTCCGCTGTGGTCTTCTTCACATTTAAAGCATGCGGTTTAGATTGATCACATGTATTTATTTCTGACATGGTCTATGAACCAAACGATTATATATTTAAGCATTGTGGGTTTTATAATGTTTATTATAATGTTTTGTTGTAAAACATACCACTTAAACCTTATAAATAAGGTTTATGACAGATTTTTATAATATAGTTTTAAATTTGTGCTTTAACTTTTTAATGTTTAGACTTAGGTTTTAGATTTAAAATTCCATAGTTCTTAGGTTCTACTAGTAGGATTTACCATAACACTTTAGGAATAGCTCTTTGACATATTTTTTAGGATTTGACACCTTAGGTCTAGAAATTTAGGCCTGTGTCTATGATTACATAATAAGGTATTTCACCAATAATTTAATCCCCTTTTCACCTAAATTCGAAACATATGACGACCATGACATTGAAGGACCTTTCTCCTGGTGAAACTGAACCATGATCAATATGAGGACAACACTGATGAAATTGGCGGATTGGAGACTGAACTGGACATTGATTGTACTTGGAAGTCTACCGATATGTATTGATCAAGATCCTCCTAGATTAGTACTGCATCTCCATCATGTTCCAGCAATCCTTCGATGTTGAACCAACTACATCTGAAATTTTGTCGAGGTCCTCTTTTGTCAGAGTAACCTCTTCCTCTCCTTTGGCCTTAGACCCTTTCCGATTCTTGCACATCCCTTTAGATGTTTCTTTTCTTCATTTGGTGCCATGGATAGATTCAAAACAATCCCCATTAAGCCCATCCAGATCTCGGAGGTCCACCTCCTCCTAGTATCCTCAAAAATCCTGATCTTTATCCTTTTCTATATCTAAATCCTTCTCTGCTTCAGCCCCAATATCTCTTCCATTGTTCTTCCCAGCACCCATTTCCATGCACCCGTATGTTGTGTCTTTTGGAGCTGTGTCTTTTCCTGAAGTGGATGACATAATGGTTTGGGTGGAGTCAAGCCCCATCTTCCATTCATTTGGCCATGTCACCACGACCTGGTCAACTTCTGCCTCTGTGAACATATACTGCAAGGTGTAACAGTTAGAGTCCTTACATGCCTTGATCTATACATTATGCATGGTCACCTGAAATTCCACAACACCTTTGTAATTATTATGCACAGTTGGCAAAAGTCTGGGTCTGGAATGTATGGCTTGATCTAATCCACCTTCAAAAAGTACCCAAAATATTTGATTCTCCTCCACTCGGCGAGGGTTGGATGAGTCCCATAGGTTTGCGTAGCATGCCCCTTCACATATGCCTGACTGAATATCCAGAAGGACTACATTTGCTGGATTTTCCCATGCCACCAGCGCAATTAACAATAGCAGACACAAGTAGCAGAACTGCTTCCCCATTTTATATGCTTCACACACATTTTCCAGAAACTCTTCGCACAAAAACTGCGACCAGTTATATAGGACCCCATTTTAACATTACCCTGCCAAGGCAATCACGTGCGTAGGGACTATTTTTGCTCGAAATTTCCTCATTAGCAATGGTCTAGACCAGAAATCCCCTCTTGTCCCTTCCCATGTTGAATTTTTTCTTCACATCAGTCGCCACTTTTAGCTTGCTTCTCTTCTCGAATCCCTTCATTGGATGGGGGCCCTTATTAGGAAATAAGGTGATATAAATGATTAGTGTGATGTCTATAATAATTCACCCCTAAATCAACAGGGCGCCCTCGTGGACTAAGGCCGGCAAATGTTGCACTCAATTGTTACTGATGGGGTACCTTCCAAAATGTGAAATCCTTAGCAAATTGAGGACTCCCTTATTGTTCAACCTGCATGCCCAAGGCATTGGCTCGACCTTTGGTACATCATCATAAAATACCCATTCCATGTAATTCTCTGGTGCGAGCTTAGGGAATGTTGCTTAATTTTCTATGTCATAATCATCAAACTTGATCTGCGGAATCTTGCCGAACATTTCACCAATGAGAGGCACATCATAAGGGATCAAGGGAATCTCTAAGTATTCCTGGACTGTATCGACATTTTTCGGCTTGTGTGTAGAGGGTTTTAGAAACTTCACATAAGGCGGACGCCACAAGATAGGTTCCACAAAACCAAGTTCTTTTTTTTCACTCATCAGACACTTCGTTGGATCGCCGATGGGGGATCGATCCTTAGTGGCTTGCCGCAGGGATGTTACATTTCGCGAAGAGGTTCGCGACTTAGAGGTAGCCCACTTCGACATCTTTTCCTATCCCTTTTCTTTAGCCGACGTGGACATGACTTCTTCTACTTCCACGATTAATTCTCTAACCTCATCAGATCCCATCTCTGTTGAGGTAGTGAGGGGCGCAGAATTCTCTTTCGCATGGTTGGTGGCCGTCATTCTCGAGGAGAATATGAATTTAGGATTACTGATGTCAGATGGAGATTCGTGGCCAAACATACAGAACTCACAGACAGTAGGGTAGCATAAATTACATACAATCGCAGAGCACCAAATATTTAAACAGCAAAGTAACCAATTCATACCCACACCTACCTTTTTATAAGACATCCATGGTAAAAATAGCCAGATTATTATTAATTACCACTTAACTTCAAGAAAATGGTAAAAAATCCTCCAATATTTCTTCCTTAAATGCAATGAATCCACTCTATCCAATGGTAATTTTGATTTTTCACCCAATTTCACTATTCCAATGGCTAGTTTCCTTTCCTTCATTTCACCCTTGTGCTTCGATCATGCCTGTATTTTCCCATCCTCTCTGCTTTGTGCAAACCCTTTGATTCTGATGCTCCGTCAATATAGTAATTGGTCTACACAATATTGTTTGTGTATGGCTTCAAATGGCTTCCATTGAATTACCCAGGAAGGCTCTCATCGTGTAGCATGACCAAGCGCACCGCACCTCCATCAGTGATATCTTTTACGAAATATGGTCCCAATCAATGCTTTCAGAACTACCCTGGGTGGCGCGCATACTGACTATCATATATTAGGACCAAGTCTTCCTCCTTGAATACCTTCTACCTGATGTTCTTGTCATGCTAGGATTTTTTCATGTGCCTTTTGCACTTGCTAGTGGAGGCTAGCAATGAATCGATCTTCTTCTAAGTCAACGAGTTGTGCCAATATTTCCACTATAATTTAAGGCTCGGCCATATTACTGAACACTGTGATGTGTAGGCTTGGAAAAATATACTCCATTGGCATGATGGCTTCCTTCCCATAGACCATCCTGAAAGGTGTTTTTTTTGTCAAATTTTTTCATGTTGATGTATCAGTCCAAAACACTGAAGGGATGCGCATGTCCTAATCCTCTCGGTTGGCATTACAACTATTTTTTAGCACGTTCTCCAAGGTCTTCTTGAAAGCTTCTATTGTTCCATTTTCTTATCGGTGATAAGGGATACTCTTCTTGTGATGGATCTTGAATTCCTTTGTCAAAGCTTCAATTGTTTCATTAAAAAAGTGCATACCTCTATCACTCATTAAAATATTCGGGCATACAAACCTGGTCAAGATGTTCTCAAAGATGAAGTGTGCAATAGTATTTGCAGTACAATCCTTAACTACCTGCATCTCTTCCCATCTGGTGACATAATGAATTGCAGTAATGATATAACACGCTCCATTCTTCCTTCTAGGAGGGTTGATTGGTCCAAAAAAAACTATAGCCCATTTTCCAAATGCCTACAAGGACATCTGTGGTTATAAGGGCATTTCATCTCTGTGCGAAGGCTTCCCTGTTCTATGACATGCATCATAGGCGCGATAGTATGCCTATGCATCACTGTGTACCGCGGGCCACCATAACCCCACATGCAACACCTTTTGTGCAGTGGATTTCCTAGCGTAGTGGCCTCCTGCTACTCCTCCATGAGCCTCAGCCAGTATATCCCGTTTCTCATGTTCCAACACATATCTCCTTAATACTTCATTTTCTCCTAGTTTAGACAACTGACCTGCAATCAGGGTAAAATCAGCTGTGCGTGCAACCAAATCCTTCTTTTGCTGGACTGAATATTCTGCAAGAATTGTTCTCGTGGTCAGAAGATGAATAATATCATCAAATTTTTCATCCAACACCTTGATAGTGACTATTTATGCATCGGGTAAACCCTCCTCCAGACTAGTTGGTTCTTCCCCATTCTCAATTAATGATAGATGACCAGGTCCATCATTTAGTCTTCCAGGCTTCACAATAATTTCAAAGTCATACTCCTGAAAAAGTAACAACCATCGGAAGATCCCCCCCCCCCCCAAACACAAGCTTATTAACTAGGTATTTCAAAGAATAATGATCAGTGAAAATTTTGAAATTCCCTCCTAGAAGATAATGTATTTATTTTTGCAGCGCGTATACCATGGCCAATCCTTCCTTTTTTGTAGTTGAGTAGTTGTGCTCTGCACTGGAGAGCTTCCTATTAGAAAAAGCGACTTGGTGATCAATGTATCATTCTCTAGGCTGTACTAAAACAACCCTAAATGCTATAACAAATGCATCCACATGCACATGAAAAAACCTTAGACTAGTTTGGGAATATCAGAATAGGTGCAGGAACCATTTTCTCCTATAGCAGCTCAAAGGTCTTCTAATATTTGTCATCCCAGAAAAAATTCTACATCCTTCTTTAGCAACTTCTCCATTAGTGTGGTGATCAGATCATGCCCTTTTATAAACTTCCTGTAATAACCAGTATGTCCCAGGATGGAGCACAACTATTTCTCATTGGTAGGAACTTATAAGTTGATGATAACCACCATATTTTCTAGGTCTACCATCAATCCTTGTTGACATATGATATGCCCTAACAAAATTGCAAAAGGCACACAGAGTATGCACTTCTTTAGGTTGAGAGAAATCTGGTGCTTCCTACAGGTGTCAAGCATCATGTGTAGGTTCAACACATGTTTCTTTACCAATCCAAACACTGTCCACTCATAAAAATATACCTCTAATAATTTATGTATGAATTCCTTGAACACAGCCACTACCACGCGTGAGAATATTGCAGGTGAATTTTTCAATCCAAATGGCATGGCAGTATATTGGAAAGAACCCCATTCAGTGGTAAAGGTGGTCTTGCTACAGTCTTCCGACGCAATTTTGATATAATGATACCCCGAAAATCCGTTAGTAAATGAATAAGTTTCTTGTCCTCCTACATTATCTAGGAGTGCATCAGAAAAAGGAGTAGGGAAGTGGTCATGCACACAACCATCATTCAACTTGTGTATATCTACACAAATCCTTATTTCTCCTTTGGTATTTTTCTCCTACACCACCATTAGGCTTACCCAATCAGACTATTCGACTAGTTGAATGATGCCTGTAGCCATACATATTTTCTAATTCATCATTTAATTTTTTCTTATATTTGGGGTTCAATCAATATGGGAATTTCTTGAGAGGGTGCACATCTGGTTTTAGTGTGATATTCATAACACCCAGGTCCCCTACAATTCCCTTGAGTTCAAATAAATTTGTAGGAAACAGATAATGATACTATGTCATCAGCTCTGCAATATTTCCTATTGTATCATCATCCTAGTAATCCCCAAATTTGGCCAACATGGGTTGTTCATCCATCCCAATGTTAACTTCCTTCAATTCCAGTGGCTTAGTGACATCCACTATCCCTAATGCAGGCCCTCCAACTACACACTCTCCTTCAGACTCCAGGATATTAACATTCCTTGGGTCATATTCAATATCCTTGATTGACAGGTTTCTGCAGTTGACGATGTCTTGGATCTATGCATCCCAGGCCAGTGCAACACATTCCTTTCGAGGCTAAGATACATCAAATATTAGGGCATCTATGTCCTACAGGACCTCATCCAATTGCTCTGAGCCTCCAACCGAGCCAAAGGTTTCCAGGAAATCCTCAATCATTGTGAACCAGTTTCGAGTGACTCGATGTAGCTGAACTTCTAGATACCAAGTGGTAGGTACCGACCCCAATGAGTGGAAAAACCTATGAACCCACTCATTCCATGTCTTTTCATCCCATATCTCCATCCACATGGCCAGGTTCTTACACAGATCTCCCTGACCGTAGAAGATATCAATTGGTGTGGTGGCTGGAGGTTCAAAGCACAACTTCATCATTTTTCTACATTCCTCCCAATCCCAAAAGGTTCCCTTGTGTGTCTCCCACCAATGCACTGGAGTTGTCTGCATAGCCAAATCAATCGCAGAGAACCTTCATTCCTCTGCGAAACCTTTTTTCAATTCTTCCAAAAGGTCATTGACACTACCTGAACCATCAAATTAGGGTAGTCCTCTGACCTCTGAGGAGATGCACCAGAATTTATTTATGATCTTGAGGCAGCATAGTGCAGAGACATCGTGCAACCATTTCTGCCAGTTTTCCATCTCACCATTTGAATTGTAGAAACATAAGCTATCCTTCTCCCAGTTCAACATACCATCAGTTGTAGAGTTGATTCAGTCCTCGTCCCATGCATTCAGCTTGTAGATATGGTTGACATCATCCCCCTCACACACTGGCTTTGTGTATCGTTCTCCCTCTGCTGGATCCCATGGAATTGTCACCCATGTGCCATTATTCTCAAAAATCATACTTCTATGCTTCAGGTTGATGATTCCTCCCACATCAATGTCCCAATCCAATCCTAACAACACATGGTAGGGCTCTGCATCATCAAAAAATTGTATTACATCGAAATCCACACATACCTTCACTTCGACAATGTCTACCACAAGTTGTGGAAGCCTTCCAAGTGGAATGATATTTTTTGATTAGCCATGCATAGCTGAATGGTGGACCATTCCAACTTTGGTCCTCCCATCTTCTTCCATATCTGCTTAGGTAAGGCATTTGCATCAAACCCTAGATCCAAGATGACTTGATCCATCTCATATTCTCTGATCTACAGAGTCATAATAATTTCCCTACCAGTTCTATTCTTTTTCTTATAAACCTTGTTCATGACCTTGGTTTATGTTTGAAGCACGTCTTTCTCTGTGCATCTATCTATCAGGGCTTGGAGATTATCTATGGACTTCTGATTACGCAATAGCTTAATGCATGCTTGTAGGATGAATTTAACTTCATCATCATCTTTGTTTTCCATAGGAGTCCTTGAGATGGATGCTCTTGCATCAGAAAAACCCTTTCTGGCCTCAATGAAAATCTCTTTTTCTTTCTGCAGGTTGAGGCTTTCCTTCTTGTCAGGCACCTTTCTGATTAGTGGCTCTGCGACAACCTTTTCCTTATTCCCTCAGGTGGAAACACCACTGAGTGTAATTAAATTTACACTTGGACCATTTTCGCACGATTCAGCGTCAACCATATGTATGTTTTTGTGTCCGTGTATTCTGCGTTTCCTACATTTTAGATATTAACACAGGACAATCTGTAATTACATGATCAAATTGCCTATAGTACATGCAGGATTATTGTGCAGGGTTCGGGTAGTCATGTGCATAGTGTCCAACATCTCCAAATTTATAGCAAATTTGTTTCCCTCTCTCTCGACCTACGCCTCTACCTCTGCCCCCTCCCCGTCCTCTTACTGGGGATCGTCCTCGTCATGAGGGAGATGCTTACGACAAAGGGTCTCCCTGCACTCTATAAAGGTTTGCATTGTCTATCACTGGGTCAAACTTTCTGCAATGGTGTTCATCATGACTAAATGAATAGCAGAATTTGCACCACTGTTGCTTCAATTCTGGTACATAAGCTCCTAACCATGGGAAGTGGTCTATATCGTGTCGCCCATCAACCCTACAATCAGTGAACCATAATGTGGGGGTACTAGGCCTAAAAACATCTCTGGGGCACAGTGGATTCGATCCCACAACTTTCATATAATCGCACAATAGAGGGAATTGATCTTTAGTGTGGACAGCCCCCTTGTAGTGTATCCACCAGACATCTGCACCAACCTCTTTACCTCGATCTCTATGTAAATTATAGATTTCTAAGTGCATATATTCTAGGCTCTGAATTTTTAGTGCTCCAAATTGAGCACCGTCTCTAGGCGCAGCTTATAATTTCATAGAAATTTCCAGTGCTTCTTCCTGAGAATTAATTTTCTACTGATCCATAGGCCTGTGCAGATGTGGTAATAGCATGGAAATGAACCATTCCTTATGTTTCTTATCATCATAATCAAATTATCTATCATTGATGTCTTTCTTTAGTCATTGGTCAGCTTCCCAAACTGATTTTGTCAGACCTTGCTTAATATCTTTCAGTTCTATTACACATTGAGAATAGGATTTTTTTCTTTCAGAACTATTTCTTTAGGGCACCCTTAATCTAATGAACTGTGGGATCTATATTTTAAGCCAGGTATCCCATGAACTAATCTAAAGCACGACCTTCGAAGGCCATATATAGTTGCGCTCTCTTGACAGCTTCAGTATTAACATTTTGTGCAGTTCACACTGCATTCACCACAAACAAAAATTGGTGCATATCCTCCTCCCCTGCACCCTTGAAGGTGGGTATCTTCATATGCTCAACCATATATTTCATAGGTGGGGGTGGTGGTGGGGTAGGAGGATTCTTACCCCTGCACGAATTTGATGGTGGCGTAGGAGGAGGGCTATTTTCAGCGTACATAGCCTCGATTTTGTTTATATGAGGGGAATATCTCATAGGACTCTATATATATTTTTACCCTCTCTGATTGACTCGATAAAATTTATCGTTGCACATAGTGATTTCGATCTGATCGGGGGTCATTCACTTGATGTGGCTACATGAAATACCCTTTTTGCACAATAACATCTTAATTAGCAGGGGCAAAGTTTGTAAGAAATTACCTCTTAATCCATTGAAAAATCTTCTTTCAGCTTTAGAGTATGAAACAAACTGACTAACTAAAAATTCTATCACAAACCCACACAAGATGTTGTCAAGCCAGTGATCTACAATTCAGGTAATGGAATTGTGAGTCTTTTCCAACTTTTGGATCAATTCAGGGGTCCACTGCGTGACCTAATCATCCTTCCAACATGTTTAGAATTCCACTAACCCTGCAAACCACTCCTCCAATTCGTGTGCAAAGGTTATGAAGAATATCTCATGCACCTCAGTGAAAATATACTTATTCTTCCACTCTTTATCGAATAGCTTCTTCCTTATGTTTTCTTTTAGGGAAAATTCCTAAATCTTTTTTTCAAATCAGTCCTCTAGTTTAGGCTTCAATGGTTGCCAATGACCTCTCGACATCACCCAACCTCTCTCAAAACGTTCCAGGTCCCAACAACGGAACCATTTGTTGTCTTGAGGGATCCTGACCCAGGTTCAAAGTTGAGGTTAACCAACAAAACCCTCTTACTACTCGCCCTTTCGGTAGTGACCTGATTGCGCAAGTCTAAGTCTCACCCCAAGAAATATGGGCAGGTGCTAGAACCAAGTTTCAACACCCTGACAGAGGTTTGAATAATGTGGGTGCCTTAAGATCCAAAATAACCATAAACAAAACTTCACAACAGAAGCCCTAACTAGCAAACCCTTAGAGACAGATTTAGGTAAATTACACAAAATGCCTTGCGCAAGCTAACACAACATCTATAATCAAAGTACTAACCCTTAAAAAATAATATCAGAACCTTATACCATCATATTCATCCAATAATCATTCATATAACCCAAAAAACAGTTGTGCAAGATATCTAATTACATACAATACAGGAATCAGAAATAAGATGCAGAAACATTCATAACATAAATAGTAGATGCATTTTAGACTTCAAATATCCACAAAAATAGATCTTTATTAATATCAGTTCAGATCCTTCATAAAAAACCCTTCAACAACCCATGCAAACAACCAACAGGAGCCTTCTACCCAGACAATTACGAAAAGAGATATCACAAAACAACAAGATCTATCATCAACGTTCAGAATTATCCAAAAAATGACTTCTTAGAATCGATCTAGACTTCTATTTATAGTTTTAGCCTGCGCTATGCTAGGGTCCGCAAACCATGGTTTGCGGCCCCTTATTCTGCCCTTCTTACCCATTACAACTCATTATAGGCTTTGACTCACCCCAAATACCCTACACACAACTAAAATTCAAAAATATATTACAAAAATATAGCGGAAAGTGGTCTTCGGACTTAGGGGACCCCGCTCCAACCTACCCCTAGCATCAAATCAATATAAAATTATACCTCCCTCTGAGGTGGAAACATTGAAGTCTTTGCTCGAAACCCATCCTAAAATTGCTGCAAAACTGGATATTTGTTCAAGAATTATGCATCCTCAAATTATTTTCCTTTGTCACCAGAGATATGAACTGTGAATAATACCCACCCTTTCTTATGATTTCACTTCTCCTACATGGACGTCATCATCCTAGCTTATGTGGCTTCCTTCTTTCCCTGTAAGACTCTTGGTTCCCCATTTTCATCCAAGCACTCAATAACTTTGTCATAGAAGTTTACCTTGGTCCCATGAAGGTATAAACAATCCATACCCAATAACATATTATAAGGCCCCAACAAAAATATGTTCAAGTGCATTTTTGTAGGCATACAATTTAACTCAAATTCCCATGCTCTTACCCAATGATGAACTCTTCTCTTCTTACCTGTGGCCAAATGCACTAACCAAGACTCTTCATGCATTTCTTTACTCAAGCCGGACTTATTCACCAAGTCAAGACTAACGTATATATACATAGATCCAGGATCAATCAAAATATAAATGTATTGATAAAAAAGTCATCCATTTCAATGATAGATTCCTGGTGCTTTGCTTGCCCGCTATCCATAGGTGCATAAATAAAAGGATATTATACCCAAAATATCCAATAGTTTGTGCCTCACGTGCACTGTATATCTTAGGCCTACCACCTTGGTTCTACGGAAAATACCTCCTAAGGTGCTCCACGCCATATGTCCAACACTCCAACCATCCCATACCATTACCTCCATGATGTTTTTGTGATCTATGCTCTTGTTTTGGCCTATGTCCCTATCCAATTTCCTTAAATGCCTTTAGTAGCGATACATTTTATTTCCCATGTACATTCTAAGGCCTTGCTCTCTTAGGCTGTCATTTACCTTTACCTTTCTCCTTCCCTTTCCATCCTTGCTGAGACTCATTTGTGCACTTTGAATGTTCATAGAAACGCTACAAAATCCCAATAACTTCCTCAAGTTATCAAGGCTCATCATACTCAATCCAGTCTCTAAATTATAATCGAAAACAACTGAAAAATTGCTGAACTTTAGCCTTCTCATCTGTAAGATATGGCACATATCTCAGTAGCTCCATGAACCTAGTTGTGTACTCTTCATCTGTAATTGAACCTATCTTCTGCTATTAAAATTATTTGGCTTTACTGTCATAGTACCTCTCTGAAAAGTACTTCTTCCTGAAAAATATATTGAACTCATGAAAGATCAAGTGCTCTGTTATGATGTCTCTAATATGGCTCACATCTTCCCACCATATCTCTTCTTTACCTTTCAAACTAAAGATATAAATATCATATTATCCAAGTACTCATGCAACTCAAAGTATTTGTTCTTTCCAAGTACCCAAGCCTCAACATGTTCTAGTTTCTTTAATTCTCCATCAAAATTAGGTGGTTTGTATTTTTTAAATTCATTTGGAAAGTATCCATTATCACTTCTCTTGTAAGGGTCATACCGATGACGATAATGATGTCTATTCAAACCAGAACTAGAATGGTACCTGTACTCATCACCCCGCCTATCCGAAGTTTCCAAAAACCTACCATCTCTCATTGTATCTACTCTATTTGACTAGTGCCTACTAGGAGACCTACTTCTATATGCCCCATTAGGTTTGTCCTCATGTCCATAACTGATGGGAAATGACCCTTGTTTTTGCAAATATGAAAAAATCTGAAGAAGTATTGCATTCACCTCTGCTTGTTTCTCTTGTTCTTGTATGATTATTTCATTGTATGCCTTACAACCCCTTATTTCTTCATTTATGATTCTCAATGTGTCTGCAGAATTAGAAGAGTACTCACCATGTTGCTCATATGACTCACGGGTGGTGTCATTGTAGTCTACCATCTTTCTATCCATGTTGGTTTTTCTCTTGCAAGGTATAATATGTCATCTAAACCAAATAGCAATAAACCAACGTACCTTAGTGTAATTTTGGGATGATAGTTCCTACAATATCAATCAATTAGCATAATACATGTACAGAAATAATCATGATAGCATATAAACACATAATGTCTGGGCATATAAACATATAAATATAATTCTAGTTGGAGTCTAATGATCCATGCATGAGAATAATGAATGCGCACCAATGCAAGCTTTACCACACACACAACCCTAAGCACGAACCATACATGAGCATAAGCAACATGTAACCCAACATTACCGATTAATGCATATTCAAAATATAGCATTTCACAAGAAAACAGGCACAACCATTACACAAGCATGACCCAAATGTGACCTAACATAATTAATTCATGCATATACAACATGTAACAATATGAAAGCAAGAGTGCACACACAATACATAAACATGAACAACACACAATTGGTAACACATTCATGAAATCTTGTCAACAACAACACCATCAACACTTCCATGGAGACATCACTACCACCATGGCCAACATATTTCAGACACAAAAGCCACATACAACATAGGTATTAAAACGCATAAGAAATCAACATAACACATGATCAACACACTACTCGTCTAGTTCAAGAGTTTAACCATGCTCCAATACTACTTTGTAACACCCTCTTCCCACATCTACCCAAGTAACTAGCCAACCAAGGTAAACATGCAACGAGAGGATAATAATATGAGATTCAAATTCCTATATGACCTCAAGGAACTTTAACTAATGAAAACCTGACAAGCATACCATAAATTTCATCAAAAAATGCCTCCAGGAGGTAACCTAACCTCCAAGACACCTGAACCCAGAAGGGGGACTGGTTTTTCATATATTTAAGCCTTATCAACAGGCACCTAATGGAAATGGAGTGTCTAGAAACTTATAGTCATGGCCATGCCTTAGCAAGGTTCGTGGCCAGGGCCCGAAAAGGTGAGTTATGTGCCTGTAACTCTCGGATTCATGCCACCTTTTAAGCCCCATATTTGAGGTTACTACCGATAAATTCATGAAACTTTAGGACAGTTTAGATAACAATAAAACAAAGGTATGGAAGAAATCACATCATCTGTAATATTCCCAAATGGGAAAAGCAAGGATATAGTGCAAAATGCTGGAACAATAGTGTAAATAATTATATAAAAGCAAGAGTCCAATATGGAGACCTTCTATTCATTATAACAGTAGCTAAATATGCATAAGAAATGGGCCATAAGATGTACAATAAGAAAGAACAAGCCTCAAATGGACAAAATCCCTCAAAAGAGGTGTTGCTACTATATATAAAGAGTTGGATGGCTACTACAACATTGTTTTAAAGGCATTGCTACAAAAAATTATTACACAACAGATCTAAGGCTGATATGTGCCTCAAAATATAGATCTCATACAGATCTGAGCACTATACAACCACCTTTGAAGAACCCCTTAAGGGTTTTTCGGCAATATTCAACGGGTTTTTCGGCAAAACACCATGTACAAGATGGGATCTAATGCCACAGGGGTGAAGATCCATTGCAAAATATAGATCTGGAAAGTGTGGCTGATCTGATATGATCAATAATGAAGCCTCCTCTAATAGATATCCTATATGAAAGGAATATCCCCTTCACCAGCAAACTTTCTCTCCAAATGGTGTGTCAAAACAACCCTGAAACTCCTCCTACAAAATAACACAGATCTGAAAATAAACTTCGTTGTAGGGGAAAATAACTCAATTTCTTGAAACGAAGATATGAAAATAAGCACCAGGGCCTTCCTTACTGTCCTCCCAATTGAAAGGAACCCTTCTCCACTGAAAATAAGCAATGAAATGACCCAAAGATGGTCTCCACTTGTGCAACCTACAAAACAACTCAACCTTCAACAAGATCTACACTGTAAATGAAAGATGGAGCTTTGCCTTAAGCTTGAAAGTGTACAATCTAGTACAAGAATCCTCCAAGAGCTTCTCAATGGAAGAGGTGGGATTCCCGATCAAGAATACCCAGTGGTAAACAACACTCAATATCTGCTAAACAGCTAGAGAAAGATATATGTCTAAATAGACCATATATTCAGAAATATCAAATACATAAACATGATGAATATGGCTTCCATCCTCTTCCTTTTATAATATATGACCTTACAAATCCTAAGCCTCATCCAATAGTAGCACTACTTCCATGCAAAGAATTTCCATCTAAAATTGCATTGTCTTTCATTGATGACCACTCCTTCATGATAAAGTTGTTGATTTGGTCAAAGTTGACCTAGGCAAAGTTTTCCAACCCATTTTCACACCTAAGGGTGCTCAATTAAGCTGCCAAGATATATCATTTTCACATTGGCATTGATTTATTCATTATTAAGGAGAATTAACGACCTCCATTTTCCTCTTATTCATAAAACAAAGCAACAAAAACAAATTTAATATTCCAACTAGCTCATGACTAATTAGGAATATTATAGTCCCCCCTTCCCAAATGTTGTTTGTCCTCAAGAAACTGACAAGGTGAGTTCTGCAACTCTTCTCCTCCATCATTTGTGACACCAACATGTGATAAGCTTCCCTCATAAGCTAAGTGTCTACCAATCCATCCCTCCATGAAATGCTCCTCCAAAGTTCTTATGAGATGCAAATAATTCATCCCACAAGGAGACAATAGTTCCAATGAAATAAACATGGTTTTCCCAATGTTCTACCTAAAACATGTAGCATAAGGAACGTGTATAATATCTCTCCCATAGGGCACATACATTCCTCCCATCCTCCCTCCAAACATTCCCATAAAACAAATAGGTACATCATCAATGTATGGGATCAAAACTAAGTACAAGAAAACAAAAATTTGTACAAATGGAGGTGGGTCATAGTCCCACATATGGAACCAGCACAGTAAATCTCTTGACTACATTAGATAATGATATGGTAAGTGGTTTCCCCAACACTTACTTGCTGCCCAAGTCTTCTCACAATGGCTGAAAGTGTGAGATATGTTTGGTGCTTTTGGAGTGAACCCACAATGAAACAACATCTCCCTATATCCTCTAAGGGAGTGGCCATGTTCAGAAATGTTTATGGCCCAAAGTTGGCCATGAAGTTTGTATGGAAGAATTCTCTTCCTTGGAGCTATGGCCTGCAGATACATGGTAAAGGAATGCAAATATTCATCAAATAAAACATTATGTACATAAGCATGTTCCTCACCAAAATTTCTGCACATACAAATGGAGTGGTCCATAAATAGGTCCCCTCTCATTCCAAAAGAGGAAAGAGGTGGCTATGATAGTTGTTATTCATCCATAATTTTCACTATCTGAAGATGACTGAGTATCAGTTTTAGATTTCTAGAAACAAAGTTCATAAACATTGTGAGTTATAGAAATATCACTACCTTGATTATCCTTAAGATAATTTTTTCACTATTTCATCATCCCATCATGTCAAGATCAGCTCACCCATCCTAGAAGACCCATCATGGGCTCATGTCACTCAGTTTGTCTTTTTTGTGTCACCTTTGCCCTCAACCCTCGATTTTGTTTTGCCTAACTCCTCCATTGTCCATCTAGGGCTTTTAAGGGAATTTTTTCTTGGTTTCATGACCTCCATGGTTAAACATCAACAAGGCTTTTATCTTGATTCTATTACACCTCCTCCTATCCTTAGTATACATTCATAAACACTTCCCATCACTCTTATCCCTCAAATTCATAATTTTCTACAAAACCTAGTCTATTTCCACAATTTGACACTTTTTAAGAATAGGCCCATGTTTTGGCCTTTTGGACCCCTTCCCCTCACTCAATCCTTGAAATTCCACTTTCTCCTACTCCCTAACATCTATCCATATCCCGCAAAATTTCCCCAAGAATTTATACAACCCTTAACCCCTTCATTCCCATCCCTCTACAAGGCAGTCCTAAATCCCCTAAACCAAACCCTAATTTCCTCTTCTAACTAAGCTAGGGTTTGCTATGGAAAATATGAATAAGAGTAGAAGATCCATATGGTAGGTCATATAAGCAATCATGAAGCCATAACAACTCATAAACATCATGCCTCCATCATTTTCCAAGAATTCATTCCAAGGGCATAGCCATTTGCCACACCTAGGGCCATTTTTTCTTAAAAATATGTTTCCGACCAAACAGAGATGAATTTGGGAAAAGGGAGAGAGGTTGTTAGAGTTCACGTAGCGAAAAACTAAAATCACACACAAAAATTAAACATGAAGGCAAGAATTAATGTGTCTCACCCAACCAATCTGGGCTACATCCACCAAACAGAGGTATCAACAATCTTATTACTCAACAGGAGATTACAAAAACCAATTTTCACATATGAACTTCCTCTTCCACACACTTCACATCTCATATGTTTTGCCTCTATAGGCTTACAATTTATAGAAGAGAGAAGAAACTGAATAATTAATTCTATCACACCAAAATAGGATAGAATATCTCCTCATTAGGATTTAATGCAATCATCTTAGGAACAATTCTTATTGTTGGCATTATCTATGTTATTTTCTCCAAATTAATATACAAAAAATCTCAACAATCTCCACCTTGACAACAATTAACCTGATACCTCATTCCTTTATTATTTTTATTTTCTCTGCAAGCCAAGAGAAGCTAGACACCATCGTAGCTTCTCTAATAAAACTGGTTTCGTGAACATGTCTGCACAGTTTTCCTTTGTATGCACCTTTTCAAGAGAGACTCCCCGTTCAGTGATAACCTGTCTTAAAAAATGGTACTTTATAGGTATATTCTTTGATTTACTATGATAGGCTAGATTTTTAGCCAAATGAATTGCACTTTGACTATCACAAAATAAATTTATGTTGTCTTGCAACCTACCAAACTCACCAAACAAACCTTTCAACCAAACCACTTCTTTGCAAGCATGTGAAGCAGCTATGTATTCTGCTTCTGTAGTGGATAAAGAAACAATGTTTTGTAGCTTTGAAATCTAGCTAATAGCTCCACCTGCAAGAGTAAAGGCATATCCTGAAGTTGACCTTCTCTTATCCAAATCACCTGCAAAATCAGAATCAACATATCCGCTAACAAATTCACTACTTCTGTCATAAGTGATACAATAATCACTTGTGCCTCTCAGATACCGAAGCACCCATTTCACTGCTACCTGGTGTTCTTTCCCTGGATTTTCCATATACCTACTGACAACCCCAACTGCATGTGAAATATCTGGTCGTGTATAGACCATCGCATACATCAAAGTTCCTACTGCATTAGCATAAGGTATTCGAGACATAGATTCCTTTTCTTCATTTGTGTTAGGACAAAACCTTGAAGAAAGCTTAAAATGGGAAGCTAAAGGGTCTGAAACTAGCTTCACATTGTTCATACCAAACCTTAAGAGTATTTTCTCAATATACTTCTATTGTGATAACCACAGCTTACCATTTCTCCTGTCTCTGAAAATTTCCATGCCCAAAATATTTCTTGTTGCTCCTAGATCTTTCATATCAAACGTCCTAGCCATATGAGCCTTTAACCTGTTGATATTAGTTATGATTTTTCTTGCTAAAATCATATCGTCAACATATAACACTAAGATAATGAATATTCCATTACTTAATTTCTTAAAGTAAACACAATGATCATATTCACTTCTTATATAATTTTGGCTCATCATGAAAGAATCAAATTTCTTGTACCATTGTCTCGGCGACTACTTTAGACCATACAATGATTTTTTGAGCCCGCAGACAAATTTCTTGTTGCAATTTTGAACAAACCCTTCAGGTTGTTCCATATAAATCTCTTCATCTAGATCTCCATGTAAAAATTTAGTATTAACATCTAGTTGCTGTAATTCTAAATCAAGTAAAGCAACTAATGCTAAGACAATCTGAATTGAAACAATTTTAACAACTGGTGAAAATATCTCATGAAAGTCAATTCCTGCTTTCTAAGAAAAACCTTTTGTGACCAGCCTCACTTTGTACCTATCTTCTTTATCATCAACACCCCTTTTAAATTTGTAAACCCATTTACATCCCACAATTTTTTGTCTTTAGGAAGTTCCACCAGATCCCATGTGGCATTCTTGTATAATGCCTTCATCTCATCCTTCATAGCTTCTTTCCACTTATCACTATTAGAACCTTCTACAGCTTCCTGAAAGCATAAAGGTTCATCATCATTAGCGGTTAAAGCAACTGCAGTAACATAATCATCATACCTTTTAGGAGGATTTCTGATTCTTGTGGACCTTCTTAAAGATGTTTCTGGTTCTTCCACAATTTGCTGATTATTATCTGCAAGAACTTCTTCATGATCTGCATCTGAAAATTGTTCATATTTACTATCATCAGTATTTGAACTGGTTTCAAACTAAATATGTTGAAACTTAGGTACATTTTATTGTTTCAATTTATTATCTACATCTAGATTATCAAGTGAATATTCATTGAATTTAACGTCTTTGTTAATGATGATCTTGTGAGTAGTAGGATCCCACAACCTGTATCCCTTAATCCCATCACCATATCCAACAAAGATATATATTTTTGATTTAGGATATAATTTAGAACGCTGATGTTTCAGAATTATAGCATGTGCATCACAACCAAAAAAATTTAGTTTGGAATAATCACAAGGATGACCTTTCCATACCTCTTGAGGAATTTTGCATCCTATTGCAGTTGATGGTGATCGATTTATCAAATAGCAAGCCATAGATACTGCTTTTGTCCATAGTTCCTTCTGCAAATTTGTGTTACTAAGCATACTTCTTGCTCTCTCTAAAAGAGTCTTGTTCATGCGTTCAACAACTCCATTTTGATGAGGAGTATAAGCAGTAGTTCTACGTATTTTGATCCCAAATGCCTTGCAATAATTATCAAATTCCTTTGAATTAAACTCACCACCATTGTCAGTTCTTAAACATTTAATGGTTCTTCTAGTGATGTTCTCTACTAATGCTCTAGACTGCTTGAAAAATGTGAATACATTAGACTTTGTTTTTAACATGTAGACCCATAATTTCCTAGAGAAATCATCTATAAAAGATACCAAATATGATGATCCTCCATATGAGGTTGTAGGAGATGGACCCCAAACATCAGAATGGATATAATCAAGGATTCCTTTACTAGTATGTTTTTTAGTTTTAAATATCTGCTTGCTTTATTTCCCATAAATACAATGTTTGCAGAAATCTAACTTAGAAAATTTTAAACTAGGAAGTAACATACGATCAGATAAAACTTTTAATCCTCTTTCGCTCATATGGCCCAACCATTGATGCCATAGTCGAATAGAATCACTGTCATTTTCAGATACAGTAGAAGCATGATCTGACTCTGTTCTTCCTTCTAACTGAAAAATATTTCCAAACTTCTTTTCTTTCATTACTAATAGGATTCCTTTGTAAATTTTCATTACTCCACCTTGAATAAAAGTTTTATATCCATTTGTGTCTAGCACTCCTAGAGAAATAATATTTTTTCTGAGTTCAGGCACATGTCTTACATCAGTTAAAATTTTATTTGTCCCATCAAACATTTTAATCTGGATGCTTCCAATTCCCACAACATTACATGAGAAATCATTACCCATGTAAACAACTCCATCACTGATTGATTTATAAGATTTAAACCACTCTTTATGAATGCACATGTGATTGGATGTACCAGAATCTAATAGCCAATTTTGATCACGATTTAACAAATTAATTGATAGAACTTCATCACTTATACCTAAACCAGATGCCGAACCTAAACCTGTATCTATCATGTTTGCCTCTTTATTTTCTGTTGAAGAGTCTCCTTTGGATGTTTTCTGCCTCTTCCAACAGCCCTTCTTCAAATTTCCCGATTTGCCACAAAACTAGCATTTTAGCTTACTCTTCCTCCCTTTTGATTTTGACCGAGAGTTTTTTTTCTGATTGAAGCGTTTTTCTTTAGAATGACCTCTAACCATCATTTCTTCTGATGTAGAGGTTTCTAAATTTGACCTTTTCCTGGTTTCTTCAGACATCATAGCTCCAACAACATCATCAAATTCAAGGGTTTCTGATGGAATAAGACTTATAGAAGTAAAAAAATGATCCCATGACTCAGGCAGAGAACATAATAAAGTTATAGCTTTATCTTCTAGATCAAATTTTACTTCTATGCTATCTAACTGCACCAAGAGAGTATTAAAGGTATTCACATGATCATTTATTGATGTACCTTCCTTCATGCACAAGCTGTATAACTGTCTTTTCAGAAGAATCATGTTGGTTAAGGATTTAGTCATGTACAGTTTTTCTAACTTTGTCCATAAACCAACAACTGTTTTCTTTGACACGATGTTAAATAAAACATCATCCACCAAACAAAACCATATGCCGCTCGTTGCTCTGTCATCGATGTCATTCCATTCGTCATCTTTCATGGTGTAAGGTTGTTTGGATTTTCCCAAAAGTGCCTTCGCCACACCTTGTTGTATGAGTAGATCATGCATCTTGACTTTCCAGATCTCGAAGTTCTTTCTCCCATTAAACTTCTCGATCTCAAACTGAGCACTTTGAGTTTTTGACATATTGAGTAGTTTGTGTCAAGAATTTCCAATTTAAAATCTTAATAAACAAATATTTTATTTTAATCAAAATTAATAATTTTTATAAAAAATGCCCTTTCTAAAAAAAAAAACATGTAATTACTTTCACCTACAAACCGAAGCTTTTTCGGCAAATTGACATCTCTCATAAACTAATAGTCCACGATTCCACCGTCGAAAAAACCTATTTCCTAGGCCCTAGGCTCTACCCAATATAATGGCATATTGGCATTTCAATATAATGGCATACTACAATAAATCGATATATTGGAATTTCAATAAATCGATATAAATGGCATTTCAATAAATCGATTTTACTCACTTTACTATTATGTGGGCAATCGACCACCCCAACTCACATTCATGTACCTACCATTGACGTCGACCTATGTTCACAAGTTGTGTTCAACGCATTAATTGTTTACTAATATCACGGTGATGATGCAGCCCTCACAGATATGAACCCGGCCCTCAACACTGCTTTCGAACTCAGCTCCTCATCCGAATCAACAACAATGATTTCAATACGTTAATACAACGGATCTACTTCTGCGTTCATATGTTAACACAGCAATCTATATTCCACTGCTTTGATCCCGCAGTGAGCTGACCTAGCCTCACGGTCTCATAGTCGAATGCAACAGACTTAAGCAGTAGGCATCAGCATGGTTGGATCTCTTCCACCTTGAATCAATTACAGCTCTCTATAGCATCCAACCTCCAATTCACGAACTCACACGTTCACTCAGTTTGCAGGAGGCTATTCCATGCACGCAACCACGGTCCACGCACGCACAACAAATGCAATTCTTCACTTTGATATTGCGACCTTCCGCCTTGAAACTCAGCACTGAGGAGAATGACAGTAAGGCAAGTCGAAAACACCACGGTTCTCTCTCCAGTACCACCGCTCTGATACCAATTTTTAGATTTCACACAGTAGAAAACTAAAATCACACACATCAATTAAACATGAAGACAAGAATTAACGTGGTTCATCCAACCAATCTGGGCTACATCCACCAAACGGAGGTATTGCAATCTTATTACTCAACATGAGATTACAACAACATATTTTCACATCTGCACTTCCTCTTCCACACACCTCACATCTCATATGTTTTGCCTCTACAGGCTTACAATTTATAGAAGAGAGAAGAAACTGAATAATTAATTCTGTCACACCAAAATAGGATAGAATATCTCCTCATTAGGATTTAATGCAATCAGCTTAGGAACAGATCCTATTGTTGGCATTATCTATGAGATTTTCTCAAAATTAATATACAAAAAATCTCAACAAATGTTTTTGTCCATCATAGGGCTAAGAAGAAAAACCTCCTTTAGTATTTACACAGGTATCATGGTTTGGGAGCAATGTCAAAAATACAGGTGTCACGAGAGAATTTATGCACTGCTGGAGTGACCTTGGGCAAATCAGCTTTTCATACAGCTGGAGTGTCCAAATGACTTTCTTGATGAGTAAAATGACAACTATACTTGCATATATTTCCAATGAGCTATCAGGATCTCAATTTGGAATTTAGGAAGACATCCAAAAGTGGCTTTCACTAGCACTCTACATTTTTGCACCATCATTCAACACCTTTTGACCAGTGTTGGGAGAATCTGTTTTTGGAAATGTAAATGGACACCAAATGGAAACACAAAATCATTCTTGGAAATTTGACTCAAAAATATTTCCAATGAGCTATCATGGGCCCAAATCCGACTTCAGGAAGGTCTTCTGAACTTGTCTGCAATTTGACCCTTTTTGGCGATGCGCACGGGAGAAGTTTGGCCATAATTGCCAAAAATTGGTCAAAATCGGTCTTTTCCTCCTCAAATTTTCCCCAGGCTCCTGCATAAGTTTAAAAAGGCTGGTGTTCACTTTTCTTTTCCCTCCAATTGTTATTTTTCATCCACAATAAAAAAAGAATAAGGTCAAGCAACTTGATCCAAGACTGATCAAAAGCCATTCAAGAAAGGCTTCCTTGGCCAAAGCACAAAATTTGCAAGGGAAACAACTGTCCTTGTTCACATATCTTCAAGAATGATAAAGATTTCTATCAGCATGAGAAGAGGTAAGGTAATGGGTAAAACATCACAAGAAGACCATCTACAACAAAGAGAAAGGCAACATGCATTTGTTTTAGGGAATCACGATTTTTGTGATTGATTGACAAGATAGTGTTGAGGTGACTTTCGTCCTTGAGGTGACTTCTATCCTTGAGGACAGAAGTCACCTCAACTCCATAAATTTCACATTGAATATTTTTGGAAATAATAAATGAGTTTTGAAAGGTTATAGAGAAATTATAAGACAACACTGTTTACTTTTCTCTAAACAACCCCAAAACCTAGGCTTTTGGAAAGATGGACAGAATAGGTCCAAAACAAATGATAAGGCCTCCTTCTTGAAATCAGAGGGCATTCAAAAGCTATCCAAGGTTTTCCCTATGGTTTTTAGCAAACAACACTACTTCACCACTCCAAAGGAAGAAAACTAAAAAGAGTCTCAGTGTGAGAGAGGGCTCCTAAGCTCTCTAGATACAGTCAAGAGCCTCCAAACATAGTCAAGATAAAGGTGAGCATGAGGTAAAATACCCAAGGAGGGAATATTTCTAAGCATGGGTTCACTGTTGAATAAAGAAGATGTTAGAATCCAAAAGAAACTATGAAGACCAAAGGAAAATGTTTAGTAGGCACCTACACAAGATCAGAAGTGGCCAAAGGGGAGGCATGAAATAGTTTGAATTGCTAACTTTTCCCACCAAAGATACATCACTGTCAAAAAAATCAGAAAAGGTGAGAAAAAACTGTTTTAAGTCACCTATAATAAAAAAAATCCAAAAGAGGACAAAGGTAGTGTTTTCAGTTTATCAAAGTGCATGAACAAGAAAGTTTTTAACTATATCCATGATTTCAAGGATAAAAAGGGGTGAAAGGGACATCTATGTCATTCAGCTAGCCATCACCGCAAAAGAAGAAAAAGTGCCTTAAAAAAGCTTTCAATACCCTGTAAAGATAAAAAGCATTAGTCATATGGAAAAAAGGTGGAGAACATAAGTAAAGTGGGTTTTGCAACTTTAATTTATTTTCCTCAAAGTGTATAAAGGTGCTCCAATGTCATTTTAAACTCATTTGGCACTTGCAAAGGAAAAAGAAGCTTCAGGGAGAAAATTTAGGGTTTTCGGGCTATTTCTAGGAAAAAATTTCCCATCGCTGTGCATAGATGGATTAGTGCTGCGCACAGGGGAAAGATACAATGTTAAATAACACTGCATTGTGCACAAATAGACCAGTGCTACGCGAAGGAGAAGTTTGGCCAGAATTGCAAAAAATTGGTAAAATTTAGTCGTTTCCTCCTCGAATATGCCCCAGACTCCTGCACAAGTTGAAAAAGGGGATACTAGTGGTAATGATAGACAAGGGGTGACAATAGAAATGATGAAAAAGAAGATAATGGTGGGGATGACGAAAATAGTGGGGCAAAGACAGAGATTAATGAAGAAGAGTAGGAGGATAATGTTAATGAGGAAGAAGGAAATGAACACAGCCATGGTGAAGACAAGAACAATGAAAACTTGGAGGAAGGCAGTGATGGTAATAATACCAATAATTCAGCCCAAAATTAAGAAAATAATGATTCAAATGATGAGCAAAGTAATGACCAAGGTGAAACTGATGAGGATCATGATGAGACAGAGCAACAAAGAATATAGTCATGACTGTCATGACAACAGTCATGACAATTGGGACATTAATCAGCCTCATGATAGAAATCAAGGTGATGAAAGTCTAGGAAGTGATGAAGAAGGGGACCCTAATGAAGAAAAAATCCTAAGTAAAGTGAGTGCAAGGACTAGTGATCAATTTAAAGGCTAAAGTGGTAGCCTAGAAGGTAGTGAAGAAGATAATGATAATGATGGTGTTGACAGTGATCAAACAGAGCATGGGATGACTAATGGGGATCATACTGAAAGAGAAAGAGCTGATGACAACACCAAGGGTCATAGCCAAGATGAGGACACTCCTAAAAACATCATTACCCCTTTTTCATGCACATATCAAAGAGGGTCAATCAGCTCCAAAACTTGATAAAGGCAAGGAGGAAATGGGCAAAGGTAAGAAAGTTAAAAGAGGAAAAGAGCATGATAGCCTTGGATTTTTGGCTGAGGTTTCTCAAAAGGCGTCCAAGACCTCTTGAGGGACCACTCCACAAATTTTGAGCAAATTTGAACAAGATTTTGTCTTTTCGAAATTTGGAGGCCTCTCTGCACAACACCCTTGACATTGTGCACCAATCTCATGCATCATCAGCTTGAAAACTTGAAATTTTTGGATTCCTCTCATCATCAACAGTCTACTTACAAAATTTCAGACCATTTGGAGCAGTTTTGACCCCCCAAAAGGTCAAGAAACACCTAAATTTTGACCATTCTGCCTCATTTTCGGGAAAGGTGTTGCGCACAGAGCAGTGTTGGGATATGGGATTTTTGGACATAAAAATGGCACTAATTTAGAAATCCAAAGATATATATGGAATTTCAACTTGAAAATCATTCCAACGAGCCATCATGGAGCAAAATCTGACATCGGGAAGTGGTCCAAAACTTGGCTACAATAGAGCCTATTTTCTGCTGGGAGTGGCGCTGCACACATGATAGTTTTGGGCTTTTTGGCTTCTTAACTATGCTACAGGAGTTGGATTAGGAAAAAATAAGAATTTATGGAAAGTATACTTATCTGGATTTTCAACAAGCCATCATGGAGGCAAATCTGGCATCAGGAAAAGGGGTCAACAACTTAGTCACAAAAGACCCTATTTTCTGTTGAAGTGGCGCTGCGCACAGAGACTGTCTAAATGTGTTTTGGACCAAAAGACAACAAAACACACTCATTTATTGAAAAATGATATTTTTGAGTTTTTTGAGGCATAACACTCTAGAATTAGGTGTAAATAGTTATTTTGGCATTTATTTCTGAAGATATTATGTGCCTTTGTCCTTTCATGGTCTCTTGGCGATAAATGACATTTATGGTTTAATTTGACATTTTCCTACCATATTTATGGTTTTAGTCCTCCTTTGCTCCATAAATAGAGCATGAGGCCCTCATGTATTTTTTTTGCTTTTGATGAACTTGAAGAGAAATACATGGTTTCTATGAGCTTGGAGAAGAATTTGGTTTTGTGAAGTTGATGAATGGCTTGCTTGGATTGATGATGGAGAAGTTTGTTTGCAGGATTCCTTAGCTTGGTGAATGGTGATGTCTTCTTAACTTGTTTATGTTTTCTTGTTCTCATTATGTTTCATCCTTCTTTGTTGCTATAAATAAGAAAATTATAGGTTGAGACATGCTCTTTGAGGCACCTTAGTCCTCCTATTTGTTATAGCTTTGATGTTTTCCTTTGTTTGGTCAACTTAAGGAATTTTTGATTTCTCCTTAGGTCCACCTAAACTTGTTTTGTTTCATATATGGAGTAGTATGCTAGTTTACAAGTATGATTCATGGAATGCCCTGCTTACTTGAAGATGTCCAAACTCTGCCTTGAAACCTCTCTTTGGAATATTGTATGCTAGGTTAAGTCAAAGAGGTCGCGTTTGATCTTGCCCTTTGTCCATGTCTACCAACTTGTTTTAGAGTTTTTTATAGCTTGATATATGATGTTTAAGAGTTCCCTCTTCATATATTGAGTTATTCGTGTTATCTTATATGTTTTCCAAAATTATGAAGGTGAGTTTACTAAAGTTAGAAGCTCTTATGCTTTCTATATTTCACTGGAATGTTTATCTTGAATATTTATTATTTTAATTATTTTTCATTAAGATTAATGCTTTTCCCTACCTCATGAGTTATAGCTTTTAACTATCTGTTAGAATATTGGTTTTCCCAAGTTGTTCATTATACAAGTCACAAAAATGAAGATCTTATTTAGGTCTATATTACTAATATAGTCCCTTATTGTTGTTAGTGTAACCCCATTGTTGTTATTGTTGGCCTTGTGTATTTGTTTTGTTATTATTACTTGTAAATTATTATTGTCAGGTGGCTGAGATTACATTATGGCCCCATGGACTCCTATATATAGAAGGAGGTTTTGTAAATTGTGTCATCCAAGAATTGTTCATTTATGTAATGTATTGGAGGTTGCCCCCTCGAAGTGGCTTATTTCTAAGGCGTTGATATCTCTTTTCTTCTATTTTTGGAGCTGGTTACACAACATTTGGTATCAGAGCTTTGGATTCTAGGTTTTCGCTGCTCCAAACAGGTCCACAAAATGGAATTTTGCTATCGTTTTCTACGAAGGTTGACTGAAATTTTTGGGGTGCGAAAATTTTGGAAATCTGAGAATATTTTCTAAATTTCGAGCTTGGTTCGCAATATTTTCGGAGAGATATGATCTATGGATGTTGAAGCCTTTCTGACTCTGTGGGTCATTGTGCTTGTTGCGCTATGATTTTTATCTTTTAAAGGTTCAGAATCTGTTTGTAATTGCAGCTAGTCTCAAAACTCGTCAAAGAGATTGAGATCTTGGTTCACAACATTTTTGGAGATATGATCTGTGGAAGGTAGTGCTTTTTCAGGCTCCTGAATTTCATCTCAAAGAGGTGATCGTGGGAAAAGTTCAATAACTCTCTCTCTGAAGATTGGATTGGAGTGCCGTTAAAAGTGGTCACAAGTACACAGCCTGTAGTTTCTTCGCTATCAATTTCAGAGACAAAGGACAAAACAGTGACACGTGGCAAGTCGTACAAGTTCGCTCTACTGAACCAGTCCAGAATTAGGTCATTGTGGGGGCATGGACATAACTTTGCGGAGATAACATTCAAATGAAGCTGGCATCGAAGGAGTTGAGGTCTACATACTTGGTGGAATTTCAGATGAGATATTGAGGAAACAATCATAGATATACTACAATTTCAATATCGAGCTCCTCAAAGCAAGTAAAAGGTGTATATTTTTTTTTTCCGAATTGCATAAGTCTTGTTTGAAGAATCAAGTTGAATTGATTCCAAGGGCATATTGTAGAATAGGTATCAATATTGGATTCTAAAATGGCCCCTAAAAAGAATTCAACACCCATTAGGCCTTTAGAAGGCTCTACTATTACTCATGAAGATGAAGAATGGCAACATGACATGTCAAAATTACAAGAGCAAATGCAACAAATTTCGCTCTCGCAAAGAACAACAAAAAATGAAATGGAAGTTTTGAAGAAAGGCGTGGAAGTTAAGATGAATGGCATGGTATCTGTATGGCTGGAGAGGTGACTTCTGGAATCCTAAGATGGATGACATGGAAGCTAAGATCGATGAGAAAATAGAAAAACATGAAGAATTTTTCTAAACGGACATGGAAGGTTTGACAGTTGATACAAGAATCAAGAAGAGTTTCTAATGGTGAAAAGATAGTAGAGGAAACTCATGATCAGAACAAAATAAATTTTAATTGTGATTTCATAAACTCTAATGTTTGCGGGAAGAACCACCATATTCCAAAAATGGATATGAGGAAGTTTGATGGAAAGGATCCTGTAACATGGATACTACAGATGGAGCAATACTTTGATCTCAATAATGTCCAAAACACACAAAAGGTATGCATTGCAACTTTACATTTAGAACAAAATACATTTGTATGGTATCGATGGCTTTGTTCCCATAAAAAAATTGTCACTTGGTCAACTTTTACAAAGCAAATGATAGCACATTATGAGGATACAAAGAGGAACACCTTCTTTAGCCAATTGATAAATCTCAAAAAAAAGGGTTTAGTTAGGCGACACATTGAGGACTTCCAAAAATTGAATATAAAGATGCTTGATATTCCATAGGAACAAAGTTTATCTCTTCATAGGCACTTTAAAGGATAACATACAACTTAAAGTTTTTATTACAGGACTTGATTCATTGGAGAAGGCATTCGGAGTGGTAGAAAAATTTGAATGTAAAATTATGGCGGCAAGGGCTACAACTCAATTCTATAAAGAAGGAAGTGTTGCTACGCCTAGATTTCCACAACCTACAAGGTTGACACCACAACAATTGGAAGAAAAGAGAGCAAAAGGGCTTTGCTACAGTTGTGATAGCAAATACACTAAAGGTCATAAGTGTGCTGAGAAGAAATTATTTTACATAGATTGTGAAGAGGAAGAAGAAAATGAACAAGAAGAGGATATACACCAGGAACCAGCCCTAGAAGAGGAAGAAATGAATCTAACCATATCGTGTAATGCACTGGCAGGAATTACCACTCCTCAAACTCTCAAGATAGAAGGACAAATCAAGAAGAAAAAGGTAATAGTGTTGATTGATTCAGGTAGCACCCATAATTTTATTCATTGTAAGGTAGCCAAGGGATTAAATTGTTTCCTATACCCAGCACCAGAATGTCAAGTGATGGTTGCAAATGGAGGAACTATAAATTGCTCTGGAAAATGCCATAATATCAAGCTAACCATGGGGGAATAGGTATTGACTAGTCCAATGCTTTCCATTCCTATGGGAGGTGCTAATGTTGTACTAGGAGTACAATGGTTACAATCTTTGGGGACGGTAGCTTTTAATTTTCAAGAACTTTTCTTGAAATTTTTTTCATAAGGAAAGGAAGTCGAATTACGGGGTATTGAAGGGAAGCCGGGAAGGATAATAAGCTCTAATGTCATGACAAAGCTTCTAAAGAAAGAACAACGAGGCGTAATTGCACAATTATGCTCACTAGAAGTTCCAACATCAAAATCATCTATTTCTGCAGATCTCCAACAAGTCTTGGACAATCATTTCAAGGTGTTTGAAACTCCCAAAGGACTCCCACCTATTCGTGATCATGATCATGCTATTCATTTGATTCCAGGAAGTGTTCCTCCAAACATCGGGCCTTATAGATATCCTTACATCCAAAAGAGAGAAATTGAACGTATGATTGCAGAAATGTTAGAGGCGGGTATAATTCAACCTAGTCAAAGTTCTTTCTCTTCTCCTATAGTATTGGTACACAAGAAGGATGGATCATGGCGAATGTGTCTGGATTATAGGGAGCTCAATAAGCTCACCATTAAAGATAAATTTCCCATTCCTGTGATTGATGAATTATTGGATGAATTACATGGAGAAATTTATTTTACCAAGTTGGATCTTCGTTGAGGATATCATCAAATTAGAATGAAGACTGAAGATATTCCAAAAACAACATTTCAAACTCATGAGGGTCATTATGAATTTTTGGTCATGCCTTTTGGCCTTACCAATGCACCTTCTACATTTCAACGGTTGATGAATTCCATTTTCAAACCCTTCCTTAGAAAATTTGTGCTAGTATTTTTTGATGATATACTAATCTACAGCAGGTCTTGGAAGGATCATGTTGAACATGTTGACAGGGTGCTCAAACTATTTCAGGAGAAACAATTATATGCAAAAAAATCCAAATGTTTCTTTGGAGTACAAGAGGTGGAATATCTGGGTCATATTGTATCTCACGAGGGTGTTAAAGTAGACCCTAACAAAATTAAAGCCATTAAGGAATGGAAAGTCCCCACAACCATAAAGCAATTGCGAGGATTTCTTGGGTTAACAAGGTATTATCGCAATTTTTTTAAGAATTATGGGAGAATAGTAGCATCTCTAACAACATTATTGAAGAAAGATGCATTTTCATGGAATCCTAAAGCAACTAAGGCCTTTGAACATCTTAAAGAGGAAATGTGTCTAGCACCGGTCTTAGCTATGCCAGACTTCACAAAAACATTCATCGTGGAATGTGATTCCTTAGGAAATGGAATTGGTGCAGTTTTAATGCAGGAAGGAAGACCCATTTCTTTTGAAAGCCGTCCAATCAAAGGAAAGTATTTGCATAAACCTATTTATGAGAAGGAAATGTTAGCAATACTGCATGCACTAAAGAAATGGCGAACTTACCTAATGGGAAGACACTTCAAGGTAAAAACTGATCATGATAGTCTTAAACACTTTTTGGAACAACGACTATCTTTAGAAGAGAAACAAAAATGGGTGACAAAGATGTTGGGTTATGACTTTGAAATAATCTACAAAAGAGGAAAGCTTAATGTTTTTGTAGATGCACTCTCAAGAAAGAATGAAGAGGTGGAAGCATTGCTTTGTGCCATTTCTATTATCCAACCAGATTGGATAACTGAAGCAAGAGATGAATGGAAGAAGGAGAAAGATGTATGGACACTCATTCAAAAGTTGCAGCAAGATCCTAGTACATCTGATACATTTAGTTGGAAAAATGATTCCTTATGGTACAAAGATCGCTTATATCTTTGTAAGAATTCCCAACTAAAACAAAATATTCTTCAGGAATTGCACACTTCTCCTTTAGGAGGACACTCAGGATTTTTAAAAACTTACCACAGGGTGAAGAAAGAATTTTTTTGGGATGGCCTTAAATCTGATATTCAAAAATTTGTGGTGGAATGTTTGGTTTGCCAGCAGAATAAAGTGGAAACAATTAAGACCCCAGGACTTCTACAACCTTTATCCATTCCAAGTCAACGTTGGGAGGAGATTTCAATGGATTTTATCACAGGTTTACCTAAGTCCGAAGGAAAGAGTGACATCATGGTGGTAGTTGATAGACTTACCAAGTATGCACACTTTTGTGCATTATCTCATCCATTTAAAGCAAGTACAGTTGCTACTACATTTATGGACAGAATTCAAAAGCTACATGGAAGCCCAAGGGTCATTGTGAGCGACAGAGATCCCATTTTTACTGGAAATTTTTGGAGGGAGTTATTTTCTTGTTTGGGTACTCAATTAGCTCATAGCTCATCTTATCATCCTCAATCTGATGGTCAAACTGAGATAGTAAATAATTTTTTGGAAGGATATCTTCGTTGTTTTGTATCTGATAAACAAACACAATGGGTCAAGTTGTTACCTCTCGCTGAATGGTGGTATAACACTTCCTTCCATACTGCAGCAAAAATGACCCCATTTATGGCACTTTATGGATATCATCCACCATCGATCACATCATCTTTAAGGGAAAATTCGAAGGTTCAAGAAGTGGAAGATCACATCAAGCATCAGCAAGAAGTTCTCCAACTCTTAAAGGATAACCTGAATTTGGCACAAAATCGAATGAAACAACAGGCAGATCAACATCGCAGCGAGAGAAGTTTTGATGTAGGAGATTGGGTATTTTTATGGCTACAACCATACAAACAAATGTCTCTCAAGCAAGCTAAGAAGGATAATAAATTATCGCCAAAGTACTATGGTCCTTACAAGGTGTTGCAAAATATTGGTACTATGGCATACAAATTGGAGCTTCCTGCTTCTTCACGAGTGCATCCAATTTTCCATGTTTCATGGTTAAAGAAGGTTATAGGTGAAAATATTCCAGTTCAAACAATATTTCCAGAACTTGATGAGGAAGGAAAAATCATATTGGAACCTGAAGCGGTCACGGAAATAAGAACTCGACAACTATGAAATCGATCAATTTCAGAGTATCTCATCAAGTGGAAGAACTTACCCACTGAAGATTCTACATGGGAGGATGAGAATTTTATACAGAAGCACCCAGAGCTACTCAAGTGTTGAGGACAACACTTTTTGAAGGAGAGGGGCATGTTAGGTCCCTATATTACTAGTATAGTCCCTTATTGTTGTTAGTGTAACCCCCTTATTGTTATTATTGTACCCTTGTAACCCCCATTTTGTTATTATTGTGCCCTTAAATTATTATTGTTAGGTTGGCTAGGATTACATTGTGGCCCACTCGGATTACATTATGGCCCCATGGACTCCTATATATAGAAAGGAGGTTTTGTAAATTGTATCATCCAAGAATTGTTCATTTATGTAATGTATTGGAGGTTTCCCCCTCGAAGTGGCTCATTTATAAGGCATTTATATCTCTTTTCTTCTCTTTTTGGAGCTGGTTACACAATAGGTCCATTAACCTTGGTAGGTTGGCCCTGCAACACACTCTATTTTATCATTGAGACACTCATGACTTTCATTGACTCCATAGCACAATGATTCAAATACCTCTCACTCCACCTATTCCACTTGACCATCTTACCGAACGAAAATAATAAAAAAACCCTACACTTAACAACTAGCCTAAAATCAACCACCTAAAGCAAAAATAACACACCCTTTGCACCCAATAGAGAGATACCTCTCTAAGTCTAGGAAGGCTAGGTCCTAGGACTCCAAAGACTAGTTCCATGTTACCCTGTCATTTTGTATACTAATCGGCCAAATCACGGGACCCTAACAATAACTCCTTCATTGAGTTATGTCTCTCTTCCAACTCCACATGGTTCATGCATCTTTGAACATTCTTATATAGTTCCTCTTCAAATCCTTCCCAAGTATAGCTCCCCATGATGGTGTTGTAGGCTCTCATGGAATAAGTATGGCTGAAAAGGAATTATTCATGAGATTTTTGTAGCAACTTCTCCTTGAGATTGGAGGCTCTAGATATGAATATCCTACCATTATAATAGATGACTTAATCTTGGACTAAATAGCCCTCTTTATTTATTTGGTCCTCAAGTATCATGCATGTGAAAATATCCTTGGAATAATCCACCAAGAGGTGGGATTTCCAATATGGATCAATCTTCCATAGTGACAGCGCTGATGATCTATCAAAAAGAACATCTTTCATATGGCTGCTCTTCTCCATAAATCTCCCATTCCAAAGGTACTCATTGGGATGTTGCTATCCCCTTCTTGCTTCTCTTCTTGTATATGCTTATGCTGAAGTAAATATTGAATATTTTGGAAGCTATACTCCCATGGGAAGTTATCATCCATCCAAAAATTCCTGGGTTTATCCAAAGCATGCATGTGTGGCCACCATATTCTACCATGTATGGAATATTTCTCTTCAAGTGAGAACATATTCTGAGTCTCCATATCTAAGGAATGGTCTCCTTGCCCCATGATGGTGTCATCCTCCAATTCTTCATAATTTCCTCTCAACGCAGTATGAGATGTGAGAGTGGGTGATAATGATAGTGGAAGAATGTCTCCTTCCTCCTTGAGCCTGCCCAAGATTCTCAGCATTGTATCATGGTCTTATAATGCTCCCATTCCTACCAGATCTATGAATGGTGCATCACGATGTGAGACATCTCTCACCAAATCTAAATCAGGTGGCCTCCTAGGTAGTTTTCCACAAGATAATGATGTCTCATGTACCAATCTCATATGCCTAATAGATGGGATCATCATATCCCTACTTCCACTGTAAAAATTCAACTCTGTTTTTTGTGTGGAAGTTTTATGATAGTTGGGTACCACTCTTAATGATGCAAGAGTCCTCTAATTGGAGAAATTGCTCCATCCTCACCCCTTGGTGGTGGTGGATCATCTCTTGTTATTCTAGCATTGTGGAACCTCTCTTGTTCTTTTTATTATTCCTCCTCAAAATCTGAGAAGACCTCTATGTAGTGTGCCTTTCTTGCCACACATCTATGTCTGAGTGCCCAATATTCTTGGCATGCGAAGCAAAGATTCCTCCTCCTCAAATCTCTTCGGATGTCATCATCAAGAGGTTTTTTTATTTTGGCTCTCCTTTGAAAGAGGAGTGTTTTCATATTTTCACTTTGATGGAAAAGAGGGCTTGTGTTTAAAATTTTCCTTTGCTTTTGGCAAGGCATCTTGAAGATTGCTAGCCCTTTCAATGGCATCTTGAATGGTAGTGGGCTTGGTATACTTAACCAACCCATGAAGAGGTTCATCTAGCCCATCAATGAACATATAGACCCTTCTTACTATGCATAAATCAGGAACCATAACAGAAAGTCTCAAAAATTAAGAAATATAAGTTTCTAGATTACCTAATTGTTTAAGCTTTGCAAGCCCCATGAATGGTGCTTCAGGATCTCTTCTATCAAACCTCTCCACCAACCTCCATGTGAACTATGAATATGCAGTCACATTGGCATGACCCAATCTAGACAAGCCATGGAACCGCCAATCATGTGCTTCACCCTCAAGGTGCAGCGCTACTATCTTAATGGCCTCTATTTCTGGAGCTTTTTTAAACATGAAGTAGATGTCAAGCTTCTATACCCATGTTTTGGCAGGGAATTTAGATGAACCATCAAAGTTGGGTAAGAAAAATCTGCCCATAGTGCAATTTAGATCATGATTTTGAATGAATCCACCAATTCTATTGTGATGCCTGGGTCTTCTATTGTCCTTCATCTGAAAAAAATCTTTTAAAATCAAGTGGTATTTGAATCTCTGAGTTTGAGACTCATACTCCATAAAATAGTCTTCAAGGGATTCTTATTCTTGAAACACTTCATTTCCCATTGCCAAGAATGTAGGCATTGTAGAGTATTGGGAAACTTGTTGCTGCTACACTGGTTGATCACTCCAGTGATGAGAAATGCTGGAGCCTTCACCATGTTGAAATCCTTTAGGGGATTCCTTTTATCTATCCCTCCTCATCTCCTTAATTTCTCTAGCAATGTCTTGCATATCTTTGAGAAGAATCTTAGGAAACTCTTTCTCTTCATCTTCTCCTCCAGATAAAGGGGCTTTACCCTTGTTTTCTTTGTCATTTGTATAATCAAAATTCTAGTTTTTTCTACTTTGATACCTATTCTCTCTATCAGTAAGAAGATCTCCTTCTTCAGATGACATATTGGCTTTTCAAGATGCATAGGTTGTGACAATATTATGCTCTGATACCACTGTAATATTCCCAAATTGGAAAATCAAGAATATAGTGAAAAATGCTGGAACTTAGTGTAAATCATTATATAAAAGAAATAGGCCAATATGGAGACCTTATATTCATTATATCAACAAAAAAATATGCATAAGAAATGGGAAATAAGATCTACAATAATAAAGAACAAGCCTCCAATGGACAAAATCCCTCAAAAGAGGTGCTACTACTATATATAAAAAGTTGGAAGACCACTATGGCACTGTTTTAAAGGCACTGAAATGGTAGATGTTTACAAAACAAATCTAAGGATGATATGTGCCTAAAAATATAGATCTAATACAGATCTGAGCACTATACAACCTCCTTTGAAGAACCCCTTAAGGGTTTTCAGCAAGACACCATGTACAAGATGGGAATCTAATGCCTTAGGGCTGAAGATCCACTGCAAAATACAGATATGGAAAGTGTGGCTGATCTGATATGATCAATAATGCAACCTCCTCTAATAGATCTCATAGATGAAAGGAATATCCCCTTCACCAACAAACCTTCTCTCCAAATGGTGTGCCAAAACCACCTTGCAACTTCTCCTACAAAATAACATAGATCTGGAAATAAAATGTGTTGTAGGGGAAAATAACTCAATGGCCTAAAGCCAAGATATGAAAATAAGCACTAGGGACTTCCTTACTGTCCTCGCAATGGAAAGTAACCCTTCTCCACTAAAAATAAGCAATGAAAAGACCCAAATATTGTCTCCACTATTGAAACCTGCAAAACAACTAAACCCTCAACAAGATCTACACTGTGAATGAAAGATGAAGCTTGGCCTTAAGCTTGAAAGTGGAAAATGTAGTAAAATACTCCTCTAATATCTTCTCAATGGAAAAGGTGGGATTCCTGATCAAGAACACCCAGGGCTAAACAACACTCAATCTGAACTAAACAACTAGAGAAAGATATATGTCTAAACATACCATATATTAAGAAATAGAAAATACATAAACACGATGAATATGGCTGCCATCCTCTTCCTTTTATAAAATATGATCTTCCAAACCCTAAGTCACATCCAATAATAGTGATACTTCCATGCAAAGCATCTCCATCTAAAAATACATTGTCCTTCATTGATGGCCACTCCTCCATGACATTGCTATTGATTTGGTCAAATTTGACCCAGTTAAGGTGTTCCAACCCCTTTTCATAGCTAAGGGTGTTCAATTAAGCTCCCAAGATATATCCTTCTCACATTGGCATTGATTTATTCATTATTAAGGAGAATTGTGGACCTCCATTGTCCTCTTTTTCATAAAAAAAGTAGTAAAACAAAATTTAATATTCCAACTAGCTCATGGCTAATTGGAAATATTACGTCATCAAGAAATCATCTTGAACCTCCTAGCCATGACAGGAATTTCCTCAAACATGTCAAAAAAATTGCATCTATAGGTATAAACAACAAATTTAAACATGGAGCCCTCTCACAAATACGAGAATAGCTAAGAATAATATTTCCCCTACATCATAAGCTACAATACAATCTATTTGACCATAGATATAGTGTGCATTCATTTATATGTAGAAACAGAGGTCCATACATCATAATGGATCAAACACATGCTTATAAACAACATAATAACAATAGAAATACAATGGATATAATAACAAATAAATCCATACATAAACTAATACATTTGCATACATAATAAAAAATAATGAGCCCTTCATTACTGAATGTAAAAACCAACCAGAGATTGGACTTCCATGTTCCACCCGACCATAGACTCGCTAAGGCAAGACTATCTTCAGCCAATCAACCCCTTTCCATATTCCAAGCATGAATGTAGGACTCATAACCAACCGAAAAGGAATCAAACAAGTATGGATGGTACCAAAGTTATCCTCCTACACCTTGAGGAATTTGAGTGCCCCTCAATCTCTCAGGATTTACCGTAACCCACAGTTTGATCCAAGGGTTGCTAGGACCTACACCGAGACCATCCCTCCACGATTTACCATACCTTCAATCGAGGGAATAGTAATCCAAACATAGAGAAATCCACCACTTGGATTTACCATATATCCTACCATTCACCAACAAGGATTCCTAGGCCCACCGAGGCACACAATATGGGTTTACCATAACCCACAGTATTTCTCAAGGGTTTCTAGGTCAGTGCCATTACCATGATCCAAAGTCTAGTTCTGGCCATATGTTTGTCATTTTGAAGATCCACCCAGCTCAGCATCGAATCCATTCAGTAATCTAGCTCAACCAAAGTATGAGAAACACATATCATCAAAGCTATAGGGAAATGGAAAGGATAGGCTAAAAATCATCATCACACCTAGAAAAACACATGCCAAGACAATAATAAACCACATGCAATACCATGTAGGCTATATCTAACAAGGAAATCACACATGCAAATCGATACCTGCAAAGAATCCCGATGTAGCTGCTTGATCTTCCTCTTCCTTGCTTGCATTTCCTTTCTTGCTCCAATGCCCAAGCAATCTAAGAAAATTATAAGTGTCCAATACTGAGGGAGAGAGAGAGAATAATGAGAAAGCTCCAAATAATTCATTGAAAAAAGGTATGAACTGATCATCATAAGCTTTTTTATAGAAGAGGCCTCAATTTTCTTCATTTTCCATTATTTTCCTTCAGTTTCCTCCTCACATGCAACCTGTGACCTTTCATCTCGATTTTCTCCTAATTTCCATTATTTTCATAAATAAATGTGCCAAAAATATTTTTTTCCTTTTTAATGCCTTAGCCATAATAAACCAAATCAGCACCGCTTAGGATGTTTTTCCCAACATTCAACTTGGAATAATGTTTTTATTAATTTTAACTTTTATTACATGGAATTTTCACCATGGATGCATTGATTAGTGGTTGTCATTGATGTCATCCCAAGAAGCACCAAGGGCTACCTCGATATTTCATGGGAATTTTGACCTACCAAATTATTCTATTATGGTTCAAAAATGTTTTTGATGGTTTCTAATTATCAACATGTTTCTGTTGATATATGGCACACTATGTAATTCTTCACGGTTTGAGAGATATTCATGTTTTATGTTTGTAACCCTAGTTAGTGCGCTAAAACCCCATGGGATTGTGGCATGGTTCATTGAAAAGTCAATAATTAATAATTTTCAAGCTCCTAAAATCCCTCCCACGTTCACTTGTTGAAGTCATTTTCACCCTAAGCATTTATATAAATTGTGATCCTCATATCCTCCTCATGCAAGGATTTCGCTACCTAAAACAGGTCATCGTGGAATTTTCCGTATAAAGTTTTTTCTATGAAGGTTCATAAGATGAAATTTTTAGGAGGCAAAGCTAAAATCCTAAGGAAAATTCTGTAAAACATTCAGATCCAGATACACAATATTTTAGGCGATATGATCTGTGGAATTCAGTGTTTTTCCAAGCTCCTGAACTTAATCACAAAGAAGTGACCGTGGGAAAGTCATCATAACTCTCTGTCTGAGTATCGGATTGGAATTCTATAAAAAATTGGTGTATAGTTCACAAACTATAGATTTCTCTGTATCAATTTAAGAGCCGAATAAAGAAACAATGACATGTGGCACACCATACAAGTTCACTCTACTTAAATAGTCCATAATTAGGGCATTGTGATAGATTGGGCATAAATATCCCTTGAAGAATCAAAATTCGGTCAGACCAATGGAATTGGAAAGAAGACATAGAGGACTAATACAAGATTGAAAATCACATATTGGGGATCTAAAATAATAGAGATACACCAGATTCAATATTGAGCTCCTAGAAGGCAAGAAAAAGATAGATCATGTGTTGTCGAGGGCTACAAAGGGCCAAACTATCTAGGGTAGAAAAGAAAAGAAAGGTGCAATAGAGGGTAACATGACATGAGTAGCAATCAAGGTGTAGAACAATAGCAAGAAGCTCACCACATGAAGTCTTCAAGTGGGCAGCAATGCATATAGTCATTGTGAAGGTATCATTGTAAATTCATATTTATATTTTTTACAAGTGTCTACCTCCCAAGAGTTGAACAGGAAGTGTCGGGAGGTCTAGGATCATCGTCAGGTGGTTGTGTCATAGTTAAAGTTATGGTATACTATGTCTTCTTCTTCTACATCATTCTATATCATTGTAAAGTGGACCATTTTCCTTGGTACGAAAGGCCATTCTTGTTTTATTCTTCTATAGGGTGGTAAGGTGGTGCTAAGCTGGTGCATGAAGTCATCAACAGGTTCATGTCTGTGAAAAATTTAGGGTGGTAGGGTGGTGCCAGGATGAGTTGTTGCTCATTGGGTGTTGGGGCATCCGTCCAGTTAAATACCGAAGAATCTCGGGTGTTGGAGTGTCCATCCAGTGGGAGTTGGAGAAGAATTATTTTCTAGATTCTAGGAAGTTGGAGGTTTATTTTCAATTGGAGTTGAATATTAAAGAATTATTAGAAAAGCATTCAGGTGGTTTTTGTCCAAGAGAGGGTTTCCACCTTAAAAATTGTGTGCATTTGTGTTCCTTTTGTTTACTATTATCATTGTACAAACACTAATAATAATTTAAGATTAACTATTGTTATGAAATATTAATAATAATAATAATAATTTAAAGGAATATTGATTCAACCCCCCCCCCCCCAGTATTTCGAACAATTGGTATTGGATCTTGCTTCCTTCAATAGTAGTTTAACACCTGTAAGGAGGTCATGGAGCATACCAATAATGGTTTACGTATGTTCAATGAAAATAATTATGCACTGTGGAAAGGAAGAATGGAGGTCTATCTCTTCACGCAAGGTTAAAAATTATGGGACAGTGTTCAAAATGGCCTTACACCAACCACAGATGAACAAGGTAAGAATAATTTGGTAAATGATGCAAAAGAAAAGAATATTATTATCAGTGTACTTATTGAATCTTCTTATCATAAGGTGTTGAGTTGTAAAACCGAAAAAATTGTATGGTACAAGTTTGAGAATATATATGCAAGTGACTCAAATGTCAAAGAAGTAAAGCTTCAAATCTATAGAGCAAAATTTGAGCAACTCAGAATGAAAGAATATGGCAACATTAGTGCATACTTCCAATACATTGATGAAACAACCAACACTCTGGAAGGATTGGGAGAGCCAATTGACGAGAAGAATATTATAAGAAAGATTCTTAGAAAGTTACTAGGGAGATTCAACCCAAAGGTATCGGTCTTAGAATACGGTGCAAATTTGGAGAAACTCAGCAAAGAGGAATTACATGGAGTTTGTATAGCATATGAAATGAGACTTGATGAAGAAGAGGGTACTTCACATCTAGAAACTATGTTCGTTGCATCTAAGAAAACCAATAAGGACAAACAACCTTCAGTTGAAAATACATACACCTACAAGTGTGAATAAAAGGGAGATGATGAAGAAGGTCTTCCAGATGAAGAATATGCTTAGTTTACGAGAAAACTAAAAATTTGTAAGGGAAAATTCAAAGGTAAAATTCCATTGATATGTTTCGGCTGTGGTGAGGTTGGGCATTTCATAGCAAAATGTCCGAACAGAAGCAATGGAAACTCAAAAGAAAATAAAGGCTTTAATAAATTCAACAAAAAAATAAAAAAGAAAGGATTGAAAAGGAACTTTCTCTCTAAATAAGATAACTCATCATTCAATGAAGACAATGACAACGAAAAAGAATCCAATAAGAGAGTGTTTATGGCCAAGCATAATAAACAAGAGGTATCAAACAACAAATAAGAAGGGTTGACCATAGAATAATTTTCTAAGGAGGCAATCAAGCTTATAAAAGAGCTCAAGGTTGAGAAGATCCATTCCAATACTCTTGAAGAACAAGTTCAAGGTCTCAAAATAGAAGTTGAAGAATAAAAATGCATTGAAGAGTCACTTCAAAAGAAGTTGGAAGAAACAAACCAAGAAAGGGAAGAATTAGAAGCCAAAGTAGTCTCACCGCATAAGGAAGTGAAGAAGGGAAATTTTTTCCAAGACTATGCCAACAACTCAAGGGCATCAGAAGAACTCATCAACAATCAACAATCTTACAACAAGAGAACTAGCCTCGGTTACAAAGAAGAAGAAGCAAGACCTTCTACAACAAAATACAATGAACCTATGAGTTATGACATACATGTTGACTTCATTAGACAAGATTCGCAGGAGAAGCCTTGGAATAAAATTCCTTGACAAAGATTTCCATCCAGGTACCAATATGTTTTTTATGGCTATTATTATTCATGTGGAAAAATTGGTCATAAAGCTGTAGAATGTCGCACGTACCCTAGGAACCAATACGATTCCATAAGATCTATCAAATATGAACCTCCCAAGGCTCAACGAAACATCAATAGGTTTGAACATTTAAGAAATAATATTGAATGTTACAAATGTAGAAACTTTGGACACATAGCTAGAGACTGTAGAATTGAAAATCCTCCAAAAGAATCTTCAAAGCCACAGAATGAACGAACATGGAAGAAGAAGAAGATTGATAATTGTGCTCTCACTCTCAAGGCTCAAAACAACAAATACGTGTGGTATGTTGATAGTGGTTGCTCAACTCATATGACTAGAGATAGAAATAAATTTGTATCTTTTAAAGAGAAGAAGGATGGAACCGTGTCCTTTGGAAATGATGGATCTTCAAATGTTATAGGATCAGGTACCATCACTCTCGAAATAAAATATGCTCTTGCCATGAATGTTCTATTGGTTGAAAACATGAATCACAATCTGCTCAATGTTGGACAAATGTGTGATCAAGGACACACAATACTATTCAACTCCACAAAATGTGAAATCAGGAAAGGCGGGTATGGTAAACTTGTGGCTACAACAATTCAAGCTCCAAATGACATACATGCTCTGGATGAAGAAAATAAAGCATGTATACTAGCTAAAGAGGATGATATAATATTTGGTAGCAATGATGATCGACAAAGTAAGAAATTTTCTAAAAAGATGCAAAGTGAGTTCGAGATGTCTTTACTTGGTGAGCTAAAATAATTCTTAGGGCTTCAAATATCTCAGCAAGAGAAAGGAATATTTATATGTCAAGCCAAGTACATCAAGGAAATTCTCGAGAAATTCAAAATGGAAGATTGCAAACTTGTCCTTACTTCGATGGTAACATGTTGCAAATTGAGCATAGATGACTCATCTAAGGATGTGGATCAGAGGTTGTACAGATCTATGATTGGTAGTCTCCTATATGTAACAACCTCCCGTCCAGATGTTATGCAAGCAGTTGTACAAGTAGCAAGATTCCAAGCAGCACCAAAAGAATCACATATTATTTTCGTCAAAAGAATTCTTCGATATCTAAAGTGAACAATAGAATATGGCTTGTGGTATCCCAAAGGTAACAATATCATTATTCAACCCTTTACAAATGCAGATTGGGTAGGAAGCATTGATGATCATAAGAGTACTTGTGGAGCATTTGAATATCTTCTCCAGAAGCTTGGGATTCTCCCAATTTCTCATTATATTTTCCTTATTCAAAAAATAAAGGGGGAGTGGAAGTGTGTACAAGTCCGCAGGATGGTTGTGTGTCAGGGGGAGTTAACCTTTCCCATTAATGTCAAAGGGGGAGAGAATGTTATAGGAATAGGTGTCATGATTGTAGGGGGAGTACTTGTGTTGGCATCAATGCCAAAGGGGGATATTATTGATCAGTGGTTGTCATCAATGTCAACACAAGCAACACCAGGGGCTACCCTGATATTTAATGGGAATTTCAACCTATAAAATTACTATATTGTGGGTGAAGAATATTTTTTATGCTTTCTACTTGTCTAGATTTTTCCGTTGATATATGGCAAGCCATGTAATTCTTCACGGTTTGAGAGATATTCATGTTTGAAGTTTGTAACCCTAGTTAGTGGGCTAAAACCCCATGAGATTGTGGCATGGGTCATTGAAAATTCAATAATTAATAATTTTTAAGCTCCTAACATCCTCCCACATTCACTTGTTGAAGCCCCTCTCAACCTAATCATTTATATAAATTGTGATCCTCATATCCTCTTCATGCAGGTATTTCGCTACCTGAAATAGGTCATCGTGGCATTTTCACTATAACAAATTTTCTTCAAAGTTTCAAAAGATGAAATTTTTATGAGGTGAAGCCAAAATCCTGAGGAGGCTCCTGTAAAACTTTCAGATCAAGGTGTGCAACAGTTTTGGTGATATGATCTGTGGAAGTCAGTATTTTTGAAGGCTCCTGAACTTCATTGAAAAGAAGTGACCTTGTGAAAATCGTCATAACTCTCTCTCTGAGTATCCAATTGCAATTATGTAAATAGCGGTACATAATGCACGGACCGCAGTTTTTTATGTATCAATTTTAGAGCTGAATGAAGAAAAAATGACACATGGAACACTATACAAGTTCACTTTAATTAACCAGTCCATAATTAGGGCATTGTGATATATTGGGCATAACTCTCTCTTGAAGAATCAAAATTGGGTCCGACCTGTGGAATTAAAAATAAGACCCAAAGGAGTACTACAGGACTGAAAATCACATATTTGGGATTTGAAATAATAGAGATACACTAGACTAAATATCAAGCTCCTAGAAGGCAAGAAAAAGCTAGATCATGTGTTTTCGAGGGCTGCAAAGGACCAAACTTCCTAGGGAAACAAAGTAAAGCAAGGTGCAACAGAGGGTAGCATGACAAGAGAAACAATAAAGGTGCATAACAACAGCAATAATTTCATCACATGAAGTCTTCAAGTGGGAAACACTACATATAGTCATTGTAAAGGTATCATTGTACAAAGTAATTGTAAAGGCATCATTGTAAAAATTGTACAAGTGTCTATCTCACAAGAGTTGAAGAGGTAGTGTCGGAAGGTCTAGGATCATCGTTAGGTGGTTGTGTCATAGTTGGGGTTATGGTCTATTGTTTCTTCTTATTCTTCTACATCATTCTATATCATTGTAAAGTGGACCATTTTCCCTGGTACGAGAGTCCATTCTTGTTTTATTCTTCTATAGGGTGGTAGGACAGTGCTAGGCTGGTGCATGAAGTCACCAAAAAGTTCAAGCCTTGTAAAAATTTAGGGTGGTAGTGTGGTGGTAGGGTGAATTGTATCTCATTGGGTGTTGGGGCATCCGTTCAGTTGACTACTGAAGAATATCGGGCATTGGAGCGTCCATCCAGTGGGATCTGGAGAAGAATGCTTTTCTAGATTATAGGAAATTGGAGCTTTATTTTCAATTGGAGTTGAATATTAAACAATTATCAGAAAATCGTTTAGATGGTTTTTGTCCCAGAAAGGGTTTCCATGTTAAAAACTGTGTTCATTTGGGTTCCTTTTGTTTACTCCTCTCATTGTACAAACAATAATAATAATTGAATATTAACTAATGCTCTGAAATATTGTTAATAATACTAATTGAAAGGAATACTAATTCACCCCCCCCCCCCTTCTCAGTATTTACAACAGGATGTTACACACACGTTGTAAAATTATGTAAATATGAATATTATTATGATTTTATCCGGTGAATATAATGTGTTAATAAAGAAATGGAATTATCAAAGAAAAGAAAAATATATCCCTAAGAGAAATTAACATGGAATCAGAGGTGGGCTAAAGAAAAGTAATGGAGATCACCCCTATGATGTCACCACTGATGGATGCAAGAGAGGATGCTGTAAACCTAAATGAATTTGATGGTTTGAATAAAACCATAGGCGATTTATGTATTAGGGTTTTATTTATATTATTAGGTTATGGTTTCGGAGAAACCCTAGTTAATGAAAAATATATGAGGTAGGAAATATATAAACATTAGCATACTAAATGTGAAGATGCTCAAGAACTTGTGATAGAGTTCATCAAGCCCTATATGGGATAGTCTCTATTAGGTCTGGTTGATGAGGTTGATGAATGGAAATGATGGCTCTTGAAGGCCAATTAAATATGGATATGATCGCCACTCAATGAGGATAAGTACTTTTCGATTTATGATTCTCCTTTATGTCCTTATTTTTGTTTAGACTTATTAATTTGATTATTTTTTGGATCTTCCTACATGTATATTTAAGTTTTTGGTTGTTTCTAACCTCCTTATGGCTGATGATAAGTTGATCCTTCTTCAATATCATGGCTAGTGTAGGAAGAGAATAACTAGCATCGGAAAAAGGTAAATAGGCACGTGATGAAAATATAACAATGTAGAACTAGTTGTCTATGTAAAATAAGAAGGATCAGTATTATTTGAATACTAAAAGGTATGCATGGTATATTGTTTCAATATTATGTTTTATTGGATGGAAAGGTAAGCCCTAAGGTATCACTCATGCATGCATATGAAAATGATTTGGATTCTTATGATGAAATGGTGAACTTGGTATTGAACAAATATATTACTTCTTAAACATGATGAATTTATTGATTCTATGAAGTTGTTTCATATCGATCTTTAATATATTGGTATACACCTATCATTTTGGATATCTTAATTCCATAAAGGAGGCTAACTCCTTGATTATAGTAAATGGTAACTTGATAATATTGATATTGTTTTTGAAAATCATGGTAGCCATGATGAAGTGTAAAAATGAGATTGATATTCAAGATCTTTTGACCTTGGTCATGTTTGGATGTGCTTAGGAAATATGGCATATGGTAAAAGTGAATTTCATGACTTGATTGAGTTATGTGACAAAGAATTCATGTTATGATCATGATTTTTGAGGTATACTCTTATCAACTATTTGACACTAACCATTGATCATATATTCGTGTCATGATGTAATGATGAAGTAGATGATGATAACATATATGGACATGACGAATAATTAATATATTCATAATTTATGATCTAACCAATCTGTTTATGTATGATAATATTATATATAGGTTGATGACTTGAATGAAAATGAATGAAGTGGCTTCCCTTTCAGAGGGAGAATCTCTCCATAAAATTTATACTCTTATTATCATTTTCATTATATATATATATATATATATATATATTTGAAGTATGATTTATGGGCATGAATAGACAAATATCTAATATTGATTGGTTTGTAACAAAGTTTTGATCTAAGAGAGAAAATTTTCCTTGACCTTAATCCTTAGTTGCATGGATGTAAGCTCAAGGGTGCGACTCTAGCATACCAACCACTCGAGGGAAGGCTTATGGGTGCAACTATGCCTATAGGACACAAGTGACAAGAGTGAAGCTTTGTGCATAAAATCAGAAGTCCACGTGAAGGATGCCAGTCCTACGGGCATGGAGAAGAGAACAAAAAATTCTATGAGAATGGAAGTTTGAATGTTTGCCTTCCTATAATGTGAATATGTTGAAAAAACTTGTGTTTCCACGAAACTAGAATATGCATATCATTATATGTCACTTTTATTTAACCATTGAAACTTGTGTATGGAAATATTTGATAACAATTGCAAGGGTTTGACTAGATTTGGATGATTGATATAGATAAGATGTTGGACATTGGATAAACCAATGCTCCCTATGTGTTTAATGAAATGGAAAAACCACCTCTCATGGATCCTTATCTTAGGCGATGAGATCGTTGACTAACACCTACAGGTTTTGGTATAATGGAAACCATGATTTCAAACAAGTGGTATCACAGTGTAGGTCATAAGTTCAAGAAACACTCGACTCGTGTTGGGGGGGACAATGTTATATATTGGATAATCCAATTCTCCCCATGTGTTTCACGACATGGATTAACTACCTCTCAAGGATCCTTATCTATGGCGATGTGATCGTTGACTACCACTTGTGGGTTTTGGTCTAACGGAAATCATGATTCCCAACATAACAAGTATTTGAATTTCTAGTATTAGGCTTGATAATGAATTATAATTTTGACTTGATAATTGAGATATGTTTTTAGATATAGATCTCATGATCATAGAAAAGTTTAGATTTGACATGATCTATTGATTTTATTTGACAATTGATTATTTGAAATACGAGCATAGTGACTTTCAGAGACTTATAATTGTGTTATGCATTGACATCATTAGCTTTGACACATTAGTTGAAGTATAAACAGTTGTGATTCGGTATGAATATATCTCACAACAAATTGATGGAACCTGCATGACTTATTCATGGTGTATGCATTTACATCTAGTGACTTACATTATGATAACAAGAATCAGTTGATGAATTTTAATTTGATATTTTTCGGTAAATAATTTTTATATATATATATGAATTAACAACTTGATGCGAGGTATACCTCTCACCTGGTATAAATAACTCGATACAATGATATTGATGATTTCGATATTAGTTCTGATCTGGCTTCTAAACTTTCATAATAAAAATTAGTTCATTTGATTGCACAATATCTATTTATGTAAGGTTGAGCATGTTAGTTTGGTAAAGTGTTATGTTTTTAGAAAAAATTGCATGAAGGAAGCTCCTTGATCCGAATATGCCTTCAATGGTAGTTATCTTGTGAATACATGATGATTTGTCAATCCAAACCTCTACCTCAAAAGGGTCAACAGTATGGCTTTGATTTTGGTTTTATATATTGATGGTATACTCTTGACAAGTAATGATCATATTATGATCAAAGTAAGAGGGAGTTGGATTCTAAAGCTCAACATAATGAATCATGGCATGATGAATCAAATTCTGATGTTTGGAAAAGAAAATCTATATTGTGCAACTATTGCAGAGTTTTTGAAAAAGTGGAAATAAAAATACTTGAAAACTATGATTCAATTTCAAGAATTTATGTAAAGATATTTTTAAACTCAACTTGGAAACTAACAGTTGATTGAAGCATTGATGTTTTGTTTGAACACCCATTCGTATACATATATTTTGTGCATAATTTCTTCATACATATTGCATTGTCAGAAAGAACCCTTTGAGATATTTTCATGGGATGTTATATTTTTTGTTTCATACATTCTTTCTATGATATGTGACTACCTGGATGCACTAATGATGATTAGGGTTGTTATTGATGAGATGAGCACATTTGAGTGTTTCCTTAGTATGAGATTGGCCACGGTGTTTTTCAACAATATTTACATAGATCTAAGCATGACTAACGTTGAGTACTATGTTGCTATGATGGCTAGCTATGAGGGAGGATAAATAATATTTGTGGAGAGACATTTCAACAAATTTTTATTATGAAATGGATACATTGCGATGATAAATAATGGGAACCGATTGATAAAAAAAATTCCTACATACAGTTGAGACAGAGACACCTTCATTGAGATAATTCTACTGCACCAAACAAGCTTAGTTTTGTGGTTGGCACCTCCTTAAGAGGGAGGATGGCGATGGTATCCATTTATGATATGTATATTTTTTTCTAATATGATATTGGATTTGATATCATGTATGAACATGAGACAAATTATATTGATATATGATGATTACCATATATGAGCACAATGAAATGTTGCTGATATACAAAGAGCATAACTGATAACGAAAATTGAGGCAACTTTCCCACCCTCTCTGAACTCCCAGGGTTAGGAATTAAGATGGATGGCTCCTGAGATTGAGGCATCTTTGGACTATAGGGTATACCCCCTATCTGTTACCCATAGAGTTGGAGTAGTAGCTCCCATATATTGTTCTTTACAAATTATACCCCAGTTAGCATCATACCCATAAGCTAGACTTGTTAGGATTACCACTCCTTGTATGGCCAACGCGTTGAGAGTGTACTTGGGGTGTAAAACGCAAGATGTTTATGAGGCAGGTTTTCTACCACATGGATATCGAGGGTCATTTTTGGTAATATTGGTAGGAAATAGGATTGGTTGAGTGGTATATCCCTTATATCACCTATTGCTCGATATACTATCATATATTTTTATCTCCCGCATGATATTCTGGGTTGAGATATGCTCCCCGATGTGATTTCAGGTTATGATGCGCTCCATGATGATATGCTCTCTCATGATTATGCATTACATAGAATTAGCTCCTCATTGATGTTTCTGAGGTGGTAGCATTGGGCTCCTAGCCGACAAATATTTAGGTGGTAGTAGTGGCTCCCCAATGGACAAAGGGTGTTAGATTCAAATCCCATTCGATGTAAAAATTATTGTTCTTATATTCAATAATGATCAACATATGGGCTGGGAAAATCAAGAGACAAGTTGAAATAATTAGAGATGAATCGGGATGATAATTGACGACATTTGATGATGAGATACTTGAGATTGGATATGATTTAATGGAAGGATAACATAACACGATGTAGATTGAATTATCCCTAGTTGATAGGGAGTCTTAAAATATGAAATTGGATTCAAATTCCACTTTTGACATCATATTTTATGGATATGATCATTACATTGAACTCCTCATTTAGAGAGGACAAAAATTGACCTAAATATCACTCAAATCGGATAAGGGAAAGTGTACTTATGAATAAAATCCAACATGTGTATATTTGGTAAGCTCGACCCTAAAGAAAATTGGACACCCTTGGAAGGCTATAAATGTAGGTGACCTCTACCTTATTTGGACATCATCACCATAAATTATTCTACTTTCTTTCTTGTTTTTGGCTCACAGAGGTTTGAGGCACACCCGTGGATGAACAAGTTCGCTCGAAGATGAAATTGCAAGGTCTGAAGCTCACATTTTCGTTTCATGATTTTGGCCTCAGCCATAGGCGCATGCTAGAGGGATCTCGAATGCATTCACTATCTACCATTCTCATCCGTGTGATCAAAGCATCCCATTTTCATGCACAACTCATTCTCTATGTGATTGACATCTAGGTTTTCATAATCACAGTTACGGACTATAGTTCATGTCTTATAGGCTCCAGGTAGTGACTAGAACTTTCCCAGTGACAATAATGACTCCTCCTCAATGCGTTTGGAACCCAAATGATAAAATTTCACTTGTCATAATATTTCACTTAGTGTTCATAGTTTTCAGTAGCTCACCGTAGACAAGGACAGTTCATTACAGGCTTCAGAATAAAATTTTTGAGTCTAAGAATTGTTGGGTTCATCTCATGAATATTTTGTAGTTGTTTATATTGAATATTTGTATGATGAATATATGGATCATTGTACTCTCTTTTTCAGAATTATTCAATGACAATATAATAAGAATAATAATTTGAAAGGGTTTTCCCCATAGTGGGTTTTTCTCTAGTCTCTTACCAATCATGGTATCTCTATGTGTGAATGTTTTTCTTCTACTGTGCCTTTATGTTTCATTGCACTGATTATGATGATATTTCTCTTTATATATGATAGCATATGCTATTTTATAATTATGTAAATATGAATATTTTTATGATGTTATGGGGTGAATATAATGTGTTAATGAAGAAACAAAATTATCAAAGCAAAGAACAATATATCCCTAAGAAAAATTACCAGGTATTGCTATTATTTTAGACTTGGAATATGAAAAATTATATGTGAAGACAACTTTTCTTCCTGGATAATTACAGGATGAAATTTATATGGAATAGTTAAAATGATTCGAGGTAAAAGTTAGAGATAATCTTGTGTGCATGTTGAAGAAGAGCCTTTATGGGCTGAAATAGTCACCTTGCCAACAATATAAATTTTTTTATTCGTTTATGCTAGACCATGGCTTCAAAATACTGGAGAATGATATTGTATCTACATCAAGAGGTATTACCAAGAAAGGTGTATTATACTACTATTTTATGTGGATGATATGCTAATTGTTGGACATGATAAGAAAATGATAAATAGGTTAAAGAAATATTTTGGTAGTCAATTTGAAATGAAATATTTATGTCTAGTACAAAAAATATTGGGCATCAATATTGTACATGATATAAATAAAAAATACTTGTGGTTTTCAAAAGAAAAATATTTTGCGACTTTGTAAGACAATTTTTTTATGAAAGATGACAAACTAATTGATACACCGCTAGCATCACACTTCAAACTTAGTGTTGATTTGTGTGTTTATGATGAAAATAATAAGGAGGATATGAGTAGGATCCCTTATGCTTTAGAACTTGGTAGAAGAATGAATGCCATGTCAAGTACTTGTCTACATATTTCACATTTAGTGGGAGTAGTGAGTGGGTTCTTTTCAAATCTAGACAAACAACATTGGAAAGTGGTAAAGTGTATTTTGAGGTATCTCAATGTTCCTAGTAATTATCATTTATGTGGATAGAAATATACAAATATTATTTATGGTATTAATAATTATCATTTCTTAAAGGCTACATAGATACAAATATGGTTGGAGATGTGGATATTATAATGTCCACCACTAGTTATTTATATATTTTTGTAGGTGAAATATTGTCTTCAATGTCTAGACTACATAAGTAGTAATCATCTTTGCAATAAAATGATAACACAAAGCTACTGTAGAATATCATAAATAAATGTTTTGGATGTAGATATTTTTATGAGGGATTGGAATAAAATAAGACAAATATGTGCTGGAATTTTTGATAGTCCTAATATGATTCATTTAGCAGAAAATATAACACCTAGTTCTAAGCACAAAGTAGATTATGTGTTTCAATAGTTGGAGAAAATAGACAGTAAATACAATGAAAATGATATGTTAACAAGTATTCTTCCCAGGATAAGTGGTATCTTTTCAGAGCCATGGTTGGATTAATATAAACGTGATGAAAAGGATCTTGGGTAAGAATTATTCGCGAGGAGAGAGAAACAATGTCAAAAATATCCACTAAAGCTTCTATTTGGTCTCAAGTGGGATATGATTAGGTGTGATACCAAATCAAAGTGAATTTTGTCTACACCCATGATATTAGTAACCCATGGAATTGTCCCATGGTATTAAGCCGGTAATATTTTAACAAAATCTATTTTTATAGGCGTGCGAGTAAAATGAGATGGGTGAAATGTATTATTTTTTATTCTTATTGTAATAAAAAACTCTAATCCATTTCCATGTGGTTTTTCCCAGAATGGGGTTTTCCACATAAATCGTGTGTCTATCCTAGGAGTTTTATTTATTTATTATTATTTTTTCTCTATTTCCTTTTATTAACAACTTATTACGAAACATCGAGAGAATTGGTGGTGCCTAAATAAAACATTTCTTGGATTCACTTGTCAATAGGACAAATTTACCTAAAGTATTTTTCCCTTTAAATAGGGTATATTATAGATTAATAACGAGGGAAAAACCATGGATTCTCTTAGTATTGTAGCCCAAAAAATTCCAGTAACTTGACCATGTCAAGTATACTTGAACCTCCCTAATGCCAAGTTTAAACCTCATGAAAGTATCAAAGGTAAGATATAAGGGTTGAACCTAGAAAAGGAATCTTAATGCTAATTATATGATACATATTAAGAGGATGAATATTCAAGGTTTATTGATATAATCAATTTATGATCCAAGGTTTCTATTTGAAGAGAACAATATTTAGAGTTAAATTTGAAATGGTCAACAACAAACCATTCTCCCTTTCAAATTTAGTAGAAAATAAAAATCATATCTCACTATGAAAATGACATGAAAACCACAAAAAATGCACTCCAAACAATTATTGGAACCAAAATAATAACCCAATTAAACAAATATGTAGAGAAAACCTAAAAAAGTTTCACTCAAATTTAATCCTTTTCCAACATTTAGTACAACATTTAGTTTAAGAGGCTTACACACAAAATGAAAAAAATTGGTTTAAATATTGAATCCATAAAGTCAATATTCTTGATGGATTTCATATATTCAATTCTTCTCATCCAATATTTTAAAATATAATCCACTCCCTAATGTTCTGTAGAGAGCGTCAACATTTCGACATAGCCTAACAAACCCTAAAGAAAATACCCATGAACTAAAAAAAATAAAGTGAAATGAAAATAATAAGAATTTTAACCATAGTGAAGAAGCTTATAACTTAGAAAATACATACCATGACTATGCCTCCTAATGCCTATGATATTTCTAGGGCTTTCACACCTTGAACTTCTCTATCTAGTCATCTTTTAAATTGAAAACAAAAATTCATAATGGTTATGATTATTTGAAGGCTTCTCCACCAATCTCTCAAGCCACACACTCACACAAAAAAGACATTTTCAATCAATAAAGAGGAATTCTAATAGTAGCAAAGAACCCAATAATCCTTGGTATATTCATGAAGGCAATGCAACCTAGTGAGATAAGGGAAAGAGCACCATTGTTCAAACCATTTTGAGAACCTTAGAACTATTCTTTCGCTAACCTCTCAAACAAAAACCCCTCCCCCCTCACTCCTTTTATAGCAAGACATTCCAACAAAAGAAAAGAATAAAAAAAACCGCAAAAATACAAATATAAACTAAAAAAATGAAGAGGAGAGAGTATGCTCACAACTTTCTCTTTTTAATACATATGGTAGAAAAAATCATTAACATCATGCGATATACAAGAATTTAATTTCTATATGAATGACACTTCAACCCATTCTAAGCATCTCAAAGCCAAGCCTCATTAAAATTTGTATCCTACAAAGACTTTTTCCAATTGATAGACACACAAATGAAAGTGACAAAGAACCAAACAATCCTCAATTTGCACATGAAGTTCGTAGAAGTCAAGCAAAGAAATATGAAAAATCATTAAACAATCCTTTATTTACACACTAAAGTAGAACAAGGCAACAAAATCCAAACAAATAACCATGAATTTATTCATGAAGGTAGTATAAACAAACAAATACAAGACACACTATAACTCAATTTTATTAATAAATTTACTTTTTCCAGCCAAATAAAATGTCATTTTGATTGATTGATTTTTAATTTTCAAATAACATATTATATGGAGAGTTAAATTCTCTTCTTTAGCACAATAGGAGAGAGATGTGTATTTATTTCACTCTAATTTTTACATGACATATGTTGCTTTTAAAAAAAATAAAATATATTCTAAATAAAATAAATAAATTCATCTATAGAAAAAATATAAATGAATATAGTTTTAATTAAAAGAATTAGAAACATCAATAATTCCACTTTCACATTGCTTGTTACATTCATTGTTAATATTACAAGTCATGGTGAAGATTTTTGGTAAAAATATTTAGTTTTCACAATCTGAGCCATAAACTACATATTTTATCTTATATATTTCAGTATAGGACTTAAATATTCATGTGGTCTTAAAGAAACATGTTTGAATAACCATATCAACTAATATAATTCAATATGAACTTAGAGACAAAGTAAAAGGATGTATATATTTTGACTTTTTCTATGGTAAAATATTTCAATTCCAAAAAAGATGAGATTAAAAGTAATTTCTTCAATTCTTAATATAAAATTGATATGTAAAATTCAAAAATATTAATAACAATAAATAAATTCAATGTAGGTCCTGTTTAAAATATTTCACTATACATATTAACTGATCTTGAAATAAATTTTCTTGAAAATTAATCGACACTTTATTTAACATTCCTCTTTTTAAAATAAAAGTAAAATATATTCTAAATAAAAAATGTATGCTATAGTAAAAATAGAAACTAATATATTAGTCTTAAGTAATTTTATTTCCATTTTGAGAAGTAAAGTAATAAATAAAAAATAAATAAAAGATTAAGAACAAGGGCTTATATTGACCCCCAACCCCCCACCCCCCACACACATATATACTTCTTAATAAGGAGATGTGGAAGTCAATTCCTAATATAAAAGTGATATGTGAAAATTAAAAATATTAATAATAAAATAAAATTCAATATTCACATATATTTAAAACTATAAATTGCAACACATGTTCAAAAATAAATTTCGTAAATAAATAGCATAGGAAAGAGTAGCCGAGAAGAAATAAGATGTTGTAGAGAAGGAGCCATCCATGGCGGAGGAATGAAAAGAAAATTTGAAGTAGGTAGTGAAGGTTACAGAAATTTTGTTATAGATATTGAAATAGGAAATTGTTGGTGAAAACATATATGTAAACCAACATAATCTATTCATATATATATATAAAATTGTTATAGATATTGAAATAGGAAATTGTGGGTAAAAATCCTTTGGTTATTAATAATCCTCCAAAGCAAGCATGAAATGAGCACATAAGTCAAATAAGATATTTTAAATATATTCAAGTACAATTTATCTAGCGTAGATGTAAATAAAGAGATTTTTTATTAACAAAGATAGAGTTTACTCCAAATTCATCTACATATCCTAGCGCCAATTTCATGCTTGTCAGAAATTGTATATGAAGAACAATAACTTTGGTATACAACAAAGTGAAATTCATTTTAATATGGAGACATTTTTGGAAGAAGATATTGTTCTTTATGTTATGGTTTATTTTCTTAACTCCAAACTTGGTTTAGTCTATCTCTATATACATAAGAAAAAAATACAATGTAAATTCACAAATTTAAATTATAGTTTCATATTTTAAAATAAAATTCTAGTTTCTTATTAAAATATTTTACACACCTCTATTTATTCAAATATATTATATTGATAATATTTCTTCTCCTATTATTTGATTACAAAATTATTGTACTCCCTACTAAGTAAAACAACTTTAGTAATAAATAATTGAATGCCAAATTGAAAGATTATAGAAATTATTTTTTGATGTATAAATTATTTGTTTTATATGTGGTTCAAATTTAATTACCTATTATCTTCAAACCTCATGGGAAGGTACTGAACATAGGAGCCAAATTTACGTAAAAAAACATTCACATTGTCAAGTTGGACAAGCAAACATTTTATAAGCTTAAAATTCTCTTGCCTAATCCTCCTTTTAGATATATGATTGAGTCCCATTTATTAAAAACAAAGAAAATATTAAGAACCTGGTAGAGTTATAAAATGTAATTAACATGAAAAATTAAAAAGCTCATCATGAAAACATACAAATTTTAATATTAATTAAATCATTAAAAAAATAAAAAGGGATAATAGTTTTACCAGTTATATCATTAAAAACAACCACTTTCACAATCAAATTTCTACATTAATTTTTAAAATTTTTATTTTATGATTGGATATAATTATAATTGTATATTTTTAAGATATATATTTGATGATAATAATATATATATATATATATATATATATATATATATATATATATATATATATATATATATATTTAGGAAAATAAGACTAAGTTGGAACAAAATGGATTTGGTAAATTGCATAGAGATTTAACACATCAGGTCTTAGTTTAGATCTATATTATTTATTGGAGGGATCAATTCTTTTTTCCCTCTAAAAGACGTTTTCATATCAAGACATATGATCCATGTTGGCTCTTGGTAGTTCCATAGTTAAGATTGATCTAGGACATCTTAATTTCCCTCTTTAAATAAACTACATTACACATAAATACCATCTGTCAATTCCATGGGCTGTTTTTATAATTTATTATTATTTTATTTTATTTTATTATTTTTATTGTATTTTGACCTAGTTATTTAATTTACTTTTATTTTTTTTGTAATTTGACATAGTCAAAATGTTAAATTGAGGTTAAAATATAACAAATTTTTATAACAACACTTTAACTTAAAAGTCACCAAAACTTAAATTAAATCTAACTTATTAAAAAGAAAAAAAATAGCATTATAAAAAACATGTAAAAACTATATACTTGTGAATCTAATGGCCTAAAACATTTCAATACACAGTGGCAGCTAGGCGAGTTGGTTTCAAAGAGGAACCCCTTACGGCTTAAATATATAAATAATAGAAAATAGCATATTAGCTTGAATATTAAATTATATAGAACTCTTTAATATTATTAATGGGCTAAGATTAGTTATTAAAATATAACTATCTATAATTATATATAATTTGAATGCATAAAAATTATCTCATGCGTGTTTAATAGATCCTTTATTGAATTTGAATGGATCATAAATTTACCTTTAACACAACAAATTACCACATTAAAATTCCAAATTAGGTAAAATATTAAAACAAATTAAGGAGATTTACTAAAGCTAATAACATCTCTTAAATCAAATGAAAATGGTTAATTCAACACAAAGAATTTAAAATCATGCTCCAAAATATTTTAATAATTATTTCGATTAAATATTTTTAAAATGAATATTTAAAGGGAAAAACCATATACTATGGATATATTAAAGTCTTTAAAAACATAAATATTTCCACCTCAAAGTTATAATATTTGAAAATATTATTTTGATGTAGTTTTGTTATAGTTTTTGTTATCATGTCATAAAAAATATTATTAAATATAAAATTAATATTATTAAATTTAATAACATTAGATCAATACAATATTAAATTTAATATGACATTAATTTTTTTTTATTATAATATATATTAATATATCATGATATATATTAGATATAGACATATACATGGAGGGAAGAACAAAGACATAAAGTGATAGAGGTGGAGCGATAGAGGGAGTGGCAAGGGAGAGATGGAGATGAAATGAAGAAGAGAGAGAGAGAGAGAGAGAGAGAGAGAAAGAGAGAGAGAGAGAGACGGAGAGAGAGAGGGGAAGATGGAGAGGGAGTGTGTATGCTTTGGCATGAGATAGAGAGACAATGAAGGAGAGATGGAATTAAGGGGGAAGAGAAGGAGAGAGAATGAGAGAGGGAGGGATATAGTGAAAAAATTGGAGGGTGAATATAAAGAGAGCGAGGAGGAGACATACAAAGGAAGGTGAGAGAGAAAGGGAGAGAGAGGAATGAAGAGAGATATAACATGGGAGAGAGAAGGAGAAATGGATGGAGAGAGATATGGAGTTCGAGGGAAATAGAGAGGGAGGTAAGAAGAAATACATAGAGAGATAAAGGTGGAGAAAGAGAAAGGGAGAGAGGAGAGTAGGAGGGAAGTGCAGAGAGATAAATGGGGGAGAGAGAGAGAGTGCGGGGGAAGATTTAGGTAGAGGAATAGGGAGGGAGAGATACGTATATGGAGAAAGATTGTGCATGTTTAAGGAGTGATATAGAGAGGAAAAGGAGAGTCAGAGGGAGATAGAGATATATATGGGAGGTGAAGAGAGGGAAGAAGAGAGAGAGAGAGAGAGAGAGAGAGAGAGAGAGAGAGAGAGAGGGATATATATATATATATATATATGGAGAGAGTGTGTGTGTGTGTGTTTGGAGGGTGAAATAGAGAGAAAAATAAGGAGAGATGGAGGGAGATATAGATATATATGGAGGTGGGAGAGATGGAAGAATATTTCTTGTACTAAATGCATTGATTTCAATGTATATGATGATTCTTAATACTATCTGTTAGTATGATTCTTTCGTCGTAAAATATCACTTTAGCTACGCATAACAAATAGCCCTAACATCAATTATGGCTGCAAAATATCTTTAAGTTTGCTGCATAAATTCAAATCTAAGCACAAAAGACATTAAGCAGATAAAATATAACATGGCTTCATAAATCCAATGGACAAGAAAATAAGAATGTATTTAAAAGAATTTTGTATTATATTAAAGAATGGGGCACCTAAGAGGAAAACAAGAAAGGTGTCTTCCGGTTCTCCTCAGTGGGATGGGTTCTTGAAAGTCCTCAGTGTTTCAGATCTAGCATTTCTCTCTCTTATGGGTGTAAAACAACAAACATAGAACTCAATGGGAGTTCACAAAACAAAATGGAAAGTGGTGACCAAGAATAGATCCAAAGTGATCTAATGCAATGAAGGTGACTAATGAATGGGGAAAACCCCCCTATTTATAACAAAATATTGGGGCAGTCTAGAACTCGGTGCATGAATAAAATATTATTAATCAAATTCTAGAAGCACCCTTTAGGAATATTTTATTATATTTGTTGGAGGGAAAAGGGTTTTTGACTTGGGTCAATTCCTTTATTTATAAATAATAAATAAATAAATGGTTTATTTATCATTTTAGGGAAGTGATGGGAATATAATTAAATAAATAATGGTTTATTTAATTATTTATGGATGATTTGGTCAAATTTAACTAATAATATTGTTTAAATAATGATTTAAATAACTTATTCTTAGGGAATAATTAAATAAATAAGTATTTATTTAATTAAGTTCCTTATTTTGGGTTAAATATGACCAGGAAATATTAAAAAATGAGTTATTTTATATGGTGAAAGAAATTTTACTTAGGGTAAAATTGGTCTTACATGGTGTACTTGGGTTCATCTAATAATAATAGGTTAGATGACCAAAAAATGGTGTAACAGATTTCCCCCCAACGTACGAGTGTTAGGAGCAAATCGTATCACCGAAGTACATTGTAAGAACTCAATCACTAGATATCGAGAGGGAAGTGAGAGAGAGAAATGTAAGGTTGTATGATGTGCTAAAGGACTAGACCCTGAGGAGAGGAGACTTATAGGTGCAACAAGTCTCTAGTTTATGAGGTGGTACCTGTGCTAAAGGCGATAGGGGAGGCATACCTATGCCTGCCGAGACAAAGTACAAAGAATAAGGCGCCCAGAAAACCACGGAACGCAATAAGTACAAAGAATAAGGTGCCTGGAAAACCACGGAACGCAATAATGAAGCATGTGATGGCTGAACCATGAGCCAGATAAATCATAGGATGAATCCCACATACATGTGATGCCTCGAATAATCGTTAGGAATTATACAGTAATATGGTAGTACATGAGATACAAATATACCCAAATTCCCCCTACACACAGGGAAGGGCTCTAAAAATCTGATAGAGACATGTGAATCGAAAATGGCGCTGCAAGCGGTTGAAGCTGATATCATCAAATGAGAGGAGCTGCATCAAGGGCGGGAATGAAGTCATCCAGGCATGTGGGGGGCTACCTACAGGGCCACCCCCTCATGAGGGTTGAGACATCTCACACATGCCCGGGGATCACCAATAGCGACTGTGGCATCACTGGACCACCAAGTATACGTATCGCAAACATGCTGAAAAGAGGCTAGATCCAAGGTACCCAGATGAATACTAATGATGATGTTGAAGTGTTGAAAGGTCCAAAGGGGACCCGAAAAACATGAGTATGAAATGGTATCTCATGACAGAAATCGACACAGACAAGAATAAAGATGGAGGCTAAGTGGTGCCCCAAGGAAAAGTGTTGTAAGTGAGGAAATCTAATTTGAAAAAGGAGGAAAGAAAGACTTCATGGAAAACATGTGTCCTGGTGAAGTAGTGACTGATGAAAACAAACATATGCTGGCTATCTACAAGAAAGTAAAACATGAATTTCGAGTGGGAAATGATAAGGGTAATACCTCTTGAGATAAAGTGCATTGCGAGGATTAGGAAGGGGGTGGCCTTCAAAGTCCTCTAAAAGATATGCCCCCTTCCCAAGATTTTTACTGATGATGTAAGGACCTAGCCATAATGAGTCGAACTTCCCATGACCGAGGTTATCGTGGGCCTGGTCATATACTAGAACAAGGTCACCTTCATGAAAGGTGCGAGGATGCACTTTTCGGTCATATTGAGCTTTGGTGCACTTTTTGGCCGCTTCAAGAGTTTGTAATGCAACATGAAGATATTCAGAAGCACGCTCAAGCATGATAAGTCGTTTTTCTAGAGGTTGGGTATCAGGGAAAAGTTCGACTGCCAAATGAAGGGAAGGGATTTCACATTCTATTGGTAAGACTGCCTCCTTGCCAAAGACAAGGTGGAAAGGAGTGAAACCATTGGCGGTTTTAATAGAAGTATGATAAGCCCAAAAAGCAGGGAAGAGCATGAGATGCCAATTGGTTTTGTGTTTATTCACCATTTGTTGAAGCATGGTCTTAAGAATTTTGTTGACCGCTTCAACTTGGCCATTACCTTGGGGGTAATAGGAAGATGAATATTGGTGTTCAAAACCCAGTAAGGAGGAGAGCTCATGCTAAATCTAATCTTCAAAATGTCGGCCATGGTCCGACACTAACTATTTTGGAACTCCGAATCGAGCAATGACATGGTTAAAGAAAAAGAGGGTTGCAGTGGCTGCCGTATTATTGAACTTAGGCATAGCTTCGGCCCATTTATTGAAGTAGTCAACCGCCATGATGATATATTTGTGGTTACCGGCAGATGGAGGTTGACATTCCATAAATTTGATGGCCCATTTACAAAAAGGACCAGCTGTGACGACAGGATGGAGAGGAGATGAAGGAGCTTGCGCCTTGGGGGTGAAATGTTGGCAATTGGAACAGTTTTTGACTGCTTCAATGCAATCACTAAAGAGAGAAGGCAAAAAGTACCCAGCACGCATGATTTTTTGGGTGGTGGTGAGGCTGGAGAGGTGGCCACCACAAGCGCCACTATGACAGGCATTTAGGACTTTCTCGGCTTCAGCGTGGGTGAGGCAACGATGAAGGACAATATCTACGCCATGATGATAAAGGTCATCACCGATTAGAAGGTAGCGAGAGGCTTGGTGTCGGATACATCGTTGAGCATCACGATCAAGGTGAAGGGCGAACTTTTGGGTTCGCAAGTAAGTAAGGATGTCACCGTACCAAGGATCGTCGGTGGTGATGGCAAACAAATTTTCATCGGGAAGAGTGTCATTAATTGGAGTATCTTGCGTCCGGGTAGGCAAATCAGAAATGAGTTCAGCGAGGACTAAACCTTTCTTACTTTTTGGGGTGACAAATTCAAGGTCGAATTCTTGGAGAATAACGACCCAACGGGCATACTTTCCATTGAGGATGCGGCGACTCAATAGGAAAGCCATGGGGTTGGAATCAGTCACAACCTTGGTGGAACACATGAGGATATAATGACGCAATTTTTGGACTGAGAACACGACAGCTAGTGCTAATTTTTCTTCATGCGAGTAGGACACAGGTGGAATGGAAAGGTTCTTGCTGACATAATAGATCACATGTTTGACACCGTTATCATCCTCCTGGATAAGGACACCAGCAACTAAATATGTGGAAGCGGAGATGTATAGAATGAAATCTCGGTCAAAGTCAGGGGGACGGATCAAGGGAGCGGATGTGAGAGCATGCTTGAGGGCATCACAATTCTCTTGAGCATATGTATCCCAGACAAAAGGAGTGTGAGATCAAAGAAGTCTAAGGAAGCCATGTGCGGTAGTGGCGTAGTCAGGAATGAATCGGTGAAGAAAATTAGCTTTTCCTTGGAGACTTTGTAGCTGGCGTAAGGTATGAGGCAGAGGAAGTTCAAGAATGGCTTGAACCTTCAAAGGGTCGAGAGTTATCCCGTCCTTAGACACGATGAAGCCGAGGAGATGACCATCGGAAACATAGAAGACACATTTCAAAGGGTTAAGGTGAATGTTATACTTGCAGCATCGAAGAAAAATGGTACGTAGGTCATGAAGGTGTTGCACCCGATGTTTAGAACGTGCGGTAAGGTCGTCTAAATAGGCAAGGATAATATGAGCTAAGTCATGGAAGTAATAAGACATGGCTCGTTGAAAGGTGGCGCCGGCATTTTAAAGTCCAAACGGCATGACTCGGTATGTGAAAGTGCCCCACGGACTAATGAACACAGTTTTAAGTTGATCAGCATGACGGATTACAATTTGGTTGTATCCAGAGAAGCCATCCATAAAGGAGAGAATCTCGTGCCCCACACACTCATCGATGATTTGGTCAATGAATGGTGTGGGGAAGTTGTCTTTGGGACAAGCTTTGTTCAGATCGTGAAAGTCGGTGCAAACACGAATGGTGCCTTGTTTTTTGAGGACGGGAACTGCGTTGGACACCCAAGTGGTATATTCAATGGGGTAAATGAAACCAACCTGCAAGAGCTTTTCGATTTCAGCTTTGATGGCTTCACGTCTAGAAGGATGGATGGGTCTCAAATTTTGATGAACTAGAATGGCATCAAGCCATGTGTCGATATGATGTTTGATAATGGCAGGGTCGAGTCCGGGCATTTCTAAGTATGACCAGGCGAAAACATCACGAAATTATTTGAAGAGTTTCATGTAGGCTTCAATTTCTTTCGGAGTGCATTGGGCTCCCATGGTGATATGTTCTTCAATACCCGGCTTGACAGAAATGTTGATTTTGATGGTGGGAGAGATATTAGCCATATTGCCTTCTTCGAAAGCATCAGGTGCAGGATGGGGTTTTTGAACCAATCAACTTTATTAGGAATGAAGTCTTTGTATTCGAGGGCATATTGGTCATGGGCTTGATGTGGGAGGAAATATGCATGATGGTGCATATCTTCCCATGGAAAATCAAGGTTGGTCATGGCTTCCATGATGTCTTCATCGGACTAGAATATGGAAAGAGAGGATGGAAGAGGTTGACCTGAGGAGGTAGAGGGATGAGACTCTTGATTGTGATGGGAAGGGCTCATAGGTACGATGTTATGTGAGGTGACAGAGTGAGTATTTGAATGATCAGGCGAAGCATCGGGGGAAGGTACTAAGGGGTTGGTATTTGAGAATCACGGTGATGAGGAAAGGTAGGAAATGGTAGCTGAAGTTTTGGTCATTTCGGTATGAGGAGGAGGAATGGTAATCATGGTAGACAGGTGGTCCTGTATGAGGGAAGAAGGATTACAGGCAAGGGTGGCTTCGAATTGGCAGTATGTGGCTAAAGAGGCACGATACTCATCAAGGCGGGGGAAAATTTGGGTATAGTGGACACAGAAATTGCACAAAGAACAAGGGTGATTGGTGCGCATATTCTTAAGTTTAAGGGTATAATCTGGTATGGTGACATGGAATTCTAGGATGTCTGATTCTGGAAACGTTTCATTAACCATGGTCTTGAGAGGTGGTAATTCAGGGCAGGTATGAGTGGCGTGGCCAACAACATCACACAGAGCACATCGAATGGGATGCTTGGGAGGCTGAGGAGGGGCAGGTTTGGGTGGGGTAGGTTTGTCCTTTGATGCCCCCCTGCGAGCTTTGCCATTTTTAATCGAAGCAGTTGTAACAGGAGGCAGTGCTTGTTGAGGTGACTGAGGTACTAGCATAGCAAGAGAAGTCGTAGGGATTGGTTGAACTGTGGTCAAAGTAATATATGGTTTAGGTTGACCGGGTGGAGTGGTGGTTGGAGGGTCAAGATACCAGATGGGTATACCCAAGGTCAAGTTGGGGAGGGATAGGGTGGCCAAGGTAGGGAACAAATAAGCTCCAGGAGGGGGAGCAAGGAAAGGGATCTGACCAGCATGGAAATTTCCAGGAGGAATGGTGCCAAGGGGGTTGATTTTAGGTGAAATCAACCCATGAGGAGTGGCAGTAGAAGAATATTCGGAAGGAAGAAGGGTGGCTAACAGCGGCGAAGGGCTAGGAGCCGGTTGAGGTTGAGGTGGCTGACTAGCCAAAGTGGGCTCTGTAAGGTTAGCCCAAGATGATTGCATCATGAAAACATTCGCTAAGTTAGGATCAGAGACGAGAGGGGAGTCAAAAAAGGTGCCAAGCAAGGAGGAGTCTTTGTAGACGCCAGGGGAAACACTGGTCAAAGAATCAACAGTTTGCTTGTTGGTGACAGTAGATATGGTGGACTCAGGGGAGGTCTGAGATTTTGGTTCATGGTCGGTCAATTGGTCAATGGTGACAATCTTGCCATTATGAGGGAAAAACATCTTACGGTGGACTGCAGACGGGACGGCTGACATGGCATAAGTGTAACTACGCCCCAAAAGGATGTTGTAGTCAAGAGGGGCATCGATAAATTCAACGTTGACACAAACAGTCTTGCCGACAAGGGTGATAGGAAAGTTACGAAATAGGCCAATGGGCTGGGAGGCATGGCCATCCCATGCATGAAGGGTGATGGGGGAAGGGGCCAGTTCAGGGGATCCGAGTTGTTTCCAAACCGAAGCGGACATTACGCAGGTAGATGCCTCCTCATCAATAATACACTAAGAAACATTGGCGTTTCAGATTTTGACTGGGATTTGGAAAGCAAATGAAGGAGGAAGAGGGGGATGGTCTGACTGATGGGCGTCGAAAAAAATAAATTGGTCATCAGCAGGATCTACAGCACCCACGGCAGATAGTAGAGCCCTCTTTTGAGAAGGACACGACCGGAGGAGTTCCAATGTTGAAATGGCAGCAACAGAGTGGGCCAGATCATCTACTATGCTGTATGAATGGGCAGCCTGACTAGAGGCAACATTTCGGCGTAATGGTCCCTTAGGAGGCTTGGGATGAACCTCGGCTTTGGAAAGAGGGAGTTGCAAGGGACCATTGGATGTCGATAGAGGCTCTGTAGGACCTGACGATGGAGACTCAGAGACAGAAGGAATAGGAGGTGTGGAGTACTTATGGGACCGAGTTTGAAGGTTGAGGTCAATAGTGAGAGGTGGGTCAGAAGCCATCATGAGAATCTAGTAATCAGAGGAACCAGAAGGGGAAGGTTGAGTGGTTACTGGGGCGTGAGGTGGTTGTGTGGAGTAGGGGAGGAGTGCTGTCCCCGTACGGTGGCCTGAGAATCCCAAAGTTGCCGCATTTGTTGTAATAAGGGACAATCGTGAGTGTAGTGACCATAAACACCGCAACACGAATAGGGCTTATTGATGTGAAGTGGCATGTCCAGCTTGGGCTGAGAGCCCTATGGCTGGTTGGCAGTGGTAGAGTCGATATTGGAAGGATTGGGTCCACAATTACCAGAAGCGGATTGATTGCCTCTTCTCCGTCTTTGAGAAAGAGAAAAATTAGGTGCCCCCTATTGTGCAAATACTTGCCCTGGAGGGGGTAGTAAGTGCGGTTGTGGGGGTGGAGAAGGCAAAGGAGTGGGAGGTCCAAATTCTGGAGGAGTTGGGACACCAGGTTGCGGATATGGGTAAGGATTAGGGTGGACAGTAGTAAGGTAAGCAGGGGGGTGGGCAAAAGGAGGAGGCGTGCCGTAGCCTGAATACATGCTGCCTGGAGGGGAAAAAACACTGGAGGGGCTGGCCCCTAGAGGATAACCATGGCCAGGAGGAGGTTGGGTAGAGGTATGTGACAGGGCTCCAATTATACTGTCGGCAGAATGAGATGCCCCCGAGGCATTAGGGCCACCAATTTTGGGAAGGTCAAGAAGGACGATATAAACATAACCAGATTAGGCGTAGATAAGGTCATACTTCAAGGCAATTTGGAGGGCGGCTTCTTTGGTTTGGGGAAAATGGGATGCGACATCTTTGCCAATGGGAGGTAAGAGAGAGCAAAGGAACCAATCAATGTAAACCCGATCTTCAAAGGGGGGAGCTCGACATAAGCTTCTTCTGCGCCACCATTCCTGGACATGAGCGGAAAGGCGGGTTGAGGAGGATTGACGGAAGGAGGTTAAAAGCTCAGTACCAGTTTCGTATTGGAAAGGGAGCTGGAAATAAGATAAAAACGCTTGGGTAATGGTAGAAAAAGTGGTATGGGAGGAGGTGGCCTATTAAACATACCATTTAGAAGCTTCGCCCGTAAGCGTGCGTTGGAACAATCGAAGACAAATAGAGTCATCAGTAATGGAATTGGAGGAACACCACATATGGAAGGATCGGATATGGTTGGAGGGATCCTAACTAGCAAGGCCTTCGAACTTGGGAATGTCGGAGGGGAGCTTGATTGGCATAGCAAGCCAACTAACATCGCGGCGGATAGGATCATTAATCAACTGATTGAAGTCAGGGAGACTAAGGCTGGCCATATAAGGGAGTAATGGGGCAGTCGAGGTAGGTCCTGAGGTGGTTCCACTAGAAGCAGACCCAACAGTAGTACTGGGGTTACTGCTGGTGGTAGGCCCTGAAGTAGACATGGTGAAAGTGACAGGGGGAGAACCAAGAGGGGGAGAACCCAAACAATCAGAGGAAGAGTCAGAGTGCAGACTCGGGGAAAGACTTACTCGATGATGATGGGAAGGAGGAAGTTGACCAAACGAAAACTGAGGATGAAGGCCAAGAAGTCTCCGGGAGAGGCGCCTTGGGGGCGCAATGATGACGGGAAGAAGAAAACCGACAAGGGCAGGGAGTGAAAAAAATCAAGTGAGGTCAAGGGCAGAAAGGTGGAGTGACAATTGATTTTAAAGTCTTTTCCAGGTGGTGTTAACCAGGCGCTTCTTCACTTAGGGTCAGTGTGTGGCGTGCGTTAAATTTAATTGTTTAAACCCAGACGTTTTGAGAGTAAAAGAAAGAGTGTGCTGCGTAACGGAAAAGAAATCTGTAGTGAATAAGACTAAAAGAACAGAAAATTAACAACTAAAAATGCAACAATCTAACCCAAGAAGGTGGGTCTCTCAAAACTAGTCTATAAGAAGAAAAAAACTAGGCAAAGCATGCTAAAAAGAGGCCAATAGATCGAAGGTCCGGAGGGACTGGGATCTAAAGGGTAAATCTGCTGAAAAGTGGTGCAGAGAACAACAAATAAACACAGGCAAGGTTGCTGCTAAAAAGGAGGAGATCAGCTAAAAATAGAAGAGACAAGGCAGTGGCCTTAGAAATGAACCCAAACAAAACAATATGAGGTGGTTTTGAGAGGGAGAGGAGCTTATCTAAAGGGATCTGAAAAGGAGGTATCAGATCGGAGAAAAAGATGGCTGAAACTCTAGAAATTCAGAATTCTGAAACAGTAAAGACTCGTCCACAAAAGGTGGAGGGTACTAGAGCCCTAAGGGGAAATATTCCCTCTTATTTGAGTGAAGCAGATCAGAAATAGGTCCAAACGGGCAGAGACAGAGGCTGGAAAACCCTGACAGAAGCTTCAGACAAACCTAGAAAAATTTGCAGAAAAATGGCAGGTCGCAAGTTCTGACCTATTTTCAGTCCAGGTTGCAGGATTGGGATAGAAAAGTGCGTCCTAAGGCTCAGGTCACACTTTTTGGGCCGATAAGTGCGACCTGCATATTCGGCTCTCTCGATGGCAGATTTCAGAAAAATTTGTCGTCTCAACTACGGCTGATGTCTATCACCTACGCAATAAGGCCAGAAACACACGAAAGTTAAAAATTTGACTGTTTAATGGTTTTAGGGGTGAAAATCACCATAAAATAGGAAAAAACAAAAAATGGAAGAGAAACCCTAGGGTCTGAAACAGCTGGATATGCAAGAATAGATAAAACGATATCGGTTGCAAAAGAAAACTCGTGTGGAGTCGCCAATTGTTAGTATGATTCTTTCGTCGTAAAAGATCACTTTAGCTATGCATAACAAATAGCCCTAACATCGATTATGACTGCAAAATATCTTTAATTTTGTTGCAGAAATTCAGATCTAAGCACAAAAGACATTAAGCAGATAAAATATAACATGGCTCCATAAATCCAATGGACAAGACAAGAAGAATGTATTTAAAAGAATTTTGTATTATATTAAAGAATGGGGCACCTGAGAGGAAAACAAGAATGGTGTCTTCTGGTTCTCCTCAGTGGGATGGGTTCTTGAAAGTCCTCAGTGTTTCAGATCTAACATTTCTCTCTCTTATGGGTGTAAAACAACAAACATAGAACTCAATGGGAGTTCACAAAAAAAAATGGAAAATGGTGACCAAGAATAGATCCAGAGTGATCTAATGCAATGAAGGTGACTAATGAATGGGGAAAACCCCCCTATTTATAACAAAATATTGGGGCGGTCTAGAACTCGGTGCATGAATACAATATTATTAATCAAATTCTAGAAGCACCCTTTAGGAATGTTTTATTATATTTGTTGGAGGGAAAAGGGTTCTTGACTTGGGTCAATTCCTTTATTTATAAATAATAAATAAATAAATGGTTTATTTATCATTTTAGGGAAGTGATGGGAATATAATTAAATAAATAATGGTTTATTTAATTATTTATGGATGATTTGGTCAAATTTAACTAAGAATATTGTTTAAATAATAATTTAAATAACTTATTCTTAGGGAATAATTAAATAAATAAGGATTTATTAAATTAAGTTCCTTATTTTGGGTTAAATATGACCAGGAAATATAAACAAATGAGCTATTTTATATGGTGAAAGCAATTTTACTTAGGGTAAAATTGTTCTTACATGGTGTACTTGGGTTCATCTAATAATAACAGGTTAGATGACCAAAAAATGGTGTAACACTATCTGATTTGTTGCACTAGATGCATTGATTTTAGTGTAGATGCTGATTTCTATTTATATTTGATTTCTCCCACTAGATGCATCGATTTCAATGTAGATGCTAGTTTCTAATCGTATTTGATTTGTTGTATTATATGGATTGATTTTAGTGCAGATTTTCTTTCAAATCCTCTTTGATTACTTGAATTGGATGGACTACTATTGTTAATCTCGAGAGTATAAATTATTAAAAATAATTTTCAAGATTAGATGAATGTGGGAGAGAGGGAAGAATATTTCTTGCACTAGATTCATTGATTTTAGTGTAGAGGATGATTTATAATCCTATTTGATTCCTTTCACTATATTGTTGTAATCCTATGGGAGTCGTTCCTATGGGATTGTTGTACAAATATGAATTTAGTTATGAATTTATTTAGGTTAGTTATAGTTATATTCATTTATTTAGACATAATTGATTTCTTGGAGTATATATTTAAATCAATGGTTTAATAAATTTACAACATCAAGCACATGTCATCTTAATTTTACAATGGTATCAAAGCAAGGCTGGGAGGCACACCATGAGGAAGCAATGTGAAGTGCCAGTGTAATCTCTGGAAAAGCATTAAACCGCGTGAGACAGGCAGCAGGGTTTTGTGGAGACTGCCAACTCTACTAGCATTTTTCTCTGCATTTAAGAGCGTGAACCCCAGGAGTGGTTTTTTGTTTGAGAGCCAGCATCTGTTTCTATATTTGAGAGCGAGAACCCACAAGTGGTTTTCTGTTTTAGATATCTAAAGACTACTAGCATTTTGCTCTGCTATGTTTGCAACGTTTGATTGACAGAAACCCTCATTTATGTTCCTGTCATAAATATGCCAACATTTTTTTGAGATCATACTTTTGGAGTAGACAAATAGGTAAGTTTAAATTAGTTTTTTTTTTGAAACATTTGTGTCTCTAGGGCTATAGAAGTGCCACTTGTTGAATCTGTAAATTTAAAAGGAGTTTTTATTTTATTCTATTTTTATTTTTATTTTTTAATGTGCTAGTGGTAGTAGTTAAAATAGTTTTAAAAAAAATGAGAAATCTGTGCCTTTAATCTCTATTGAATATGCAAGATTAAACATATTATTTTTTAAGAACAAAGTATTTGTAAGAGGAATTTGTGTTTGGAATTGATTAAAACAGAAGTTTATTTTAAGGGTGCTAGTGATTTAAAACAATTTTTTAAATATGAACTCCCTAGTATATTTAATTGGAGTGGTCCTTTCTGGAAAATAAAGTTACCAAGAATGGCTGCGGAAAGTTAAAAAGACACTTACCTTTAATGATTTATGGGATGGAGTGTGTGAAGGAGAAGGAAATAATGCACCAGAGCAGCCTGATGAGCAGAAACAACTAGAAATATGGCAAAGTAAGGATAAGAAGGCTCATGCCTTGATATCCACTTCAGTCTTGGAAGAGGTAAGCAGATACATTGTTTATTGTCAAACAACATCTGATTCCATAAAAAAATTAAAATAAATTTATGATTCACATTATGAATTGGAGATAATTCAGTTATTATTGAAGTTATTTAATCTGGAAATGAGTGATAATGATCCTATAAACTCGCCTCGGAAATTATATCCATCACTCCTGAAATTGAATCCACTAGAGTTAAAGTTTATTTGTTTCTTACTGCCTTTATAAAATCTCTTTACCCTAGTTATACACACTACTTCGAAACTCTCCAAGCTAGTGCGCAATTAAAAGATCTAGATTTTGACAAATTAGTAGGGAAAATTGCAGAAAGAGAGAAGGATTTTGTCAAGAAAGAAGCATCACAAAGTTTTAATATCGAAACCCTATTTCTTTCTCAAAAAGACCAAAAACCTCAAGAGGAAGCCTTCAGAAATACTAAGGGTAATATAGGTCGAGGTAGGAAAAATTACAGAGGCAGGGGGGGTAGAAATATTCAGGGAGATAGACACCAGAATGAAAAAAAAAAAAAAAATACTGGTAAACTAGCTATAAAAAGTTTTAGATGTGGTAAAATTGGACATACTCTTGGAAATTGTAGAATTTCCTAAGAGAAAATAAATGAAAGAAGAGAAAATTCTCTCGAAAAGAAAGATCATATAATTCCACACAAAAGACAGTCTTCTATGAATGCGCATTATGATGTTTCTCATTGTAGTTTCCACATGGAATATGTTTTTAGTACTTATTTTTCTTCATGGTATGGCAGTTGGGTTCTAGACACAGGTGCCACTTGTCATATGACCTTTTAAAGAGATTTTTTTGATCAATTCAATGATAATATTGACAGACTAGTGTATTTCATTGATAAGTCACAAATCAAACCATCAGGGATTGGTTCAATTCAGTTAAAAATTCCTATACTTTCAAATTATATTTTGAATGATTTTATTTACATTCCGCAGCTCCAAATAAATCTATTCTCTCTTATACAAATAAGACTGTAGGGAAATTCCATTCAGATATTTTATGGTAAATGAGAAATTAGAAGAGAATCTGACAATAAAAGTGTAATGACTGGTGTGGAAGAAGATACATTATTTAAGTTGCATAGTATGTTGTTTGTTGCATTGAACACAAGTTATTTGGTTGAGAAAAATGATACTCTGTCATCTTATTTATTATGGAATGCACGCTTCAGTCATGTTAATTATGAAATTATTTGAATTATGAAACAATTGGAGATTAAGGGACTTCCAATAGTTCCTAGAAAATTTACCACATGTAATGCTTGTACATTGGGCAAGCATCACAAACAATATTTTCATAATTCTAAGTCTACAGCTACAAGGAAATTATGTCTCATACACTCTAATTTATGTGGTCCAATGCTTGTACCAATTGCGAATGGAAATAAATACATAATCACTTTTATTGATGATTATTCAAGGATGTGCTGGTTTTATCTACTTAAAGAAAAATCACAATTTTTTGATGTGTTTAGGAAATTTCATCCCTTGATAACAAATGAAGCACAACTTACTATTGGTACTATAAGGACTGATAATGGAGGATAATGTACTTCACATTATTTTGAAACATATTTTCTAGAGAATGTCATCAAACACTGGACTACAATATCATATAATCCACAAAAAAACAATGTTTTTGAATGAGTGAACAAAACATTGCTTAATATGGTAAGGTCAATCATGTTTTTTAAGAATGTAAAATTGATGTTTTCGGGAGAAGCCGCACGTTGTGAGGCATACATTAGAAATCGGTGCCCTTCCTCTATCATTAACAACAGAAATCCCTATGTAATGTGGTACAATCGTCTTCATGTTGTTAAACACTTCCAAATTTTCGGTTCTCAGTGTTATGATTTGATTCCTAAACATCAAAGGAAAAAGTTGATTGAACGTAGCAGAAAATGTATATTTTTAAGGTATTCTATAACTTCTAAGGCATGTCAATTGTATGATGAAGAGAAAAAAAAGTTTATTTTTTCAAGAGATGTATTTTTTCTTGAAATTGATAAAGACTCCCTCACTGTTGATAGACAACTTAATCAGATACAAAAGTTTGCACCTCAAAAGTTTTATTATGAATAGGATAATATACTTCCCCATCCTAAAGGAGGGATTCCAATATTAGATCAGTTTGTGGAGTTTCCTTCTCCCAATGATGATAAATTTTTTGATCATGATAATTTCATTGTTTCTAATGAGGAATTGGTTGATGCAAGTGTTTCTATAGAAACAATGAAAGAAATGGCTAGAACTGAGCCAGATGAAGAAGATGAGAAACTTCTGCAACTTCCTACACAACCTTTGTGAAGTTCAACTCGTATTCAAACATTTCCAAAGAAATATGATGAGTTTAAGGCTCGAATTTCCTCGCGTAACTATTCTCATTGTGAATTTAATTTTTCTATGGATTGTGAACCTACTTGCTTTAAAGAAGCTGCTAGTTAGGAACAGTGGAAAGATGCAATGCAAAAGGAATATTATGCTCTCATAAAAAATGGCATGGAGGCTAGTGGATCCTCTTGTTGGCATCAAACCTATTGGCTGCAAATTGATTTATAAAACTAATTATAAAGTTGATGGTTCGCTAGACAAACATAAAGAAAGACTTGTAGCAAAGGGATATGCACAGAAAGAGGTATCGACTATACATAGATTTTTTCTCCTACAACTAAATGGGGCACTATTAGATCTTTTTTTGATTTTGCATCTCAGAAAGAATGGAAAATTAATCATATGGATGTCAAAAATGCCTTCTTAAATGGATATTTGAAAGAATATGTTTACATGTTTCAACCAGAAGGTTTTTCCGCTAAATGGAATGAGAAAAAGGTTTTCAAACTAATAAAGTATTTGTATGTCTTGAAACAAGTGTCACAAGCATGGTATGAGAATCTAACTAAACATCTTCTTAAATGAAACTATAAACATTTTGGCCTAGATGATGCAACTCTTTTCATTAAGAAAGTTGGAAGATGACTTGTATATGTTGATGATTTTATGATCACAAGAAACAATGATGAATATATATCATCTATAAATAAGGAATTGAAAATGTTTTTTGATGTGACAGGTTTATGTTTACTTCATTGTTATGTAGGAATTGAGGTTGATTAAAAACGACAACATATTTTCACCTCTCAGAAGACATATGTTGATAAATTATTGAACAGATATCGTATAACTAAATGTGATCTTGTTGCTACTCGAATGGAGAAGAATTGGAAACTCACTTCCGAAGAAGGAAATCCATTTGAATATTCAACAAAGTACAAGAAACTTGTTGGAAGTTTGATTTATTTGTCTATTACTCATCTAGATATAACCTTTGATGTAAAAATAATTTCCAGGTTTATGTATCATCTTTGTGAGGGGCATTGCGTAGAGAAAAAATGGTTTTAAAATTTTTAAAAGGAAATAAAACTTACGACATCAAATATTCCAAAGTTTTATACTTCCATCTTGTTGGTTATTCAGATTCGGATTTTGATAGAGATAAATAAAATGGAGTCTCAACTTCTGGATATTCAATCTTACATCAGAAATTATCATTTGGAGATCACAGAAGCAATATGTTCCTGTTGATTCTACCACCGAATCTGAATATGTTGCAGCTGTTCAAGCCACTAAGGAAATCATTTAGTTTCAAAAAATAGTCAAAGATTTGCAAGAGAAACAAAAAGCTTCAACTCATCTATTTGTTGACGACTCTTCTGCAATTGAGTTAGCGAGGAATAAAAAGTTTCATGATCGAACCAAACACAACAACACTAAGTATCATTTGATTTGGCATCATGTAGATGCCAAACAATTCATCTAACACATTTTCCAACTTCACAACAAATTGTAGATATTTTTACCAAATCATTAGGGCGTGAAAAATTCAAAAAATTTAGATCTTTACTTGGTATGTGAGATGTCCCTTCGAATTAAGGGGTGTAAAGCTATACTCCTACAAGAGTTGTTCCTACGGGATTGTTGTACATATATGAATTTAGAAATGAATTTAGTTAGGCTAGTTACAATTATATTCAGTTATGTAGACATAACTAATTTCTTGGATATATATGTAACTCAATGGTTTAATAAATTTACAACAACAAGCACATATCATCTTAATTTGACATAGATGAATTGATTTCAGTGTAGATGTTGGTTTCTAAGTATATTTGATTACTTGCACTAGATGCATTGATTTTAGTGTAGATGTGGATCTCTATTCCTATTTCATTTCTTGTACTAGATGCATGTATTTGAGTGTAGATGTGGATTTATAATCCTATTTGATTGTTTTCACTAGATTCATGGATTATCATGTATATGTGGATTTATAATCATATTTGATTGCTTGCACTAGATGTATTGTTTTCACTATATATGTTCATTTCTAATCTCATTTTATTGCTTGCACTGGATGTATATATGGATTTATAATCATATTTGATTGCTTGCACTAGATGTATTGTTTTCACTATATATGTTCATTTCTAATCTCATTTGATTGCTTGCATTAGATGAATTGATTTCTCTGTAGATGTTGTTTTATAATCCTTTTTCATTATTTTCATTAGATGCATTAGATGTTGTTAATATTAAGGTTGTATATTATTAAAAAAAAGCAATATATATTTACTAATATGTTGAGGGACACTATTAAGAAATAATTAGTTATTAAAATTTGCAATACCTAGAAATAAAATGAAAAAGATGTGCATAATCAATCCTCTTGAAAATTGTAAATTAATCTTTGACAAGATAGTTTCCCTTCTTCCTCTTATATGTATTTCAATATAGGACTTAAATAAATGATTTGGATATCTATGTTAACTAAGAGAAGCAATCATAGTTAAACATTGCAATGACAAAAATTAATTAATTAAAATTGAAAAAGTTAGTTAGTTCCTAATAAAAGAGATGTGTAGTTTATTCAATTCTAGATATAAAATTGATATATGACATTTAAAAATATTAATAATAAAAAAATATACTTAATATTGACATGCATTTAAATATATATTAATAAGAATAATACATTTTAATTTGAGTATTTTAAAAAAATATTTCAATTATCATGTTAATTCAAATATTTCAATTTCATATACAATCATAGATCCATATAACTCTTGAATTTATCATGCACCTAGAGAGATCAAATCGCTCTAGCTGCAAACCTTCTTTTTGAAGTGTTTTTTGGAGTGTAGAATTTGAGGAAAGCTTTTCACCTAGAGGGATTTGATCCCTCTTGGCTCGTGATAAATCTCTTGTTAGATGGATCTAGGTTGGTTCCAATTTAGGGCAAGAATGTCACATTTTTAGATTACCATTATTTTGTATATGTTTGAGTTAAACTTCATACTTTCAAATTTACTTTATGTTTTCTTTTCTTGAAATGGGCTTGTCATTCTCTTCCTTAATTTAGTCTTTGTTGCATGCCTTGAATGACCTGTACTTCTATGTTTGGATGCTTTTTGTGCTTTAATGTGTTTATGTTTGTGAATGTTACTACAATTATGTTATATTTCTATGTGTGTAATTTTATGTTAATAATTAGTTGGCAAAGAACAAGGGAGACAATCTTGTCAATAATTTGCAGCAGGATTGATTCTACAAATCTATTTCATTTAATTTAGGCATCGCAACTTTTGAAAAATAATAAATTATTAATAGCGTCCCTCTAGTTATTGCTAAATATATCTGAAAGAATAGTTTTAATTATTTACTATATCAATATTACCCTTGAAATAATTTGTTTCTTTTCTAATGTTTGAAATAAATTATTTCCTTCAATAATATTTTGATGGTTTTTTTAAATCTTTAGTGTCTTGAAAACTCAAGAAGTAATGTGTTTCGAATTTTTCTTTTTAAATTAGGGGCTAGGTTTTCACATTATTTACATTAATAGTTTCTCCAAATAATTATCACATCTCTAGTTTCTATATATCTTAAAAATGGATCTTGAATACAATTTTGATGAACTTTTTTGAGAGACTATTTGTTTTAAATTTTCATAAATAGATATTTTCTTTTAGTAAATATTTTGAATACATTATTGTACAAAATCATCTATTAGTAATTTTGAATATATGCAATTGTCTATTAGCAACTATTTGGTGATGAAGAAGACAAATGATATTTTTTCCTTTTAATAAGAATGTTAAAAATGAAAGAATGAATATTTTTTAGATTAAATTGAAACATAGTCACTACAAGTATAAAAGAATGAATATCGTTTAGATTAAATCGAAGCCTAGTCACGAAAAGTACCTGAGTGAGTTGCAGAGTGTTTCTCAATCATCACGATAGCCATGAGAGAGCTTTCTAAGCAGTTAAAGTAGCCTAAAAAATATTATATGATACTATTTGAGAGTATCATATACCCTTATTTCTGTAGTACTATATAGAAGGAAAAAATGATGCATAAGAAATACACATTGAAGTCAAACATCTAGACGGGTTAAACAGTGGGTGAAACCAACTCACTCAATTATATGTCCCTACTATTAGGGTCCCATGATTTAGCAGATTAGTAAACCAAATGAATAGGGTAACATAAGACCAGTATTTAGAGTCCTAGTACCTAGCCTTCCTGGACTCGGAGAGGGCTCTCTCTATAATATGAAAAGGATGTGAACTTGTTTACTCTAGATGGTTGATTTTATGCTAGTTGTTAAGTGTAGGGTTTTGTTGTTTGTTCTAGTTGGGTAAGATAAACAAGTAGGATAGGTGGACTGAGAGGTCATCAAATAATTGCACTATGGAGTCTATGAAAGTCATGGATATCTCAACAATGAGTCAGAGTGCATCACAGGGAAAATCTAGTGTGTTCAATGGATCTTTAAGGTTATGTGTGAAGTGAAATGGACATTAATTTGGTGAACAAGGTAGGGAAAAGGGTAGTGAAGAATCCTTTGGCATATACCCATAAAAAAGAAGGTCTCAAATACTGATAAGCAAAAGATAATAATCATGAGATAGGGCAAACCACTAACTCAATGACAATACTTAAACAAATAGATATTCAAGATGAACAATTCAGTGAAACAAAGAAAGCAAGAAAACCTATCTAACTTTAGTGATTTCACCTTCAAGGTTTGAAAACATATAAGATGACAAATAACTTTAATCAAAGAAGAGGGAACTCCTAAGCATAATTTGATCAAGCTACAAAGAAATTTGAGGCAAACTTCTTAAGTATGGACAAAGGGCATGATCAAAACATGGCCTCTTTGGCTAAAAATAACAAGTAACACATCAAAGAGAGATTCCAAAAACAGAGTTTAGATAGAATCAAGTAAGCATGGATAACCATAAAACATATTTGAAAACTAATTCTTAAACCATTAATGAAACAAAAAATCTTAGGTGGGTCTAAGGAGAAACAAAGAATTTCTTAAACTAACCCAGGAGAGGAAAACATAAAGACAATAGTAACAAGAAGGACTAAGGTGCCTCAAACAACATTTCTTAGCCTATACTTTTCTGATCTACTACAACATAGAAGGATGGACATAATGATAAACAAGAAAACATGAAAAAATTAGAGACACATCACCATTAACCAAGCTCGGGGATTCTACAAGTAAGCTTTCATCATTATCAATCAAAGAAAATCATTCACAAGCTCCACAACACCAAATTTCTTTGCAACCTCAAAAAACCATGTATTGCTCTCAAAACTCATAAAATGCCAACATTTACAATGAATCCTCCATGCTCTATTTAACCAAAAAGGAGGAGAAAAACTAATAGAGTCTCTAGAAACCTATTGGCTAATCAGAAATGTTACTATTATCCTTAAGACCTTGCAAGGCCCAAGGCACAAAATATCTAAACAAAATATCTTTTCGGGCATTTTTGGCATATAAATTGACATTTTGGCTCTGCCAAGCCTCCTAAAACTTTCCAAGCATACATTGCTGAATTTTCCTCTGCTAAGGGCATAACACTATCTTTTAGGATGAATTTCCATGCCAAGGGCGTAGCACTGCAGCAGGAAAACTAGGTCAATTTGCATCAATGTTTTGAAGGCCTTTCCGATGTCGAAATAGGCTCCATGATGGACCATTGGAAAGCCCTTAGGCTCCGTGATGGACCATTGGAAAGCCCTTTGAGTCTACTTTCTAAATATAACCTTAGTTCTTTTATTTTACCACTACAACCTGTTCAAAAAGAAAAAATTCCAAGGCTGGTAAACGCACAGCACATGCCCTAAAAACTAGGCAGAAAGGTGAAAATTAGGGTGTTTTTTACCCTTTTGGAGGACCAAAACAACTCTAATTGACCTGAAAATTTGTGAGAATGCTACACTCAAGCTGAGGATTATAAAAATCTAAGCCATTCATCCTGAATATTCTCTGAGAGAAAGCGTAGCACCAAGGGTGCTACCCCCTTGACCCTCAAAATTAGCAAAAAACAAAAACTTGTCAAAATTCTCCCAAATTTGGTGGATGTGTGCCTCATGGATTTTGAGAGACCTGTAGAGAAAGTTTTGCCAAAATTCCAAGTATAGCTTGGTATTTTTTCTCTTTTAGTGCTTGGGTCTTGTTTTGATATTTTTTCTGTTTATCCCTTGCAATTTGGTTTCTTCGGGCATAATGTTTAGTCATTCTTCTTTGGAGGTCAAGATCTTGATTTGCTTTCTTCAATTTAGCTTCCAAGTGTATGTTGGCTCTCTCCAACCAAGGCTCCCAATCATGTGCTATATCCATGGTAAAAAGCTCATCTAAAGGATGTTGTTCTACGAAGGCCGATTCTTGTTCCCTTTGCTTTGCGAATGCCTTCTTCAATCTCATGGTTCTAGGTCTCCTCCTAGATTGTCCTTCCTCATCACTACTTTATTCATAAGTGCCCATAAATTATTCTAGTTTAACCTGTGCCTTTTGGGCTTCTTTCCGGGCCTTGAGGGCTCTAGCTTCATAGATTTCAATTCGTGCTCCTAGCTTTCTGTTCTCCAAGTCAAGGGAATCATTTACACTCTTGCTCATATCCAAATGTGCTTGGAGGTGTTTTATTTGTCCATTTCTATCCTGGAGGAGCAACTTTCTGATTCTTGCTTCATTCTCCTCATCACTATCCACTTGAATGATTTTGAAGTCCCTCTCAATCTCATGATATTATTCTTCTTCTTTTACCTTTTGTTTCTCTTTGTCTAGTAGCTGAGCTGAGGAGGATGGCATGGTCCCTTGCATTTTGGAGGCGGAAAGCACGAGCCTTGATCATTTTTGATATGTGAGAGAGAGAAACTCAAATTTGTTTACTATAATGCTCTTACCATGACTGATCTCAAAATTTCCCTTCTTTTCATCAATGATCTTTGCATCTATGTCTCCTATATTGTGTTCTTGGTTGCCCTCTTGAGAGTCACTTGCATTTTCCTTCATGCTAGCATTACTTTCATGATCTTCACCACTGTCATCAACCTTTTGACTGTCTTTTTGGTTTATAGTGTCACTGTTTTCATTATTATTAGGGCTATCAGTCACCATGGTTTCTTCATTATTTTCATGACTATCATTAGCTTCTACACCTTCCTCACTGTCATCATCTTTATCATTGTCATCCTCTTCCTCATTGTTGGCCTCTTTGTCACTATCCTTTTCACCACTGCCCTTTTTGCTCCTCTTCATCATTCTCTTCCTCTTCTTCATTCTCTGTCTCTGCCTTTTCATCAATGCTCATTTCATTTCCACTGTCAACCTTGTCATCTTCCTCATAATTTGTTTCTTCTTCCTCATGACTGTTATTTTCTGCCTCTTGACTGTCACTTTTTGCCTCATCATTTTTTTTTGTTTCTTCTTCCCTATCCTTTGTTTCTTCTTCATCATCAACACTTTCTTCATTTTCATTTTCCTCTTCCTCATCATTTTTTTCTTCCTCTTTACTGTCATTTTCCTCTTTGTCACTATACTCTTCTTGTTCTTCATCATTCTCTTCTTGTTCCGATGCTTTAGGAGAAGGTGAGGGAGAGAATTTTTCTTAAGGAGAGGATTCATGTGGAGAGGATGAACCATGGTCAGTTGGGGGTGATGGAGGAAATGAGGAAGGTGGATGAGATGATGAGGGAAAACTTTGCAGACAAAGAGGCTGTGCATTTGTGAAAACATCATGGGAGATGAACACTTCCCATGGGATACCTTGTTTCTCTAATTGATGCAACACAATCATCTCGATAAGATAATGGTGAAAAAAACTCTGCATTTGTTGTGAAGGAGGTCTCTTTTGCACAATGTATGACATCTTATCAATACTCCTTTAAAGGTAATAGGGTAAATGTAGCAGCTTGGCCCTAGTGAAGTTCACATAAGAAATCTTATATGGTAGGAATAAAGTTTGGAAAACCTCCCCTCGCATTCATGATGACTTTCATTAAGGGGGCATATCTCTCCAACAAATGGGAAAAGAGAAAAATATTTTTTCAATTAGCTTGGTATATTGGTTTGAAGAAAGGTTGATAATGGCTCAAGTCCATATTCACCTACTTGAATCATTTTTCTCCCATACATGGTATCCCAGTGGCCATAGCAATTGCATTGGTGGATAGCTCAAAATTTACCCCAGCTAGATGCACTTGATGGTAATGGAGGTTGAGGATAAAAATTTTGGTCAACTCAGGGTGACTTTGGACTCTCTGTACTCTTTCACATAAATCAAAACAACCTACCTCTTGGAAATATGCAATTGTTGTAGGGGAGGCTGTCAACTCCTTGGTGTTCAAAGATTCAAACATGTTTACTCTTCCACCCTTTCTTTTTTGTCCCTTAGGCCTTTGGCCTCCCTTTCCATTGTCACTACTTACTTCTCTAAAAAAAATTCTTTTATGGTTGCCTTGAAAAAAAAACCCTGAAACTGCTTGTGAAATGATATGAAGAGGGTGAGTAGGATGGTGAGGAGACAATAATTTCAAGGCTTGGGAGTGTGGAGGCTAATTTTGCAAATGGAGATATTTTTTTGGCAGATGAGTAGCTTCTTAAAAAAATATTTTTAGTGTTCCTTCAATATGTAGATGGATGGGTACCCTTTAAACAAAAGTGTTGGTAGCAGGGAGATTAGGTTTTCCATTCCTTTATAGTTTTTATTTTCTTCTTACCTTTCTCTCTAAGTTTCACCTTTTAAAACAGCATGTGAGGGGGAAAAGAATCTAAATACCTTTTATAAAAACCTCCAAGAAGTGCCAAAGAAAGAATTTTGAGGAGTCTTGAGTTTTTTGGAGGCTTGCACCAACTTGAAGGGCTCCCTAGCTAAATGCGTAGCACAAGAGCGTAGCAGTCGGGCCTGTCATGCGGTTATTTATGCAGTGTTTGAATGGAGAGGAAAATGCGTAGCACTGGTGGAGGTTGCACGGGATGTAGGGCCTACTGAACGTGCAGGTGCGTAGCGCCCAAGACAGCTGGGTCAACTCTGCACGCCTTTGAATATATTCTGGTGCACAGGAAAACATGGTCTATGCATAGCACCCAAGCCAGTCGAGCCTCTGCACGCGGTCAGGTCTGCACATGGGTAAACGGGCATCAAGATTTCACAGATGTGCAGCGCGCTATTTTACTTTCTAAAGGATGCACACATAGGTGCGTAGCAAGTTTTCCAGAAGCGTAGCACTGGGTTCTTCCTGCCCAAAGTTTGCCAAAAATCCCTAAATATTCCCCTGGAAACTTTTCACTGTCTTGTGCAAATGATAAATGATCTTGACTGACAAATGAGATTTTTTTATATCCTTGGAACAATAAATTAAAATTGGAAACCCACTTTTGCTAATTTTTTGAGTTTTATTTTGTCACTTTATCACTCATATCCCTTTTCCTTTTGCATGAGATTGACTTAAAACACAAAAAAAAGATATTTTCTCATCTCAAACTTTCCTCTTTGTTGCTTGTAGGTAAATGATATGATGGATTTTATTTCCTTTGACCTGTTGGATGTTTTTAACACCCTGTTCTTACCCATTCTATCATATTCAAACCTTAAAACTTTCCCTCTCTTTCATTTGAAAACTAACAGATCTCTTTAAACTTATCTAGTAAGGGTGAGTTCTTCAAAACAATTTTTGAGGGACCTGCCTTTACCCTATCAGTGTCAAAATGTTTCTTTCCTTCATTATGAAGTTTGGAACTCATGTCTTTACCCCATTTGAGACCTCTGAGTGTGGGTGATCTTTAAAACATAGTTTATTCCCCTTTCACTGATTTTTCGGAGTTACAATAGATCTGTATTGCACACTGACCACAATCTTTACAATTATGCTTTGTCATTATCTCCCTTTGGCCGTATCCTCGCCTTTTGAGACAATGAAACTTTTCCAACTTGGTAGACCCTTGAGGTCACCTTGAAGAACCTATTAAATCATCTCCCTGCTGTCATCATGGAGGTTTAATTTCTATTTTTAATAAATTTTCAATTCATGCTCAGTGGTGTTGATGTACCTCCATCTTTGTGGTTTCTGCATTGGCTTCTTGGTTGACAATATTGTTTAGCCAATTAGTCCTAAAAATCCTGATTCTCTTTGAACTTAAGCATGCCCTTTCTTATTTTCTTGTGAATGTCCTTTAGTGAGGAGCTGGCCTCTCACCTTACTTATTTTGTGTTGATAGCCATCTCAATCATTCCTGCAGAAATGTTTAAGATGGGAAACTTTATTTTTGCAGAAGTTGTGCTTTGACCAAGGAGGCCTTCCTTGAAGGATTTTTTGATTGATTTGGACAATCATGTGCTTTCCTTCTTCCTTTTCGATTGCAACCTCTTAGCATAGGAAAAGCAAAGATTTAGAACACCAAAAGAATCCTATGACTTTGAAACCCTAGGTGACCTATTGGGAGGCCTTTTGGACTTGGCCTTTGGCTGAAAACTTGACTTAAGGTTTTTAGGTGTAAAACAGAGATTTTTACAGACTTCATGCATTTCAGACCCAAAAGTACTGATTTTGATTTATCTAAAGAGCCTAGAAAGGTAGCTTGAAACCACCAATGCTTGAGGAACTTGGTGAATAGGGGAAAAGGTTAGGCTATTTGGAAATCCAAGGGGGAAGTAGAAAAAGTTAGGAAATTCCAAATAGAGTGGTAAGATTAGAGGTGGAAAAATATAGTGAAAATGAGTAGCATGAATCCATGATTTGTCTTCTAGGAGTGATAGGCTGGCCATGATATGATAGGATAGTAAAATAATAAAACATTTATCTTAAGGATAATGAAGGTAGTGAGATTTCTATAACTCACAATCTTCATGAATTTTGTTTCTAGAAATTTAGGACAAGCATTTATTTATCTATGAAAAGGCAAAAATTACTGATGACTAACACCTACAAAGATCTATTGGTGGATTTTCAACCTTGGAAACCTGCAACTGGAGATCCACCAATATGTTCCGAATGGTATCCACTTCATCCTCAAGCCGAGAAATTTAAGCAGAGAAATCCTTTGCTACTAGCTTCCTAAGGTTTCAAAGGTGGAATTTTTAGTGAGGCTCCGTTGATGAAGCATAACTTGAAAGTCATAAACATCAGCTCTTAATTCTACAATTTATTTGCAACATTTTTCACATGAAGGAGCCATGGATTTTAGGCTAGAGAAATTACTTGCAGAGGCACTTCATTTACAAGGCTTCCGAGCCACCTCCCCTGGAGCACAGGTGTCAACGAACCCAGAATCCAAACTCTATAATTGAATTAAAGAACCAACCACATATGCAAAGGGAGGATAAAGCAATGAGAATCAAGGAAGTCACAAACATTTTGGCACTTAGAAATATCCACATAAAAGGAGGTGGCACAATGAAAATTGAGAATGACAAATTCTAAGTGAGTGAACCCAGGACTTAGACTTACACTATAATAGGGAAGCTTACCCTTTCCCAAATAGAATTTCCTCCTATAAAATTACGTATACACTTGAACGAAGACTGATATGAAGAATCAAGCAATTTGAATCCAAACGTGGCAAGCCAAGCACTAATTTATGAAAAATTCCAGAACTGCAATTACTCTACCTTGATCCCAAGGTTTTTCCATCATCAAATTGTTGAATTGAATGAATTCTTCCTCCGATGAACTGTTAAGATAGTGAATTCCCTGTCTAATCGTCGACATGGGAATTAAACGTGACACTCTAGATAATGGAATTATAACATTAAACACCTTAATATTATTTAATTCCCACACTCCTTCCTCCATGCAATGTCGAATCATTTCCACGTTCCACCATATAATAAGGTACGAACAAATGGAATAAATTATGGGAAGGAGAGGGGAAAGGAGGATGGGGAAGTAGAAGGGAGCGGTTGGGGGAAGGGAAATAAGGACGTTGGTAACAATAAAAATGGGGTAGAGGTCTCATGAGGAGGGGGAAGGATACAAGTAAGGAAAAAATAAGGAGTGGGAGATTAAAGAGACTGAAATGTCCACCGTCAATAGAGAACACTATAATACACCAAGACCTTATTGATGTTTTATTTCCCTTCTTATAAGAGAAAAGCTCTAGTGGCCATCGAGTCTGCGTCAACATTAAGAGATTTGAAAACATGGAAAGAGGGGGTGTTGGAAAAATATGAGAGGAGAGTCTTACCATGTTGAGGAATACATGTTAGAAATGAAATTAACTCAAAAACATATTACAGAAAACACAGATACAAAATCAGACAAAACATTGGCGGAAAAGAGGCTTCAGCCTCGTGGCATTCTCATCATTCTCACTTATTAAAATAATTTATTTTACATTTTAAATATATGAGATAAAATGTCTAAGATAGTCCGTGTTATCTTAGACTCATTTTTTTGAGATAATTTCTCACCAAAAACCTACCAAGATAGGAGTTACTAAACAACTCCAATATTTGAGGAACAACCCAAGAGTTAGGCACATATTCCTAACTTGGAATATTTAATTGATTTATTTATTATTTTGGATTTATTATTGCGATTTGAGAGAGGCTAACATTCCCCCCTTCAATTACAAATCCAAAATAAGAACGAGTAACCATCTTCCAAGTTCTCATGTTGATCCTCAAAAAACATTTCCTGAAAAACCGCGAAAGTTGATGCTGAAAAACTGCAATCTGAAGAGACCATGAGTGAGCTATATGTCTGATTCATCTTTGAATTTCACTTTAAAACTCCATCAAGTGCAAAGTTTCAAAAGGATCCATCTGTCCTTTGCATGAAATCAGGATCCTTTTTCCACTGACAAAATTTGTTCAAAGCCCACTGGCTGATGATGTCAAAAACAACTCACTGTTGCTTTTGTTGTGTTGAAAACTGTTCACTGCTCCTTTGTTGTCGACTGCCCACTACAAAATTTGTTGATCCCCACTGGAAAATTTGTTGATGCCCACTGGAAAATTTGTTGATGATGCCCATTGGCTGTTGAAGATTCCCACTGGCTACTTTTGTTGGTTTTGTCGAGACTTTCAGTATGACAACCACTATCAATTTCATTGACAATTTTCCCCTCTTTGTCAGCTGAAAGGAGAGACAATTCTTTGGAAATTTTTCCTGTACTCCTCCCCTTTAGGTGTAGGAGTTTACACTGGTGTACTCCCCTATTCAACTGCATGAGAGTACCATCATATTTTCACTATTGGTTGAACTATGTGTGATTGTATTCGGTTGTAGAAATGAAACAATATTTTGACTGTGGATGACCATTTCAAAGGGTCGATCCATTCATAATATATCTTCAATCTGGCTGTTTATTTCTCTGAGGAATTATTGGGCTTGTCACAATGGTGACAAGGATGGAGATCAAAACATTGATCTTCCATATGACCGGTTCTTTGACAATGAGAACATTTAGGATTAACTTCAACTTCAGGTTGCATGCAATTCTGTTTTTCTGCAACTTTGGGTTGCGTGCATTGCTGGTTGTCTGCAACTTTCGCAGAAATTGTTGAGGGGAGTTGTGCAAGAAATCCTACACTGACGAACTTAATTGGTTTGGAATAATCTGGAATATGCAGGTTGGTGTCATTGTTGACATATCCTAAGCCGCGTCAATTCGTGTTATTTTTATTTTCTTCCCATGGCTTGATGATGGGCTTGGAACAAATTGCAATTGGAACAACTTCGACACTTGAAGATGTTTGAGTGAATGACTTATCATCTGGATGGTTCAAAAACTTGAAAGTATCACACTTTTCTTGCAATTCAATCCTTTGAAGTTGCGACTCGAGTTGAAGAAACTCAATAGTTTCATGTGTTTGTTATAGATGCCATGAAAGATCAGCAAGAGTTTCTTTGCTGACTTGCACCATGTCTTCATCACTTGAGATGATCAAACTGTGAAGAATGTTTAACAACTGAATATGTTGCGCCATTTTAGCTTGCGCACTTGAAATTAGGCTCTCTTGTCATAGATGTCGTACTTTGAACTGTTCCACTTGAATGACAGGCTTGCTTGAATGTGGCTTGAATGGCACACTCGCTTGATTTGTTGCTTATTTTCTTGCTTAAACTCTGGAATTGACGCTCGCTTGATGACGATCACGTTTGCTTGAATGCTCACTTGACTTACTTGATGACTTCACGTTCACTTGAATGTATAGCCACGCTCGCTTGATGTCGATCTCAACTTGCTTGATTGTTTTAACTTGTTTGGTTGCTTTGATAGTTGCTACAATGAACTTCACGCTAGCTCTCTTGATGGTTTGATCTTTGTGCTGACTTGATGCAAATTGCTTGAATGAATACTCACGCTTGCTTGGAGATGTAAACTTGTTTCTTGTTTTCTTTATAAATTCATGCACTCACTTGATTTTGCGTAAAGTAAGGGTGTCGAACACTGTCGAAAATGCACCCAAGAAATCTTACAATGATTTTGATGATTCACTTGTTCTCTTAATAATTCATTAACAACGAATTTTTAATGATTCACTTAAAACAATGAATTCGATTACAAGTTCTTAAATGGATTTGCAAGAACGCTGATGTAGACTTTGCTTTGAAATGCATTAAATTGACAAAGTGAATTTGATTGTTGATGTAGAATGCTGATGTAGACAATATTTAATTATATGTTTTAGTGGCGCAAATGCATGTGTTGATCTTAATTATCCTTTCTCGTAGCTATTTCGTTACATGTGTTGTGCTTGTTGATATTGAACTATATGTATGCGATATCAAATGAAATCATTGATGTGTCAAAACTAGAAACAGATCATAAATAAAAACATAAAGCCATAAAAATATGCGCCATCACAAACACACATGGTGTACCTAAGATCCACTTATTCAATTTCGGGCGGATCTAGGACACTTGAACACCACAAATAATATGTCTTTATTAAGTATTGAGGTCATCAACCTTTCATCTTTTACAACATTGCCACTGAAGCTTTCTCAAACAATGAGAATCGGACGCTTACAAATTTTGGAAACAAATGTCTTCAAAAATCGTGTGCACTTATCGCTCCAAATACAAAAAAATGACACCCTATTTCTCCAAGTGACAACTTATTACGCTACTTAAAAAGATACACACTTATCACTCCAAAAGTTTTTTAAAAATAAGGCACTTATATTTCGAAAACTATATCAACCTTATTACTCCAAAACAAAAACTCTTCAATACTCTTCAACTTTCAACTCAACATGACAAAAAAAAAATCACACTTTTCACTAAAAACTACACCTTCTCACTCTATTTATAAAACTTTAAAAAAATCTTTTAAATTCTCATTTAAAAAAAATTTAATATCCTCAAAAAAGGTGAATTCAAGCTTATGGATCCATTTTTAAAACATGCATTGAGAAAATGGATTATGGTCAACATGTAAAAGTTTAAAATTTATGTCAAAGATGGGCATCATATTTACTAAAAGTGTGCAATACTCAAAATTGAAATTATGAGTGTGCAATTACCTTAATTATCTAACTACCTCTTTCATTAAATCTTTGTAGAGTTTTATCACTATATTTACATTGGGATAGAAATTGAAACATTCATCGTCTTTCAGCTGTAATATTTATTTAAATTAAAATGCATAATTTAATCAATGCTTTGAAAATCCCATTGTGCACCTACGCTATATATAGCTTATTCTTTTATGAACGGCTAGTCTTACAAAATAATAAGTCAAATTGTAATTACATCATATATAGATTTAAGAGTTTACTAACACATTACATAATTTATTTCTAGTCTTCTTTTGTCTCTTATTACTAACATTAGGTTTCAATTTCTTTACGAGAAGAGCCCTTAAAGTAAGACTCAGCTCCATCCGAAAAAAAAAAAAAAAAATTTATAAAATTCATTTCAAACCAAATTATTTTTAATTTTAAGCATGTTAATATGACTTTATAAGTTTAAGAAAAACAAATTCATAACAGTTTTAATTTTTAACATGTGTCAAAATTTACATAAATAATTTTTTACTATACCATGATTTTATTTTTAGTATTTAAAATATAATTTTTAAATATATAAATAAATTTAATATTTTAAATAACACTTTTTAATATATTTTTTTAGAAATCATAATTCAAATTTAAAATCACAATTTGAACCTTCAAAGTTCGAGCCTCATTAACACATTCTACGATCTACAACTGAGATATAAAAGATTTCGGAGTCTAGTTTCAACATATAAATTATTGAATAACTATTACTGCTCAAGTCTTGTGTTAAATATTTTACAGCATGGGCATGAAAAATCGTTGATATCTCGAAGAAAGCTTCAAGCTGGAGGTGAATTATGATATTTCTACGATCTACAATATAAAAGATTTTGGAGCCTAGTTTCAACATTTAAAATATTGGATGACTATTACTGCTCAAATCTTGTGTTAAACATTTTAGCAACATCGGCATGAAAATGGTTGATCTCTCGAAGAAAGCGTCAAGCTGGAGATGAATTATGAAAGAAATATTAGTTGAAAGTAGAGGAAATAAAAATGTATTGTAGAGTAACCAATAGTGTATAAAGTGTTAGCTCCCCGCAATTTGTTAGATTAATTGAAATACAAATGGACAGGGGTAACATCAAACCAGGCTTTGGAATCCAAGGACCTAGCCTTCCGGAGAGGGATCTCTTGAGTAGGTGCAAATATGTGAACTTGTTTGCTAATTAGGGTTGATTTTAGGCTAGATGTTAAGTGCAGGGTATTTTGATTGTTTTTGGTTGGGTATGATGCTCAAATAGGTTTTAGATTGAAAACAAGGAAGATTGTTAAGTCATTGGGCAATGGAGTCTAACAAGGTCATGACAAATTCATCAATGGTTTCAAGAGCATTTGCAGGGCAATTTTTACTTGGTTGGTGGATCTTTTAAAGTTGTGAAGGGTTATGAGGTGAACATTAAGCTTGAGAAAAATAAGTTAATAAAGGGAAAAAACTAAATCCTTTATGTACTTGTAAACTGAGAGAGTTAGAAGATTTATGAGCATAGCAAGAGAATCAAAGGCATAATCAAAACCTAATCCATTTGATTTCACACTGAAGGTAGATAATCAACTAAGACAAACATTTAGATGAAACATAGAAAGGCAAGAAACTTATTTAACTTTCATAGATTTCATCATTAAGAGCAGAAAAACATTTAAGATGCACAAGTAGTTATAACCATAGAAGAAGAGAAAACTCTGAACATCTAAAGTTACAGCTGTGAAAGTTCCTTGAAACAAATTTAGCTAGTAAAGACAAAGAGCATGATTCAAATAGACTTCTTTGACAAACCTAGGCAAAGCTGCTTTGAAGAGGTGGTTCCAAGGACATAGTATTTCAGTGGGCACAATATGCAGGGCTAACCATAAATCATTCTTGACACTAAATGATTTAAACCATTCAAAAAATGGACAAGTTAAGAACTTCTTAGGAAGCAAGAGATGGATTCCCTAACATATCTCAACAGAAGAAAACATTGAGGTAGTGAAGGACAAATAGAATTAAGGTGCCATGAGAAAACATTTCTTAATCTAAATTTTGTTTCCTACTGCAAAATAGCAAGATGGAAAACATAATGGAAAACTAGAGAAGCATGAACATAAGAAACACTTCACCATCAACCAAGCTTATGGATCTTGCAAACAGTCTCTGTCCATCCATAAGCAAACCAGGGCATGCATGAGCTCCAAGACATCAAATTGTTATAAAAAACTCCAAGATACTATGTATTTGATTCAGCATAAGTCATCAAAATCCAAATAATACATGAGAGCCTCAGGCTCTATTTATGGAGTAGCTGAGGAGGTGGGAAGCCCTAAGAGGCTTCCAGAAACCGTAAACTAATCATAAATGCCATAAATGTGCTTAATGACTATGCAAGGCCCAAGACACATCGTTGATAAGAAAATAAATGAAAAACACCAAAACATAACTCCCTAATCAAATAAGGAGTGATTTGTCCAAGAAAATATTAAATAACTCCTTTGCCATCAATCTGTGTGTTTTGTTGACTTTTCTGACAAAAGATTGCTCCTGTGCGTAACATCTTTTCAGCAAAAAATACGGTCTGTTGTAGCTTATTTGTAGACCCCTTCTCGGCATCAGTTTTAGTCCCATGATGACTCATTGGAAATCTTGATGAGTCTAATTTCCAAAAATACTTGATTTGTGCTGAATGGATGCCATTTACCTGCTCAAAAATTAAATATCCCAACACTACTCTGTGTGTAACACCTGCTCTGAAAAAAGGCAGAAAGGTCAAATTTGAGGTGTTTTTTGACCTTTTGAGGGGGCAAAAATGCTCCAATTGACCTGAAATTTTGTGGGTATACTTTTGGTGATGTAAAAAATCAAAAAATTTAAACTTCAGTAGCTGAGGATGCCCTAATTTTGAGCGTAATACCTAGGGTGCTACGCTCCTAGGGGTCAAAATTTGGAAACAACAAAATGTTTCTGGATTTGCTTCAAAATTGGTGTGTAGACCCCTCAACGGGTTTTAGATACCTGCTGAGAAGCATCAGCCAAGATCCCAGGCATTTCATGCACTTTTGTCCTTTTTAGTTCTTCTAGCTCCATGAGGGCTTGCTTGAGTTTGGCATTAGCAAGCATGCTCTTCCTTGCATAGTGCTTGACCATTTTCTTCTGCAAAGCAAGGCCCCTCTTCACCTCTTTGAAATGTTTATGGTCCTGTTTATAATAGTATATGACCCTTTGTGCCCTTTCAAAGTCCTTTTCCCATTCTTGAAGCTGGGCATCCTTTTCTAAGAGGAGCAATTTAGTACTCATCCCTTGGTCCTCATTATCATTGTCTAGATCAACAAAAACAAGCCCTTGAGAAGTATTTTTTATCCTTTTTCTCCTTCTTACTTGTACCTTCTACTCAACCTTTTCCATTTTTTCTTTGCCTTTGTCCAATGTTTTGGTTGTTTCAGAAGAGATTTCCCTTTTCCTTTTAGAGGCAACAAACACATTTCTTCTCCCTCTGTGATATGTGCATGTGAGAGGGGCAATAATGGAAGTTTCAAAGGCAGTGCTATCATAATTTTGACCTTTAGTTTGCTTGATATCTTCTGTTAGGGTCCCGTGATTTGGCCGATTGGCGAGCCAAATGAAGATGTAACATCAAACCAAGCTTTGGAGCCTAAGGACCTAGCCTTCCTAGACTCAGAGAGGGCTCTCTCTATTAGATGTAAAAGATATCGGTGTGTTCGCTTATGGTGTTCTGATATTAGGCTAGTTATGAAGTGAGTTTTTTGATTTTTGGTTTTTAAGTTTGTGAGGGATAAAACTAATCAAAGATGTAAAAATGGATAACAAGAAGTCAGATCAATTGGGCTATGGGGTCAAACAGGTCAAGGAAGCTATGAGATGATGATGCAAGGTTGCTGTAGGGCCGATTTGATTCACGGTAGAAGGGATCTTTGGGCAGAATGGAGTAAATGGACATCAATCTTGTGAAAGACGAGGGATTTCAAGTGTAATTAGTTGATAGCAGACATAAACATGTTATAGCAAGCCATTAATCATGCTAAGTGTAACTATGAGCTAATTAATACACAGAAATCAAACATTCCAGCCATACATAGAAGTATAAGACCCTCTAACTTTGGGAAATGGCTATCAGACTTTGGGGAAAACACATAAGAAGGACTAACAACTCATAAAACTATGCCGGAATGCCTAAACACAGTCTTTAAGTTATTGGGCACTTGGAAAAACAAGCTTTCATAGTTTTAGGCAAAGGGCTAGATCGGGACTAGGCCTCCTTGGTTCAACAAGATGATCAACTAATCAGTCAAAGAGAAAGTTTTATGGACAGAACTATGGGCAGCTTATAGGTAGGCAGGGCACACCATACATCCTACTCAACGTACATAGAACTTGTAAATAAAACTTAGCAAACAGTGTCCTTAAGTTACTAAAGAGCAGTTAAGAATTCTTTAGCATAACTAAGGAAGAAGAAAACATCAAGCTATGAAGATTCAGGAATTTTGAGGTGCCTCCATGGGCATATCTCAAAATCAATCTCTACTGATCTATAGCAACAAGAAGCATGTATTATGAATGAAAACTAGAAGACAAAAACATAGCAAGAAACACTATACCATTCTACCATGTCATGGAATCCATCACCAATCCTTCATCATTCATCATAAGCATCCAAGAGGCAGTCCAAAAATCATAACACAAGTATGTTCTTCAAAGCTCATATGACCAATATATTGATTCTTCTCTCAAGTTCAGCCTCTGATTTACAATGAAACCCATGGAATAAATAGGCTTGAGGGAGGAAAACCTCATGGACCAACTAGCTATCCCATTGGCCAAGTCAAAATATCTAAACTTGTCCTTGAGGCTTTGCAAAGCCCAAGGCACAAAATATCCCATAAAATATCTAAAAACAGCTAAAAACGGAAATTATATTGACTTTACATCATTTCCCAAGTATAAAAATAGCTTAACGCACATTTGGGAAAAGCAGATTTTTGAAGTTCAAAAATTACAAAAATACTTCATATTTATGTCTGAAAAAGGTCCCCTGACTTGCTGGAGGCAATTGGCAGCCTTCCCGGTGTCGAAATGAGGCTCATGATGACTCGTTGGAAAGCTCTCTGTGTCTACTTTCCGGCGCAACTGAAACCATCTCAATATGAGGCCTGGAAGTCATCCAAAACTGTACCTGTGTGTAAAAAACCAGGAAATAGCAGACTGCTGATATGGCGGGCAGAATGTGCAAAAAGAGGGCATTTTTCGCCAATTTGAGGGGGCGAATGATCTCCAAATGCTCTGAAAATCGCTGGAGACCTGCTCATATAATTATGGCATCTATCGGTATCATCCCTCTCCCTTGACAAATCCTCAAACTGAAATGGCGAAATTATGAGTTTTCGACCAAAAACCCAAAAAATGGCAAAAAACAAAAAGTTGCCGAAAAAGGCCCAAAATTGGCATGAATGACCCTCAAGGGTCCATAGCAACATGCTCCGAAGCTGAGGCCAAAATATCAAGGGCTGATATGATTTTCCCTTCTTTCCGTGCTAGGCGCCTTCCCCTTGCCTTCTTCAATTTTTCTTGGGCTGCCTTCAGTTTGCGACGGGCAAACTGATTCAGTTTTTGGAAGTGATGTGTCCTCTTCCTCTGCAGCTCTAAATCTCTATTCGCCCTCTCAAGCTTCATTTCCAAATGCTTGTTAGCTCTTTCAAGCCAAGCCTTTTTGTTTTCTTCAATTTCCTGCTCAAGGAGTGCAGTGAGAGGAAAGGCTTGGAGCTGGGCTTGCTCTTCTGCTCTCTGCTTTTCCAAGGCTCTTTTAAGCCCGATGGTCCTAGGCCTCTTCCGCCTAGGCTGGTCTTCTTCCTCTTCATCATCAAACTCTCCAATGAGCTCTTCAATTCTTGCTTGCACTTTTGTTGCCTCTTTCTTATACTTAATCGCCCGTGCCTCATGAACAGCTGTGTGCACATTCATTTGTTTTTTTTCAATCTCTAAGAAGTGGTTGAAATTCCTTGCCCTTTGAAGATCTTGCTCTAATGCCTCAATTTTCCCTTCCTTATGGATTAAGATATTTTCAAGAAGGCGTGCCTCATTGTCACTATCATCGCTTTGGATAGGGATAATAGCTAATTCGCCTCCATGCTTTGTACTTTCCCCAAATTTGCTTTTACCTTTGAAAACCAATCTGGCGCTTTTCCTCCTTGGCATACTAGAAGGTGTCTTTTTGGGCAATTTCCTCTTGCTAGGAACAATCTTTGTCACTGTTAGGGTGGCAGCTTTAGTCCCTCTTTCCCTTGCTATGCTGAGCTTTGTTACTTTGAGAGGAGGAGTAACAACTGATTTACCTTTGACATCTTTTTGAACTGGCTGCTCTTCTTGAGGCTGTTGGATATCTTCTCCTTGTTGTTCACTTGGCTGCCCCTGTTTGCCAACATTAGCTTGTTGTTCTTCATCAAGGCTTTGTTCAATTTGTGGCTCAAGAGGTGTCTCAACTTCCTGCCCAACTTGTTGTTATTCCTCTGGCACCTGCTGCTGCTCATCATCATCTAACTGCTGCTGCTCATAAGTTTGTACCTGCTGTTGTCCCTCATCATGGACCTGTTGTCCTTCATCATCTAATTGCTGTTGTCCCTCATCTCTAATCTGCTGCTGTCTACTACCCTCTCCTTCCTCCTGTTGACTTGGCTGTCCAGCAGTCATTCTGAGCCTTCTAGGAGTAGGTCTACTGGACAAAGGCACTGGGCGATGGACAGGCTGAGTAGGAGAAATATGGGCAGGAGGAACAGTGGCAAAATCCGGATGGCTGATGAATAAATCCCATAAAACCTCTTTCTTCTCTAGCTGGTATAGGAAGATAATCTTGATCAAAGAATGATGAAAAAGAGAAGGGATTTTTTGAGGTGGGGCTTTCTTTTGGACAGTGGATGCCATTTTCTCTATGCTCTTGAACAAAAAGTAAGGGAGGTTTAATTGCCTGCTTCTAGTAAAGTGCATCAATAAAAGGACATGATAGGCATAAATTCGAACAAACCTCCCTTCACAAGTGAAATATTTCATTATGGCTTTCATAAGCGGAGCATAGCTGTCAAGGAGATATGAAAAAGGGAAAATAGCAGTGACAGCCTCCCTATGTTCAGGCTTGATGAAAGGTTTGTAATCCTCTAAGTCAAGATGAGCTTGTTTAAACCATTTTTCGCCATGATACGGGATCTTGGTGGCCTTGGACACATACCTTGGAGAAATTTTGAAATCAAGACCCGCCACTTGGAAGTGTTTTTCTTTGAATCTCAGGGCGCACAAGTGTGTTAATGGCGAAAAACTCTTGACTTTTTCTATCTTCTGGCAGAAATCAAGGCAGCCTACTTCATGGAAGTTGAAAAGTACAGATGGATGAGCATTAATCTCTTCTGTAGAGATAGGCTCATATCTTTTATGTGGACCGCTCCTGCTGTCTTGCCTTGGAGGCATTTTAACCTGAATATGCTTTGGAAAAGACAAACTGCCTTCACTGTGTGTAAAAAGCCCTGCTGGAATCAAACTATGTCACTTTACTGCTTTGACAGATAGACAATGAGATTTGGATGTCTTGCAACAAGTTTTTTGTAATACACAACTTCTGCTCTTCTTAAAACCAGCCTTCTACCTTCGAATGTATCTCAGCCAGGAAAAATTCTCAATAGGGTACCATATAGCAAAGAGGAGACAGCCTGCTGTGTAAATTTCCTGTGCACAGTGTTGAGAAATCACTCTTCTTGTGAATTTGTTAGAGGCCAATCAACACATCTATATTTGTGTCTCCAAGATGAAACTCAATCATAAAAACCCTGCTCTTCAGAAAGTGGCCCTATACCTTGAAAACATCTTAGTGAACAACTTTTCAATATGATATAATATAGTGAAAAGATGGGCAGACTGCTAGAAAGAGTTTGCTGTGAGAAAGTGCTAAAATCACCCTGTTCTTGAAGCCTTAGATGTCAACCAATAAGCATGTATCTCTGCTTCAAGAATTTCAATGATTAACAACCCTGCCTTGTATAAGTGTGCCAACTTTCAACAAATTTTCATATGTGAAATCAACCCTTAGTGTTATTAAGCAGTCATTGACATAATCCTGAGCCAAGATGACAGATCTTTACAAGACTACAGAGTTTTTAGGTAGAAGCTATATGAGTTTTCTTTTTCAAAACAAATATGTCAAAAAACCCCTTTTTCTGAGTGCACTTCACTGTTTTAATAATGTGGCAATGTCTTGAGGACAGTGTGAAATGTTTCTCTTTAGACCTAAACCCTGTCTCTCTATAATAAAATCTTCCTCTGCAGCTTCAAACTATAAATTTCTGCCTGATCAAGAAACTTTTCTCCTACTAAACTTCACTATTTCTTTATGTATGTCACTTCATTTAAACAAAAGCATGTTCATAAAGTTAACCTTGGTGCGTCTATACAGTCAAATTTACAGTTTGAGTAGAGGTAATAGGGTTTAAGAGCTCCAAAAGCTTTGAGCAAAAGGCTGTAAGAGTTTGCTCTTTTTTCAAATAATTGAGGCCTCTTTCAATATAGTATACCAATCATCTTTGGGAGAATGTCCTCATGCTCTCTGAAAATTCACTTGAACATGATCCTTTGAATATCAGAAAAACAATCACAGTGATACAGTGATACAACTGTCCTTTGATGGTTGAGTAGGGTAACTTTGCCCTACAGTGCTTTAAAGAAAGGACACACCCTTGCTCTTGACTAATCACAGGGTGAAAACACCAGGTTTTTAACTTAATCACAGCTTCTTTCCCACAGGCACTTCTAACAGTGAATTTGTCATTCAAACACAGCTTGAAACAGTCTTTTTAAACCTTTCTGTCACTTTTGCAAATATTTGAAACCGAGGAGGAAAAAATATGAGAATACCTTCAATTTTGATGAAAAAATCCTTTGAGAAGGCTGGAGTAGCACCGGAGGCCTTCAAGATTTGCGCGGCACTCTTTGAGAACAGCACGGCGCGCAGTTTACCAACGGTGGCCCTGTCGGGTCGGGCTGTCGGGCGGTCGGGCGCCGTGTACAGGCGCGTTGCGCCAACACTGACTGCCCATGTAAACTGGCTCCCAGGCGCGTCGCGCTGTGTTTTAGCAGTGCAAAACTCTGCAAATTGACCCGAAATTTGTTGTTTCGATGCTGAGGGCGGCGTGGAACTTTGTTTGCAGTTTGAGAATGACGAAATCACCCTCGACCTCACTCCTTAATATGTCACTTTAAATTCTTCAACGGTCACTTTGTTTTTAAATGTAAAGTGGAATTTTGGTTTGGCTTTTTTGCAAATTTTTCACAGTCTTTTTGATCCTTTTGAATATCCTCGGTGCATCTCATACCTGAACCTCTTTATAAAAACAAAAATGGCTTTAAAAACCAGAACCTTGCCTCACTTATGCACCGGTGTCTGAAAAGTGATTTCCGGTTTTGTTCTTTGGGTGACATTTTAACACCGAACTTCTCACTTTGAAAAATATTTCCATATCTTCCACATCATCTCTGCCACTGTTTTAAAGATGCTGGTAATATTTATGATGTAAAACAATCCCTCTTTAACACTGTCAAGAGAATGCTTGAATACTGGTTTGCTTCTGAAGGATAGGGCTTGTTTTGCCAGCTTCTTTTGACAGTCCTTGGTCTTTGATAACTTCTTCAACCTTTATCTACAGCAGATGCCCTTATTTGCAGCTGATTTCTTTTCATGCTTTCCAGAGTCTTCAAAAACCCAGATGATGACTTGTGATAAAATGTCCTGACTGTTCCATGCTTTGAAAAAATACCTCCTCCTTTTAAGCTAGGTTTGACAGACTCCTGTAGGTGTCTTTTGACTGTAGATACAAAAATACAATTGTATTAATTTTAATTTCAATCATCCTCCTTCTACAGAAAAAGAAGGAATTCCCTTTGCAATTCTTTTTCACTTGGTTTGTAATAGTGAAGCACTTCATGGGTTTGAGTGCTGCCCAGAGCTAATAAAACTCATTTCCAGAAACTATGTCTTAATCTGCTGATGGCTATATGATGAGAAGGCTTTGACAAAAGCTCTTTTTTTTATACATGGTGTCAGTCCCTGCTTCCAGGTGATACACAAGTTCCCCTTTTGACTAGAAGTGCCATATTTTGGCTGCATCCCTTCATATCATACTTCTCTGTTTACTTGAAAAGCACTCCTTTGGACTTTTGGCATGTGACAGTGGGGTATTGTTCGACCCTCTCTCTTAAGGAAACTGCCCCTTTTTTGTATCGATGACCTGCATATATTCAATATTGTCTCCTGTCCACTATAGATATAGTTTGACAGACATTTCCATTTGAATAGGAAAACCAATACTTTTAAATCATAAACCCTAACTTTTACCTGTGCAATGACTTCTATTTACTTTCTTTGTATCCTTCCACTGCACCTTAGACCAATCAGTTTTTACAAACATACAATGCCTTGGCCATCTGCTCATAAATGGAGGAGGCCCTTCAATGAGAAAAGTATTTGAAGATTATTTGATAAGGCTAGTCAAATTGTCACTGTCTCACTGTACTGCTCTGAGGGAAACTGAGATGTCATCATCTGCTTTGGTCATCTTATGACAAATTATTTGAAAGATAGTCTCTGTGACTATGGAGGTCAGTGCCTTTTGAAAAACAAAGAACTTTCTTTCTTCCTGTGTAATGACATGTTTTGTCAGTATCTCTTCAATTTGATCTTGTGGACAAGCAGGCTGCTTATGATTGGAACTTTTACTAATGACATTCCTTTCTAAAGTTTAACAATTCATATGAGTTGAAAAATTCAAATGACCTCTTTTATCAGACCAAACTCTGTTTTCCTTTGAACTTGCATATTTCAGGCTCTATCCCTGTTATGATCATCACTCACTCAGAAAAACCTGGAGTTGTTGTTTCACTGTTCAGTAAAAGGCAAACCTGGGCTTCTGCAATCCTTTAAGTCAATACTGGCCAGCGCCCTCTGCTTGTAAATGAAGGAGGTTCTGGGCCATGACAATTTACCAGTTTGCTGAGACAGTGGTGTCCTTTTCTTACTGTGATTTTCATGCTGGAAGGAAAACTGCAAGGTCTTGATGAGTGACTTTCTGTTTTGCAGATATATCTCAGGCTCATGATACATTTAGAAGCAGTTGTTCCTCTAACTGTAGATTCAAGCATTTACTCCTGAGATGAAGTTATATTTCCTGTCTTTGTAGAATCCATAAAAACACTGTGAAACACCTACTAATCAGCGTGAGACTGGGGTTCATGCAGTGCTGAGACCTAGGGATATAAGTGGCGCGACTTAGAGCTGTGATCAACTTGATTTTCAGAGTAGGAGGTTGGTCATGATTGGTCTGTAGCAGATGGAGGCTTTTTGGCTTTTTGATGATTGCCAAGGGTAAAATGTCTTAAAGCGCCACTTCCTAACATAGGGGAGGCTTTTGAAACAGACTTGGACTTTTCCTTTTGGAGCTGATGGGCAGACTAGGAGGGCTGAAGCTAGAAAAGATAGGGATAATGGATTTTGACTTTGACATGGGCGGACTGATAAGTAAAAGGGCGAAAAAAAGTTTTATGAGGGTTTTTTAGATGACATATTGACATAAGGAAATCATTTTCTAGAAAACTCAGCTACAGATATAGTCATCACTAACATGTAAAAAATATTGATGGCTAACATCTTCTACACTTGCCTCACTCTGATTTTCCTTGCCATCCATGGACTGATTTTTTGTCATGACAGTCATGACTCTTTCCTTGACTGTCTGGTGTACTTTGATGGCTGTCCTCCTCATCATTTGGTTGCTCCTCTTCATCATGCTCACTACTCTCATCTCTGTGACTGCCTTAACTAATTTCATCATTTCCATCACTAATTTCTTCATGGCTATCTCCCTCTTCTTCATCTTCATCATTCTCTCCCTTAATGCTTTCCTCATGATCATTACCGCTTTCTTCATGATCATGGCTAGTTTCTTTAGGGCCACCACTACTTCCTTCATGGCCATCATTATCTATCCCAGTTTCCTCCTGACTGCTGCCATCTATTTGTTCTTCACTAGGGCTAATGTTAGCCTCTTCACTTGGTAGATTAGGGGAAGAAACAAGAGGTGAATTTCTTTTTGGAGAAGGCACATAGGGAGATCATGGATGAGTGGAGGTAGATGGTTGTGAAGTGGAAGGCAAGTTCTTCGGGATTAAGGCTCGGGGTTCTGTGAATACATCATATGAGATGAAGGTTTCCCAAGATATTCCCTGTTGCTCTAACTGATATAGAACAATCATTTTGATTAAGGAGTGGTGAAAAAGGCTCAGCATTTGGTGGTCATAGCTTTTCTTCTTGACAAGTGAGGCCATTTTGTCAATGCTCTAGAAAAGGTAGTATGGTTGTTATAGCATCATTTCTCACCTTGACATGATTCATGATTGCTTCATGGCTTTTGGGCACCCATTCCTACAGACTTGGACAAATTCACTTAAAAATAGTGTAAAATCCCCCATACGCGACTATGCCCGTACTTTTCCGCGTGTATACGCGAGTCCAGCTAGACTTTTCCGCGTATGCCATTAAAATGATTAAAAAATATATAAAAATTCCCTATTTTCGGGCTGGGTTGATGGTTACTCGGGTAGTTCAACCACCCCAGCATGTGGCCAACTGTTTCCAACTGTTGAAACTAATTGGAGGGAGTATAAAAGCCCCTCATGTGTATGGCCTAAGGGAGAGAGAGAATTATTGATATTATACTTTGTTGGTATTCCCTATCCAAGTCTGATTCCCCGTGCCTCCTGCACTTTCCCAGTTCATTATAGGAAACCCTTGTTTCCTTGAGATACACATCCCTTTATATGTTATCTCGTATGCACCAGTTTGGAAGGAGTCTTAGCGAGGCAAGGGTTGGACGGATCCGGACGACGGTCTGCGAAGGCCTTGGAAGGATTAGGTGAGATCTCCACCCGTTACTTTTGTACATGCTATTTATAATACAGAAGTATCATGCTGTTCCCGAAATCAACGTGTTAGTGTATGCTTTTATGTATGAGAATATTTGTTATACAAGCATTCATTATGATTTATTTAATGTTTTATATGAATATCACTGACATTTAGAGTAGATATATGTTGTACAACCTGTCCTTTGTGCTGGTTTCTTCTTGTTTTTCAGGTTAATAAGGAAGGACGGTTGCTGGGGGTTTGGACCCCACGTGGATCTACTTCAACTGTAGGACCTATGGGTAACTCTCTCATTCTGCTCTATTTAGTTTTTATGAACGTACATGGTTGTGTGAGTCTCTGTTAAGTAGCATGCCCCTGATCTGTGGAGGTTGTATCCCAACCAACCTCTAGGGTGATATTTCCCCGAAACAGAACTGGCAACTCCACTGGGGATCACATTCTTGTGATTCTCCTGTTGGGTTGTTTCAGCTGTTTGGTAGGTTGCCAACAGTTTTATCTTTCATTTGCAGTCCAGTTTATTTTCTTGCAGTCAGTCTGAAGTCTTGGTGTATTTTCCAGGCTTGTTCTTTTTGTTTTTTTCATTATTTACCTTTGCATACGCGCCTTCTTTTGCACACAGTCGCGTATACACGCGAGTTTGTCTGAAGGAAACCGCGTATACGCGAGTTTCCCTTAGAACAGACGCGTATGCACGCTGGTTGCATAGCTGTGAAGTAGCGTATACCTAGGAAGATTTTGAATTTTTGGGATTCTTGACTTTTTGGTCCTTTCTGGCTGTGGAGGCCTGTTTCTACAGTGTCTCTGTACTTACTGGAGTGTGAAGGAAGTGGTTTCATGTCTTTTCTCTCTTTCGTTTGAGTGAAAACTAGTCTTTTTGGCAAAGTGTTGTTTCTGGTGCTGGCACTTCTGGATTGAGTTCCAAGATCGCTTTCTGAGCATTCTTGGTTGTTCTGCTTTATCAGAACAGAGAGCTTCTGCTCACTGACTCGCTCCTATCTTAGTGTTGTGCTTCGCATTGCGATTTTTGCTTCGTTTCTGATTGGTTTTCTTGAGTTCCATAGGCTAGGGTTTTGTTGCAATTTTCGAAGAACTTTTCTTGCTTCTTTGGAGTTTTTGTTTGCAACAAGTTTGCACTATTTGTCTAGGCTGAGTGGCTGAGTTTTTGGTCTTCCGTTGCTCTTATTGATCTTGCTATTGTTAGCCTTATAAGGTTTGGGAGCATTGTTGAAGTTTGTGCTTGAATTCGGTCCTGTTTGGTTTGGATTTCGATAGTTGTGCTTGGTCTTTTCGAGCTTTTTCTTTATAAAACTAAAAAGCCCAAAAAACATTTGTTTTTCTTTTTGTTTTTGCATTTCAAAAACTCAAAAAACATTTTGTCTTGTTTTTGTTTTCGTTGTTGCATTTTCATTTTCGTTTTTCCATATCTTTTGGAGCTTTTGTGAGGTTTCTTGCTTCTAGTTTTTGGCTCGATTTTGAGGAAGAGTTGCCACTTGATTTCTTCTTCTTGTTTTTAGGTGTTTTTGGTGTCCTTATTTTAAGAGTTCTTGATTTCAAGAATTAGCTTTCTGGACAACAAAATATGAGTTAAAACTAAAGGAGCTTTTTGGGAAATTTCACTCTGTTTTAAGAGTTTTTTGCATCTTAGGATTTACATGCTTGTAGTGATTTGCATTAGGTGCATTTCAGCATTTAGTTAGCTTCTTAGTTTTTGAGAGTGTGAGTTTGATATTCGAAAAGAAAAATACAATTTTTAGTCTCGTAGAACCTGTATAGAGATTACTTTTCATCGAAAGACAAAGAACTGCATGTGCATGTAGTTAAGTTTTTATTAATTTCTTTTGCGTCAAAACACCATTGGTTTCATCTCCATATCCTTTTGACTTAATATAACAACCCTTAAAATAAGCGATTTAATCTAAAATCAACTAGCAAGTTTTTCTAAGTGTCAATCACCAACTAGCTAGGTTGTAGGGCCTTGGAATAGGTGAGTGGAGAGTTAACTCTCCAAGGCCGCTCAAACAAACATAGAAGTTAATTAATTGAGCGAAATCCAACTCCGTGAGGTGGACTTGGAAAGCTCTCATCCGAGAGTCAAGCGCGAGGGGAAGTGAAGGTTGAAAAGAGGGATACCCCCCCTCCGATTAGCTGAATCTGACCTCAAGACCGTTCTGCCCAGCTTCTGATACGGATTGGTGTCCATAGTTGCCACTCCTAGGTTCCACACAGGTGACTGCGGGGGGGAATACCCGTGGTACCTGAGGCAGACGTCGCATCACTTTCAGCAGTACTTCTGGGGGGTGCCCTTGCGAAGCTTGAGTGCTTGAGCCGGCAAAGGCTATCGTTAGGAGGTCGGCGTAACTGTTTCTGATACCTTCGCTAGTTGTTCTGTGCCCTAATCATCCCAGACTACTTTCGGAAGGCCCTATACTTCGCTTTCCTGTATTTTGGTGTCCGGTCCTCATCACCCAGAGCGGAAATACTTGGAGGCTGTTTGCTTGACTGTTTCTCAGGGATTTTTATTTTAGTGAGTGCTCTTTGCTCCTAGCTTGCCTAGATTTTCACTTTTTTGAGTCTAATTTTATAAAATCTATAAAAGTGGTTGATCAAGCGCCTCGATGTTCGAGGAGAATTCGGGGGTTATCTCCCGAGAGTTCAGAGCCTTCTTCGAGAAGGCGTAGGAGCGATTTAGCAGGTGGTTACCACCCTGTGGAGTCTGACACTGTGGAGAGAGATCCTCCACCAAGGTCTGAAGGTTTCGTAGCTGATTCCGGTGTCGATTCCGAGAGGAGCATTCCGCTCACCTCACGAGTTTTGTTTCCTCAGGAAGAAGATTTTTCAGATAGAAGATATACCTGAGCCTCCTACTACAGGTCCATCTCCTCTTCCTCCTGATTATCCGTTTTTTGTTCAGTACATCGGACCGGAGTCTGAGAGACCACCGGATCTTCCGTATCATTCTTATCTTTCGATGGCCACGACTGGGAACGCGGCTTCTACCATGAGTGCTACAGGCATTCAGACCCCTGCTTCTGCTGAAGCAGGGGGCACTATTGCTTCATCTTCTATTGCTTCTAGTGCTGCTGTGTTTGGCTCTGGGTTCACCCAAGCATATGCTTCTCATTCTGGTCCCTTCTGTTCAGGGATGTCCATTAGTGGAAATCCCTCTTTTTCCTTTTCCGCCGGTGCAGCTGGATCCACACCCATGTCTAACATGGCTAGTGGATCAGCTTCGTTTCAGGGTTTCCCCTTTGGGACTGGACACATTCCCAGTTCCAATCCTTCTTTAGGGTCGTTTCCTTTTACGTCCCAGACCCAGAGTTTCAACCCTTGGTCTGGGGGGCAAAGTTCGACCACTTTTACGGGATGTAATCCTGTCTTTACTACAGCGGGGGAAGGGAATCAGTTCTTCGCAGGTCATCAAGGGAATGCTTCTTTCCCTTCATTGAGTGCTTATCAGTCTTTTTCTCCTCTGTCTAATGCGTGGAACCCCTACCAGGGGCTTTCCTCTTCAATCAATACTTCAGCGGGGGGAACTGGTCTGGGTTTTGGTAACTCGGCGTGGGGAGGAGGTTCTTCTCCATTTTCTACGAGTCCTTTCTGGCAGCCTGGTGCCTCATCAAATCTAGGCTATTCTTTTCAGAATGTTGGGAATCCATCCCATCAAGGATGGAATTCTCAGGCTCCGCCTCGATTACCATTTCTGGCAACGTTAAACTTGCCAGACTTGTCGAAGTTAACTAATGACCCGATTCGGTATAGTCCGGGGTGGCCTCCGGTCCCAACCAAACTTCCTTCAGACATTCCAAAGTTTGAAGGTAAGAATGGAGAAGATCCGGCGGACCACATCACCACTTTCCACTTATGGTGCTCGTCGAACTCCCTGATCGATGATTCGATTAGGTTGAGATTATTTCAACGCACCCTAACTGGAAATGCTGCCAAATGGTATATAGAGCTCACTGGGGGAAGTTTCGCCACATTTGGAGAACTGGCTGTCACATTTCTAAACCATTTTCAGTTTCCTGTCAGATATGAGGCTGGGACCGAACTCCTGGCTAATTTTAAGCAGGATGAGGCAACTCACATTTCTGATCACATTCAGGAATGGAGGAGAAGGAAGAGGCTTATCAAAGCTCATATTCCGGGTGAATTCCTTCTCGAGTGGTTTTTGAAATCTCTGCAGTCAGATATTTCAAAAGATGTATCCCTATCTGGGGTATTTTCTGAGGAGCAGGCCATTTTTAGGGCCCAGCAGTTAGAATTGATCTATTCTCAGTCTGGGATGCTTTATAAGTATTTTCCCAATGCTCCTCGCTCCAAATTGGATTTATCGAAACCCAAACCTGGTCTGCATGGTGACGGGCTTGTCGGATCGGTCAATAGTAGTGCAGCCAGCCTGCTTTCTCAATTGCAGCAGTTGTCTTTACAATCTGCTCCTTCTGGTCAGGCTATGCCTGCTGATTCATCACCTTCCCAGTCTTTGTCCATAAATGCTGTCCAAACTTCTGATCCCAAAGGAAATCAACAATCCGATGGGAAGAAGAAGGGACGAAATAACAAGAAGAAGGGCAAGAACGGGAAGGGAAATGCAAATAAAACCAACGAGCGTGTTGGTGAGGGTCAAAAGGAGAAAAATAAAGTGAAGTTTCCGTGCAAGCTTTGTGCTGGAGACCATCTCACGCACCTTTGCCCTAAAATTCAGGATGCTCAGTGCCTGTTATCCCAGCAGGGTTCTTCTAGTTCCCAGGCTGTGCTAACAAACCCTTTTCCCCAAGGGCATCAATTAGTTGTTGGCGCGAACCAAAATCCTGGGGCTTCCTCTGGAGGTTCCCAGGAAGGGGAAATTCCATCGAACATCTTTATGATGAGTGCTCACGTGGATGTCGCTACGAGATCCCGTGATTATGGCGGAGAGGAATCTTCGAAAGCTAAGGAAGTTCCTGATGCCACTGAGCCGCTTCACATCACAAAGCCAACTATTGAGTCTATGCCTCAGATGCCAAAAGCATCTTCTAAGCGGTCAGCGATTAATCCGAACGCGAGGGCTGCCCAGAACTACTCGATTGTAGAAGATCTGGCGCAGAGTCCTTGTGCTATGTCAGCTTTAGAGGTACTCCAGTCTTGTCCGGCTCAGCGCAGTGCTTTGCTCACTACCATTGGGGCTATTGATTCGAAAAATTCTCTTCTTATTACGTTTGATATGACTAATTTTAAGAAGAGACTTCCTCATCACATGGCTTTTCACATTAAATCATCGTATCGGAAGTGCAATATCTTTCGAACGGTTTTTGATGAGGGTGCTTCTACATGCGTGATGTCTCTCACATGTTGGAAGACACTTGGATCTCCCAAAGCTGTTCCATCTAGCACTGTTCTTACTGCGTTCGATGGTCATTCTCACAGACCCCATGGTATTCTCCCGGCTTTGCCCATCTGTGTTGGGGGCAAAACCGTTAACATAGAAGTTGAGGTAGTGGATGCAGCCTTGGACTACAACCTTCTATTGGGGAGGAACTAGATTTATAAGATGGATGCCATTGCATCCTCGCTATTTCGAATTGTATGTTTCCCCCACGAAGGGAGGATCGTTACAGTGGATCAACTGGACTGTCCTCCTGTAGACCTGGATGCGCCTTCTGACTCATCTGTTCCTAAGTTGGATAATACAAAGGCGCCTGTTGAGAATTTAGGAGTTGGAATGTATTCTTCCTTGATGGGAACTTTTGATCTTCCTCCTCCTAAGGTTCATATTAATGCTATTTCATCCTCCAAGGCTCCCCTTCAAAGAGAGTTCTTCCGAACTCATTATTTTTCGGACCCTTGGACCTTACCTTCCCCTACTGCCACATTAGCGGAAGGTCAAGTGGGTGGAATGGCATTCCCGATTTCTGCAGCTGAGATTGCATATCAGTCCATTGTTGACTCTGCAGAAACCGTCCCAGCTCCTCTTTCACCGGAAGAGTTGGATGGTGATGTGGCTCCGGCTTGGACGCTTACTTCTTCTTCTGCCCAGGATTGTCTTGATACCACTCTTCCATCTGAAGAGGTCATCCTGGAAGCGATGACAGGTATAGATAGGCCGTGGGATGATTTGCATCATCGGTCTTACTTCCTACCTGACTTGAGCGAAGTCGAAACAAGTTTTCCAAGTCCTCAGTCTCCTGGACATGTTCACCCAGTCTTGAGCCCTTTAGCACCAGCACAGGTTTATGCTGAAGGGAACATGGCTGTGATCTCTCCTACTATCCCGGTGAACATTTCCAGGGATCCCAATATTGTCGAGAATGTCTTCATTGGAGCTGAATGTTCCCGTGAAGAGATTCAAATCTATACCGAGCTCTTCAAAGAGTATATGGATGTATTTGCTTGGTCTTATGAGGAAATGCCTGGCATAGACCCATCTATCGTTCAGCATGAGATCAAGACATATGAAAACGCTAAGCCGGTCAGGAAAAAGCTTCGTCCGGTCAATCCTAGGAAGGCAGCAGCTATCAAAGCTGAAGTTGAAAAGCTGCTTAAGGCGGGATTCATTTTCCCAGTTCCTCTGACTGAATGGGTTTCAAACCCCGTTCCGGTAGATAAAAAGCAAGGAACGATTCGAGTGTGCATCGATTTCAGAGACCTAAATAAGGCATGTCCTAAAGACAATTACCCCACACCGTTCATCGATCAGATCATTGACGAGTGTGCCGGTAACGAGATTTTCTCCTTCATGGATGGTTTTTCCGGGTATAATCAAATTACTATCTGTCCTGAAGATCAACATAAGACTACATTTATTTGTCCCTGGGGTACGTTTGCATACAAGAAAATGCCTTTTGGTCTTAAAAATGCTGGAGCCACCTTTCAGCGGGCCATGTCTTACGCCTTCCATGACATCAAGAATATTATTGAGGCATACTTAGATGATCTAGCTGCTCATTCTCGAAAGAGGATGGAGCATCCTGGTCACCTCCGGCAAATATTTGAAATATGTCGTTTTTATAAAATTCGATTGAATCCGAACAAGTGCGTTTTTGCGGTTACATCCGGTCGGCTGTTGGGATTTATTGTGTCTAGGGAAGGGATAAGGGTAGATCCCTTCAAGGTTGAGGCAATACTTCGGTTGCCTCCCCCGTCTTCAATTCGTCAGCTTCAAAGTCTCCAAGGGAAGTCTAACTTTCTTCGAAGGTTTATCGTTAACTATGCTGAGATTACAAAGGGATATATGAGACTGTTGAAGAAAGGAGTTCCTTTTCTTTGGGACGACTACGCTCAACGCTCATTCGATGCCTTGAAAGACGTACGCTCATTCTTTGAGTCCACCCCGATTATAGCGAGATTTTCTTTTGGACTATGTTCTGTGAGAATCTACCACCTTAACCATTGGTATGGTTCTGGTTCAGGAGGATGATGCTCTTGCTGAGCATGTTATTTACTACCTTAGTCGAGGACTGGTAGGACCTGAACTGTGATACACTCCGATAGAAAAGTTAGCCTTAGCAGCAGTTCATGCTGTGCAGCGACTCCGGCATTACATTATTCTTCGCAAAACTTATGTCTTGGCAGCTGCCAATCCATTTCAGTTTGTCCTCAGCAGGCGAGTGATTGGGGGCAAATATAATGGATGGATTGTGATATTACAAGAATTTGATCTAGAGTTCATGTCTGCCAAATCCAAGAAGTCATTAGTCTTTGCGGAATTGATCTCCGAGTTGCCTTGTGGGGAGGAGATGATCTATGATGAGTCCTTTCCGGACGAACACTTGTTTCTAATCTCTCCACAAGATCCTTGGTATGGGGATATCATTGTGTATCTCCAGACTGCGAAGTTTCCCTCTTCTTTTTCGAAAGATGAGCGTCGTAAGCTGCGTCACTTAGCCAAGAATTATCTTATTATTGGTGATGCTTTGTACCGTCGAGGGGTTGATTCAATCCTAAGACGCTGCTTAACTTTCGAAGAAGCTGAGGCTGTGCTCAATGATTCTCATAGTGGAGCTTGTGGGGGTCATTTATCAGGGCTTGCTACAGCCCAAAAGATTTTGCGTGCTGGCTACTTCTGGCCCTCGATTTTCAAAGATTGTATTGAATCGGTCAAGAAGTGTCATCCTTGTCGGGTGTATACTCGAAAAATGCGCGCTCATCCAGCTCCGCTTTTTCCAGTCATTACTGTCGGACCCTTTACAAAGTGGGGTATGGATTATACTACTTGTAACCCGCCTTCGGCAAAAGGTCACAAGTACATTATCGTAGCGGTAGACTACTTTACGAAGTGGGTCGAGGCTATGCCTACTTTTGGGAACGATGGTGAGACTGCAGCTTTGTTCCTTTTCAACCAAGTTATCGCTCGTTTTGGTATACCTAGAGAGATTGTCACTGACCATGGTAGTCATTTTCAGAATAGTATGATGGTTGAGTTGGCTCTCAAATTGGGTTTCCGGCAGGAGCATTCATCTCCATATTATCCTCAAGCCAATGGGCAAGTGGAAGCCGTGAATAAATCCTTGAAGACAATTCTTCAAAGGACAATTGATAAACATAGATCCAACTGGCATATTATGCTATATCCTGCACTTTGGGCATAAAGGACGTCAGTTAAAACTGCAACTGGCTTTACTCCGTTTCAGTTAGTCCACGGGGTGGAATCCGTATTTCCCATTGAATGCGAGATTCCTTCCCTTAAATTAGATGTTGAGCTTCTCCCTGACACTTCTAGTCTGGCAGAGTGGCTTCTTCATCTGGAACATCTCGATGAGCAGCGTCGGGATGCTGCCACGATGAATGAAGCGCATAAAAACTGAGTCAAATTTCAGTACGATAAGGCGGTTAAGCCTAGGGTCTTTTCCGAAGGCGACCTTGTTTTGGTCTATGCCCAAGAAAAAGATGCCTTGGGGGCAGGAAAGTTTAAGTCGATGTGGTATGGCCCCTATATCGTCAAAAAAGTCCTTAAGAAAGGAGCATATACCTTGGTTGACTTTGAAGGGAACGAGTTGCCGGAGCCCCGAAATGGGCTCTATTTGAAGAAGTATTATGCCTAGGCTTTGGCCTGGCATTTTGCTTTGTATATAGTAGTTTTTTGCTTTGTACATATCTGATTGATTTTCGATTTTTGATGAGGTGATGATGTTTTTGATCTGCTTTGGCAGGTTGTGTTGGATGTCATGAGTCATTTTGGTTTCGCCGATGGTGCTAGTAGACACACCCGGAACTTAGCTTCCACGGCTTGGGTGCTTCATTATCCTTCCGGTCAGCTGTTGGTATCAAGAGGAGTCTGCATTGGTCCTGCTTCCAATAATGTAGCAGAATACAATGCAGTCATTCATCTACTCTCGGAGGAAATATCTTTGGGTGTTGATTCGTTGGTAGTTTTCTTGGACTCTCAGCTGGTGGTGTCGCAGTTGAACAACACTTATCGGGTACGAGATCCTTTTTTATTACGATTGTTCTTGAGGGTACGTTTGTTACAAAGGTCATTTCAATTTTTAACACTCATTCATATTCCTCGAGCTGACAATTGGTTTTCTGACTCATTAGCTAATCAAGCATTAGATTGGCATATTAATCATTCAATACAATAAATTTTTAATCATAAAAAACATCATACATTTGATACATTTATCACATCACATCAAATATCGCTGTATATATATCATCGGAGTGTCAAAAATCTTTACAAAATTTGGATCCATAATCTCGTACAAAACTTGGGCTTATGCCCCATCATGTTCAGTCTCAAAAAAAGAATATACAGTCATATAATATATAAAATCTGTCTACTCCTGAGGACCCTGCCTAGAAGTCGTGTTCCTATAGAACATAACTGCAGTGACCACTCGGCGGAATAATCTAACCGAGTCCCGAGGTACTCCTACAACCCGTCTCTGGATGGCTTCCGGCAAGTCCTCCACGGCAGCCATAGGGATTTGGCGGGTCAGTCCCTTCAAGTTTCTCTGCACGGCCTGGAGAGTCCTGTCGGAATCCACTGTCTCTGCCTCACCTCTGCGGCGCTTATGGTGTGGTAGGCCCTCAGGACGAACTGGTCCAACATCTGAAACATGATCATTTTTAATTGTCAGTCATTATGAATCCAATCAAAAACATGTTTTCATTTTTTCATACATATTTGAAAAAATCCAAAAAAATAATATAAGTCAAAAATTTTGCAAAACTTACCGACTGCTCCCCATGCTGTGCTAGGTGGAAGTACTAGATCTGGATCTCCTCGGAAATCCATCCCGGCATAGGGATAGTCGTCCACTGCGATGATCTGTTCTCCCCACCACAGGAAGAACTCATCGTCCCATGTGGTTCGGGGTACTTCGCTACCCCCCAGTCTCTTCATCATGTCTGCCCAACGGGCAATTCTTGGGTCCCGCGGGCTGCTGATAGTCGAGATGACTCTAGGTCTCAAAGATGGAATCCTCTCAAAGAAGAATGTTGTCAAAATGGTACCATAGCCAAAGTGTTTAGTTTTTTCCTGGCGAATAGAGGTCAGCTGTTGTTTCATGTTCTGTAGCAGGGCTGTGCACCAATCGTAAACATGAGTCAAACACTCTACAGCTATACTCATTTGCGTCCTGGACGCCTGATGTAGTGAGGCAGATCCTGCCACTCTGCTGATGGTGAAAAAGAGGATCTTCATGTGCAAATCCCTGATATCTCTAATTGCAATCTGCGTTCCAACCTTTTTGGAATTATCTACGCAATATACGTGGACATAATCTTCCACGGTTAACCCTCCCAGGGGTTTTCCGTGCAGGTCTACTGGTTCTCCCCTCCTGGAGAGTCCAGTGATGAAATATATATCCTCCACTTCTATGCGTAGTGGCATCTGATCAATTATGAAGAAATCTTGATCTGGTTCCCAGTAATTTACGAGCATTTCAAGCAACCGCACATTACTTTTCATATTTGGCATTTTAAAGAATTTCAACAATCCGCAATTTCGGAGGATGTTTTGCGATGCGCAGTCCTGCATGGCCTCTTGGTCTACTGCGCTATGCTCAAGTTCCCTCCATGAGATGGTCATCCTGAGAAATTTCATCAAAATTTGCATTAGCCACACTTTTTTGCAATCGGACCTGCGCATACGCGACTTTTCCTGTGCACAGTCTCGTGTATACGCGACTTTCCTTCATTAAACTCGCGTATGCGCAGATACACAATTTTTAGCAAGGGTTTTAAAGAAAAAAATCACTTAATTTTAATTTCCAAATGGACAAAATGAATAAACAGGATGATTAAGGAGCCTACCTGAAGTTTCGCTGAATTCCGACGGTCGGTTGTTCCTGATTTGACGAAAGAAGTTTTTAGCTCCAGAGCACTTTTTCCAAATCAGCTATGCAATAATGAACCAAATGAGAGGTAATTTGTCTATTTATGGCTAAAAAGTTGAAAAATTTTCGCAAAAATTCCTTATGCTTATTTTTTCGATCTATCTTATGCTGTATAACTTGATTGCTTGGAAGTGCCCAGTTTGGTATGTTTTCAGGTACATTTTGACGATTTTGAGATTTTTCCCGGTTTTTGATCCATGATTTCCGGCTCTTCACGGCAGGTATATGATCTTCACTGGCATATAGGTTAGGGAATCACTTTCCGTTGCATCTTGCATACTAGCCTCCATACTGATCACTTGCCTTAGGGTCGATCCCATCAGGTCATGAGTATTACACCTATTTCACTCGCCGATTATTTAATCATGACTTGATGGTAGAGCCTTCCTTTACATGGGCTTCCTAGTTAGTTCCTCGCTATCACTTGTTGCCCATGCTGCGTTTTATGTAGGCTCGGGAGTCCTCCTTAGTCTCGCCATGTTTTATGTGTTGAAGCTTCATTCTTCTTCTTCATCACTTATCATTTTTCTGGCTTATACCCTAGAGGCTCCCCGGTGTCGTTAAGTTGTATTACTGCATTGCATATTGGCTACTTGTTTATCCTGGCCTTTAGCCGGCTTCATTTGGACTCGATGTTTAAGCCAAATTTTGACCTTGACTTTCTGTACAAGTTAACCATTGCATGCACTTAGCTATCACGACTTGACACCTTTGAACCCATGGATGGAACGTTCCTCTGAGTATCACTGACCAGTTTTCGCCACCTTGCATTGAGCATAGGATTGTTCCAATCCCAGGAACTAGTGCATCTGCTTTCTTGATACTCGTTCTATCCATTGTACCATAGCATTCTTTTATTCTTTTTCATGCTTATTATATGAAAAAGACAAAAAAATCAAATATAACAAAAAGAGCGGGAACGGGATGTATCTTCGTTGTTTTGATGGCAGTACAGAGTCAGTTTGTCGCCCTTGAACAAAGCACATATACTTATATATATTTCCTACATTTGGGATGGTTTTAGTTTTGACCTAGGTTCAGCCTTTACCTTTTTTCACTTGTCAGTCCTCCCTCGGTTGGTTATCTCTTCCAATCATATGGAGAGTTTGTTCTGCCTCCTGCATAACAGACTTATACAGTGTCACTTTTACTGCCATGGTCATCATGAGTCGTGTTTTTGTTCAAGGGAAGTCTAACCAGAGTCGGCCATTCTGCGGTGTCTCTTGACTCATTATTCAGTCGGCCTTCCCGGTCTTGTCAGTATCTTGTTCTATCACATCAGATGTTTTGGTCTTCTGCTCGTGCTGGTTTGAGAAGGTCCCCATTGACTTCTTGTCGGCGGGTTTGTCTCTTATCGACTACGACACATTGCTCTGAGAGCAAACCTAGAGCCGCACCCTGGGCCTATTTCCATCATTGATAGGTGACCTTGTGCTCAGCATTTGATCATCATCATGGGTCTTTGACTAAGTGGTTTCCCCTGTGTTCGACGTCAGCACACATTATCACACTTGGGATTCGTGCAGTACCTGGATTTCCATTTGACCCTATCGGTGGATTTCTCGCCTCTGTGTCAGCTTTCATTATTGGTTGGTTCGGAGGGTTTCTTCCGTGCGCTAGCTTCATCTTGTGCACGTCGGAAACGTACTTCGGTTTTGGTTCCATCACTCTACTTCGTCCGATTCCTTCCAAATCTTGGCCTGCGGGTTACACTCGCGCTGGACTGATGTGGGATGCCTTAATGCCTTCCTTCCAGCAGATCTTTTCCCATCGACTCCGACTCATTGCTCTGGGAATAAGGTCTAGAGTCGTTTTGTCAGTACCTTAGGGTTTGCAGTCATCAGTGGCAGACTAGACTCTTCGCTATCGACGGTGGGGATTCATCATTGCCTCCTGATTGGTAGATTCTTTCAAGTGTTCGACTTCAACTCATTCATTTGCACTTGTCAGATTGTACTGGGGCACCTTGACACTCATTATCATTATCGGTGGGTTGTCTCGCATTGGTTAATGGGATACATCATTGCCCGGTAATCCAACAATTTCTCACATGGTCGACTTCAGCTCTTTTATTCCCATTGTGTAGAATTGTGCCATAGTGATCGGTGAAGACCTCGGGTTGCATCAGCATGTTTCGGTTCACTTTTTACAGTCCTTTCAGTATCTGCCAGTGATGCTGTCCACCCTTATATGTTGCCGTTCAGTACAGCAGCATCCTATATGTTGGTCCCCGAGTTGCGTGATTGTACCGTTTGATCCACCTCCGTTTGATCCACCTCTTATGATCCGGTACTTGGAGATTCAGTTACTTATTTGATCAAACATCCAGTTGCACCATCTTTGATCAGCTTTCTATATGTGATACTTGGACATTGATTCAGACTTGTATTTCCGGGCCATGCTCAGATGATTCATTGTGTACTTTCAGTTCAGCTATACTTGTATACATGTGGATCTATTTCAGTACTTTCCATATGATGTATTTTTGACTGAGCATGGGTATGCCCACCTCAGCATGAGTTGACTCTCTCATTTCTTTCATTGGTTTTTGGCAGGCTGAAATCTGGTGAAGTCCTCTCTTGTCCTTGCGAAGTTCTTTCTATGTGCATAATACATTTCGGCCATCATGTACCCCTTCCGACCTCATATATTAGGGGGCATCTGTTATAGCATCATTTCTCACCTTCATATGATTCATGATTGCTTTATGGCTTTATGGGCACCCATTCCTACAGACTTGGACAAATTCACTTAAAAACAGTGTAAAAATCCCCATACGCGACTATGCCCGTACTTTTCCGCGTGTATACGCGGGTCAAACTGCACTTTTCCGCGTATGCCATTAAAATGATTAAAAAATATATAAAAAATCCCTAATTTCGCGCTGGGTTGATGGTTACTCAGGTAGTTCAACCACCCCAGCCCGTGGCCAACTGTTTCCAACTGCTGAAACTACTTGGAGGGACTATAAAAAGCCCTCATGTGTATGGCCTAAGGGGGAGAGAGAAGTATTGATATTATACTCTGTTGGTATTCCCTATCCAAGTCTGATTCCCCGTGCCTCCTGCACTTTCCCAGTTCATTATAGGAAACCCTTGTTTCCTTGAGATACACATCCCTTTATATGTTATCTCGTATGCACCAGTTTGGAAGGAGTCTTAGAAAGGCAAGGGCTGGACGGATCCGAACGACGGTCTGCGAAGGCCTTGGAAGGATCAGGTGATCTCTCCACCCGTTACTTTTGTACATGTTATTTATAATACAGAAGTATCATGCTGTTCCCGAAATAAACGTGTTAGTGTATGCTTTTATGTATGAGAATATTTGTTATACAAGCATTCATTATGATTTATTTAATGTTTTATATGAATCTCACTGACATTTAGAGTAGATATATGTTGTACAACTTGTCCTTTGTGCTGGTTTCTTCTTGTTTTTAGGTTAAGAAGGAAGGACGGTTGTAGGGGGTTTGGACCCCACGTGGATCTACTTCAACCGTAGGACCTACGGGTAACTCTCTCATTCTGCTCTATTTAGTTTTTCTGAACGTGCATGGTTGTGTGAGTCTCTGTTAAGTAGCATGCCCCTGCTCTGTGGAGGTTGTATCCCAACCAACCTCTAGGGTTATATTTCCCCGAAACAATGGTAGATTCATCATCTTGACTTTAGTGAAGTGCATTAGCAACCTTATATGATATGAGTAGAGCCTGGAATATCTCCCCTCATAGGTGAAATACCTGATAATTTGTTTCATTAGTGCATCATACCTTTCTAACAAGTGGGAGAAAGGGAAAATAGCCTTGCAATTCTATTGGCAGCTAGGTTTCAGGTAGGGCTCATAATAGCTCAATTGCAACTTATTTTGTTTGAACCATATTTCACCAATGTCTGGTATACCGGTTGCTTTTGAAATAATCTCAGCTGAGAGTTCAAATTGCACCCCTGCTAGGTTAATTTGATGATTTTGTAAGCTAAAGGCAAACAACCTAGTAAAGTTAGGATGATTGCCAACTTGTTTGATCTTTTCACAAAATTGATAACACCCTACATCTTGAAAGCATGAAAGGATCATAGGGGAGGAGGTAACCTGGACTGTGTCTAAGGGTTCGAATCTATTTTCCCTCCCTCCTTTGTACTAAGGCATGGTAGGTGTTTGACCCTCATCACTGTGGGTGTGGCTTTTTGTTTCAAACATAATGGTTGATTTCTCTTAGCACAGAAAAGAAGGGCTCTTTAAAAAATGTTTGAAGGCTTCTTGGGTTAAAAAGGTTGTAAGGAGTGAAGTGAAGGTAGAGTGGAGAAAATGAAGGCAAGATGGAAGTCTCCAAAGGTGTATTCAGTGTTTTCAGAGGCTTGATTGATGCCACTCGCCCCCCCTTTGGTATATATAACAATTTCCTCTTTCAAACCCTAAAAAAAGGTATTTTTAGAAATTGATTGTAATTTAACTTAGGATTTGGTTCATTCGAGACCTTCAATGTCATTTTTCTTAGAAAAAATGGAGTTTATAGGAGGTAAACAAATCACCAACCTTGTTCTCGTCCTTTTTTTAGGCTTTGAGGGTGAGGAAAAATTGAAGTTTTGAATCCATTTAGCATTTTTAGAGGAGCTTTGCCTGTGCGTAACAGCTAGGAGCATAACACCAAGAGCGTAACACCTAGGCATAACAGGCAAGAGCATAACACCAGGAGCATAACACCAAGATCGTAACACTAGGGCATAACACTTGAGTCTGAGTGTTGTGCGTAACACCCAGGTGCATAATAGTTGAGTAGGGTCTTGTCGGGATCTGTGCGTTACACTACAGGGGCGTAACACTTGAGTCTGGGCGATCTCGGGCTTTGTGCATTACACTGCACCAAGTGTGTAACAGTGGATGTTGGGTGCATAACGCATTGTTAAATAACACTGTGACCACCCCTCTTGTGCATAACACTGCAAGCCACGAGCATAACAGTGACCCAAGAGCGTAACACCTGCAAACTTCCCCAATTCGCTCAGAAAATGACACAATCTCTTCTCAACAGCTCTTTGTGGTTTGGAGATGACAAATGGTGCAGGGATAATATGCTCAAGGCCTTTATAACCTTTTTGAAAAAATAATTTAGAAGTCGAAACCCACCTTGATAATGTTTTTGTTTATTTACCTTTTCTCACTATGCCTTTTTTACTGTTTGGTGATGCAGGTGGCGTGTTTGATTTACAAAGTTGCTTTTCTCTGTTTGCTGGGGGCCTCTCAAGTTTCTCTTTAATCTTGCCAATCTACTTGAAGATATCAAGACTACTCCTATCCATTTTTTGAAAGAAAAGGAACTTGTCTTTGGATTTTTTATCATTTTATACAAACAACAAACCTATCCCCTTTTTTCCATTTCTCCCTTTTAAACTGATATCCTTTGTATGCCCTCTGTTGTTAAGAAGGAGGCTTTGTCACCTTTAATTGACTTGTATTGCCAATATGTGAAAACTCTTAGGTTTTTAGGGCTTTTTTTTAGAAAGGACAGGGAGTGTTGCTAAGTTTCTCTATAGCCTCTAAAAACTTCATTCATTACTTTGCAACAATATTCAATGTGCATTTGATGGCAGTTGAAGTGGCTTTTGTCCTTTGTGGCCTTTGTGATGGTTTCTTTCCTATCACCACTGTTTTGTTCAACAACCTAAAGAAACCCTTTTTATCTTTAAAACATAGGCCTGCTGCCTTTTTCTTGCTTGTGGATGTCTCCTAGTGAGGATTGCATCCCATTACTTTACCTCTCCTTTTGGCAACCCTGATCATTTGTTTGAAAAAATATGAACAAGGGGCAGCTGTCCCTTGTAATATTTGTGTTTTTAAGCTAAAGAGGCTTTTCGTGCATGATTGTTAACCAATATTGGGCCAAATTTCTTGATTTTATTCTTCTTTGAATACAATTTCTTCATACAGGAAAGCCTAGTTTGCAGGACACCAAATTCGTCCTATGACTGATTGAAATCTTAGGTGACCTAATGGGGATTTTTTGGACTTGGACTTTGGATAGAGATTTAGACTTAGGGATCACCAAGTACAATATAGGACCTATGATAAGCTTAGTGTTTTTAAAGACCTAAGATCCAACATACTTGACTATTCAAAGGGCCTGTAGAAACAATCAGTGTCTGAGAATATTATGGAAGAGACAGCAAGGCTATTTGATTGGTAGGTTTGGGTAGTAGTAGGGAATCCTGTAGGTAAGCAAAAAAGAGGATTTGGGCCAAAAGGCAAGACATGGTAAAAAATAGGTGACAAGTTAGGGTTAAAATAAACGGCTTGAGACCATGATGGGTCTTTCAGGAGTGATGGGCCAGTCATGACTAGATAGGATGATAAAAATAGTGAAAAACTTTATCGTAGGATAATGAAGGTAGTGAGATTTCTAGAAATCACAATTTTCATGAAATTTTTTTCTAGAAATCTAGGACCACTACTTAATCATCTTCAGATAGTGGAAATTATCGATGACTAACATAAAGAAGAATATATACAGTATTTTATGTAGAGAATGTGCCTTACCCATTACATAGATATATAAATTAAACCATGTATAATCCAATGAGAGGAAGTGTGTTTTATCATAAGATCAAAGATTAAATATAGTGAGAAATTGTAATGGTTGTGTAAATTGACTTCTAGTCTTTTATTTATATGATTGTGCAGCTAGCACAAAAAATGCGCAGAAAACCAAATCCAAGAAAATTGTGTAAATGGGATGTTAGTTTTTTTATTTATATGATTGTTTAAATTTTTATTCAGCCCATATTATTTATATGATTATTTATATTTTTTTAGATAATTATTTTTATTATTTTTATTTATTGTATATCTGTAAATTTTATATTGAACATGGACATACTTACATATATTTCTCATATTCTTTTATATATGCTAGAAATTGTTTATGTCAATAAAGTTGGAATAGAACAATATTGTTGGGTCATTTAGAAAGTCAATGTTGGAAAGTTTGGTCATTATTCAAAGTAATTAATATTCCATTTAGAATTTGAATGTTGGAAAGTTTAGTCATTAGTCAAGGTAATTAATATGCCTATAAAAGCTTTAGGATTATTGGGTTTGAGAGGTAAAGTGGGATGATAACAATCATCAATTTTCATGCTAATACATTACAATATTTATCAAATAGTTAAATATGAACCACTAAAATAATAGGGGATAGATTGTATAATATTAGTTATAATTACTATTTAATTATATTCAAAAGAATGTCTCTTTATTTTTACTCTTCGATTTTGCTTAATATTCTACAAGGATTACCTACTTTGAATCTAAAGTATTGTTGTAGATACTAGTTCTAATCTAAAGTATTTTTGTAGATGTCTTACATGGCTTACTTAGTGTCCAATTCAAAGAAGCTACTCTGATAATTGTTATTTATTCGGCTCTAACAAAACCAACCTAGATCTATCTTAACTCTGGATCTATCGAGGGCCTATAGGGAAATTTGAGAAAATCAAATGTTTTGTATTTTCATGGTGTACTATTTTGTCCTATCTTTTAAATTCGCAATATCCTTGAATTTATAGTGCAAGAGTTTTTTTGAATGTCTAATCCAAAATTTTGTTTATAATGTTTATAATTTAGAAGAGATTTATTATTTGGAGAGGCATATTCTACAACTAATATTTAATGTCACCTCTTAAAGAAATTTAAATAATTGTATAAATAAAAATTTAATGTCAAGCTCTATGTTAATGAGATTTATCTTAACTCTCGATCTATCAAGCACATGTTCTCATAAACTATATGCCTCGTCATTATAATCTAGGATGGTATTTAGATATTGTTATTATTATGTATAATAGAAAATTCATTGTGGATCCATAACTCTTAGGCTTTAAAGTTAGGAATACCTTTACGGGAGGTGTGATATGCTTGACACCCCCATTGTGAAATTTTTATCTATTGCAACAACTCGAAATTATTTTTCTAACTAGAAATTTAATTATCGAATTTATTTTTTATGACACAATAAAATAACAACTGCAGTTTTCACTATAAAAATACCATCGGGAAAAAAATAATTACTACAAAGTGAGAAATTATAGCACACACAAGAGGGTTTTAACAAATCATTTTTGCACAATAGTCCCCGGTAAAACCCAAAAAGTCGTGCAACAGATGAGTGTTTAATTATAATTCTATGGCAACAATTCCGAGTACGATAATTTAGATGCCCAACATGTGCTCCAATCTTAGGAAAAACACTTGAAAACTTTTCGTGAGAATTTTCCCTCATTCCATAACTATTTTTTCCTCCAAAATTACATCCCCAAATTCTGCACTAAGCCTCTTGCATCATTTTCAAGGCAAAGCTTACACTCCCTATGATAATTTCGACCTTCCTCCTTTTTCCTCTTCCCAGGACTCGAAACCTTCCCCCCATAATGTTTCTTCCCTCCTCTTTTACCAGTTACTGACCCTCTAGCTCTATCGTCTCTATTGAGTTGTTGCTACTGAGAAAATAAAACTTCCTCGAAACTGAGTTTCTGCACTAGTGTATCCTCCATCACCACATCGATCCCTTCTTATATCTTCCTCTTGGGACTCCAACATACAAGATCAAATCTTAGTCAATGGCTTAGATAATTTGAGGATCGATTTGTTTGATTTTCTATATGATTTTCACCTTTTCTCAATTAATACTTATTAATTAACCATATTCCCTAAGTTTAGACTTGATAAATATTAAAAAAAATGGTTATTAATCTAAATGATATATTTCTAGGAAATATTTATAGAAACTATTTTTTGGTTTTGGATAATTTATGTATTCTAGCCTCACCACAAAATTTTGTTTCTAGAACACATCTAATGCTATAAAAAGCTAACACTCCATCTTAGCGAGGAATATATTCTAGTGCTGCATACCCTATCAGAACACCTTGTCTCTGCATCATCTTCTATCAGGTTGTTGATGTATGGCTTCTTCTATCCACCAACTACTACACAACTCTGAGATATGTTGCATATGTACTGCTACTGACACTACTAAACTATTGCCAACACTGCATCTTCACTGCAACTCCCTCTCATATGTTGTTGTTGCAACTATAACATCTACAATTGAAAATTTTGTCCCTGCTACTCGAATGGGTTCTCCACCATACTCATTTGTTCTATGAAGTAGATGAACTTAGCTCTCCCTAGAGATTTTTTGAGTATGTCTGCAAACTTCTCTTCTATGGGAATATATTGTAGTTGGACTACCCTACGCCATACACAATATTTGGTGAAATGACATCGAATATCTATGTTATTCTCCCTGTCATGAAACACTTGATCCTCAGATAGATTTACGCAACTATGATTATAATAATAGGCACTAGTCAATTCCATCATCTTCCTGAACAAGATTACTAACAGCCTTCGAAGCCATATAGCTTCATACATAGCTATGTTGCCTGCCATATACTCTACTTCTACAAAGCTCAGTGCTACTAACTTCTACTTCCTGTTATACCAATAAACCATCCTCGATCTAACATTGAAGCAGTACCTAGAGGTACTTTTCCTATCCACTAAACTGTCTTCCCAATCAACATCTTTGAACCCACATAGCACAACGTCATCCCCTCGAGTATATCTCAACCCATACTCGATTATGATGTGCACATACCTTGGAATATGTTGTGTTCCTTCCCAATGTGCCGTCTTCGACTCTACCATGAACTGACTTAGGGTATTGAATGTGAAGCAAATATCTGGCCTAATTTTCATCAAATACATGAGAGTTTCACTCCTCTACCATGGCATCGATCCATACCAGATGTTGTGCGGCCTCCTAAAGCTTGAACATTTTGTAAACTAAGCTAATAATGCTTGGTATCTGTCAGGATGTCTGAATTATATTTTGTCTATCGTAGAAGTTCCAATAAAATCCTCTGCTTCTCTTAATGTCTGAACAACCTCTCTGTTGTATCGACCACTAGTCGTGGGAGGTTTAGCCAGCTCCTCCTCATCCTTCCTTTGTTTCTCCATCTGCTAATAACTCTCTATATTTTCAGCACCCAAGGAAATATTGGTACTATTCACAATAATTGTTGGAAATACTGAGAGGGGGGTGAATCAGTATTCCTTTAAATTAAAGCATTAGTTAATATGCAATTATTATCAGTTTTTGTACAATGATATCAGAAAACAAAAGGAACACAAATGCACATAGTTTTTAAGGTGGAAACCCACTCCGGGACAAAAACCACCTAATTCTTTTCTAATAATTCTTTAATATTCAACTCCAATTGAAAATAAAGCTCCAACTTCGTAGAATCTAGAAAATAATTCTTCTCCAACTCCCACTGGATGGACGCTCCAATGCCTGATATTCTTTAGTAGTCAACTAAATGGATTCCCCAACACCCAATGAGCTACAACTCACCCTAGCACCACCCTACCACCCTATAGAAGAATAAAAGAAGAATGGACTCCCGTACCAAGGAAAATGGTTCACTTTACAATGATATAGAATAATGTGGAAGAAGAAGACACACTAGACCATAACCCCAAATATGACACAACCACCTAATGATGATCCTATACCTCCCAAAACTGCCTCTTCAACTTTTGGAAGATAAACACTAGAACAATTTTTACAATAATGTATTTACAATGACTTAGTACAATGATACCTTTACAATGACTGTATGCAGTGCAGCCCACTTGAAGTCTTCATGTGATGAAATTCTTGCTTCTGTTCTACACCTTGGTTTCTGCTCTTGTCATGCTACCATTTTCTACACCTTGCTTTGATTTTTTGTCGTAGAAAGTTTGATCCTTTGCAACCCTTGACAACACTTGATCTAGTTTCTTCTTGCCTTCTAGGATCTCGATATTGAATCTGGTGTATCTATGTTATTTCAAATCCCCAATATATGATTTTTGGTCTTTTAGTATTCCTCTAAGTCGGCTTTCCAATGCCATAGGTCTGACCCAATTTGGATTCTTCAAGAGATAGTTATTCCAAATCTCTCACAATTCCCTAATTATGGATTGTTTCAGTAGAGTGAACTTGTACGGCATGCCACGTATCAATGTTTCTTCATTCGACTCTAAAATTGATAGAGAGAAAAATAAATTCCGTGCAATATCTTCTACATTTTACAGAATTCTGATCTGATACTCAGAGAGAGAGTTATGAAGATTTTCCCAAGGTCACTTCTTTGTTATGAATTTCAGGATCCCACATAGACACTCACTTCCATAGATCATATCTCCGAAAATATTGGACACCTTGATCTAAAATTTTCACAGGAGATTCCTCAGGATTTTGGCTTTGCCTCATAAAAATTTTTGCTTCTGAACCTTCGTAGAAAAAATTTTAGAGCGAAAATTCCATGTTGACCTATTTCAGATGGCGAAATCCTTAAATAAGGAGGATATGAGGATCACAATTTATATAAATGCTTAGGTTGAAAGGGACTTCAACAAGTGAACATGGGAGAGATTTTAGGAGCTTAAAAAATATTAATTATGACTTTTCAATGACCCATGCCACAACCTTATGGGGTTTTAGCTTATTAACTGGGGTTACAAACTTCAAACATGAATATCTCTTAAACCGTGAATAATTACGTGGCGTGCCATATATCAACGAAAACATCTCGACAAGAAGAAACCATCAAAAGAATTCTTGAACCAGAATATAGTAATTTTTTAGGTCAAAATTCCCATGCAATATTGGGGTAGCCCCTGGTGCTGCTTGGGTTGACATCAATGACAATCATTAATCAACAATCTCCCCCTTTGGCATTGATGGCAACACAAGTACTCCCCCTGCGATCATGACATCTCTTCCTACAACATTCTATCCCCCTTTGACATAAATGGAAAAGGGTAACTCCCCCTAACACACAACCATCCTATGGACATGTATACACTTCCACTCCCCCTTTATATTATGAATAAGGACAATCTAATGAGAACTTGGGAGAATCCAAAGCTTCTGGCGAAGATATCCAAATTCTTCACGAGGTAAAGGTTTAGTGAAGATATCAACGATTTGTTATTTTGTACCAACATACTCAAGTTTGATATTCTTTTCAGTGACTTTTTCTCTAAAAAAATGATATTTGATTGGAATGTGTTTTTTTTTTAATGCATGACATGATTCTTGGAGATGCTGATGGCACTAGTGTTGTCACAGAATATGGGAATAGGCTCACTAAATTGTACTTGAATATATTGCAAAGTTTATTTCATCCAAAGGACTTGAGTACAACATGATGTCACTGCAATGTATTCTTCTTTCGCTGTAGATAACGAGATTAAGGTTTTCTTTTTGCTCAACCATGATACAAGACAACCACCTAGATAGAATGCTACTCCACTAGTACTCTTACAATCATCAATGCTTCTTGCCCAATCTGCATATGTAAAGGCTTGAATAATGAGATTGTTACCCTTGGGATACCACAAGGCATATTCTTTTGTGCCCTTTAGATATCGAATAATTATTTTTACGGAAATAATATGTGATTCTTCTGGTGCTGCTTGGAATCTTGATACTTGTCCAAATGCTTGCATAACATCTGGCTAGGAGGCTGTTACATATAAAAGACTACCAATCATAGATCTGTACAACCTCTGATCCACATCCTTAGATGAGTCATCTATGCTGAATTTGCAACCTGTTACCATCGAAGTAAGGATGGGTTTGAAATCTTCCATTTTGAATTTCTTGAGCATTTCCTTGATGTACTTGGCTTGACATATAAATATTCCTTTCTCTTTCTGAGATATTTGAAACCCTAAGAAGTATGTCAACTCACCAAGTAAAGACATCTCAAACTCACTTTGCATTTTTGTAGAAAATTTCTTACTTAGACGATCATCATTGCTACCAAATATTATATCATCCACATATACCTCAATGATTGTTAAATTATATTTATCTATTTGTACATATAGATTCCTATCAACAGTAGCTTTCTTGAACCCTTTTTGATGTAGATATCCATCAAGACGAGCATACCATGCATTAGGAGCCTGCTTGAGACCATATAGAGCCTTCTTTAACTTACAAACATAGTCTTATTTTTCTGATAGTAGAAAACCTTCAGGTTGTTCGATGTAAACTTCTTCTTCTAATTCTCCATTCAGAAATGATGAATTAGCATCCATTTGGTAGACTTTGATTTTTCTTGAACATGCATAGGCAAGAAACATTTGGATGGCTTCCATTATGGCAACTGGTGCAAATTTTTCATCAAAATCAATTCCTTCGACTTGTGCATATCCTTTGCAAACCAATCTTGCTTTGTTTCTGGTAACATTTCCATCTTCATTCAATTTGTTCCTGAAAAACCATTTAGTCCTGGAATGACATTTTTATCTTTTGGTCATGGAACTAATTCCCATGTGTTATTCTTCTCAATTTGATCAAATTCTTCATTCATAGCAGCTACCCAATGTTCATTCTGGTTGGCTTCCTCAAAACTACTAGGCTCAAAGGTTGCTATAAAATCAATGTGAGCTTGTTGTGATGAGCGAAGCTGTCAACCATAATTTATGTCACCAATGATTTTATTTGATGGATGGTTCTTTTGAATCCATTCTTTTGTTCTCCTTGGAGGAGCTTCTTTTTGTTGTTCTAGTATATCTTGATGATCATTATTTACTTCTTCCTGGTTGATAGTTGCTTCTTGTTCTAGAATTTTATCTGTGTCTTTTTCAGCCTCTGTCTCAAGTTTCAAAGATTCTAGATCTTCATCATTATTCTCTAGAACACCATCTTCCTCAAATGTAACATTTATTCTCTCGACTATCTATTTTTGTCTTATATTATAACATTTATAGGCCTTTCTTTTGTGTGAGTAAACAACAAATATACCTTCATCAACATGTGATTCAAACTTACCCAAATTTTGATCTTCTCTTTTGATATAACATTTGCTTTCGAAGATTCTAAAATATTTTACATTAGTTGGTTTTCCTTTCCATAATTCATATGGGGTCTTGTTGCAATTATTTCTGAGAAGAATTCGATTGATAATGAAGACTGTCATATCAATTTCTTGAACCCATAATTTTTCATCCAATTTTGATTCCTTCAACATTGTTCTACCCATTTCCAATATGGTTCTATTCTTTCTTTCAGCAACTCCATTTTGCTGAGGTGTTCGTGCTATTGAAAATTGTCTTTTTATTCCATTTTCATCACAGTATTGCTAAAATAATTTGGAAGTGAATTCTCCACCATTATCGGATCTTAGACACTTTATTTTCAAACCAATTTCATTTTCGACCAACTCCTTGTCGATATTAAAGCACTCAAATGCTTCAGATTTTTTCTTTAGGAAACTAACGGCTGTCATCCTGGTATAGTCATCTATCATTAACATGAAATATAATTCTCCATATAAGCCTTTTGTTCTCATAGGACCACATAGATCAGTATGTATCAATTCCAATGGATGTGATGCAAAGTGTTCTTTTGTTTTAAATTGGACTTTTGTCTGCTTTTCATGCCGACAGGCCTGACATTGTGTGTTGGAAGGTTTTTATATTTTCGGCATTTCTTGTACTGCTTCCTTTTTTCTTATCCTGACAATATTTTCAAAGTTTATGTGACCCATTCGTTTGTGCCATAACCAACTTTCATCTTCTTTAGCTAGTAGACATGTTTTAATTGCTTCATCCATAACATATATGTCATTTGAGCTTGACTTATTGTAGCCACAATTTTACCATACCTTCCTTTCCTGATTTCACATTTTGTGGAGTTGAATAGCATTGTGTGTCCTTGATCACACATTTGTCCAACACTGAGAAGATTGTGATTCATGTTTTAAACCAATAGAAAATTCTTGGATATAACATATTTTCTTCTGAGAGTGACGGTACCTGATCCTATAACATTTGAATATCCATCATTTCCAAAGGATACGGTTCCATCCTTCTTCTCTTTCAGAGATACAAATTTCCTTCTATCTCCAGTCATATGTGTTGAATAACCGATGTCAACATACCACATATATTTGTTGTTTTGAGCCTTGGGAGCAAGAGCACAATTATCAGTCTTCTTCTCTTTCCATGTTCGTTCATTCTGTGGCTTCGAATATTCTTCTGGAGGATTTTCAAGTCTGTAGTCTCTAGCTATGTGTCCAAAGTTCTGAAATTTGTAACATTCCATATTATTTCTTAAATGTTCAAATTTATTGACGTTTCGTTGAGCCCTAGGAGTTTCATATTTGAAGGATCTCCTGGAATTGTATTGTTTCATAGGGTACATGCGACATTCTACAGCTTTATGACCAAATTTTCCACATGAAAAACATAAGCCATGAAAAATATGTTGGTACCTGGATGGAAATCTTTGTCGAGGAATTGTCTTCCAAGGATGTGCTTGCGAATCTTGTCCAATGAAGTCTACATGCAAGTTAGATCTCATAGGTCATTGTGTTTTGTTGTAGAAGGTCCCGATTCTTCTTCTTTGTAACCGAGGCCAATTATATTTTTGTAATATCGTTGATTTTTTATGATTTATTCCAATTCTCTTGAGTTGTTAGCATAGTTTTGGACAATTTTTCTCTTCTTCACTTCCTTACATAGTGAGACTACTTCGGCTTCTAATTCTCCCCTTTCTTGGTTTCTTTCTTCAAACTTCTTTTGAAGTGACACTTCAATACATTTGTGTTCTTCAACTTCAATTTTGAGACCTTGAACTTGTTCTTCAAGAGTATTGGAATGGATCTTCTCTGCCTTGAGCTCTTTTATAAGCTTGACTGCTTCCTTAGAAAATTCTTCTATGGTCAATCCTTCTTCTTTGCTGTTTGATACCTCTTGTTTATTGTGCTTGGCCATAAAAAATACTCTCTCATTGGCTTCTTCTTTGTTTTCATTGTCTTCATCGATGATGAGCTATCTTATTTAGAGATAAAGTTCCTTTTGGAACTTTTCTTTTTGAATTTCTTAAAGCCTTTCTTTCCTTTTGAGTTTCCATCACTTCTGTTCAGACATTTTGCTGCAAAATTCCCAACCTCACCACAGCTGAAACATATCAATGGAAGTTTACCTTTGAATTTTCCCTTGCCAATTTTTAGTTTTCTCGTAAAGTAAGAATATTCTTCATCTGAAAGACCACCTCCATCATCTCCCTTTTCTTCACACTTGCAGGTGCATGTCTTTTCAATTGAAGGTCATTTTTCCTTATTGGTTTTCTTAGATGAAATGAACATAGTTTCTAGATGCGAAGTACCCTCTTCTTCATCAAATCTCATTTCATATGCTATGAGAACTCCATGTAATTCCTCTTTGATGAGTTTGTCCAGATTTGCACTGTATTCTAAGACCGATGCCTTTGGGTTGAATCTCCCTGGTAACGTTCTAAGAATATTTCGTATAATAGTCTTCACATCAACTGGCTCTCCCAATCCTTCTAGAGTATTGGTTATTTCGTCAACGTATTGGAAGTATGCAGAAATGTTGCAATCTTCTTTCATTTTGAGTTGCTCAAATTTTGCTCTATAGATTTGAAGCTTTGCTTCTTTGACAGTTGAGTCACCTGCATATATATTATCAAGCTTGTCCCATACATTTTTGGCGGTTTTACAACCCAACGCTTTATGATAAGCAGATTCAATAATTCCACTAATAATAATATTCTTTTATTTTTCATCATTTACCAAATTCTTCTTACCTTGCTCATCCGTGGTTGATGTAAATCCATTTTGAACAGTGTCGCATACTTTGTAACCTTGTGCCAATAGATAGACCTCCATTGTTCCTTTCTAGAGTGCATAATTATTTTCATTGAATAGAGGTACACCATTATTGGTATGCACCATGACCTCCTTCCAACTATTAAACTGCTATTGAGGGAACAAAGCTCTGAAACGAATTGTTGGAAATACTGAGAGGGGGGGGTGAATTAGTATTCCTTTAAATTAGAGCATTAGTCAATATTCAATTATTATCAGTGTTTGTACAATGATAGTAGAAAAAAAAAGGAACATAAATGCACATAGTTTTTAAGGTGGAAACCCACTCTGGGACAAAAACCACCTAATGCTTTTCTAATAATTCTTTAATATTCAACTCCAATTGAAAATAAAGCTCCAACTTCCTAGAATCTAGAAAAGAATTCTTCTCTAGCTCCCACTAGATGGACGCTCCAACGTCTAAGATTCTTTAACAGTCAACTGAATGGATGCCACAACACCCAATGAGCTACAACTCACCCTAGCACCACCCTACCACCCCATAGAAGAATAAAATAAGAATGGACTCCCGTACCGGGGAAAATGGTTCACTTTGCAATGATATAGAATGATGTAGAAGAAGAAGACACACTAGACCATAACCCCAACTATGACACAACCACCTAATGATGATCCTAGACCTCCCGACACTGCCTCTTCAACTCTTGGTAGATAAACACTAGAACAATTTTTACAATAATGTATTTACAATCACTTAGTACAATGATACATTTACAATGATTGTATGCAATGCTTCCCACTTGAAGAATTCATGTGATGAATTTCTTGCTGCTTTTTTGCACCTTGGTTGTTTCTCTTGTCATGCTACCCTCTGCCGCACCTTGCTTTGCTTTTATTCCCTAGAAAGTTTGGTCCTTTGCAGCCATTGACAACACATGATCTAGCTTTTTCTTGCCTTCTAGGATCTCGATATTTAATCTGGTGTATCTCTATTATTTCAAATCCCTAATATCTGATTTTGGTCCTGTAGTAGTCCTCTGAGTCATCTTTCCAATGCCATAGGTCTGACCCAATTTTGATTCTTCAAGACAGAGTTATGCCCAATCTCTCGCAATTCCCTAATTATGAATTGTTTCATTAGAGCGAACTTGTATGACATGCCACGTATCACTGTTTCTTCATTCAACTCTGAAATTGATAGAGTGAAAACTACAGCCCATGCACTATCTTCCACTTTTTATAGAATTCCAATCCGATACTCAAAGAGATTTATGATGATTTTCCCAAGGTCACTTCTTTGAGATGAATTTCAGGATCCTGCAAAAACACTCACTTCCACAGATCATATCTCCGAAAATATTGCGCATCTTGATCTAAAATTTTCATAGGAGCTTCCTCAGGATTTCATCTTCACCTCATAAAAATTTCAGCTTCTGAACCTTCGTATAAAAATAGTTATTGTGAAATTTCCACAATGACATGTTTCAGATGGAGAAACTCCTTACATAAGGAGGATATGAGGATCAAAATTTATATAAATGTTTAGGTTGAGAAGGGATTCAACAAGTGAACATGGGAGGGATTTTAGGAGCTTAAAAAATATTAACTATGACTTTTTAATGATCCATGCCACAACCCCATGGGGTTTTATCCCACTAACTGGGGTTAAAAAAATCAAACATGAATATCTCTCTAACCGTGAAGAATTACGTGGCGTGCCATATATCAACGGAAACATCTCAACAAGAAGAAACCATCAAAGTCATTCTTCACCTAGAATATAGTAATTTGGTAGGTCAAAATTCCCATGCAATATTGGGGTAGCCCCTAGTGCTACTTGGGCTGACATCAATGACAACCGCTAATCAACAATAATCAATCCTTGTGATTTTCCTCCTGCCTGTCCCATTGGCTGCCCTTGCTCTTGGACAAAAGGAACTTATACTAACTAATTTTGATCACATGTAGGAATTTCATGAGATATTAGGAAATCTCAGTCCTCCATGAACTTTATGTCTCACCTTACTACAAACTTCTTATGTCTAGGAATGTATATTATGTTTGCCTTTGAGGTTTCGCTATACCCAACGAAGAGCCCCTTATCTATAATTTGATTTAGTTTGGTACATTTATCATCTCGCACATGGAAATAAGAAACACTACCAAAAAATTGAAGTGGGTATCTTCTCTATTATTTCCTCTGAAGACTCCTATAATTTTCTTCTCTACTTCTCTATGAGGAGTCATGCTCTGAATATAGACTTCCATGTTACATGTCTTTCACCATATAAATCTAGGTAGATCCTGGTCATATAACATTTCCTTTGTAGCTCCAACAATGGTTTTGTTTTTCTGCTCTGCTACACCCTTCTGCTAATGATTATATGGAGTTGTCCATTCTCTCTTGATACCTGCCTTCACAGATAAATCTATGAAGTGTTTATCAATATATTCTCCACCATTATCTAAGTGAAGCACGTTGATCTACTTCCATGTTGCATTATCCACAAGAGCTTTAAACTCTCTGAAATGATCGAAGACCTCATATTTGGTCTTTAAGAAGTAGATCCAAGTTTTCCTAGAATGGTCATCAATAAATTTGACAAAATATTTGACACCGGTGAGAGATATGGTGGAAATTAGGCCTCAAATATCTAAATGTATGTGTCCTAACAAGCCATCAACTTTTTTATCACTTATAGGAAATGCTTCCATAACATATTTCTCAAGTATGCATCCTATGCACACATTGCCGTGTTCTATGGCCAGTTCTAGAACCTTGGCTATTATTTCTCTAACCATCCTGAGTGCTCCATGGTGTAGATGTCCCATCCTCCTATGCCATAACTTATTCAAATACTTCCCACTACTACTATTAATACCTATCAGTGCCATTATAGAATCAATCTATAACTGTTACAACCTGTTACTCTTAACTCCAATTTTTCTTACCTTTTTTCCAACTCAGATGCTTCACATACACTTTCTTCCCTACAAACCAAAATTCATACCCCTATTCCTATAACTGGGATACTGAAATTAGGTTCATACCAAATCCTGACACATGAAATGCATATGTTGTGTTTGTTCTTGCTCCTAACTCCTCCTGAAGATCTATGGTACCTATCATTATTGGAGTACATTTGGTTCTTTTCGCATAGTAATATAGAAGCCCATGTGCTCCTCCTAGTAGCTACAGAAATATTATTTAACCCCTAATATGTGAGTTGTTGCTCCACTGTCTATATACCAGACACCTTGTGATGTTGATCCTGATAAGCAAGTAAATTCATCCTCTAATCTGGAAGAAAAATATAAATTATCCTGAATGTTACTTATTTCCATGGTTTTGCTGAAGAATTTATAGTGTGCTATTCCACTTTTCCAGCCGGACGTTGGCATGCTCCATCGAATTGTTGCAAAACCCTCTGCCTCCAACTAGATATATGCTCAATGAGATAATACGAGATGCTCCCTCTACCTCTAAAATCACTCGATCTGGAAGGATTGATTTTTTCTGCCCCTCTCCCAGGAAACAAATCTATCTTCCTCAAGAAATTCCGCCTCCTGGAAAAATATTGCGTTGCCCCTTAGGAATTACAACCTACATCCCATAATGAGCACTCAAATTCCTCCTTTTTTCTTCTGATCTCTCTAGCTAATCAACTGTGCTCCAATACCATGTGAAAATTGTATATATTGCAGCAACTGGAAGTTATTCTTCTAACTGTAAATTTAATTATGAAGTTCATTTTCTACGACAAACAATGAATAAAATCACAACTGTAATTTTCACCATAAAAATACCGCAGAAATTAAAATTCTACAGACTGAGAAATTATAACACACACAAAAAAAAATTAACATAATTGTTTTTGGACAGTTGTCCCCTAAAAAATCTAATGTAGGAAAACCAGTGTAACAATGGAGGGTTTTATTATAATTCTGCGGCACTAATTATGAGTACAATAATTTAGATGCCCAGCTAGCGATCTAATTTGAGAAAATATACTGGAAAAAATTTCGTGAGAACATTACAGAACATTTGAGGTATATAATGGGCCACATAAGAAAAATGTACAACCAAAATAAACTCTATAAGAACCAATAGGATTAAATATGATGACATCAACCATGGGGGTTGATTCACCATTTTTGGGGTAAAAAAGCAAAAAGATTAAAAATTAATAAAATAATAAAACTACTTTTTCAACTTGTATTTTTAACTTATCTCCCTAATTTTTTTACTCAAATTTTGAGTGAGAATACTTATTGGATGCAAAATCTAATTCCTCATCCAAGGATTACCCATGTTGCATACTTTCGATGGAGCCTACTACATGAAAAATGAGAAAGACATGAAAAACGTGATTGTAATTACATTTTCCACTGTATTTCTCATTTTATTGTACTAGGGTTCATCTAAGATATGCGACATGGGTATTGGATGTATGAGAAATAAAATTATGCATCCAACGAGTATTCACGCTCAAAAATCGAGTAAGCCCATAAGGAGATAAGTTCAAAATACGAGTTGAAAAAATTGTTTTTCTTTCCCTCTAAAATTTGATGATGTGATCTAATATTATTTTATTATTTCAACTATTATTTTATTATTTCCTTAGGAGGCCCATTTTAGACAAAAAAATTCCCTTAATGATTTTCTCTCACTCCATAACTATTTTATGTGTCCAAAATCACCTCCCCAACTCAGTGTGTTGAGCCTCCTGCGTCATTTTTTGCGCAGATCTTACACTAGCCCTATGAGAATTTCGACCTTCCTCCTTTTTCCTCTTTTGGGGACTAGAAACCTTCATCCTGGAATGTTTCTTCCCTCCTATTTCACATTCTACTCATCCTCTAGTTCTATCTTCTATGTTGAGTTGTTGTTACTAAGAAAATCAAACTTCCTGGGTAACTGAGTATCTGCATTGTTGAAACATCCATCACCACATCGATCCCTTCTTATATATTCATGTTGGGACTCAAATGACTAATATTAAATATTAATCAAAGGCTTAGATAATTCTTGGATCGATCCATGTAACTTTCTAGATGATTCTCACCTTTTCTCAATCAATACTTATTAATTAACCACATTCCCTAAGTTTAGACAGAAAATATTAAAAAAATGGTTAGTAATCAAATTTAGACATATCCAGGCAGAATTTCTGATCGAGGTGGCTCCAGAGACACACAAAGAACAAAGAGGGCTTATGGAAGCTCAAAAATCAAAGTGTTCATAATTATCTCGAACTAGGTTCAGGTTGAAGATCTCGTCGCCCTGATCACAATGGTGCAAATAGTTTGTCAAATCGAGCTCGTATGCAAAATTTAGAGGCAGTCAAAGTTCTGGGTTGACTTGATGAGGTGGCAGGCTTATGAAAACACAATTTCACTTTTTTTCTGGCCACCTAATTCTAGCTAGCTCCGGCAAGATTCTGGGAAAATTGTTGGACGAATAAATTTCCCACTAACGCCTAAAATCAAATTTTCAAAAAAACGTATGGTTTGTTTTATATGAACAAAAAATTATTAGAAAAAGGGGGGTGGTGGGCCACCACCCCCACCACCCCACCCTCACGTATCATAGTTCAAAAAAAAAAATTGAAATATTTTTAAAGTCGAACGAGCCGTGACCCCCACAGCCCCCAACTGTGCAACAACCCATATATATTATATATAACGTATGTTAACCATACAGTGCGGCAGAGAAGGTTAGGGTGGGCCGCCCAATGCGGGTCCACCCACCCCCCCCCCCCCCCCTCCCCTGAATTAAATATTATTTATTTAAAAAAAATAACACGCGCCAATTTTTACGGATTCTGTGGGGGGGGGCAGGATTTGATCCCCTGACCTCCCCTCAACAAATTTCCTTTATTTCCATTGCACCAAACTGCCATACTTTGTTAAATATGCTCACAAACCATTACTTAAGCCATCAGTCTGCAGTTGTGCCCAGGCTAGAGGAAGTTCAAGAGAAGCACGCAGTTCTAGGTGGGCACATTTTTTGATGCAAGTGGAACCATGAGTAGGCCTAGAAACAAGGAGTGGAACCATAAGCCTTGAAATTTTCCTAGGGAGGTAATTTTTCTCCATGTTGGAATATAGTCAATTTTACAGTCATTTTTCACGGTGTTTCGTAGGGAACGCAATGGAAAGGTTAGATTCACATTTTGAGTTGCAGATTTCCAGTCCACCCATGGAGAAACATCTTGGAGGAATCTAGGGGGAATTTAAAAGATTCCTTTTTGCCCCAAATTTTCACTTCATCAGAATTCATAAAATGGACAGTCGATTTTGCACTATTGGACATCACGAATTTGATTGTGTGTTTAGATTTGCCATCCGAGCTTTATATTTTTCGGCCACTTTTTGAGGTGAAGTTGCAGGTGTTAGCTTTCAGCGAGTGATCAGTTGATTTCACACCTTTCGATGCCATGATTATGATCGTGATTTGAGATCCATCAACGAATAAGCCCATTATTCAGTCATCTTTAGCGTGAGGTATATGATGTGTTGATTTCACGTACTTCTTTTTCCCTGAGATGCATTGTGCTGTACAGATCCTTATTGATGTATGAGTTGTGGGATCTTGTTTTGTTATTGATGTAATTTTTGTCATGGATTTGTATTATTTTTTAGATCCCTTTGATGCCATGTTGGAAAGATACTCATTATCAAATGTATGTTATTTGGTATCTCTTTGATTCCATTTTGGCGGGATACTCATAGTCATGATGTGTGAGATATTTTCATATTGATAGGAGTCCTTCTTATGTGTGAGAGTTACGTAGTGGAACATCTCTTAGAGAGGTATAGCCACTCCTACGTGAGGGAATTTTCCATATATGTTAGAGTAAACACATCCATGTACATCTTCACTCCGTACAACACTTAATATAGCAGCCTACGCCATCTTGACACCAAGGCCTGGAGATGTAGTCCATCCTAGACGAACTCCATTATCAAACGAAATGTTCTTATGATTGATGATCTTGACATGTTATGTTCCTCTTCTTTACAACATGCAGATTTTCATTGATGCTTTAATTAATGAAATTCTAACGTATCATCTGAAGTAAAAGGTCTTGGCTAAGGGTATCAAAAATTTACCCTAGATTAAGTGGTATCAGAGCAGGTCTTCTTGCTGATTGGATTACAGGCATGAACATTGAACGTTCGGTGATTTGAGCCATGGAGAATGTCAAGGAAATGTATGAGACCATGCTCAGGGTGTCTGAGAAAGAGAACATGTTGTACGAGGCTTATGAAAAACAAGCAGGACGCTGAATTGTAGACACTCCTACAAGAAGAGAAGGAGGACAAACATCGATTGCAGCTTCAGTTGCAAGCCACGATAGAGGCATGGGAAGAATAAAAGCATAAAAATGAACATATTCAAGTAGATCATGATGCATTGAAGGCACTCCTATAGGAAGAGGAGGAGGAGAAGCAACGATTTCAGCTTCAGCTATGAGCCGTGAAAAAGGCCTTGGAGGAAGTGAAGTGCAGTGAAGGCTTATGAAGCCTTCTTTACCTGTTTCGTAATTAACAGCTAAGGTAAACAATGTTGATTTCTCTTCAGTTTCTTCACATGATATAGTTTCGGTGAGAAGTGTGGAGATACATGTTTTAGGAACCAGTATGAGACTCCTCACCAAGATGGGTTACAAAGGAGGAAGAATTGGTGTTCGTGTCCAAGGCATAACCCAACTATCGAAGGTTGTGCAGCGACCTCGCTTTGCAGGTTTGGGGTACACTGAAGAAGGATGTTCAAAGGACATCAAGGGAAAACATATATTGATTAACTCTCTAGGGAAGAGGAGTGATGGGGACACTTCGCCATCATTCCATGGTAATTCTTATTGCAGTGAAAGAGCTTAGGGGAGCTCTCATCACCATGATCGTACCAGAGACCACTAGAGAAGGTATAATAAGTCTCATTATTTCAGAGTGCATTTTGATTATAATAATGTTGATAACCATGGTTGTAAATCATGGCATCAAAAAGTGTGTCATTTTTAGTGGTTTGCATAACCATGTTTTTTCTAAGTGTTGGAAAAGGATGGTGGCACAAAGGAGGATGAAGCATGGAAAGCCTTCTCGCCAACAAGAAAATAAATCGCTTAAGCAAGTTTGGAGGAGAAAGAAATTTTTCACTCATTGTGACTGAAGTGGCCATCAAAGAGCCACGTTCTAGAGACTCCACACAGAGTAGCACCTTAAAGACAAATCTCTCGTGCATGAACTAGTAGAAAGAGATGATTGACAAGAAAATATCTCACAGGTGGATGACCCATTCACTTTGATAAGTGAGATATGGTTTTTCTAGATTGTTTTTTCTAGAGGTGTTAGCTTGTCATGGTCTTATTTTTGTAAATAATTTGTTGCATGTTACATTGTAAAAGTGATGATGTTTTTTTCCATCACTTGTTTAAGAAACAATGATATTTTGGCCTTCGTTTATAAGTCATGTGATGCATTTATTTCATCTAAAAGTGATAATGTGTTTTCCATCACTTAGAAATGCAACGATGATGTTGTTGGTCTTGTAATAATAGCTGGGGTGTGATTTAAATTAGGATGTAAGCTTGACCACTGAGTACACGTTATAAAATTGCGGAAATTATTATTGAATATTTGGGTCATAGTTGGTCAATTTGAGCATGTGTTTGCAGGGGATTGTACTACAAGTTTGCAAAAGATGTAGGTATCGGTTCATCACTTAAGGCTCCCAAGGAAAAAGGTGAAGGAGATGGAAGGGTGACCTTTTCATGATGCTTGTGGCACAGACATAGTACACCATAGTTTTAGATTCTTGTTGATGCTTTTAGAGGACCAAAATCTCCTCAGTGGGGAAGAATGATCCAGGTGGCTCCAAAGACACACACAAGACAAAGAGGGCTTATGGAAGCTCAAAAGTCCAAGTGTTCGGAATGCTTTCAAACTAGGTTCAGGTTTAAGAGCTTGTCACCCTGATCGCAACAGTGTGAACAATTCATCAAACCGAGCTTGTATGCGAAATTTAGATGCAGCAAAGTTCTTGGTTGACTTGATAAGTTGGTTGGCTTAAGGAAGGCACAATTTCAATTTTTCCAGCCATCGAGTTCCAACCAGCTCCAGCAAGATTCTGAGAAAAAATGTGGGATGGATAAATTGCCCACTAATGCCTAAAACTGAATTTTTGAAAAAAACTTATGGTTTCTTTTATATGATCAAAAAATTATTAAAAAAAGGGGGGTGGCGGGTCACAGTCCCCACCACCCCACCCTCACGTATCATAGTTGAAAAAAGAAATAAATGAAATATTTTTATGACCCAATGGGCCATGAACCTCGTGGGTCCCAACCATCCAACAACCCATATATATCATATATAACATATGTTAACCATACGATGCAATGGAGAAGGTTACGAGTGGGCCACCCAATGCGGGTGCCCCCCACCCCACCCCCCGAATTAAATATTATTTATTTTAAAAAATTAAAATGCACTGATTGTTACGGATTCCGTGGGGGAGGTGGGATTTGATCCCCCAACCTCCCTCAACAAATTTCCTTTATTGCCATTGCACCAAACTGCCATACTTTGTTAAGTCCACCCACAAACTATTACTTAAGCCATCAGTCTGCAGATGTGCCCATGCCAGAGGCAGTTCAAGAGTAGCATGCGGTTCGAGGCAGACACATTTTTCGATGCAGGTGGAACCATCAATAAGCCCAGAAATGGGGAGTGAAACCATGAGCCTTGAAATTTTCCCAGGGAGGTAGTTTTTCTCCATGTCAGAATATAGTCAAGTTTACTGTCATTTTTCATGGTTTTTCACAGGGAACACAATGGCGAGGTCGAATTCACCTTCTGAGTTGTAGATTTCTAGTCCACCCATGTAGCAGCATCTTGGAGGAATCTAGGGGAATCTAAAAGGTTCCTTTTTGCCCCAGATTTTCACTTAATCATAATTCAGAAAATGGACAGTCGATTTTGCACTATTTGACGTCACAAATCTGATGGTGTGTTTAGATTTTCCATCTGAGCTTTATATTTTTCGACCACTTTTTGAAGTGAGTTACATGTATCAGCTTTCATTGAATGAGCAGTCGATTTTACAAATTTCGACGCCACTATTAGGATGGTGATTTTAGATCCAGCAGTGCAACAACCCATTCTTCAGTCATCTTCAACGTGAGGTATATGATGTGTTGATTTCATGTACTTCTTTGTCCCTAAGATGCGTTGTGTTGTATAGATCCCTGTTGATGTATGAGTCATGGAATATTGTTTTTTTATTGATGTACTTTCTGTCATGGATTTGTATTATTTTTGAGATCCCATTGATTCCATTTTGGTGGCATACTTATTATCACATGTACATTATTTGAGATCCCTTTGATGCCATGTTGGCGGAATACACATAGTCATGATGTGTGAGATATTTTCATACTGATAGGAGTCCTTCTTGTGTGTGAGAGTTCCATAGTGGTACATCTGTTAGAGAGGTCTAGCCACTCCTGCATGAGGGAATTTTCCTTGTATTTCAGAGAAAAAACATCCATGTACATATTCACTCCTTACAACACTAAATGCAGTGACTTACACCATCTTGACACTGAGGCCTGGAGATGTAGTCCCTCCTGGACGAACTTCTTTATCAAATGACGTGTACTTATGATTGTTGATCTTGACATGTTATGTTCCTCTTATTTACAGCATGCAGTTGTTCATTTATGTTCATTGAATCTTTAATTAATGTAATTATAACATATCAGCTGAAGTATAAGGTCTTGATTAAGGGTATCAAAAATTTACCTTGGATCAATTTCCAGAAAAGATTAATGGGTTTTCAAGAACTCTTGTATTCTATTCTCTCAACAGAATTCTGCGGCTAGAACACATTCAATGCTATATAAAACTAACAATCCCCCTTAGTGAGGAATGTGTTCTAGTGCTACATACCTTGTCACAACACCCTGTCTATGCATCATCTCATGTTGTGTTGCTGATTTTTGGATGTTGCTTCCCACCAATTATTTCACAAATCTGATATATGATGCATCTGTGTTTCTACTGACCCTAATGAACTATTTCCAACACTTCATCTACACTGCAACTCCCTCTCATTTATTGTTGCTACAACTGCAATATTGGCAATCAAAAAATGTCCCTGCTAGTGGAATGGATTCTACACCATATGCATATGTTCTTTGAAGTAGATGAAATTTTCTCTCCCTAGAAATTTTATGATTATGTCTACAACCGTTTCTTATATGGGAACATAGTGTAGTTGGATCGCCCCACGTTGTACCTAATCTCTCATGAAATGACATCAAATATCTATGTTCTTTGACCTATCATGAAACATTGGATTCTCAGATATATTTATGAAACAATGATTATCACAATAGACATTGGTCTCCTCCATCCTCTGCATGAACACGATTACTAGCATATTTCAAAGAAATATAGCTTTTCACGTAGATGTGTTGGCTACCATCTGCTCTACTCTTGAAAAACTCAGTACAACTGAATTATACTTCTCGCTACACAAAGAAACCATACATGATCCAACTTTGAAGCAGTACCCATAGTTACTTTTCCTTTCGACTCAAATTCCTGCCCAACCTGCATCTTTGAACCCACATAGTCTAAAGTTATCCCCTCAAGTATATATCAACCCAGACTCAATTGTGTCATGCACATACCACATTATATGCTTCCTTTCTTACTAATGTACCCTCTTAAACTCTAATATGAACTCACTTAGGGTATTCACTCCGAAGAAAATATGTTGCATAGTGTTGACCAGATACATGGGAGATCCAATAAATTGTCTATGCAACGTGGGGTCAACATCATTGTCATATGAGGCATCTATCTTCTTCCAATTGGTGATCAGGGTATAATCACGGGTCTACAATCTTTCATTCTAAACCTCTTAATAATAAATTTAGTGTATCTTCCTTGTCCAAGGAATATCTCCCCATTATTTTTCCACACATGAAATCCTAGGATATAATGCATCAACCCCAAATCCTTCATGTCAAACTTTTCTTCCAAGTTCATCTTTCAGTCCTCTACGAGCCCTAAAAATAATGTCAAAAATAGATCATCTCCATACAAAACTAGGATGAGTGGCTCACGCTCTACCATAAAAAAGTAAAGGTTCAGATATGCATCACTCTTGATGAATCCCATCTGCTGGAAATGATTGTCAATATGACCATACCATGCCCTAGAAGCTTGCTTGATGCCTTATAGATATTTCTTCAGTCTACACACATGAGTATTCCTCTCATGAGTCTCAAATCCATTTGGTTGTTCTATGTACACCTCTTCCTCTATCACCCCATTCAAGAATGTTGTTTTGACGCCCATCTAGTGAATATTCCATCCCATCTAAGAAGCTAGGGAAATAAATAACCTGATAGAGGTGTATATGAATACTGAGTCGAAAGTATCCTTGCAATATATTCCTTATTTCTATGCATACCACTTTTGCACAAACCTAGCCTTGTACTTCTCGACACTTCCATTTATAGCATACTTGAACTTATAGATACATCTACAAACCTACAATTGATTTATCTTGCAACCTTGGAACTACCTCCCAAACATCATTTATCATGATATAACTACTCATCTAACATGTAATCTATCTGTACGTGATGTTGTGCATCCTCCTCAAATCTCGAAGATTTTGTAGCCCGAGCTACCAATAAACACATTAGGATGTTTGGGATGTATTTTGTCCATTCTATGAGTTCCAATAAACACATTTTTATTTATCAATGTATGAATAATCTATTTTTTGACTCGACCACTAGTCATGGGAGGTTCATCTAGCTCCTTTTCATATCGCCTCTACTGCTCCATCTACTGAAAACTCCCCAGATTTTCTTCACCTGAGGAAATATTGCTACTAGTCACAGTACTCGATCCTTGTGAAGCCCCTCCTTCTTGTCACACTGGCTTCCCTTGTGGTTTCCCCTACTTTCGGACCAAATGAGCTTCTACTGACTAATTCTGATCACCTGCAAGCATCTCACAAGATCTCCTAAAAGCTCAATCCTCCATGAAATTTACGTCTCGCCTTACTACAATATTCATATTGCTAGGAATGTAGATTTCGTATGTCTTTAAGGTTTCATTGTACCTAATGAAGAACCATTTCTCTTCTCTATAACATATTTTTCTACATTTATCATCTGGGACATGGCAATAAACAACACTACCAAAAAGTATGAAATGGCTCACTTCTGGCTTCTTCCCTGTGAAGACTCCTTCTAGCGTTTTCTTCCCCAATTCTCTATGAGGAGTCATGTTATGAATATATATTTCCATGTTACATGACTCTTTCCATAGAAATTTGGGTAGGTCCTAGTCATATAACATTTCCTTTTTAGCTCCAACAATAGTTTTTTTTTTCCGCTCTGCTACACCATGCTACTCAGGATTATATGGAGCTATCAATTATCTCTTGATCCCTTCCTTCACACAGAAATCTCTAAATTCTTTATCAATATATTCTCCACCATTATTTGAGCAAAGCACCTTTATGTTCTTCCCTATCACATTCTCCATAGGAGCTTTAAACTCTTTGAAATGATCGATGACCTTATCTTTCATCTTCAACGAGTAGATCCATGTTTTCATGGAATGGTCATCAATAAAGGTGACAAAATATTTGACACCAGTGAGAGCTATGGCTGACATCGAGCTGCAAATATCTGAGTGTATGCATCCTAACATTCCATCAACTTTGTTGTCACCTATAGTAGATGTTTCCTTAACATACTTACCAAGTATGCATCCTATGCACACATTGCTTTCTTCTTAGACCAGTTTTGGAAACCTTGTTACTATTTCTCTTAGCATCCTAAGTGCTCCATCGTGTAGATATCCCATCCTCCTATTCAATAAATCATTCAATCCCTTCCCATTACTTTTGTTAGTTCCTATCATTTCCATTATAGAAAAAACCTGTATTCGGTACAATCTGTTACTTCGAACTCCAATCAGTCTTATCATTTTCTAGCTCTGGTGCTTGACATACTATTTCATCCCTATGAAGTGAATATCATACCCCTTGTTATGTAACTAGGAAACTGAAATTAGGTTCATACCAAATCCTAGTGCATGCAATATATCTGTAGCACTAGTGCTTAATCCTGAACCCCCAAAAGTCTATGGTACTTCCCGCTACTGGAGTACATTGTGTTTTGTTTATCATAGTAATATGGAGTTCTATGTGCTTCTCCTTATATCTAGAAAAATATTCTCTAACCCCTGTCATGTGAGTTGATGCTCCAATCTCTATATACCTGAAAACTTGTGAAGTTGATCTTGATAAGAAATAAAATTCATCCTCCAATATTGAAGAAAAACGTGAAGTCTCCTGAATGTTACTTGTGTCCATGGTTATGTTAAATAAATTATAGTGTATTAATCCTCTTTTAAACCCCAACGTTGTCCTGCTCTAGTGAACTATTGCAAAAACCCTCTACGTATATCTATAGATATGCTCAATGAGAAATATCAATTTCTCTCTCTTCCTCTGGAATCACTCGATCTGGAAGGATCAGAATTTTCTTCCCCTCTCAAAAAAAAATGGTCTTCCTCAAGACATTCGGCCTCCTAGAAAAATATTGCAGTACCCCTTGGGAATTATGCAATGCTTCCCATACTAAGTATGAAAATTCCTCCTTTTTTCTTATGATCTCTCTGAATGATCAATTTTTCTCTGATACCATGTGAAATTTTTATCTATTGTAGCAACTCAAAATTATTCTTTTAACTGGAAATTTAATTATGTAGTTTATTTTCTACAACAAGAAAAAAATAAAATAAAAACTACAATTTTCACCATAAAAATATTGCAAAAAATAAAATACTAGAAATTAAGAAATTCTAGCACACAGATAAGAATTTTAACAAATTTATTTTTGGACAATTGTCACCGGAAAAACCCAATGTGGGAAAAATAGTTCAATAGATGAGGGTTTTATTATAATTCTTGAGAAATAATTATGAGTATAATAATTAGCTACCCAATTGGCGATCTGATATCAGCAAAAATACTTGAAACATTTCCATGTGAATTTTCTCTCCCTCCAGAATTATTTTCTACCTCTGAAATTGCCTCCCCAACTTCTTCACTAAGCCTCCTGCGTCATTCTCTACGCAAATCTTACTCTCTCCCTATAATAATTTCGTCCTTCCTCCTTTTTCCTCTTCCAGGAACTGAAAACATTCCTCCTAGAATTTTTTTGTCCTCTTTCACCTGTTACTCACTCTATGGATCTATATTCTTTGTTGAGTTGCTGGTACTGAGAAAATCAAACTTCCCAAGAAACTGAGTATCTACACTAGTGTATCCTCCATCACCACATCAATCCCTTCTTATACCTTCCTGTTGGGACTCTACCAGCCATGATTAAATCTTAATCAATTTCTTATACCATTCCTGAATCTATAAATGTGATTTTTTATATGATTCTCACCTTTTCTCAATTAAAAATGATTAATTGACCATAATCCATAAGTCCAGACTTAGGAAATATTTAAAAAAATGGTTAATAATATAATTGATACATTTATGTGGAATTTCTAGAAACAATTTATTGGTTTTGGAGAACTCATGTATTCTAAAACCAACACCCATCACAAGATTTGTGACAAAAAAATTGCAATAAATGTGATGAAATAGGATGTTAGGAAACAACTCACCAACACAAGGTGTCCAAAAATAGACACTTGAGGTTTTCATTGGGTGTGTGTGGGTAGCATGCTGACATGATTGATGTGGATAACATAGCACCTAACTTGGCCTAGTTATGGGTGAAGAGGCCTAAGATAACACTATGAGGAGCAACATGGATTTCCGAAGACATGGACCAAAGCACCCCTAGAATTAACCTAGGATGAGTTGGATCAAGGAGAAGGAACTAGTGGGCCAATTATCGAAGATTAGTGAGCCAAAATTTGGCATAAACAAGATGAAATTATGTGAGAAAGAAAAAAATTGGCATTTTCTAGTACAAGACAAGTTGAGGGCATCGACTGAAGTTAAATGATCCAAGTCCAGTCGACATAGAATGAGACAAAGGCGTCCAAGATGAGACGAGTCAAGGGAATGCAGAGATGGGAGGAAATGAGATGAGGATGTATGTGAGGTGTTGGACCTCACAATTCACATGATTTCCTTATCTTATTTCTCAATTTTTATATAGATTTCTTGTCTTTTTCCTATATTTATAATACATTAACCTATATAACATAAGGTTTAGAAGGAATTAATTTACTTTTAATATTTCTCATTTTTGATGAACTATTTCGATTGCAAAAGCATTTTTTTTTCATGACTGAATCTTTACTATAAACATGGTTTTTACGATATCTAGAACTCGATGTTGTTTCCTGATCTATTCATGCTAAAATCAGGATAACGTGATGTTGTCTCAACCAACTATAACATACAAAGCGAGCCATATTCTTATCTTAGTAAATACCTTAGGGAAAAATTCCTTGGTTCTTTCATTTGGGTGATATTACGACTCGTTTGTAACTAAAAATGAGCATCCTTGGAACCTTTATATTCTCATGATTTCTCTTTGTTAAAAAGACATATTGTTTTTATATTTCATGACTATCGTATAAATATGGGGGCTTGTGTCTAAAGAGAGAGATTTTGGATGTAATGTTTTTATACATTTGATAAACCCATTGAAGCATTCTAATCATTATTTTGTAATATAATTCAAGTTTCCATTGTTTAGATTTAATTTATTGTTTACATTTCTACTACAAGGCATCATGACTCCAGTAATTCGGGCACTCTCCTAGATGAGACATTGTCTTCATTTGTATCACTAGCTTCACATTTTATTTCTTTATGTGAATCATCTATATGTTAGATTAATTGAAAATTGTGTGACATATTTTAATTATGGATAATATTGGTAGCCATAATATTTGTCTAAAGGGATTTATTTTTAGAAAATTTTATTTATAATTGTTGTTTCTTTACTATTGTTCCCTCAATATTATCTCTAGATCGTGGATTTCTCTATGCTAGATTAGTTTCTTTCTTGTTATTTTTTCTTTCTTATTCCACAGAGTATAGGTTTTTAGTGTTTTTCCTTGAGTTACATGATTTTTGTTCCTTAACTAGAATCTTAACATCCGATAGATTTCCTTATTGTTTCTCATGAAGAATAATTATAATTAAATATTTCTAAATGGTTTATAGAAGGCATAGTCTATCCAAGATTAGATTTTTTCAATGCCTATTTCAAGTTAGGAAATTATTGTTTTGTTACAATTTATTTTCTTGTTGTATAAAATTAACACTATTAGTTTCAGCAGTATCCCTTGCATATACTTTGCAGACAACCTTGAAATAACTAGACAAGACCTCGGGTTGAAAATTTAATATGTAGTATTTAGTTGCTTCTTTATAAAAATTAATTGCCCCGACATTTTGGCACCGTTTATAGGGAGGTTTTTAAAAGAGTTTCGTTATATTTAGTTGCATACCTTATTCTCTTAGGGTTTGATATTGAAGATGAAAGGTAAGAACCTACACACGCACCTTAGTAAACAAAAAATTGTGGTGGTGTCTTCCCTTAGTTGATAGATTCATAATGTTTAGTATGCATGACTAGGAAGAACCATAAAGGTAGGAGCTAGGTAGAAATAGATTAAAAATCCAACTAAAAAGGTATTAAAAGTCGAGGTCAAGTTGGCCTTGGCTGAGCGACCTTAATATACTAAATCATTTGAAGGGAAAAATATCAGGCCTCGGTATCCACCCGAATGGAATCCGAGAAGGGATCTATTGTTATTTCCCCTCAAGTAGAAGAATCTTCTATTATGGCTAATGTTGAGATTCATGAAAAAACATTGGAACTCAAGAGGGATTTCAAAATTTATGATGTAGGCATCTTAATTATTTTAGCAATAGTGAGGGGCACTCTTAAGTTTTAAAGGAAGTGAGAGGTGTGACAATTGATCCACGTCCTCAACTTCTTCAAAAATAACTTCCTACGAAACCCATTATGAAAGAAGAATCGAAATTCTTAATTCGAGTAGTGTTGTAAGACCTAGACTAGGTTCAGGGTCTCACGAACATACCAGTCTCTTTCAGTTATTACCTCCTGATTTTTGCATTCCTGAAGGATACTAACATATTTTTAACCAAATGGAAAGGAAGGTATTAGGAATACAATATTCAAACATATAATTCCTTATCATAGATTCACAAGATAATGAACCTATGAATGATATTCCAATTCAAAATATTACAAACTTTCATGGGATGGCCTCTGAAGACCAAAAAACATTCATATGTAAATTTGATGTTCTATATCGGGGATATGATTACATTTATCACCCCAAAAAAATAAAGTTGTTTCCTTCCACTCTAAAAGGAGTAGCACTATGCTAGTTCATGGAAATAGGAGGCACTACTATTAAATCATGGGAAGAGATGAGACACACCTTCCTTACTAAATATCAAGATTATTTTTTATATTGAGACTTAAAGGAAGAAATATTAAAAATTAGTTTAAGGAAGATGAAACCTTAGAGGAATATATTGAGAGGTTCCAATATAAGTTTCAAATATCTCCATACAACACTCTACCTAAATAAGTACTGAAAAACTCCTTAACAATGAAGGACGAATGGATAGAAACACTTAACTTAGTGGGGTGGGGTAATATATCCAAAGAAGAGTATGATGATATTATGAAATTGTGTGTTAGGTGCTTGTGTGGGAGTACACAAACTATGATTGCGATTCATGGTCTGCTGAGTAGAACCAGTAGAACTGTAGGTGGAGGATTTATGTGTGTAGAAATTGGTAATCTACTAGAAAATTTTAAAACCAATTTATTAAGCACACTAACTAGAGAATTGGATGTCTTGTAAGTAAAGAAAAATCATGCTGAAGAAGAATAGGAATTGGAAATATTATGGCATTTTTTTCCATAGAAGCATGGTCATAAGGAATGCCATTAGATATGGTTGAAATTTTCACTATATCTACAAAATATCACTCAAACGATCATTGTCCCTCTGTCGTTGGGTTGAAGGTTATGTTTAAAGAAGCTGAGGAAGATCCAAAACCTGCATTTTTCGTGGCACATTGACGAAAATTGAAAAATGTCCCTATAGTATGGTTCAAGGCCCTTCCATGTTTTTCTTAGAAAATATAGTCAAGAAAAATTCCCTAGACTAACTTGGCAGGGTCAACAAAATTTCAATACTACTGGGAAGCCTTATACATATCCCCGATCACCTTCATCAAATTAGTTGTTTCCTATATCTTCTTGGTCAAACCTACAATATTCTGCACCCCCATTTTAGAATTAACATAGTAATTTGTATCCTTTATAATGATAAAAATAGACCACTGATGGACCGATGTGGTCCCAAAACTGGCACTGCCCCTCCAGACCCGACAATCTATCAGTAATAATATTGCCTCACTCAAAACCATCAATACCACCATTAAAACCACTGCTTCAGTTACCCCCAAATGCTCTGCCTCCATTATTCCCTCAACTACCTACACAACCAAATCCAAATCCAAACAATAGGCCTGTGTAGATTTTAGACATTCTTGATACTTATAATTTTTTTCCTCCATCCTTAGAATGTAATGAAATTTTCTTACGATCTGGGTAGACCATTTTTCTAGAGGAATCCCTAAGGAACTTAGAGAAGCTAGAAGATGAAATTTTTTCTAAAGAGTAGCATCATCTAGAAAAAACCTCTTCTACCATAATTATCATTGAGACAGAACCGCCCATTAAATTTTCCAAGAATGAAGAATATAGTAAAATTACAGATGTTGTTCCTCCATTTTTAGAAATATTTCCCATAGTAATATCATTGACGCATCTGGAATCCGATATTGTAGGGTAACTACAAAAAGTTTATATTAAAACTCCCCTTCCCCAATATACATATTTATTATAAAACTATCATAGACCTATGTGTTAAGAAACCTAGAAAAAAATAAAAAGGCCCTCCTAAAGTACATTTCCTTGGGAATTTTTTTAATCTTATTTTAGTAAAGAAGATGAAAATAAATATGATGATCCTAGAAACCCAGTGGTCACCATTTAGATTCATGGACATATTTTTCCAAATACTTTAGTGGAATTAGGTGCTACTATAAATATCATAACACTTGAAACCTTTGCCCTCCTTGGAAGAACCACTTTAAAACCAACCCCATCCATGGTAGAGTTAGCTAACAAATCTATGGTAAAGCCAGAGGGAACCCTGGATGATAGTATTGTTTCTATGGATTTCTAGGAGTATCCAGTAGATTCTTTGGTTCTTAATCCTAGAAATAAGCCATAACACCCTCTCACACTGGGAATATTGTGGCTCGCCACTGTGGATGTGTACTTTGGGTGTTGGACTCAAATTACGACTACTTCTAAAGGAACTTCCATTGAGAACCTTATTATATACACGCCTACTAAACACAACATGTCATCTAACAATCTTAAGTGGCTTCCTCCTGAGTACAAAGAAGGCAGAATATATTCTCTCCTTACAATTAATAATGCCCTTATATTCAAGAGATGGATTTCAGATGACACAATCAATGGTTTCATTGGCAAGCCCTCCACCGTAGGATATCCAATATGTCAAATGTTGAAATTCATGCTCGATAATGAAGCCCAAGATGATCCAATGGAGGAGTTAAACAATGATCGCATACCTACAACTGTAATCCATTACAATATCCCTGTTCATATTGAACCAAGAAAAAAATTGAATATTAATGCTATCCTTAATGAGCTTAAGTGTGAGAAACTGATCCAAATCCTTCAAAAATACAAACAAGCCTTTGCCTAGGATTATGCAGACATAAAAGGAATTGATCCACAACTATATATTCACAACATTTACATTGAAAAATATTCTCTATCTATTCATCAACCACAAAGGAGGTTGAATCCACATCGTAGGGACATAGTGAAGCAAGAAATACAGAAACTACTCAATGTGAACTTTAGATACCCTATATCTAATAGCCAGTGGGTTTCACCCTTGGTGGTAGTCTCTAAAAATAATGGAAAATGGAGGATTTGTGCATATTACAAAGAACTAAATAAGTCCACATAGAAATATCATTTTCTTCTTCCACTTGTAGACCAATTCATTGATACACTCATTGGGAAGAAATAATTTTCCTTCCTAGACGGATATACTAGGTACAATAAACTATCGATTTCCCTTGAGGATCAAGACAAAACAAAGTTCACATGTTCATGGGAAAATTTTGTATGAAATTTTTACAATTTCGGTTGTGTAATGCACCAACCACATTTTTAAGGGAAATTCCGAGTATATTTTCCAATTTAATCAATGATGACTTGAGCTTTATATGAATGATTTTACTTCCTATGGTGATGAATTTGATGAAAGTTTGGATAATTTCAAAGAGTTCCTTATATGATTTATAGCTCCCAGATTGTCCCTCAGAAGTGAGAAATTCCATATGATGATGACAAAGGGTGTAGCCTTAAGAAACTTTATTTGGTTAGTTAGTCTCCTTGATTTCCTTGCTTTCCTTGCTTTTCCTTTACCTTCTTTCTCCAATCCAAGTGAATTTTGATGTGCTCCAAGAATGCTCCAATATTTCCCTAAGTTTGAAAAAGTGTGGGAGGGGAAAACTAAACTTTCAAAAAATATTGTTAACTAATCCTCAAAACCCTTTTTATCACTAAGGCCTCTATTCTCTTCATTTTCCTTCATTTTCCCTCTAAATTATCTCTCATGGAAAATTTTGTCTCTTGCCTTCCTTTTCTCCTATTTTCTTTTATCTCATAAATAAAATTCCCATTAATGCCTCTTTTCCTTTGTTAATTTTCTTAACCCTAAATAAACAGAAAGTGATACCCCCTATAGTGATTTGGCCAACATCCAAATTTTAATATGTGTCCCATGAACCTGGTCATATTTTTCCTTTATTAACCTTTATTACATGAACTTTAACCCGAGGATGTTACAACATACTAATAATAATATCTCATAATATGCCATCAAGGTTAAATCCCTACCATCCACATAATAATGATTGATAATTATATTAAAAATATGAAAGCCATATTCCAAAATAGAAATTTTTATATACCTAAAAATGTATATACAAATAAGTAATAAATCTTGTATAAAACATTAGAACCTACATGACTAAAACATCAAATATTTTAGGACTTGATCTTGTATTCATGAAGCAATTATGTCATAATATATGCCAATCCCTTTTCAGTCCATAGTCAATATATAGTTAATCAAATTATAACCAAGACTAAATTTAAAAAAGAGACTTATTAATTCAAGCCATAGGACAAATATTATATCTCTAATATGTTGCAAATATGATCCATAACAAAAAAGGATTTTCAAAATCATTAAAACAATGCTCAACATATGCTGCATAGAAAAAATTTGTGTCTATAAGATCCTTAAAAATTTAGAGCTAAACATTATAAATAAGTCATACTTCATTGATTATAACGTCCTCAAGTTGTTCAAGTGTCCATTGTGAGACCAAATGAAAGGAACATATGTGTGCACCCACGGTATCAGTAACCCATAATGTTGTCCCATGGTATTGGACCCATAGTATTTTAATGAAATCAAATTCTACATGGGTGTGAGTAAAATGAAGTGGGTGAAAAGTAATATTTTTTATTGCTATTGTAATAAAAAAATGTAATCCCTCGCTGCGTGGATTTTTACTTGAATGGGGTTTTTCGCATAGATATTGTGTCCAATGTATGAGCTCATTAATATTTTTTAAGTCTATTTTCTTGTTTTATTTTATTAACAAAGGGTATAATAACTTCAAGGTATTATTGTTTATGGTGCAATCTAGGTCTTCTTACGAGTATGTATACTAATACAACAAGTGATATGGAGGATTTGAATGGGGAAAATTTCTCCCCATGGACATTAGAAATGGAGGATAAACTAATTCTGAAGGAAATATGTTTTCCTATTGAAGGAGTGGCGAAGAAACCCCAAATAATGATATATGAAGCTTGGAAGCCATTTCATAGGAACATTGTTTCTACAATTCAATAGTACCTTGAAAATAATGTCTACTTTAATATAGCTATAGAGACGGTGCCATAATTGATATGGAAGAAGTTGCATAATTTGTATGAGAAAAATATGGCATTAGTACATTATTCTTGATGAAGAAGCTCTATAGCCTCAATGTGAAGCAGGGTGATTCAGTTGTAGATAATATGAATGAATTTAATATAATTACGAGTCTTCTTTCCTCTATCAAAAATGTTTTGGACAATGAAATACAAGTCATCCTACTTATGTGTTCAATGCCATACAATGAGGATAATTTGATAGTAGCTGTGAGCACTTCAGCACCTATTGGGACCTTCAAATTTGATGATTTTACCAGTGATTTAATGAATGAGGAGTGCGACAAAAATAATTTTCATAAAAATAGGGAGGAGAAGCTCTAGCCTTAGATAATTTTGCAAGGAAAATTGGACGTAGTAGACATGGGTGTTCAAAATCAAGAGGTTGATCGAGATCATGAATAGGAAGACTTAGTTGTTTTCATTTTGGAAAATAAAAAAATAAGAAAAAGGATTCCTCATTTTGGAAGAAGGAACAAAAATCAATAAACACAAAAAAAAATCAAGTACCACAAATTATGGTGATACCAATTTTGTATCATTGGAAATTGATTTCTTATTTACTATTTTAGTAGAAGAAACATGTTTATATACTTCTAGAAGTAGCACTGATTGACTAATTGACTCTAGGGTATCTCACCATCTAACCCCATGCAAAATTAAGTTTATTACATATGAAGTGGTTGATCATGGTTGAGTATATTTAGAAAGTAATAATGTTTGTAATATTTTTAGAGTTGGAGATGTTTAAATCAAGTCACAGGATGGACAAGGTATGTTTCCGAAACAAGTTAGGTATGTAACAAAAATTCATAGGATTTTTATCACTATGGGATTATTGGATGATGAATGATGCTCCACAACTTTTGGGAAAGGTGGCTATAAAGTTAATAAAGGGCCATTGGTCATGGCTAAAGTGGATTCAAAAATTGAAATTTCTATACAATGATGGAAAAAATAGAGATATCATATGCAACTACTATTGCAAAAGAAGGAAATACAATGGAGTTATGGCACAATTTCTTGTGCCACATGAGTAAAAAGGTACTAAAAGTACTTATTGGTAAAAATCCACTTCTATATTTGAAATCCTATCAAATCGATATTTTTAAACAATGTAATTATTGTAGGAACTTAATAAATTTTTTTATGAGAAGTGGTCATGAAAGAAGAACACATTTATTAGAATTAATACACTCTTATGTGTTTTGGATGGTGAATGTTAGCTCTTGAGGAGGAGCCTCATATTTTGTCACATTAATAGATGATGCATCTAGGAAGGTTTGGGCCAACCCTATGAAAAGTAAAATTGCAGTGTGTGATATATTTCGAAAATTTAATGTTTTTGTTGAAAAAGAGACTAACAAATTTCTCAAATGTTTAAGAATAGATAATGGTGTAGAGTATTGTTCCGATGCATTCAAAAATTATTGTAGTAGGTTTTGCATTAAACATGACAAGAGTGACTCGGGTACTCCCTAATTGAATGGTACTACAGAAACGTTGAATCGCACTATCATGGAGAAGTTTAGGAGTGTTTAGTCTAAAATGTGGATGCAAATTAGAGTTTCATTTACTATCAATATAGGTAAGTAAACTTTGAGGATTATACAATATATATGGACTTAGAGACAAAATAAACTAAGCTAGGTGAAAAAATGCCAAATCTCCCTTACAGGAGGTTGTTCATTAGGATCTCCAACACCTATTTAGTTATTTAATAAAAATGAAATATAAAGACATTGTGATAAGTGTAAGAAATATTAAGGCTCCCTTACAGGAGACTATTCATTAATATTTCTAATCATCTTAATCAACAAACTATTTAAAGTAATGAAATCAAAGCACCTAAAACTAATTCTGATTGATTGCATGAAATGTTAAAGCTCTCTTACAAGAGACTATTTATTTATATCTCAAGCATATAAATCGAAAACTTAAACTAATCAAATCAAAAATTAAATAACAAATCAGATTCATTAAAGGAAACATTAATACTTTCTTACGAAAGGTCATTCATTAATATTCCAAACATATGAACCTAACAATTTAATCTAATGAAATTCACAAACAACATAAAATAAAAGCTTACTGTTAGTATGAATCCTTTGTCGAAGTGTATGAAAAAGGACCACTTTAGCTACACATAACTAATAGCCCTAACAACAAAAGTGGCTGCCAATATCTTCAGATCTGCGGTTAGTTGAACATAAAAGAGCTGCAAAAACCAGATCTATGCATGGAAAGACATTAAGCAGAAAAAATAAGGGTTTGCTCCATATACCAATAGACAAGACAAGAACAATTTTTTTGAAAGAATTTTTGTATTATTCGGGCACCTGGGAGGAAAACAAGAAGGCGTATCCAATTCTCCTCAGTGGGATGGGTTCTTGGAAGTCCTCAGCACTTCAGATCTAAAATCTCTCTCTTGTTGGTGTAGAAAACCCACACAAAGAATAGAACTCAAAGGGAGCTCACACAGCAAATGGTAGAAAAAGGTGACCAAGTGTATATATCTAGAGTGATCTAATAGGCAACAAAAGGTGAAGAATGGTAGGAAAAACCCTCCTATTTATAACAAAATATTGGGTCATTCTAGATCTTGGTGCATGGGTTAACCAGATCTAGATCCACTTTTTATGGAATATTTTATTCTATTTGTTGGAGGAAAAAGGTATTTGACTTGGGTCAAATCCCTTAATTAGTTAAAAATAAATAAATAAATGATTTATTTATCTTTTTAAGGAAGTGGTTAGAAGATAATCAAATAAATAAGGATTTATTTAATTATTTAAGGAAGTGGTTGAAAGATAATTAAATAAATAATGATTTATTTAATTATTTGTGGGTGATTTGGTCATATTTAACAAGGAATATTATCTAGATAAGATTTAAATAATTATTCCTAGAAAATAATAAGATAGATAAGGTTTATCTAATTAATTTCTTTGTTTTTGGGTTAAACATGACTGGGAATAATAATTAAATTATGGTTTAATTAATTATTCCATGAGGAAAATCAAACAAAATAGGTTTGTTTAATATTTCCTTTTGGGGTTTCCTGTTTAGACCATAAACAACCTAATAAATGTGGTTTATTAAGTTATTTTACATAGTGAAAGCAATTTTACTTAAGGTAAAATTGGTCTTACATGGTGTACTTGGGTCCATCTAATGATAATAGGTTAGATGACCAAAAAATGGTGTAACAGATTGCCCCCCAGCGTGCGAGTGTTAGGAGAAAATCTCCTTAATGAGAAGTAGATTGTAGAGTTCAGTATCACTAGACAACAACGGAAATGGAGAAGAAGTACAAGGTAGATAGTGTCTTTGAGAACTAGACCACGAGGAGACGAGACTCGCAGGTGCAACAAGTCTCTTTTTATGAGAGGGAATACCTATCTTTGAAAGCGACGGGGGAAGTATACACTATACACATGCAGGATCTCAGTACAAAAGAATATGAGTGTGTCGATGAAACAGGGACCGAACCATAAAGTACAGCTGGCATAATCATGAGCCAGATAAAAATATAATGAGGAATCCCATATACATGTTGTGCCTGGGATAACAGCCACGACTTGTACAATAATATCTGAGTACATAAGATACAAATACAACCCGAATGCCCCCTGTAAATGGGGAAGGGCTCACAAAATCTGACTGATACATGCAAATCAAAGAGGCGCTGCAAGTGGCTAAGGCCAACATCATCAAATATCTGGAGCTGCATTGAAGGCTACAAGGAAGAGATCATCTGGGCATGTGGGGGGCGACCTGCAGGGCCACCCCCTCATGAGGGTTGAGACATCTCACACACACTCGGGAATCATCAAGAGCTGCTGCTGGATCACTGGACTATCAAGTATACGGATCTCGATCATGCTGAAAGGAGCTGGAGAAACAATCAAGTCAAAGGGAAATGAGAGGTCCCTTTGCCTGATCCGAGGCACCGAACAAGAGTGGAAGCTGGAAACAAGGTACACCGCCCTCTAGACCTGGCTTCTGGAAGGAATGAGCTGATGTCGACAGAAGGAGGTCCGCCATAGGTGAGGCAATGAGACATCCTCAACTAAGGCACGAGAGAAAATAGTGGAGCGACGGACAGACTGACACTAATGATGATAGGGAAATGGAAAGGACTGAGTAGCGAATGGACGACTTCCCTTGTTAGAGCATAAAGGGCATGAATGACATGGCAGCGACTGACACAAGATCATAAGGGATAGGGGACAGTGGGACTGAAGGTCATAAAGTGCGATGCAAGAGAGAGACCGAGCAATGAAGGATGGAGGGCTATAGCGGGGCACAAAGGGACTCGAGATAGACTCCATGGATGCGATGATGACTCAACTTGGATGCTCTAAACAAGGGCGAATCGATGGTGCTGCCACACAGTAAAGGCCCAGTGGGGGGCCATCAAAACATGAGTACAAGGTGGTAACTCATGACGAAAATCGACACGAACAAAGACAATTAAGGAGGCGAAATGGTGCCCCGAGTACAAGTGTCGTAAGTGAGGAAGTTTGATTTAATGAGGGGGGAAGTGACCCTTCTTGGACAAATTGTGTCCTAGTGAGGTATCAGATCATAAAAAACTAATAGATACCCATTTGCGGGCTCGGTGAGAGCTTTCCAACGGTGTAGACGGTTTCTCAAACGGGGCTACGGTGTGGTCGCAGTAGTCAAAAGAATAAACAGGGGTTCTCTTTTAATAAGGCAGTTTTCCCCCCAAATTCACTCATTTGCTATTGTTGATGTGGTGAATGTAGAGAGGAGAGAAGGCCCTAAATCTTGCGGCGAGCGTAGCAGACAAACTGACCATTGGAATCGAGATTCGTCAGTTGCAGGTAAGAGGCCTAACCTTACTCTTTCATTTTGATGGATTGAAAGTTCAGTTTAGGGCCCAAAATCCCAGAAACAGACCCTCCTTCATCTCTATGGATGGGTCGCACTTTTTGGGCCAAAAGGTGCGACCTGGGATGCAGGTTTCAGGGAAAAAACTGCGACCTGGTCCTGAACTGGGCAGAAAACTATGACTTGGGAGATGAGGGGGTTTTGGTGCTGTTTTATGGCTGGGAGTTGGGTTTTTGTGTTTGGTTATGGTATTCCCGATCTGTATACTGAAAAAGATGATGTTTTTGTACAGGTATGGCATATTTACGGGTTAACTGGAGAGAGAGAGACTGGGTACATTACGAGCAGAGATCCAGGCGAATCAGGGTGTCGTCGTGTGTTGGCCAGGTTTGGGGTTCTAAAGTTCTTGGAGAACTCGTTGATGAGAGCAGGAGAGCCCTTGTTGGCCCGGATTATCAGTTATTGGGATCCAGAGCATGAGGTATTTGTAGTGCAGGGGCACAGGATCGAACTGATAGTCCAGGATGTATATTTCCTGACGGGTCTCCCACCACTGGGGATGGTGGGAAACACGCAGCCAGTATTACCACGGGGTCGACATATCATGGAGTTTGTGGAACGACATTGTCGACCGGGTCTCCAAGTCAAGGGGACTCGGATACTGATCGGGGATCTAGAGAGGCTATAAACCCGTGCAGTGGCCGTAGCTGTGCTGCGTATCCTGGGTAGCCAGGCATTCCATCACATCACTGGGGGACAGATGATGATTGTGGAAAGTGTGTTGAGTGGGACCTACTATAGGTGGGCCCAAATGATGCTGGTGTCGCTAAAACGACATTTGTTGCTCTGCAAGCAGCAAGTGAACCACGATTTCTCGTATGGGACTTTATTATGTGCCTTCTTCTTTGAGAAGATCCCGACCTTGAGGCCTCGTATACAGCTTCCAGATGGGGGGCCGAGAGAGCCCAGGATGCGCCGGTGGGGGCGGCTACTGTGTAGAGGAGGAGGAGGGGCGGTCGGGCGAGTGTTTCGACCTGAGTTTTTTGCCCATTGGGATCAGATGCCATTATACATAGACGACTATCCCTATAGTAGGATGAGTTATTGTGGAGATCCGGACCTGCCACTTCCGCCTAGTCGAGTCTGGGGGCCCGATGGTAAGTGATAGATTGCTATTCTTGTATGGCCATGTTAAAGTTTTTTGAGTAGTAGCTAGGGTGCTGATTCATGTACTTTTGGTATGCAGATATAGCACCGGTAAAACCGGCCGGATACATGGGACGATCGGCAGCATCTGGAGCTACAGGTCCGAGTGGGTCGAGAGCAACACATAATGAGGATGTCGCCGCCCTTCTGGAGGACATCCGCCGTAGATGCGAAAGGTTGCTGACCGGAGTATCAGAGCGTGGGTGGCAGGACTTAGACGACCCGTACATAGAGCCATGTATTGGTCTACCCTCGGAATGGCGAGGGGTCATGTGGCGCATGGCGATGGCCGGTCAGGGGATACGTGATCTACAGGCTGGAGGGGTAGATCCATTGGCTCGGGATCCGCTAGATAGTGATTAGGTGTGGGGCATGTGGTGCCCCCTAGTGTGTATGTAGGGGCAGGTGGTGCCCCCAGTTTTGATTTTTTTGTAACATGCTATGGGCATGTCGTATGTATCAGAGTAGATGGACTCTAAACACATGTTTTTGTGACACATATTATGGATATGCATCGTTTTTAATGATTATGAATGTTATTGTCTTGTATGAAATGCGTGTGATAAATGCCAATCTAGAACATGGTTTGCAATACTATCTACATAGTGATTCTGTTCTCAAGGTACATGGTTGAAAGTTATGGTTTCAAATGCACATATCAAGAGTTTGACTTGTAAATAGCGTCTAAACAGCACAGGGTTATGCACACGATAAACACCATTTAGGTGCATGACAAGAAGTAGGGAATCCAAACGAACATGCAGATGGAGGATGCGATGGAAGAGGGCATCGGCTAAGAGACCATGCACTGCATCATATTCGGCCTGATTGTTGGTGGCAGAACCAATGCAGACCCCATTTGAGAGAACAAGGGCATGCAAGGGGGTGAAAATGGCCCAACCTGCTGAGGCTAGATTCCGAGAGTAACGACTTGCACCATCGGCGTAACCGATAAAGGGTGTGGACGGGGGATCCTGCGGAATGGTGTGACAAGACAACACATGAGGGGAGGAGAGACAATGACGACAGCGTGAGTGCATAGAAGACATCGAGCGACAACTGCGGGAGGGAGTGCAAGGAGTAGGATGACTATAACTCATATACAAATGAGAGGGTGGTATATGAGGTAGGTCGAAGAGATTATCGTAAGGTTTTGGACTCTGCGGAGGTCACATGAGACATAGGTGGTGTGATATCGTGTATGGGTAGAAAAGGGGTGGTCAGGGGACACAACAGGGGAGGATGCAGGGGGGCTAGGCTCCAAGTGTCTTGCAGAGGAGGATAGGTAAAGAATGGTTACAGTGGACTCCGTCATATGAACATCAGGGGGGGAATTTCGATGGGAGCGGGAGGATCCTCAGGCTGACCTAAAGCATACTGAGCGAGGATGGGAGACGCGGATTGATTTTGTTCAACCTCATACTCTCGGACCACCTCTAAAGAGGCACGGTAATGTGTCAGGTGAGGGCAATGGTGGGAGTAATGGCCATGAACGCTGCACAAAGCACAAGGTTTGTTGGTGCGAAGAGTCTTGGGGTTCTTGGTTACGGATGAAGAAGGAATGGAGGCTTCAGGGACCGTAGACTCGGGGAACGCGACTTTAACCATGGGCTGAATACGGGGAAACTCGGGACAAGCATGGGTGGCATGACCGGTGACATCACATAAGGCGCAAGGCTTCGCAGGAGGGGGAGGGGTCGGGTCAGTCGTGGTGGTCTTATCTTTGGGTGCCCCCTTACGGGTTTTGTTTTTCTTCCCGGGAGCCGTCACGACAGGAGAGGGATCCTGTGGAGGTGTTGGAGGCACAGTTGCAACGGAAGAAGCGAGGGGGACCGGTTGGACCGATGTCAAAGCCATGTAGAGTTTGGGGTGACCAGGAGGGGTGCGCTGCCCCAGGGGATCAAGGTACTGAGCGGGCATGCTCAGTTAAGTTCAGGAGGGTGTATGACGGGAACAGGGCTCTCGGGAGGGAGCGGAAAGGGATGCGCCCGAGCATAGGCCATTGGCCCGGGAGGGACCGGCTCTCGAGAGATGGTTAAGGCACAGGGGCCGATCTGGGGAGGATACAAGGGTTAGGATACAGTGGCAGGGGAGGAGGGCAATAAGGAGGCGGTCCGGCGCGAGTGAATGGCTAGGAGTGGGTTGCGGAGGGCGAGGAGGAGGTTGTTGTGTAGAGGCGGGCACCGCTGAGCGGCTTTGAGATGATTTATCATGCAAACATTCTATAAGCTAGGATCAGAGAGAGGAGGAGGAGGGATACAGTGAAAAGTTTCAAGGAGGGAGGAATCTTTGTAGACACCGGGGGAGACACTGGTCAAGGAATCGATGGTTTGCTTATCGGCTACAGAAGAGATGGTCGTCTCCGGGGAGGTCTGAGACGGCGGCTCATGGTAAGACAACTGGTAAATGGTGACTATCTTTCCATTGTGAGGGAAAGACATATTGCGAAAAACCGCAGAGGGGACAGCAGACATGGCATAGGTGTAGCTTCACTCCAATATAATGTTGTAATCTAGAGGGGCATCGATGATTTTGACGTCAACGCAAACAGTCTTATCGGTAAGGGTGATAGGACAATTACAGAAAAGGCCGATGGGCTGGGAGGCGTGGCCATCCCACGCTCGAAGGGTGATCGTGGAAGGGGCCAGCTCAGGGGATCCGAGTTGCTTCTAAACCAAAGTGGACATCACACAAGTGGATGCCCCCTCATCAATTATACACCATGAAACGTTGACGTTCCGGATTTTGACTAGGATTTGGAAGGCGATGGAAGCAGGAAGAGGGGGATGGTCCGATTGAGTGGCGTCGAAAACAATCATTTGGTCATGAGCAGGATCTACAATGCCCACGGTAGATAGTAGAGCCTTCTTTTGGGAAGGGCATGACTGGAGGAGTTCCAGTGTGGAAATGGTAGCAGGAGATTGCGCCAAATCATCTACTATACTATACGAATGAGCAGCTCGACCGGAAGTAGCGTTTCGACGTAGGGGTCCCTTAGGAATCTTGGTATGAACCTCAACTTTGGGTTGAGGGATATGTAAGGGGCCACTGGATGTCGAAAGAGGCTCTGTAGAACCTGAAGAAGGAGGCTCGGGGGCGGACTGAGCAGGAGGCTTGGGGTACTGGCGAGACCGAGTTTGAAGGTGAAGGTTGACGGTCGGGGAAGGATCGGAGTGCATCATAAGGATCTGGTAATCATAGGAACCAGAAAGGGAAGGGGGAGTGGCGACCTGGCTATCAGGCAGTTGGGTAGCCACGAATCCTTGCTGAGGGAAAGGATTAGTAAACATAGCCGGTTGGGTAGTGACCACATTAGGAGGAGCATGAGGGGAGGCGTGTTGTCCGCGCAATGTGGCTTTAGACTCCCACATCTTCTGCATCTGGGGTAAGAGGAGACAATCATGGGTGTAATGACCATAAACACCGCAACACGAACAAGTCTTGTTTGTGCGAAGCGGCCTGTTCGGCTTGGGTTGAGTGCCCTGTTGCTGGTGTGTTAAGGTCCACACCAGAATTGGGTCCATGGGTACCAGGGGCAGATTGGTTTTGATTGCCTCTCCGCCTTCTTTGCGAGAAGGGGGATTAGTCACGCCCTGCTGTGCAAATACTTGTCCTGGAGGGGGTTGTAAGTGTTGTTTCAGGTTTGGAGGAGGCAAGGGAGATGGAAGTGCATATGCTGGAGGAGTTGGCGCACCAGGCTGCGGATAAAGGTAATTTTTAGGTTGGGCAGCATTGAGGTAAGCAGGAGGTTGGGCAAAAGGAGGAGGCATGCCGTATCCTGGATACACAGGAGGGAAAGAGTGCTAAGCCACGGGAAGAACCATAGCCGCAGAGTTTGAGCATGCGGTTGGAAGGGCTCCAACGATACGTCGGCGGAATGGGGGTACCCCGCGGGTACTAGCCTTAGCCGGGCTGGGAAGTCGGGAAGAGCATTCTCTGCTTCTTATTGAGCGTAAAGATCGGGTCATATTTCAAGGCTATTTGGAGGGCGGCTTCTTCAGTTTGAGGAAAGTGAGAGGCGACATCTTTGCCGATAGGAGCTAAGAGGGTGCGAAGGAACCAGTCCATGTAAACCCGATCTTCGAAGGGGGGGGCTCGACATAAGCTTCATCTTTATCGCCATTCCTGAACATGGGCGGAAAGGCGGGTCAAAGAGGTTTGCTTGAATGAAGTCAAGAGCTCCGTGCCAGTATCGTATCGGAAAGGGAGCTCGAAATAAGATAAAAAGGCTTGGGCAAGGGTCGCAAAGGTGGTATGGGAAGAGGTGGCTTGTTCAACATACCATTTAGAATCTTTGCCGGTAAGCGTGCGTTGGAACAAACGAAGACGGATGGAGTCATCGGTAATGGAATTGGAGGAACACCACATGTGGAAAGATCAGACATGATTGGTTGGATCTTCTCTAGCAAGGCCTTCGAACTTAGGGATGTTGGAGGGGAGCTTGGTTGGCATAGCGGGCCAACCAACATCGTGGCGGATAGGGTCATTGATCAACTGATTGAAATCGGGGAGGCTGAGGCCTGCAATGTACGGCAGCAAGGGTATGGCCGAGGTAGTTCCTGTGGCGGTTCCGCTAGTAGTGGTTCCAGCATTAGGGCCTGGAGCACCACTAACGTTAGGCCCTGGACCAGACATACCGAAGGTGACAGGGGGAGAACCAGGAGGAGAGGGAGAACCCAATGAATCAGAAGAGGAGTCAGAGTGCGGACTCAGAGGAGGACTGGCTCGACGACGGTGGGACAGAGCAGGTCGATCAATCGGAAACTAAGGGTGAAGGCCAAGAAGTCTCCGGGAAAGGCGCCTTGGGGGCGTAATGATGACGGGAAGAAGGAAACCCACAAGGGAAAACAGGGACAGAATCAAGTGAGGTCAAGGGCAGAAAAAGGTGCAGTGACAATTGATTTTAGAGTCTTTGCCAGGCGGTGTTAACCAGGCGCTTATTCACTTAGGGTCAGTGTGTGGTGTGCATTAATTTTAATTTTTAAACCCTTTCCATTTTGAGAGCAAGAAAAAAGTGTGCTGCGTAACTGAAATAAATCTACAGAGAATAGTATATAATGCTGAAATAACAGAAAATTAACAGCTACTTGTGCATCTATCTAACCCAAGAAGGCGGGTCTCTCAAAACTAATCAAAAATAGGGGAAAAATCTAGGCAAAACACACGGAAAAGAGGCCGATAGATCTAAGGTCACAAGGGACAGGGATCTAAAGGATAAAGCTGCTGAAAAGAGGTGCAGATCACAACCAAGAGACAGAGGCAAGGTGGCTGGAAAAAAGGAGTAAATCAGCAAAAAGCGGCAGGGACTGGGAGGAGGTCCTACAGAGAGGTCCAAACAAAACAACAAGAGGTGATTTGAAAGGAATAAAGGCTGATTTAAAGGGATCTGACAAGGAGGTAGCAGATCTGGAAAGGGGAAGGCTGAAACCCTGAAAAACAGACGGCTGAAACAACTAAAACTCTTCCACAAAAAGTGGAGGGTACTGAAGCCCTAGGGAGCTAGGTTCCCACTTAGATGAGTAAAAAAAGATCAGAACTAGGTCAAAGTGGGCTGAGACGGAGGCTGGAAAACCCTGACAGAAGCTTCAGCAAAACCCAGAAAAATTGCAGAAAAATCACTGAAAAATTGGCAAGTCGCAGGTTCTGACCTGTTTTCAGTGCAGGTCGCAGAAAAGCGGCAGAAAAGTGCGACCTGGAGGTCTAGGTCGCAGGTTATGGGCCAAAAAGTGCGACCCCCCGTTCCGGCTGTCTCGACGGCAGATTTTCAGAAAAGTTGCCGTCTCAGTTGCGGCTGGTGTTGCTTACCTGCGCAATAGGGCCAGAAACACACGGAAGTTAGAAATTTTAATGTTTTAGGGTTTTATGTGAGAAAAACAACATAAAAATAGGAAAAATAAATAGCTAAAAAGAAACCCTAGGGTCTGAAGTAGCTGGATATGCAGGAATATGAAAAACGACAGCGATCGTAATTTAAAACCCGTGTGGAGTCGCCATTTGTTAGTATGAATCCTTTGTCGAAGTGTACGAAAAAGGACCACTTTAGCTACGCATAACTAATAGCCCTAACAACAAAAGTGACTGCCAATATCTTCAGATCTGTGGTTAGTTGAACATAAAAGAGCTGCAAAAACCAGATCTATGCATGGAAAGACATTAAGCAGAAGAAATAAGGGTTTGCTTCATATACCAATAGACAAGACAAGAAAAATTTTTGAAAGAATTTTTGTATTAATCAGGCACCTGGGAGGAAAACAAGAAGGCGTATCCAATTCTCCTCAGTGGGATGGGTTCTTGGAAGTCCTTAGCACTTGAGATCTAAAATCTCTCTCTCTTGTTGGTGTAGAAAACCCAAACAAAGAATAGAACTCAAAGGGAGCTCACACAGCAAATGGTAGAAAAAGGTGACCAAGTGTATAGATCCAGAGTGATCTAATAGGCAACAAAAGGTGAAGAATGGTAGGAAAAACCCTCCTATTTATAACAAAATATTGGGTCATTCTAGATCTTGGTGCATGGGTTAACTAGATCTAGATCCACTTTTTATAGAATATTTTATTATATTTGTTGGAGGGAAAAGGTATTTGACTTGGGTCAAATCCCTTAATTAGTTAAAAATAAATAAATAAATGATTTATTTATCTTTTTAAGGAAGCGGTTAGAAGATAATCAAATAAATAATGATTTATTTAATTATTTAAGGAAGTGGTTGAAAGATAATTAATTAAATAATGATTTATTTAATTATTTGTGGGTGATTTGGTCATATTTAACAAGGAATATTATCTAAATAAGGTTTAAATAATTATTCCTAGAAAATAATAAGATAAAATTAATTTCTTTGATTTTGGGTTAAACATGACTGGGAATAATAATTAAATTATGGTTTAATTAATTATTCCATGAGGAAAATCAAACAAATATAGGTTTGTTTAATATTTCCTTTTGGGGTTTCCTGTTTAGACCATAAACAACCTAATAAATGTGGTTTATTAAGTTATTTTACATAGTGAAAGCAATTTTACTTAGGGTAAAATTGGTCTTACATGGTGTACTTGGGTCCATCTAATGATAATAGGTTAGATGACCAAAAAATGGTGCAACACTTACTAAAATAAAAGTGTACTTGCTAGGCAATGGGGATCCTTCCAAGGATTCACAAGCACAAAAAAAGAAAAGTCAAATGTAGAGGATCAAATAAGCTTTGTTTTATTCATCATCAATTGCAAATTGCAATTGCAACCATTACATTGATTCTCCAATCTAACTTCTCACTACCAACCTATAAGATACTAATATTACAAATCAATATTAAGACTACTAATGAAGATTACAAATGAATGAGATAACACTCCTATTTATACAAAAGAAATTATAACAAACTCATAAATGTAAATCCACTATTCCCTCCTTTGACCCACATATTTCTCAACCAATGGTGACACATAACCCTATCCTCCATGATCTCCTCCATGAGGTCCATGATCTCCTCAAATTCGAATTTGAACATAGAGTGCCACATAAGGGTGCCTAGGAAGCTTCCTTTGTACCTACACATGGCAACAAACTCATTCTAATTGTTAGGTATAAGTATAAGCATATTATTTTCTAAAGTTTAACCATAAATCCACTTTAAAATGTTAATAATTAATAAACTTTGGAAAAGCATAGTTATAACCCAATGATGAGGTAAATGTAATGATGTGGAGGTGGAATGAAGGTGACATGAAGGTAATATGGAAGTAATGTGAAGGTATTGGTGAGTAATGGAGTGAAAATAGGGAATATTGTGAGGCCCAACAAGGATTATGTTGTCAAATTATGGATTGGAAAATATTTTGGGAAGATGTAGTAAAGAAATCTTGTTATCTCATTAACTTCTCACCTTGTATAGTCCTATATGGCGGTATTCCTGAAGAAGTTTGGACTAGTAAAAAGGTGAATTATTCTCACACATGAAATTTTTTGGATGTGAAGCATTAATGAATATTCACAAAGAGAATATAACCAAAACTGATAATAAATAAAGGAAATTTATTTCTCTAGGATACACAGATGTTGAGTTTTATTAGTCTATGGGATCCAATTAATCAAAAAATTCTTAGAAGCAAGGATATACTATTTAATGAATTGGAGATGTATAAAAGGCCTATAGGTGATATGGAGATCAAGAAAATTCTTGACAGCTATACAAAATAACAATAAAATATCCAACCATTGCAATAATATCTAGAAACAAATCAATAATGGGATGGAAAAAAAGTTTAAAGTGAAGGACAACAAGAAAAAGAAATATTTCTGTATCCATTACGAGAAATTCAACTAGAAAGCACAACACCAGAGTTAGTTTACATGTATACTTGGTCTCATACATCCTCACAAAGGTATGCACCATCAAATTATATTTTGTTAATCGATTAAGGTGAACCTTATTATTTTCAAGGCACTTGTTAAGTGGAAATAAGCAAAATGTGGTAGAAACAAATGGAGGAAGAAATGGATTTTCTATTGAAAAATAATCATTGGGAGTTAGTGAAGCTTCTAAAAGGAATAAATTAGTTACAAAACAAATAGTTATACAATATTAAACATGATGATGAATAGAAGAAGGAAAAATACAAAGCAAGGTTGGGCATGAGGGGATTTTCCCAAAAAGAAGGTATTGACATTAGATAAAAAATTCCACCCATTGTTAGAATATAATACATTAGTGTTATATTTGATATTTCTTTTTTTTTTAGACTTGGAATATGAACAGTTATGTGTGAAGACAACTTTTCTTCGTCGATAATTAAAGGCGGAAATTTATATGGAACAATCAAAATGAATGAAGGTAAAAGGTAAAGAGAACCTTCTCTACATTATGAAGAAGAGCCTTTATGGGCTGAAATATGCACCTTGTCAATGGTATAAAAATTGTGATTCATTTATGTAAGAGCATGGCTTCAAAATACTAGATGATGATATTGTGTCTGCATCAAGAAGTATGACCAAGAAAGGTATATTATACTACGATTTTATGTGAATGATAGGCTAATTGTTGGACATGATATGAATATGATAAATAGGTTGAAGAAAGATTTGGGTGGTCAATTTGAAATGAAATATTCAAGTCTAGTAAAAAAAATATCAGGCATAAGTATTATAAATGATATAAAGAACAAAACTTGTGGTTGTCACAAGAAAAATATATTGAGAAGGTGCTGGACAATTTGTCAATATTATGGTCTTCAGGTTATCTGACAGATCTATTTACAGGCTTATATAATAGAGAATTTATGCCAACTTAACTCAAACCCCTGAGTCTAAGGGTGAGTTAACAAATAAAAGCAGGTGATTTTTAGGCAGGGGGCAATGATTAACTAGAGTGGGACCAATGGTCCAAAAGAGGAAAACGTGTGCCTAGTCCAAGTCATCACTCTGCTCCAAATTTAGTTAAGATGCCATAAAGGTAAGTTTTGGCTTATTATTCTCACCTCATTTAGCATTTCTAGAGCAGTGGGAGCAAGATAAATCAGGAGATCCATCGAAGAGAAAAGCATCGAAGTTGAGTTTGCATGCACACCTCAAGATATAGGAAATGGTGAGTACTACAGGAAACTTCACAGGAGATTTAGAAATGATAAAAAGAGGAAAACATAACCACTTATAGGTGGTAATGCCTCCTAATACCACCATCTCCCAAAAAAATACAACATATGTTAGAGGTAAGTGGTTGCCACCATCCAGAATTGTAAAACTTCCATCAAATTTATACTCAGACAGTCATAAATAGGAAAATAATTGGTGAAATCGAGGTACACTGAGTTAGTTAGAAACCATAATCTTGAGGGTAAAACTTCACAAATAACTCTTAAAAAAAAAAATTAAGCCACCTTCCTATCATTGGTGGACAAATATCAGTTATTACTATGCATTTGTTGAAGGGGGAATATTGATTCTTCAAAAGTTTGCAGTCCCCTTATTTTAAGAGTTAGAACAAGAAAGAGCACGCACCCATCATTGCATGAAAATTTCTATAAAAAAAGGTGTGCATGACATAGGAAACATTGAGGAAAATTTCATTGATTTGGGAAGGGATTTTTTTGATATTTCGCTCAGAGAATTCATGCTCAAAGAATAGCTTTAGGAAGCCTAGGTAGAGAATGCAAGATTTCAAAGTTAGCTTCAGAAAAGGGACAACTAAATGGCCACCATGGAATATTTATACATGGAAGCCATTCAACAAAGATACATATCACACTCCTATGCAGTCTACCTCAATTAAAAGTGGCTCCAATTTCAAATCAAGACACTAGCCTCTCATGGGTCTTAACCTTTCCAGAACTGAAGACAATTCATTGACTTTTGCAACCATTCAAGCATGGAAGACAAGGCCTGTATGTCAGAATTCTACACGCACAATATTGTGTTGACAGACTTGAACATTTGGGACCCTAACCCTATATTGGGAGACATGCAGTTGATGGTATTAACCTCTTCAATGGTTAATGAGGAAGCAAGGGAACAAGAAGTAAAGAGGGTAATGAGAAGAGAAAACAGAGATCCTCTACACATTAGGGCAGAACTATTCAGCCCTAAGGGATTCATCAACAACCATATCAAGATAAAAAAAATATGCCACACTTGCTGACAAGTACCTGAGTACAAAATCACAAACCATTTCCTATTTTGATGATGTTTCTAGGTTGTTAGGAGATGAATGTATAATGGCCAGTAAAAGGAGATGGAATGGCCTCCCATTCAGTCTCAGAAACATGGAATACCACACCCCTAAGAGATTGAGGAGTACTCTAGAAAGGGAACAAATATTGTTACACTGAAATTTGTTGTCATGACATTTTAGTACTCCCTTAGAAGTCTACAACATCAAAGTTCCAAAAATAAATCCTTGAAATTGAGAGAAAAGATCACAAAAGTCTCAAAAACACTTGTACCACACTTTCTCTTAACATTGCCTGTGGTGCCGCACTTTTTTTCTCTAAATCATGTGGAGATAAACACATTTTTTCTTCATTAAGGGTGCAGACCCCTATAAAAGGTAAAATGAAGGCAGAAAGTAACATGTAGAAGCCCAACAACAAAGGTTTACTTTTCCTTCTGTAAGTCCAAACCTTCTTGTTTAAAGGCTACTTTTGGATAAGAGGCTCCTCCTCATCTTTCTCCACAGTTCCGCCGGTGGCCATACCATTGCATGTTATAACATTAACACTTGGTCCTTCATATCAAAGTTTCACCCTGACCCTTTGTACACTCTGTGTAGGTGTCTACTGCTTCTCCTGCACCTTGGCTATCAGAATCGGGAAATCTTCAATCACATGATCCAGTTGTCTACAGTATCTGCAGGATTGTCTTGCAGGGTTCATGAAATCCCTTGCAAAGCGCCCTTTTTCCCCACAGTTATATCAAATCAGTTGTCCTCTCCCCCTACCTGTGCTTCCACCTCGGCCCCCTCCCCTACCCCTAACTGGGGAGCCACCCAAACCGAAGGGGAATCTTGGTGAAGAAGGATCTAATTGTACCCTATATAGGTTTCCTCTGTCTATCATCAGATCATAAGTACGGAAATTGTTCTCATCATGACCTACAGATCTACAGAAACTACACCATTGTTGCTCTATTTCTGGGACATATGTAGCAAGGAGGGGGTAGTGGTTGGTATCGTGCAGCCCAACAATACGACAATCATCACACCACAGCACCAACCCACTTGGTCTCGTAGCTTCCCTAGGATGCAACGGGCTGGGTCCCCTGGCCTGTATGTAGTCTTCTAATAGAGGACAATTATGTTTGGTGTGGCCATTCACCCTGCATCGTATGCACCATCTTTCAGGGCTAGCCTCTACTCCTCACTCCTTCTGCAGATTCTGGATCTCCATGTGCATTGCTTCTAGCTGGCCTTGTATGTTTTGTACTTCTAATTAGGTATCATCCCTTGGCGTAGCTTCAACCTTCATAGCAATCTCCAAGGCCTTCTCCTGCGACTCAATGGCTTGATGACCCATTGGCACACGCAGGAAGGGCAGCAACATAGAAATGAACCATTTTGTGTGATTTTTGTTATCATACAGAAATCCTCCTTCTCTATTTACCTTCTTTAGCCACTGGTCATCTTCCCATACAGACTCGGATGGTCCTTGCTTGAAATCTTTGAGATCATTCACTATTTGAGAGTAGGACTTAGGCTTCTTGAACTGTTTTTTCAAAGAAATTTTAATCTCTTCAATGGTCACATTCGCATGATGGTCGATGTATCCCATATACCAGTCCAAGGATCTCCCCTCAAAAGTAGGGGATAGTTGCGCCTTTTTCATAACATCACTGGCCACGTTCTGCGTAGTCCATGCTGATCCTGCGAAAAACAAGAACCGATCCATATCTTCATCCCCTACGCCCTTGAAGATAGGTAGCTTCATGTACGAGGCCATATCGTCTTCTGATGGTGGTGGAGGTGAGTTCTTACCTCTATGAGGGTTCCACGGTGGCATAGATGGAGATCTATGCGCAGTAGAATTTCTTACTGGACTGTAGACATATCGATCTCCTTATTGATTAGTTCTGTAGTACTTACCACTGCGCGTTGTACCCTCACTTTGATCAGAGCTCATTCACTCTGTATGGCTGCACAAAATTCTCTTTTCGCACAATAAGATCTTAATCAGTAATGGCAGAGCTTTTAGAAACTTACCCCATAAACACTTTAAGAACCTTTGTTCCACCTCGGAGTAGGACACAAATTTATCAATTGAAAATTTTGTCACAAATCCTCCTATCACGCTGTCCACCCAGTGATCTACTATGTGCGTGATGCTGTTATCAGTCTTTTCTAACTGCTAGATCAGCTTTGGGGTCCGCTGTGTGACGCATTTTTCCTTCCAGCACTTCTAGAAATCTTCGAGCCTTGTGAGCCACTCCTGAAGCTCGATCGCAAATGTCATAAAGAAAATTTCGTAGATCTCTATGAAAATGTACTTATTCTTCCACTTATTTATGGTTAGCTTTGCACTGCGATTCTCTCTTACTGCGAATTCCTAAATTTTCTTTTCGAACCACTCGTCATTCTCTTTCTTCTTAGGTCTCCAATGTGTTCTTGGCATTACCCGATCTCTCTCTTAAAATGCTCCCGGTCCTGCAAATGGAACCATTTTTTGGCTCGAGGGGTCTTGACCTAGGTTCGAAGGTTAAGCTTTTCAAACAAACCCCTATACTACTGGCCCTTTCAGTAGTGACCTTCTTGCGTAGGCCAAAGTATCACCCGAAGCAGTATGGGAGGGTGTTGGAACCAGGTTTCCTCACCCTGAGAGAGAGTAGGTAAGTCAAGTAGATCTGTGTTTCCAACCTATCAAGCTCACATTTAATAGATCTATTTACAGGCTTATATAATAGAGCAATTATGCCAACTTAACTCAAACTGTTGAGTCTAAGGGTGAGTTAACAAAGAAAAGGAGGTGATTTTTAGGTAGGGGGCAATGATTAACTAGAGTGAGACCTAGGGTCCAAAAGAGGAAAACTCGTGCCCAGTCCAAGTCATCACTCTGCTCCAGATTTAGTTAAGATGCCATAAAGGTAATTTTTGGCTTATTATGCTCACCTCATTTAGCATTTCTAGAGAAGTGGGAGGAAGATAAATCAGGATATCCATCGAAGAGAAAATCATTGAAGTTGAGTTTGGATGCACACCCTGAGATATAGGAGACAGTGAGTACTACATGAAACTTTACAGGAGGTTTAGAAATGATAAAAGGAGAAAAACATAGCCACTCATAGGTGGTAGTGCCTCCTAATACCACCATCTCCCAAAAAAATACAGCATATGTTAGAGGTAAGTGGTTTCCACCATCCAGAATTGTCAAACTTCCATGAAATTTATACTCAGACAGTCATAAATTGGAAAATAATTGGTGAAATTGAGTTAAAATGAGTTAGTTTGAAACCATAATCTTGAGGGCACAACTTCACAAATAACTCTCAAACAAAAAAATTAAGCCACCTTCCTATCATTGGTGGAAAAATATCAGATAGTACTATGCATTTGTTGAAGGGGGAATATTGATTCTTCAAAAGTTTGCAGTCCCCTTAATTTAAGAGTTAGAATAAGAAAGAGCATGCCCCCATAATTGCATGAAAATTTATATAACAAAATGTGTGCATGACATAGGAATCATGGAGGAAAAGTTCATTGACTTGGGAATGGATTTTTTTGATATTTCGCTCAAAGAATCCATGCTGAAAGAATAGCTTTAGGAAGCCTAGGTAGAGAATGCAAGATTTCGAAGTTAGCTTCAGCAAAAGGACAAATAAATGGCCACCATGGAATATTTCTACATGGAGGCCATTCAACACAGATACCCATCACACTCCTATGTAGTCTACCTAAAATAAAAGTGGCTCCAATTTGAAATAAAGACACCAGCCTATCATGGGTCTTGACCTTTCCAAAACTGAAGACAATTCATTGACTTTTGCAACCATTCAAGCATGGAAGACAAGGCCTAGATGTCATAATTCTACATGCAAAATATTGTGTTGACAGACTTGAAAATTTGGGACCCTAACCCTATATTGGGAGACATGCAGTTGATGGCATTAGCCTCTTCAATGGTTAATGAGGAAGCAAGGGAACAAGAAGTAAAGAGGGTAATGAGAAGAGAAAACACATATCCTCTACACATTAGGGCAGAACTATTCAACCCTAGGGGAGTCATCAACAACGATATCAAGATAAAAAATATGCCACAGTTGCAGACAAGTACCTTAGTACAAAATCACAAACCATTTCCTATTTTTATGATGTTTCTAGGTTGTTGGGAAATGAATTTATAATGGCCAGTAAAAGGAGATGGAATGGCCTCCCATTCAGTCTCAGAAACATGGAATACCACACCCCCGAAAGATTGAGGAGTACTCTAGAAAGGGAACAACTATTGTTACACTGAAATTTGTCACCATGACATTTTAGTACTCCCTTAGAAGTCTACAACATCAAAGTTCATAAAATCAAGCCTTGAAATTGAGAGAAAAGCTCATAAAATTCTCAAAAACACTTGTACCACACTTTATCTTAACATTGCCTGCATGGCCACACTTTTTTTCTCTAAATCATGCAGATCTAAACACATTTTTTCTTAATTAAGGGTGCGGACCCCTGTAAAAGGTAAAATGAAGGCAGAAAGTAACATTTAGAAGCCCAGTAGTCAAATCTGGAAGCTTCTAGAAGAAATTATCCAGTCGAAGGTTCACTCCTATCATGTATGTTCATTCCTCCATTATGGGAGCCTACCCCTTGGTTTATGGAACTCAATCCCTTCAAAAGAGGATTCTATCCCCTCTTATGTGGGGCTACAACCTATTCTCTTTCCTATAAATTTAATTCATAGTGCAGCTTCAACAGAGGTTAGACTTTGAGAATTTTTGAGGAGAAATGTTGTAGAAACTCAGACTCTCTTAACTGATCATTATGTGGGAATGATTACATACCCATGTGCATTTTTTCTAAGAGAGTGCAAATCTTGTCAGAGTAAAGGACGCCTATTCCAGACCCCAGGAAGGCCTGTACGACATCAAGGTGGACACGGTGGTAAGGCTCTTTCTTTATCAAGATAATACGAATGAATCCCGTTTTCTCAATGAGTTATTTAATTAAGTATCTTGTTAATCATGTTTAAATCAATGAGTTATTCAATTAGTTAGCTTGTTTCTTGAATTCCTTGATCATCTTGATAGATATATAATTCATGAATTAGTTTTTACTAGCAGGTGTTATTGATTTTTTCCATGTTTGTGATTGCAGATCTTTGAAGACGATTCTTTCAACCAACTGGAAAGAAGATCATTACGAACAGTGTTGGATTACAGCTAGGTCTCCAAAACCCCTGTTATAGCTAATTCTGAATCGAATATTATCTATTAAAATTAGTTTTTGTTTGTCTATTTGTTTCTAGTTTTCCGTAGGACACTTGGGAGGTTTGTCTTATCAGCAAGAATGACTTATCCATCCAACAAAATGGCGAATCTACTGGGGAAAAGATTTTGAGCTTTGATTTCTTTTATTTTTTACTTATGAATTTGTTTTTTCTAATTTTGACTGGTTCATATTGGCTTGGGTATTTTATTCCTATAGAATCCCAGAGAAATATTTTAGGGTTTTTTATTTTTCTTTTAAGTTTTTTGGTATCCGCACTTTTCTTTTAGAAATAGTGCGGGCATCTCCGCTTCTTTCTAGTATAAACAATACGGGACCACACCTGTTTACACTTAAAACTGCGTACCCTGTGAAATTTTTTAGAAAACCCTAAAATTCTCTTTTTGGATAAGCTTGTTAGATTCTCAATGTATACCTAGACCTATATTTTCTGTCAGAAAGCTTTGATTAAGAGTTTATTTCAGCATTTTTAAAGTTTTGAATGATTTTCTGAAACATCTATATGTTATAGTGATTTTTTCTTTTTCTTTATCCTGCTCAAAGATTAGAAGCTTTGGTATACCTTTATATTACTGGTATTTTCTTGATTTCTTGCTGAGTTTGACTTTATAGCAGATTTTTTTTTATGAGATTTAGATCCCATTTTCTCATTTGAAAATCTTAAAAAAAAAATTGTTGATAAGTTTGGAATTTCACTTAAAAAACCATAATTGGATGTTTTTTGAGTTCTTGCTGATCCAAGCAAAGAATTTATTAGTTAGATAAAAAGCTAAGAAAAACATCCTCAAAATATTTAAAGTTTTAATTCAGATTTAGTCTTTAGAATTTTTAGATCTCAAAATTAGTGTTTTTAGTTTTGAGTGTTTTTTCTAGAAATTGTAGTGTTCTTTTGGAGAAAAAATTTGTTGGTAGTTTCGATCTTGAATGATAAAAGGATTTCTTATTGAGCAATAGATCATTTTGAGTTCTAATGAAATTAGATTTATTTTCATTTATTCTTATTTGAAGGAAATAATTGTTTTAAAAGATTGCATTTCTCAACTCTTCCTTTAGATAGAATTCATTGAAAGGAAATGAATTGTTGCTCATAATAGATGCATTTTTAGTGTGTTTGGAGTCGGGTCACTACATATCATTAGTTTCACTTTCGCACCTATTGTCCTAGGAAACAACCTATTAAAATCAATGCTTAAATTAAAATCGATCTAGTAATTTTTATATTTCTAGGGCTCATTTCACCAATATAGCTTAGGCCAGTGTCTTGGGGTAGCAATTAATTCACTCTCCAAGACAATTAAAACAAACAAGTAGTCAATCTTGCGGTAGGAAAAATCCAATAGTCGCTTGTATGCTCTGGGAAGCTCCTCTTAAAGGAGTCAAGCATGAGGTCATATCTGAACCAGTGGGATAATCAATTCTATCTCATTGGGAACGATAGCAGATGTGTGCGTATTAACAACGGTAAACCTCGGATAGACCATTTTTGAGGAGCCTGGGGTCACTTGTCAGTATACCTTGGATTATGTCAAGGAGCCTTCAAGGTAATTAAGCTTTGTTACTCTGCCCTTGCACATATGTCGGATCGTAGACGATTCCCCCAGGTATATTAGTTCCTGTTGGTAACCTTAGTGGCCATTATCTTTACGGTTTTTTCCTAAGGTGACGGTGGAGGAAATATCCCACTGTCCCTGGAGCAGACTTCGACTAGACTCACTTGGACTCTCCGGAGGGTTATCTTCACTTGAGATGGTTTCAGTGGAGAAACTTGCACTGGTCTGTTTCATTAAGTAGGTTGTCGAGGTAACTGCTCCAACCGCCATTTCTACATTAAATACTACGATGTTGGATTTCATCACCAACTAGTGTTTTAGTGTGGGAATTTACTGTTTGTGTGTGGTTTGATCTCCTAGATTTTTAGGCGTGTGATTCATTTGTTTGTCTCATTAGTGACTTTAAGATTTTTTATTGAAATTTTCTTTGATTGCGTGTGATTAATAATTTTTAATCGTGGTTGAATTACCAAGACAATCGCGTAGACTCCAAGGGAAACCCCCTGAGTATACACCAAACCAACTTGAAGGGCTGAGAGCTTTAGTCCCGCATACTACAAGTAGAATTCAATCAACAAAAACATGAGAATCATCCTTAATTACTCATCCTAATTATCAATCACAAACAACAAAATATATTCAAGAGCCAATTTCAATTCCTGAAGTTACTGGTAGTATTTCTCCTTCCAGTGAATTAGCTGAAGAGCCTGAAATTTCTGAGCCTAACACTGAACCTGTTGTGTTGGAACCATCTTCAGGATTTGTTACTCCAAATTCTAATGATCCTAATTCACCTAGGGTAAGACATCGCATTACTGAAAATATTGCTTCTGACCTCATAAGAACTTATTGGTCCAGACGAAGACGTAACTCTTCCCGAAACATAAGAAACTTTGAATCTCAAGGAGCGTGAATCAATATTCTATAGTCCTTTTAGAACTGACGCTTGGTATTTATCATTAACAGATTTTTTACAAAAAGCAGGTCTTACTTATTCACCACCCCGAATTCCTTTCTACCCTACACCGAGAGGTTATCATCCTTCATTAGCTATGTCGGGTGAGTCATCTATGTTTTCCCAATCTTCGGAAATATTTGTGTATGGTGGTCCATCTGTTCCTTCGCGATACCAGTCACTCTTTGGTACTTTCCCGGGGGCAGCTCCTCAACCAATTGAATAAGTGTTATCATCTGGTAAAAATGGAACAAACACTGAAACATTGAACACAAAACAGATTTTTATGATGTCTGGAAATATTCCAAATCCACAACCCCAAGGAAGTCAGTTACTGCCGGGGGGACAACCTTAAGGAAGTTAGTTACCGCCTGGGGGGCAACCTCAAGGTAGTCAATTACCGCCTGGAGGGAAACCTTAGCGTAATTTTTTACCAGGTCAAATTGTAGGACAATATTACCTGCCTGAGGAACAACCTCAAGGACAGTACATACCTCAAGGTCAATATCAACCTCAGGGACAGTACATACGCCAAGGTCAATCCCAGATTCATTATATTCCTTAGGGTCAATATCAACCCCAGAGTTAGTTTCTTCCTTAGAGTCAGTATCAACCCCAGATTCAGTACATGCCTCAAGGTTATCAACCCCAATGTTAGTACCCAACTCAAGGTTTCCAACCTCCTTCTAGTAAACCATTATTACAAGGAGCTGGAAATTTTCCAATTAATTATCAACCCTACTTTCAACTAGGTTATGGTCCTTCATATGCACAACCTTCTATGGGTCAATACCCCACAATAAATATGGTGTGGGATCCATCTCAAATCCAACAGACTATGCAACCCAATGTGTAGTTACCTAATCAACCTGGACAATCCTTAGGTTATGGTCCAATCCAGCAACCTATTCAGCCTACCATTCAAGTCTCTGCACCTGGTTCTTTTCAGCAGCCTGGGCCTAGTACACCTAGAACTCCGCCTCAAACTTCAGCTGCTGTTGCAACTTCTGTTCAACCTACCACACCTACTTCTGGAGTATTTGTAGCTCTCGTTTCTTCTATCCCTGCATCAGTGAAAATTCCACAAGTATCTGTGCCACAGTTAGGACCTACAATTCAGACTACGACCCAAATGCCTACAGGACAAGTTGGTATGAGTACGGTTGTCGCTAGTCAACCATAATATACTTATCAACCGTACTAGTGATAGTATCAATTTGGACAAGCTCCACAAAATCTAGCTTATCAGTATCAACCGTATCAGGGGTATACTTATCAACTACCTCAACAACCCCAGTATGTTCTATTTAATCCTGGTTATCCAGGAGGTTTTACGATTCCCAATGTGCATCCAATTCCAAGGTATCCTGGATATCCTCCTCCTAGAACTGGTTTGATCACACAAGGTTATCAAGACCCTAGCCATTAGTAACTGTTTATAGCAACTTTAGATTTACCTGATCTATCGAGCCTTACGAACGATCCTATATTTTATCTTCCGTATTGGTTATTGATGCCTAACAAGTTTCCTAGTGATATTCCAAAGTTTGAGGGTAAGTTAGGAGAGGACCCCTCTAATCACGTTATGACTTATCACCTCTGGTGCACATCCAATTCACTAGTCGATGATTCAATTTGATTGCGTCTTTTTCAGAGAACTCTCATTGGTCTAGCTGCCAAATGGTACATTGAGTTACCAAACGACTCTTTTAATAATTTTAACGCACTAGCTACTACTTTCTTAACCCATTTTCAGTTTCCTGTCAGATACGACAATGGCACGGAAATGCTGACGTCATTAAAACAATTTATGTGTACGTACATATCCAATCACATTCATTAATGGAGACGTAGAAGGCATTTAGTGAAGGTCTTTATTCCAGATCAAATTTTGGCTTAATATTTTATCAAATCATTATTAACCAAAATTACTGAAGATGTGGCCAAAGGAGGTGTTGTTACAGAAGAGCAAGTCATTTCTCAGGCTCAACACCTTGACCTTGTATATACACAATCAGGTAATTTGTATGATAAAATCCCTGATTTACCAAGACCTTGTCAATTAAATACAACTCCTTCCGACTCTCATGCCGCTGATGGTGTAATTGGTTTTGTTACCACTGGTAAGAGTAAGAAGAAATCTTCCAAGACGACTTCTCCTATTATAACTTTAACCGATTCATCGAAAGGAGATTCTTCCGTTGAAGCTTTCGCCGATATTCATGTTTTATAATAATCTACAGCCAAACCTAAAACTGGTGGTAAGAAGAAAAGTAAGAATAAAAACAAAAACTCTTCAAAAGATAAAAACGATAAAACTGAACCAACTGATGAAAAACGAAAACCTCGATATCCTTGTCTGATATGTGATGAGGATCATTTTACAAAAGAGTGCCCACATAGAGCCAAGGTATTAAAATTCATTAAGGGTTCGCCCATGCCTACTGTCTTGAAGGATCCTTTTCCTTCTCAAGATAGAAACATGGTTGGATCTTCCTCAAATCTGCTAGAGAATATCTTCATGGTTGCGACGCGATCGCAAGATTACGGTAGTAAAAATCCTAGTAAAGAAGCAGAAAATTCTAATTCAGCATCAACTACATCTCCCTCATTTTTTGATCCACTACAGATTGAGAAACAAAATCCTGACTTATTAATCAAACCGCCTGCTAAAGGTGTACTTTGTAAATCAGCTTTCAATCCACATGCGAGAGCTGCTCATAATTACAATATTGTTAAAGACTTGGTGATTTCCCCTTCAAAAATGTTAGCTTTGGAAGTGCTGCAATTATGCTCATCCCAAAGAAAATTACTATTGTCAGCCTAAGGAGCCGTAGACCTCCAGGATTCGAACCTCATGATCTTCGATTTAGAGAATTTTACACCCCGCCTACCCCATCAAATGGCTTTTCAAATTCCGGTAATAGTAAAAAACAAACGTATTTTTTGTACTGTTATTGATGAAGGAGCTTCTACGTGTATTATGTTGTTAAAATGTTGGAAATCACTTGGTTCTCTGACAATTAACCAATCTCTGACTATTCTCAAAGCTTTTGATGGAAGAGTTTTTCAGCCATATGGTATTTTACAGGATCTACAATAGAGGTCGAAGGAAAAATGGTCAATCTAGATGTGGAAGTGGTTGATGCCCATCTGGATTACAACCTTCTCCTGGGTAGCAGTTGGTCTTACACCATGATTGTTGTTATATCGTCGATCTTTCATCTCATCATGTTTCCTCATAAAGGAAAGATCGTTAAAATAGATCGTCTCTCATATTATTCATTCGACCCAGCCTCTACTGATAGCATCTAGCATATCGAAAAATCGATTATCCCTTATAAGGATGTCGGAGTAGGTTTTCTTAAATATTCAGCTTTATTGGGAAATTTTTCCCTACCTGCTCCCAATGTACCTCCTCCTATTTCTAACATCGATATGATTACATCAAGTACTATTTCCTTTGGTGATCCTTGGATAGTACCCTCAGAATCAGAAATGGATTCTTTTGATGGCGCCATGCCTCTAAGTCCTTTTGAGTTAAAATATCAAGTAGTATAGTCATTTTCTGATACTCTTTCAACTAAATCTGATCCAGTGAATGTGATCAATGAGGAGTCACTTTCAATATCGAGCTTAGCTTCGACAACAATTCCGGATCTTGGTCAACAAATATTCAATACCAATGAACATATTCATGAATTCTTGTCTGTAGATGAATTACCATGGGAAGATCGTCATCATAGGTATTAGTTTTTACCTGATCTCGATCATTTTGAGAATGATTTTTCCTCCATTTTTACTGCTGATTATGTCAAATCACCTCAGAATCGTCTCTCATATTCCGATTCTGAATTGAATTTAGAAAATATTTCTACAATGGTTCCCCTTGACATTTCAGTAAAACCAGGAATTGTTGAAAACATTCATATAGGTGCTTCTTGTATGACTGATGAAATCCACGCATATAAAGCCCTATTTTAGGAATTCCGTGACATTTTCGCCTGGTCATATGAAGAAATGCCAGGAATCGATCCATTGATTGTTGTTCATGAAATTAAGACATACCCGAATGCTAAACACATCAGACAGAGATTACGTCATATACATCCGCGAAAAGCTACCGCTATCAAAGCAGAAGCTGAAAAATTACTTCGTGCAGGTTTTATTTATCTGATTTCGTTAACGGATTGGGTATCTAATGTTTTTCCGGTCAATAAAAAACAAGGAAAAATACAAGTATGTATCGATTATAGGGATATAAATCAAGCTTGTCCAAAGGACAATTATCCAACCCCTTATATCAATCAAATTATTGACGATTGTGTTGGAAGTGAACTGTTTTCGTTTATGGATGGATTTTCCAGCTACAATCAAATCAACATACTCCCTGCAAATCAACCCAAAATAGCTTGCATTTGTCCATGGGGAACTTTTTCTTATCACAAATTACCTTTTGGACTTAAGAATGTTGGCGCCACTTTTCAGAGGGCAATGTCTTATGTATTTCATGACATTAAACACATTGTGCAACCCTACCTCGATGATTTTCCTGCTCATTCCTCGCGTAGAGAAGATCATATCACTCATTTATGAGCCATTTTTATACGATGTAGGCATTATAAGATTTGTCTGAATCCTCACAAATGTGTCTTTTGTGTACAATCTGGACGATTGTTGGGATTTATTGTCTCAAAGGCAGGCATTCGTGTCAACCCATCAAAGGTTGAGGCAATCCTCAATTTACCTCCTCCTTCTCCTCTTCGCTAACTCCAAATTTTGCAAGGGAAAGCAAAATTTTTACATCGATTCATTCCTAACTACGCTGAGTTAACGAAAGGTTTCAAAAAGTTGTTGAAATAGAATATTCCTTTCTTTTGGGACGAGATCACTGATCGATCTTTTGATGCTCTTAAACACACATTGACCCATGCACCGTTACTACATCCTCCCAATTACAACCAGGATTACTTTTTGTACCTCGCCGCTTCCGATTCCACGATAGGAATGGTTCTGGTTCAGAAAGATGAATTCCATGGTCAACATGTTATTTATTATCTTAGTCGCAATTTGCATCCGACTGAAATCAAATATTCACACGTGGAGAAATTGGCCTTGGCAGCCGTTCAAGTTGTCTAACGTTTTCGTCATTACATACTTTTATGCAAAACAACAGTGATTTCTGATTGTAACTCTATGATGTATATTTTGACCAAACAGTTGCTAGGGGGAAAATACTCTAAATGGATTGTTATCCTACAGGAGTTTGACTTGGAATTTGAAAATCTAAATAAAAAAAATCATTGATATTTGTTGAACTTATGTGTGATTTCCCATGTACTGAAACAGAAATTGTGGCGGAACAACCAATCGCGGACGAATCCTTATTTCTTATTAGTACCATTGATCCTTGGTAAGGAGATATCATTGTTTATCTTTAGACCCAATCTTTCTGGCCCGAAATTTCACGGTCACAATGACGTAAAATCCATTTCTAGTCTCAAAAATATCATATTGTTGGCGACACACTATACCATCATGGTGCGAACTCTGTTTTTTGATGTTGTCTCACCCATGAGGAAGCCGAAAAGGTTTTAAATGACTGTCACTCTAGAGCATGTGGCAGTCATATGTCTGGGTATGCAACAACCCAAAAGATATTGTGCATTGGTTACTTTTGGCCGTCCTTATTAAAAGATTGTATTTATGCGGTCCGAAAATGTCATAATTGTCAAATCTTCGATTGCAAAATGTGTGCACCACCTGCTCCTCTTCACCCTATAATTGATGTCGGTCATTTTTCAAAATGGGGCATTAACTTCATTACATGTAACTCTCACTTGGCCAGCAGGCATGGGTATATTATTCTAGTAGTAGATTATTTTACCAAATGGACCGAGGTGATGCCTACATTTGCGGAAGATGGCAAAACTGCAACTACTTTCATGTTCAATCATGTGACTTCTCATTTCGGTGTACCCCAAGCGATAATTACTGATCATGGGAGCTATTTTCGAAATACCATGATGACCGAGCTAACTGACCAACTTGGCTTGTGCCATGACAGTTCTACACCATATTATCTGCACGCTAATGGTCTCGTTGAAGCAATTAATAAATTTTTAGTCACCATGATCAAACGAATCATTGGAATTCATAAATCTAATTGGCATACCATGCTCTTTTCAACACTTTGGGTATATCGGACCTCAGCAAAAAAATCAATAGGTTTTACCCCTTTTCAATTGGTTTAAGGTTTAGAAGTGGTATTACCCATTGAATGCGAGATACCGTCACTCCAACTAGCCATAGAGTTACTACCAGCCACTTCTGAGGAGGAGAAACATTTTTTGTATTTGGCTCAATTAAATGAGAATCGGTGCATCACTGCATTAGCTACTGAGTCCTGCATTAGCTACTGAGACTCATGCGAAACGAATGAAAGCTCAGTATGATAGAAGTGTTACACCTCGTATTTTTTCAGAAGGAGACCTAGTTTTGGTATATGATCAAGCTAACGATAAGCTAGGGGCTGGGAAATTCGAACCCATGTGGCATGGTCCTTATATTGTCAAGCGATAGCTTACAAAAGGGGCCTATGAATTGATTTATTTTGATGGGGTCTCTTTAGGTAAACCCAAAAATGGGCTTTATCTGAAGAGATATTACGCTTGATTCTTGTGTGGAGATCTTTTCTGTATGTTAGTTATTTTCTAGCTGGTGTGCTGTAGATTAGAAACGTGTGCCTAGCTTAAGTGTGCTTTTACTACTATTCTTGCTTATCTGGATTACTCTTGATATTGTATATGTCAACGTCGTTTCAAACATACATTGATTTTGTTGATGGCGCTTGTCATAGTACATGGAACATTTCTTCCGCAGCTTGGGTTATTTATTCACCCACTGACGAGTCAATATCTAAGCATGGGGTGAGCCTCGGTCAAACACAAACAATATTGCAGAGTATACCACAGTTATTGAGTTATTGTCTGAATCCATTTCATTTGGAATTCGGAGTTTGATCGTTAGGTTAGATTCTAAACTCGTTGTATTACAATTAAATCGAGTGTATGCAATTAGAAACCCAGTGTTGTTAAGATTATTTTTGAAAGTTAATCTCTTGGAACAAGAATTTTATTATATTGAGTATCAACACATTCCAAGAAGTTTAAACACATTAGAAATTGCAATAGCTTCTAGTTTTATAAACAAACATGTGCGATAATAAAAGTAGTAAGTCAACATTCGATAACATGTTGGAAAAGTAACTGGAAATAATAGTATATCATAGCATAGAATAGTGTTTCAAAAAATAGTACATCGTCCTTGATCATAGGTTCAAAACGCCTTATGATCAGGAAAAAAGTGATACAAAAGATGATATAAGTCTATACATTCGATCATCCACTATCCGTGGGAATGATCATGATAATATACTACAGCTCGTGCCACCTTGCTCAGGAATCTCCTGAATAGTCCAAGAACCCCAATGACATAACTATGCAAGCGAAGTGGAATTTCATCTATGGTAGTCTCTGGGATGTCCATAGTCAGTCACTCCAGATGGTGTTCCAAATCAGTGAAGATCTCTGTTGTCTGATCCTGTGGTGGTGGTGTTGTTGTAGCTGCATCCCTTTGTCTCCTCTCGAAGGGGTGGAGAGTGATTGGTCGACGAGGAGCTACATCTACATTTGAAATTTTTATTATCAGTTTTGGATGATTTAAAAAACAAAATAAAAATTAGAATTTAGAACATGTCAAAAATGGTTCTTACCTGAGTTATCCCACTTAGCTCCCGAAGGAAGTGGAATATCTTGATCACTGTGGTAATCCATCCCAGCATAAGGGAAGTCTTCTATCACGAAGAGTTGGTTCTCTAACCAATGGAAGTGAACCGGGGGAAATCAAACAATCTCTACACCCTCGCTGTGATGGGCCATCAAAGCAACCCATCGAACCATCCGAGGCTCTCGGATTCTACCATGATCAACTGGAATATGCTGTGGGGCTAGTAGAGGAATCCTCTGTAGAGAAAAAGTAACTAAAACTGATCCATATCCGAAGTTATTTAACTTCCCGTTATTTTCTCTAATTAGTTGGCCTTAGATATTATCCAACACTGCCTCGCACCAATTCAATATCGTGCCTCGGAAACAATACACTGCAATCCGCATTTGAGATCTAGTAGCAACATGTAAAGCTGCACTTCCACATAATCTATTTATGGTAAATGCAACTACTTTCATCTCAGGATGGATGATGGTTTTAATATCAATTCGTTTGTATTTACGATCAACCTCATCATTGCAAAACTCTTTTTGCAGGCTAGCAACAGACTGGCCACCTGGCCTAGCCCTAAATAGAGAAAGTGGTTCGCCTTTTTTAGAAAAACTAGTCAGAAAGTATATGTCCTCTAGCTCGATTTCGAGCTGGTTGCCTCCAACCACAAAACACTAGTCCTGTACATTCCACTTGTTTACCAAACAAGTGAGAAGGTCTACTTGAGCTCTCATGCCGCTGATAGCCCAGAATTTTAATAATCTGCATGCTCTCAAAACTTGTAATGTAGGTGGATTAATCATTGTAGCTTCATCCACCTCCTCGTGTTCATGCTCCCACCAGATAAGCATTGTAAATATCCTACAATGAGAAAAATGAAAGCTTAGAATCATTTTAAGAAGAAAATTTTGGGTAAATTGGAGAGAAAATGAGTATTCAAATTCTTCACGGCACCCCCACACTTTTCGTTCAAAGATAGTGCATAGCTACGCACGGCCTCTGTACTAAAAGTGCAGGACCATGACATTTTTCTTTGTAAAAAAATGTCGGGGTCAATAGGTATCGTGTGTCTTACCTGTGGACCCCTGTGAGCGAAATTTTGAACCTATTTCTTCCCCAAAATGAATTTTAAACCCTAAATTAAGGAAATGAATGAACGAAAATCAAGGAAAAGAGAATGTGGATTACTTGGAGCAGATGTTTTTCGATTTGAATGGTCAGTTTGTCCGGAATCTTCTCTGCTGCATTTTTTTCCAAAAGGTCTCAAATCTTCACTCTGAACTCAAACGGTAAGAATGAATTTGAAAAAATCCTTTTTATAAGTTTTTTCGAATAAATGAAATACAATTTTGTTTATTTTTCACTTTAAAGAGATGATATGTTTAGTTTTTTGAGTTTTTGTGTAGAATACAGGATTTTTCGGGTAAAATGGTCATTTTTTGACAAAGAGTATACTTTTATCACTTTTTCGAGCTCTTGAAAATTTACGAAAATTTTAAATCTTGGAGTTCTCCTTTAAGCCCTTTTCAGACTCTCTAAATATGAAAAGATTGTCGAGTACTTGACTATTCGAACTTGTTAAAGGAAATGAATAGTCGTCCCTTCAGTATAAGTTTACCCCTTTTCCAGACTGAAATGGAATATTTACAAAAAAGGTATACATTGACTAATCATGGTCAACAGAGTTCTCTCCCACATTATTTTATCCTTTTTCGGGCTTGAGAGACTAAAATTACAAAAAATAACACCCATGGAGTTTTCTTATGTTTTGTAGGTTTTAACCCTGAACAGAAATTATCTACACACGAATCTTATAACAGAAAATAAACAATAGCAAGAGCATAAAACATAAAATAGATAAACACAAAGATTTTCCCCTAGATCCCAAATCGGGACAACTAGCTTGATATTTCATTATATTCATTTTAGTGTTACAACACATATATACACATGTCGAAGCATACATAAACCCTAATCCATTAACCCTAGATTAGAACATAACCATAGTTCCCTTGACTGGATCTAGAAAAATACTAGGGGCCAAAAACCATCGTACCCCAAAACCATGTGCAAAACCATGCACAAAACCATGGGTGCGGACCGCCCACCGGAAATTAAGGACCAATATAACAGATACCCATGGGCGTGTGCTTAGTCATGGAAAGAATATAACACATACCTAACAATTTTTTCTTCTGACTCCCTAAAAATGAAAAACATGGAGTTTCTCCTATACTGGACTCATTAAAATTTAACAGTAAAGGACCTGTCGATTACAAATAGGAATGAACCACTCCTTCTTAGGGTTCAATCTTAAAATAAGTTGTACTCATCTTAAGGATGAGCTTATAAACAAGCAAATGCTATCCTCCTCAAGCTTGTCAAAAATAAAGAGGTACTTGCCAGAAATGGTGGGTGAAAAGAGAGAAAACGAATTCATTTATTATACTTTGATTTAAAAGCAGTATACCACTCTTGAACATGACACTTTTTGTCACACTTATACCTGGGTTGGGAGAATCCTTTGCCTATCAGTTAATCAAACCACATTGAAGGTCTTTAGCTGGTTTCTGGGTATTAGCTTAGGGAAATTGTTACCAAACCATATGTAGTGTCATTATGTGTTCAAGAGGACAGCCAAATAAACCATTCATCTGCAAACATTTGTCTCCATTCGCGTTGACCATCCCTGAGTCAGTCCTTGCAAAAAATTCTTCAAAACATGATCTATGGTTTTGTGTCGTGAGCTTTCTTACGATGGATCACTTTCTATCGACGACAGCTCATCATCTAGGAAGTTGATCTAGAGTCTGTCAGTACCTTGGAATCTACATGCCTTAATGGCAATTTTCTCGCCTTCAATGACAAGTTGCATCATTGACCTTCGATGGAACAATTCCGTGAAATGTTTGACTTCAGATCACTTATTCACATTTCATAGATTGTACTGAGTACTTTGAGAGCCATTTTCATTATTGGTGGTTTCTTTAACACTTTTTAATAGTTCACATCATTGACTGGTAATCAAGTGGGTTCTACCATGTTCAACTTTGACACATTTAATCACATGGAGAGAATCGTACTAGTTCAGGAAGCAAAAATCAAGACCCTGGACCTAGTTTCCACCATCTAGGCTACGAGGAGTTTTATTATTCATTATGCAGTAGAATATTTATTACAGATGGCTGCGTCCATGCTGTGTCTACACTATTGATGTAATATTAAAATCATTTCTGTATCAGAACAAGTTTAGTTAGTTCTTGATCTGGGTATGGGAATGCCTACCTTAGTGATGATGATGATATATATATATATATATATATATATATATATATATATATATATGTGTTTGCAATGAATGTTTTTATAGGGTTCCGACTGGGGTGTCCACAGGCTAATCCTCGAAATGATAAAGCACTTCACTCTTAGAATACTCTCAAACTTCACACTTTAGAGGGAAATTTGTTACACTAAAATTTTTCGCCATGACATTTTAGTACTCCCTTAGAAGTCTACAACATCAAAGTTCCTAAATTTAAGCCTTGAAATTGAGAGAAAAGCTCATAAAAGTCTCAAAAACACTTGTACCTCACTTTCTCTTAAAATTGCCTCAGATGCCGTACTTTTTTTCTCTAAATCATGTGGAGCTAAACGCATTTTTTCTTCATTAAGGGTGTGGACCCCTGTAAAAGGTAAAATGAAGGCAGAAAGTAACATTTCGAAGCCCAACAATCAAATCTGGAAGCTTCTAGAAGCAACTATCCGGTAGAAGGTTCGTTCCTATCATGTATGTTCATTCCTCCATTATGGGAGCCTACCCCTTGGTTTATGTAGCTCAATCCCTTCAAAAGAGGATTCTATCCCCTCTTATGTGGGGCTGCAACCTCTTCTCTTTTCCTATAAATTGAAGTCATAGTGCAGCTTCAAAGGAGGTTATACTTTGAGAATTTTTGAGGAGAAATGTTGTAGAAACTCAAACTCTCTTAATTGATCATTATGTGAGAATGGTTACACACCCATGTGAATTTTAACTGAGAGAGTGCAAAGCTTGTCAGATTAAAGGAAATGCCTATTCCAAACCCCAGGAAGGCCTATAAGAAATCAAGGCAGACACGGTTGTAAGGCTCTTTCTTTATCAAGATAATACGAATGAATCTCATTTTCTTAATGAGTTCTTTAATTAAGTAGCTTGTTAATCATGTTTAAATCAATGGGTTATTTAATTAATTAGCTTGTTTCTTGAATTCCTTTATCATCTTGATAGATATATAATTCATGAATTATTTTTTACTATGCAGGTGCTATTGATTTTTTCCATGTTTGTGATTGCAGATCTTTGAAGATGACTCTTTCAAGCAACTGGAAAGAATATCATTACGAGCAATGTTGGATTACAGGTAGGTCTCCAAAACCCATATTATAGCTAATTTTGAATCGAATATTATCTATAGAAAATATTTTTTTTTTGTTTGTTTGTTGCTAGCTGTCTGTAGGACACTTGGGAGGTTTGTCTTGTCAGCAAGAACAACTTATCTGTCCAACAACTATACAAAAAGGCTATGCAAGAAATGAAAATATAGTGGCTTGGCTTGAAACTCATTCCACCTTTGTTGTTGGGACTGGGTGATGGAAAATACCAAGAAGATTAAAACAAAAAATGAGAGGAGTCAAAAAAGAATGTTGGGTTCTACCCTCCTGAAGGAACTCCTTCACTTCTTCCATGGGAAGTCAGAGGGGCCACTAAAGCACTGAAAGATATGGAGAAGGAGGACTAAGTCTCTCAGAGGATGAGTAACCATTTGATAGGGGGTGATGATGAGCTCCGTCATTAGGTATAATCAGAGAGGTTAACTGTCACCTTTTTAGACTTATTAGTCTATTTTTCTCACATTTTATTATATTATGGTCATATGTTTCAAGTGTATATGGTGATTAAGGCGTGTCATACTTCGAATGCCTAATATGGTTTAAATGTGGGATAATCACAAAATTATTCTACTTTTGTTGAAAATTTTGCAATTAAACCTCAGAGTAGAGAACAAGGAGAGATTTAGGAGGGTTTTCCACCTCCTTAACACCCAAAGGCAGCCATGAGATCCTCAAGATTCCCTCCAACAGCTCGAACTGAAAGGAAACCAAGAAATTGGGATATCAAGCGCACCAAAGCTCCACTTCTCTTGCAGCCAAAGGGGACACATCACCTATTTTTTAGGGAGTTGTTGGTAGCTACCATTTAGGGTAAATAGGGTAGAGAGAGAACTCATTAGGATTTGAATTTTGGAGGAAGCTAGTAGACTCTTATCTCTTGTAATAGGTTTTTGAGACATTCATGACTATGTAATGAGACTATTTTCTACAATAATATGAGTAGTCAAATTTTCCTTCACTGATTTAGTTTCATAGGGCTAGGCTTGTGTGTTAGGGCCCAATCCATCAACCTTAGTCTCTCTTCCATATTCATTCTTTTTTTATGCCACTGTAGCTAGTTTTCTTTATGAGTTTTAGCTGGTTTGTTTACATTTCAATTTATTGTTTTTAGCTTGCTTCCATTTTATCTTTGTTGTAGTTAGGCTTGCATAGATGTTGGTAGAGTAACATATAAACCCAAAAATCTATGTGTCAAAGCCTCCCTCTCTCATCTCATTCATTGGAGCTTGAGGAGAGAAGATCTTCACCACATGCCCAAATTTTCTCTTTAGTTTATGATTTCTTGGAAAGAATAGATCAGTTGTTGTAGTGTCATGAACATGATGAGAATATTGAGCTAGATTTCTGTTTGAATGCTTAAGTAGGTTTTCTTGTAAAATTCAACTCATCTTTTCCATATTCATCATCGTAGATTTGCCAATGTTTGTTGCATGACAAGGTAGTTTTCTTTCAGGTTCAAGTAGCACAACAAAGGAGAACTTCACCAACAACCCTAGAATCATTTCTCACCCTTCATCAACCTTATTTCAACCAACTCACCTTCAACCCTGTTTTTTAGAGTTTCACCTTCACAGTGTGAGTAACCCTAGAGGTGCAAGAGGTTTTGAGCTTGGAAAAGGCGTTAGACACCTTCCATCCATCCAATATCACCTTCATTACACCTCCCATAATAATTTTTCCCACCATATTTAGCCTGAGGCTTTCATCCACTTGTTTCCTCTAGAAATTCAAGACTTTCCTATAGCACTGCAGGAAACCTGTAGTAAACCTTGTAGCAGCACCAATTAGCCTCTCCTTCAGCCCAGAAACCATCATCCAACTCATCTAAAACTATCATCACCATCAAGTCACCTTCAGCTCTGCATCTATGAGTCCAAGACCTTCCTAAGGTGTAAGCCACCTTAGCACCTTCTCCTTTGGCTACAAAAAAAAGTATTTACAAACATAGTTAGGTCATGACAAGATGCATGATTAAAAGCATGATAGTTAAAACATGAAGTAGTTAGAGTTTTTTTAGCCATTTGGCCCAGCAATCTGTGATAATATTAATATTCTTTATGCAATTTCAATTCAACACTTTACTTCATGAATGTTTCCTAGTTTGCTTCTATTTCTTTCCATATCCTAAATTGTATATTTATTTCTTTGCAAAACAACTAGATGTATCTTCTTGCTTTATAATAGTCCTTTGATTGTTTATAGATTAATGGTTTTGAGTCTCTTGTAGTTCTAGGTCTAATTCTGAAGTGTGACATACTTCACTCAGAAACCCTAGAAATATCACCCTTTCGTAGGACTCAGAAGATAATGACATGAGTAGAATGCATTTGTTTTTTACGTAGCATTGTCACCACCAAGTTTGTACGAACCCCGGGTTGATAAATTAAAGTATAGTACCCTCTAGGAGTTGCAACACTCTTGGTGCAATACCACGGCTCAACAAGAACCTCAACACAAATCTTCCGTAGAATTTATCAAGGAAAGGGCCAAGACGTTACAAATCTCTATTAGAGTCTCAGGACTAGCCACTATTGAATGATTTTTGATCTTGAATAGGACCACATGCACCTCGTGTTCATATTATATAATGTATCCCAAATATTTAATTCCTTACATGATAAATGAACATTTCTTCATTTTGGCATACACCTTATGTCATGCAAGGTGTTAAAGACCTGTTCAATGTTCTTCCAAGGTACTATTGAAGATTAGGATGTCATCCAAATATATAACCATAAAATTATTTGTAAATGTGTTTAGGATATCATTCGTCATCCTCATGAACATTATTAAATAATTAGTCAAGCCAAAGGGCATGACCAACTAGTCAAAAATCCCTTAAAATTTTCAGGTTATCTTCCATATGTTGGTTATTTCAATTGGAACCTAGTGGTATCTTGACTTTATATCAATCTTACTAAAGAAATTGGAATCCTTAACCTAATAAAAATTATTTTCAATCGAGGAGATCGAGTATTTTTTCTCGATAATGATTTTCTTTAGTGTTCTATAATTAATACAGAGTCTTGATGTTCCATCATTTTTCTACACCAACACAATTGGACTCCCATAAAGTGACAATATTAGTCTAATGTGGCCCTTTTGAATGAGTTCATATATATGAAATTTTATTTGCTCATTCTCCCAGAGATAATATCTATATATTAATAGTATTATTAGATAAATAATAATATATTTAATAAAAATCCTTCCATTACATAAATGGATTCCCTCACTGATGCCAAGCATGTGGACCAAACATATAGCAGGACAATTTCATTTTCCTTCACTTTCGTGTGGCTTTCACTACATTGAGACAAATGTGAGAACCATGAAACCACAATATGGTCCATGAAATATATCACTCAACCACCACTTGAATTTCCATAATAAGGGGTTCACCATTTACGACAATCTCAATGGCATGTTCCTCCTATGGGTGTTACCAACATTGCCAGTTCAATCACTTTGGTTTTGAATAATACACATGTTTTATGTGAGAAGTCCCTTGTCATGGAATGAAGTAGTCCAACCCTTTGCGAGTTAATTTTTTCTATCTCACCTAAATAAGATTACCATAGCCATATAAATTAAATAATTGATAAATATGTATATTAAAATATACTTATTTTCTATTTTTAATGTGAATTTATAATATTGGAAAAATAGTTTGGAAACCCTTGATTTTATTTATTAGATAACACAAAATATTATCAAATTATTAAATCTATACCATCCATATTTTTTTAAAATTTTTTATTTTGGAGTCAAAATTATCCTATTCTGCAATATCCCAAAATAGGGAAAATTTAAATTGTTAGGAATATCTTATAGTATTCCTAAATTGGAGATCCAGTAATATGTAAACACAACGATGGAGTAGCAGTGATAAATAAACTCATAGATTGTGAGAAGAACTCATATCCATATTATTAATTTACAGCAGAAAATGTATACAAGATCTTGAGGAAAGAGCTACTCAAGATAGGTAAAATCAACCTCAAGAAACAAGTACGCAAAATATGATAAAACACTGGTACATAAGAGTGCCCAAGGCTATGACTGCGCAATTTTATAAAGAGCAACTACTGCTAACATATGTAAATACATATATATACAATTTTATGGCTCATAAAACATTGGGAGAGAAGATCTAAGCTCCCAAATACTATTTCAAGTCAATCCTTGAAGGATTGGCTGAAATATGCAAAACTGCAGAAATGCTGGAGTTGCAGGGTAGCAGCTACAACTCAAGAACTGGAACTGGATGGAGATGGCTAAAGATGATACATCATATAAATAGACCTCCTCCAATGGATATATCAAGTGAAAGGCTGATCCTATCACTGAAGATCTCACCCTCCAATAATCCTTCAAGCCCTCACTGCAATTTCACATTGAAAATAACATAGTCTAGAGAAGGGACTACGCTGTAGGAGAAAGAGAATGTGTTGGCCAAGTGCCAAAATCTTCAATAGAATCTTCCTCACTGGTTTTCCAAAGGAAATAAATCTTTCTCCTTTGAAAAACGAGCCCCGAAAGTGGTGTTGTTAACCCTCTACTACAACACCCTGCAACACAACCCAACTCTCAACAGAAACTGCATTATAGCTAAAGGAGGTAGATTAGCCTCAAGCCTGGATATGGAGAAATGAAGTGCAAGCTCCTTCAAGAGGCCTCTCATGAAAGGAGAAGGAATTCATAAATAGGAAATCGTTGTGCTAAGCAGCGCTGCAACTCTGCTAAATAGCAGGAGAATGCACAAAGTCTAAACAGACAATGAAATCAATAATCCATAACTTGAATAACAATGGCTGCCTTGCCCTCCTTTTAAACAAGTGCAAGCCCTCTCACCATTGGTCCCACTCATTAGGGTTTCCTCCATCAAGGAATCTTCCTCCCTCTTTCACTGCGTTGTCCCACAAGATGATCTCCACCTCCTATCCCTGCGCTGTTGACTTGGTCAAACTTGACCTTGTCCACCTGTAAATGTCCTCTTTCACACATGACGGTGTGAAATCCAGTGCCAATGATTATCCCATTTCATACTATGAGGGATTTTATTCATGTTTTTATTATGTATGGGCCTCCTTACCCAATTATTCAACTCCTAAGTGAAATCAACAAAATTTAATATTCCAATTTGTTGTATGCAAATTTTGGAATATTACATATTCTTAAATAAATATGCTTATCAACATAGCTATTATAAGGTAGGTTTATGTTTAACTTACCAAAATTATATATATATATATATATATATATATATATATATATATATATATATATATATATATATATATATATATATATATATATATATATATATATATATATATATATATATAAACCTTGGTAGGTCCTTTATTTTTCATTAATTTAAAAAAAAAAAGAATTACATCCACATGCAAATAGTCAGGTGGCATAAACTTTCCCAAAGGGAAAGAAGGTTTCTTGGCCACCTAACGACGTGATAAGCCATATAGTAACAAAAAAATAATCAGTCTATCCAACCAAGCTAGATATATCTAATTGTCTTTAAACGTCCTATACTCTAGATACCTCAAAACATAACTATCAACATACTAAAATTTAAATATTTCCTCCATACATAAAATGGAAAACTAAGGACACAGCTATCAAAGTAGTAGTCATCATCAGTAGACCCCACCGAAGTTGGGTCCTTAGCAGTGGAACTCAAAAGCTCTGTTTGTGGAATCCAAGGGATATGCTCTTCAATGAGATGCAATATACCATCCTACTTTTGTAGTTGGAACTTAAGTTTTTGAAACTCCTTTCTATAATCAATAAATTCATCCACTATTGTTGCCATACCCATAAAAATTTTCTCCAAGGCTTTCACCAGAATACTTTTCATTTACCAACACAATAACATATTTTTATTAAAATTCATGGTTCGGTCATAGGTGTGCCCTGGATACGACACTAGAACCCACCAATCCTCCATGTCTATGTCCATCATGATTGCCTTTTTGTTCATGTCCTCTTCCCATTCTTCAATTAGTTGTCGAATTTATTATTAATTTCCTTCATGATATGTCATGGCCACATCATTTAATATTCTTGATAATGGTTTGCATCCCTGAGTTCGACCCTCAGAGGAGCTGGGTGGTTAGCGCACCAAAGACCCCATAGTCCTTTTGCAGTAGCCCTTCAATCTTGGTCCACTTTTCCTCTTCATAGCAGTTGAACAAGCCATTCTCTTGTACCTTCACATTTCGGGATAAACTGAAACCGAACTTTTAATTGTCGCAGGTGGAAATCAAAGGCTAAAAGCACCCAACTTCTAGGGATCAATACTAATCCACATACCTTCCAAAGAATATAAGTGAGTCAGATATTTCTGGAATGAAACCCAAGGAATCGTCCCATGCATTATCCATTTCCGACTTCCATTACAGACAGACCATAAGATATACATAAGCCCCATTAAACCATCAGTGCACCCCATCCTCGCTAGGATTTGGAAAACATTATTATCGACTAACACAACCTCTTGCTGAAGCCCCAGGGTCACAATAATTATCCCACAAACCCTAAAAAATAGTGACAGACCCCAAGGACAAGATAGAGAAAAACCACATAGATATAACGCAGTAACATACTCCCAACAGAAAAACCCCATTTGGGAAAGAAAAATTCCAAATATTACAGACACGGAGAAACCATAAGGCCTTGATACATGATTTGAGTCCCATACATACACATACAAATGCATGGAACCCATCCTCCTCTGGGGTCTCTATAATTCAGAACCAGACATGCCAAAGGCCAACAAATGATATGATTGATGCATGGGGGGATTGTAAAAAGAGTAGACCACATACCAATTTACCAGCGCAAGGAGAAGTTGAGACTGGAGCCATGTCTAGAGCCCCTTTACAAGATACACCTACGTGAACTCATAGATACGAGCACTAAAGCATCACAATAGGAAACTCTCATTAACCAGAAAACTACCAGCCTCACACCCGGAAATTCTAAGAACCTTCCAAGCAGGAATTCCTTTGCCACCTTCAACAATAGTAATTACTCTTCGCATGCATGGAGTCAATGTTCCATATGCCTCAAGCATGTGGAGGGTGGCAGGGAGGTGCCTCGAAAATACCCCCATTAATCACCCACTATGATAGTGTTATCCAACTCACACCCCGATCAGGGGCTAGGATCATAAGCTTCAGTTATTTGATTGATATCTCTAATGTATTTATCCAAGAGCACTATTAAGGGGTTTAAATCACCTTCCGGGGGTTGTGGAGGCCAAGCCATCTCCATTGGCTTGATTCAGTGATTGCGACCCAATTAACTAGGAATTTTGTGGCTTTGTTTCCTTCTCTTTGAAAATGTGAGATGATGACATCATCAAATTTAAAAAGGAAATATCTTACCTATTGCACCAGCCTAGCTATTATCCAACTATGGCTGAGCTTATCTGATTTGGAACTGTAACTCGGCTTCTTAGTAGTGTCAATCACTAATTTTGAGTCCCCTTCAACAACGAGCTTCTTGTAACCCAGATTAGTAGTTGTAATGAGACATTGTATGACTGTTGAAAATTATGCTTTGTTATTACTGGCATAGCCACAATCAACCGCATACATTAGACAAGTTCTCACATGAGAATCTCATAATAGCACCCCAAAACCTGTAGGGCCCAGGTTTCCTTTCGAGGCTTCATCAAAACTCAACTTGATGAAGCCCTCAGGGAGAGATGTAAAATGATGCAAGGAGGCTATGGGAGCTGCCATAAGCTTCCAAAAAATCATAGAAATCATTGTGGGAGAGAGATTTAGGCATTGTAGTAAATTCGCTTCATGAGGAGCAACCTGACAGTCATCCAAGTGCCACTTTTCCACCAAGATTGTTTCTCGGATATTCTGGGTTACTCCCATCCATAATTATTCCTGTGATTTTTGACAATCCTTAAAGATCATTTTATTTCTCTTCTTACATATAGCCCATAGAAGGAATCCCAAAGAAAAACCCCAAGCTTTATTGAGAATTGGACTTGAAAAAATACATGTATACCATAGAAGGATAGATTCTTTTATGCTTTGATGGTCTCTTTCAAGACGACCAAAAACGTCCTCTACTTGTCTCCAATTTTGTTCAGCAAATGCACACGAGTTTAGGAGTTGTTCCATATCCTCATTATATTGGCCACATAAAAATAAATAGGTAGGTCTGTGAATACCCATCTTCTGGAGTTAATCACAAGTGAGGATTCTCCATTGGCACACCAACCAAAGAAAGTAAGAAACTTTCATCCAAAAACCACCAATCCAAATATTCTTTCAAATTGGATTAAGATGATTTTGACCCTAAGCAACATGTATGTTGTAAGATTCCTTGATTGTAAAAGTGCCCCTTATGGTGTAACTCCACCTAAGAATGTATGATCCTTCCTGAATTGTGAGCTTCCTAAACGGTATCTCTTTGTCTAAATGTTGCCATTGAGTTAAATTGGGAGGGTGTGTTCAGTCTTGGGGATCTTTCCATTTTTACCATCCATCACCAGCCAAAGTGTCTTTCTAATATTGGTCCATAGTGTAGAAGTTTCAGCACTTTCCATAGAGGAATATTTCACTCGGATCTTATCTACCAAATTTTTTTTCTCTTTGTGGCCAAGAATCCTTCCAAAACAAGGTTGTCCTTCCATTTGTAATTTCTCGGAAAAAAATTTGCATGACGAGATCAATGTTTTGTGCTTCCAGATTCCATATTGTTGAACCTTTGGGGGGTCCCTGTATCTATGGATGTCTTCAATGCATATTGGCATGCCATTATTTTGGGTCCAGATTTGTTTCCATAAGTTTGGGCCTCCATCCCCTAAAGTTGTTGAAATGGAATGGATTGAAGGAAATATTTTAAGAGGATTGTTCGACCAACTAGATTGAGGTTTCTAAAAGCCCAGCAACTAAGCCTCAATTAGCTCTTTTTCAGCAAAGACTACCAGTAGGTGGTTTTTAAGGAGTTCAATGATAATGGCATGCCCAAATATTTAGTGGGTAGAGATCCAATTCTGAAGCCCAAAACTTGAGCAAAAAAGGAATGGGTATTCACAAGGGTATTGAAAAAATAAAACACATGATTTATCATTATTTATTAGGGTACTTGAGGCTTCCAAAAAATCATGCAGGATATCTTTTACTCTCTTGGCCTCTCGCAAATATACATGGAAAAAAATAATACTATCATCTATAAATTGTTGGTGTGTAATAGGAAGGTCATCTCCCCATGGACATAGCCCTTGATTTCGAAAAGACGGAGCTGCAGACTTCAATTATCTTCCCAAGCCTTTGACCGCCAAGATAAAAAGGAGGGTGGAAATCAAGTCACCCTGTCACAGGCCACGAGAGGGGTTGAAAGGTCTAGTGGCAGATCCATTAAGCATAATGGAAAACATATTTCATGAATAGATCAAGGGAAATACACATTTTATCCATCACTAGTCGAAACTGTTGGGATCCTGTGATTTGGCCGATTGGAAAACCAAATGATAAGGCAACATGCAGACCAAGCTTTAGAGCTCTAGGATCTAGCCCTCCTAGTCTCAGAGAGGGATCTCTCAATATGTTTTGCAAAGGTGTGAGCTTGTTTGCTTTTAAATATTGATTTTAGGCTAGTTATGAAGCATGAGTTTGTTTGATTGTTTGGTTGGACATGATGATCTAGGTAGCATAGATAGAAAAGGTAAATCTCTAAGTCATTGGGAAATGGAGTCAAGTGAAATTTGGTAACAAGTTTGTAGATGAATGAGGGATATCAAAGGGAAAAGCTAACTTGGGCAGTGGGTATATAAGGTTTTAGATGAAATGAAATGAACATTAAGGGTTTCAGAATGAAAAGAAGAACTAAGGGAAATTAAGAATCCTTAATTATATGTACTTCTAAACAAAGGGACTTAGAAAATTATTTGAACATGAAGAGACATTTCATAGATAGGGCTAACCATAAATTCTAGAAACCACACTTCAACAAATAACAACTTCAAGAAAAACTTTACAAATGAAATCAAGGAGTCGAGGAACACTTTATTTCATCAAAGATCTCACTTTTAAGGATAAGAAAACATTCAAGATTCACAAATAACTGCATTCATATAAGAGGGAACTCTTAGACATCTTTGATTACAGCTATAAATACCTTCAAAACAATTATTTGAGCAAATACAAAGGGTATGATAAAAAGATAGATCTTTGGCAGACTTTGGATAATGGTACTTTGAAGGGATACCTCAAAAATAGTTTTTAAGAGGCAGCAAGTAAGCAGGGAAAACCGTAAATCATTCTTGAGGCCAACTGTATTGAACTATTTAAGAAATAAACAAGCATAAGCGTTCAAGAGAGAAATTAATAATTCTCTAGAATTCCTAAGCAGAGGAAAACATAAAACGGTGAAGAGTAAACAAGTCTAGGGTGCTTCTAGGAGACATTTATTAGCCTAAACTTTTTACTCTATTGTAGTAAGAAATTATGAAACAGAATGGAAAATAGGAAAAAAATTAATAGATTTAGAATACTTCACCAACAGCCAAGCTCAGGGATCCAATTACAGAGCTTTCTTCATCAATAGACAGGTAAAAAAAATCCACAGGTTCCAAAACTTCAATTTTATTTCAACTTTAGCAGAGCTATGTATTACTTCAGAGAATCATCAAATTCCAACCTTACAATGAGTTTCAAAGTAGTATTTATGCTGCAAATGAGGAGGTGGAATGAAAAGAAGGTCTAACTATTCAATTAATACAGAGTAAATGCTTCTCGGCCTCTGGGAAGCCTAATGGAGAAGTTATCTAATGTTTTAACTCTGTTAATTGATTTTTGCATTAAGTTTCATCAACTTTAGTCATTTTTGTTGACTTTTGAGGCTTTTGGTAGGCTGGAAATTGCTTCTGAGTTGTCTTCGGCAAATATCTCTGACTGTGCATTAACTTTGTATTCTTTTGAGGAAAATTAGCTAGTAGGTGGCATTTTAGTCTTTGGAGGAAGTAACTGCTTCAATTATCTAGCACTTTGAAGCATTCTTTTGGGTGATCTGTCTCTTTAACTCTTTAATCACTGGTATTAATCTTTAATTTGTGCTTTAAGGCTTCTTCTGATCATCTTCGGGCTTTTTTTCCTTTCTGTTGACTGTATTAACCTTTAATCCCTTTATCTTTTATTGCACTTCATTCATAATCTGCCTGATTAAGTCTTTAACTTTCAACTTTATGTGAAATCCCTTTTCTTTAATCTATGTCTTCATTTTTCTTTCTTCTTTTTCCTTTGTCAGTGTATAGGTGTCTTTGGCGCGTCGAGGGTTTGATTTGAACAACCAATGTTTATGAAACAATGTTGATTAAAAACCCAAAATTTACACCCTGATAGCTCCTTTACTGCATCGATTAGGCTTCAGAGGTGGTGACCTTCAGCCCTGTCTCCTTATGGACTGTGGGAAGGGTTTTCACCCTTAGAACCATCATCAAATCCTGCATAAAACAAACAAAAATGTCATAAAACCTTGCAGCATTGGATAAAATGCTTTGGAGGCTCAGCGGAGGGCGAAAGGAGTAGTGAGGAGGAGGAAAATGCATGTAGGAGGAGAATCTGTGGAAAAACCTACAAAAATAGTGTTTAAAATTAATTTTTTGCACGAAAATAGAGGAAAGTGGTTTTGGGAAAACCACGAATGGTTTTCGCACTCGCCGAGAGTGGTAAGCGGTTTACACCCGAACGAACTCGATATCATCTTTCGAGCGACATGTGTCCTCCAAATACCATTGATTTCGTGTCCAAAATGTGCGATTGGTTTGATTGGAGATTTTAATGTGAAATAGGGTCAAGACCATTAGATCTTTTGGCCAAAGATCAATGGTCGTGGCTAAGCACAAAACGTTGGAATTTACGTAGTGAACAAGGAGGTGGGACCAAGGTGATGTAAGCAAATTTGTCTAGTAGTGGGTTTATGTGATTAGCAGGGTTGAATGTCGGGAAGATTAGTGGCCGTCAGATCTTATAGATCAACGGTGGGGATGCATTTGCGGGGATTAATGGATAGGTATTAGTCGGGAGGATGGAGGGTGAGAGGGGAGACGATCACCATTGAATTTGTATGATCAACAATTGAGATTGCCCCTTGGAGTGGTAAGGAAGGGGTGGGAGGAGAGAAGGGGAAGGTGTGGTCTTATGGAGGAAAAGGAACCGAGAGGAAAGAAAAAGGGGCTGGGATAACGGCTAGGAGGAAGGGTTTGATAACCGTTGGATCTCCCAGATTAATGGTGGAGATCTGGTCAGAGTTTGAATCATCGGCGAAGGAAAAAGAAAAATGAAATGAAGAACAAATGTGTTTTTCCGATGCGATGAGGGCTAAAATCTTGGTGCTGGGGCATGGTCTCATTGAGGAGTAAGGGACTAGGAGCCAGGGAAAAATGGGCTAAACCAAAGGGGAATCGCATCGACGGGGAAGAGCGAGTGATGCGATAGAAAATCGTCGATGCAATGGAGAATGCTTGATGCGATAGAAAATCGTTGATGCGGTTGAAAAGCGCTGATGCGATTTAGCACTGACCGTCGATCTCGGGGAGAATCGACGGCTCAGATCGAATCTGTAGATCGCATCGGCATATCAAAAATTGGTGGAAAAACAGGCGAAGGCATGAAGAATTTTAAAAACGCCGATATGCGATTGTGATAGGGGCTAATGTCTGGTCACAGGCACAAGTTTTTATGGCGGAGAAAAGGAAGGGGGCTTCAGCTAAGGGAGCTTAAAACCCACTATAAAAAGGTCGGAAACAAGCCAAAAAAGTGGGTTTTTTTACTTTTTCAAAGGTTCCGATAAGGTGAAAAGGATAGTTCAAACCATAAAAAAGGGGTTTTTATAGGTCTAAAGGGGATTTTGATGAAATGAAGTATGAAAGGGAATAAAAAGAGGGATTTTTTCAAAGGGAATGGAGGATAAATGAGAGGAAAGGAGATATTTTATAAAGGAAAATGAGGGATATGTAAAGGGGAAAAATGAGTGATATTGGGGGATTTTGGAGGAAATTATGAAGGTGAAAAGATGGAGAAAATGGCTGAAAAACAGTCTCCTTTATACAGCAAGGCTTCTTGAGGATTTTTTTTTATGGAAACCGTAGTGAAGATTACTCTTAAGTTAGAAAACAGTAGAAGGCTTAAAGAATGAGTAATTTTCTATGAAAATGATCTCTTGAAGGCTCAAGACCTGTTTTAGCCATCATTTGTTGTGACAAAATTTATTGATGGCTAACAGTGGCTCCACTTGGGGATGGCATCTCCTTGGAGGTGTCAAGAAATTCAAAACTTTATGTCTGGAATGGACACCTGTGCCTTATCCAAGAAAACCTTTTCTTCCTTGATCATGCTTCTTTACAAAGATGATTAGGATTACATCAAAACAAAATAATTCATTCCCCAAACAACTACCTACACAGCCTATTTTCTTAACATTTTTTCTTCATAAGGTGCATATGGACTTGCAAACCTTTGATATCAACATTTTATTTTTGAAAATAGAAAGATAAAACTATCTAATGCTACCCTTATTTCTTACAAGAGTCCAGATTAAACAGTTGGACTCTTAATTCTCTACCTAATTTATTATCTGTCAAGATTAAGATTTTTGATAGATCTCATTCTCTATATTCTAAAACAGAAATTTAAAACATAGTCAATATTAGGATTAAACTGTCTGATTTTCTATGGTGTCTATGGTTGTATGTACAAGTTGCACATAGATTTTTTTTTTTTTTTGCAGAAAATTAAAACAAAAATGTAAAGGCTTAAGATCTGAAAATTATGAATCATCCTTCTCTCTTCCTTCAACTCTGATTTTGATCTTTTTATAGCTGTCTTTTTCTTCTTTTGGTTTAGATTTTGAGCCTATTAGAACCAATTCTTCTTAAAACATACAGGTTCAGGATTTAAGCTTGTTTGAACCTCTGTTTTTCTATCCTAATCTATTCTACTGATGAGCCAAGATTAAACAGTTTGGAAAATCTTCTTCACTAGCCTATCAGCAGAAAATTGAGATCTATCTTAGTCATGATTAGGTTGTATGACTAAAATAGCAGTGCTCTCTTTTGGTAGTGGCATTTAGGCTTGCACACTTTCAGATTTTCTCTTTTTGGTATGGGGTTGTACCTTTCTTCTTTTAATTTGCCCTCTTTTTCTCTTTTCTATTGTTTTTTTTTGTATTTTTTCATTTTTCTATTTCAAAGAAAAAACAAAAACTAACTAAATGCTCAAAGGTCGAGCTTTATTGCATTCCTATCTAACCTAATCTAACTTGGGAAATTTTACATATTTAGCTGATGAACTCCCTTTTCCAATATAGCCAATCAAGTAAATGGTTCCATGATTGGTCTTTTCTCATCTCCTTGAGCATGCTGGAAAAACAAAAGGGCCACTCCCATCTCACTTTTTCTTTAGTAGCAGTGCTAAAAAAATTTGTTCCCTTTTTTGTTGCCTTTGGTGATACACTGCTTCTAACAACCTTTATCCCCTCTTCAAATATTTTCAAGAAATGAGCACAGGGATCTTGAAATAAAGCCTGGTCATGAATATTTGGAAGATAGGTTTCAACCAGGATTACATTTTTCTCCACTGGATCAAGCTTAAGATTGTTTTGAGAAAGAACTTCTTCCTCATCTTCATTATCATCTGAACTGGAGGACTCATCATATATTGCAACATTGTCCTCTTGTAGTCCTGGTATGCTCTGATTCAGTGGATTTTACTCTATGAAGAGATCATCATGTTCTTGAGTAGGGGTATCTTTTATTACCTCAACCCTTTCAAGAGAGGGTTCCTTATCTTCATCCTACTCAAGAAATTCCTCTTTCTTTTCAATATCAACATTACAACTGATAGATTGTGGATTCCCAATTATGTGAAAGTTATTTCTGATGGGATGCATTATTTGATTACTGCTGTCAAGCTAATGATAATGAAATTCATGACACCAATCCACTATTGGTTGCCCTCCATGATTAGTTTCTATTTGGAGCTTATCATTATCATCAGACTGATCAAAAATTTGAAAATAATTAGTAAAAACAATATCACTAATCAAACATATTGGGTTATCAGTTTTTTTTTCTTTAAGCAGATCTACAAGTTTATTTTCTGGTTTAAGACAACAAGGTTCAGTAGGTAGATGAGCAGAATTTTTTTGTTCAAATGGATTTTTGAGGGCCGGTTGTTTGTTTAATATTTGATCAATTTCTTCTTCTGTCAAAAGAGGAGGAATTTTTGTTTGGCTTTGGACAGAAAAAAAATAGTCCTCTTTGTCTTTCAAAGGCTGATTTTGAGGCTGGATGTCTTCTTGAGCCTCACCTAGAAGGAAAGGTGAATAAATACTTGTGTTTTCAGTTGGATCCTAAGGTTTTTCTTCTATTTTCTGATCTTTTTCACTCTCAAACAACTCCTCTTGATCTTTGTGATAGTCAATTTTATCATGGGATTCATGAGTTGTTTCTAATATATTGTCAAGATGCCATTCTTCTTTAATAATCTGAAATGAGTTATAACATAAAGGCAGAGACTCTAGTTGTGTTGTCTCTTCTCCTATTTTAGATTTTGTGAGTTCAAGATGGCTAGGTGTTTCCTCAGGGTACTATTCCTTGTTTATGTTTACAGCTTGTTCATAAAGTTCTCTTAACAATAAAACATAAGGTATAGGTAGGCAATCAATACCTTCTTAACAATCTTCCTCATTGTTCTCTTGCTCATCATACATATTTTGTTGGTTTTTTATGTCTTGTAGTGGTTGAGTTTGTGTTTGATCAGGGAAAGGCATAGGTTGCTCTGGATAATCAACATATGTATCAACCTCATGCCTTTCCAGCTTCTTATCAAGTATGTACATCATTTTTCCATTATGTTCAATAATGTATCTAGTTTTGCTTCTCTATCCATACTTGGATCCATGTTTGTAAAAAGAGGTCACTATATATTTTCAACCAATTCAGAGTCTTCTTCTAGTGGAGTCATTAGGTATTTTGGAGGTTGTGGAGTCGCCAGGTGGAAATTTTTAGCTCTTTTGGAGGTAAAATATTCTACGGTCCACCACCAATGTTTATTACGAAGGCCAATCTGAAATGTTTTTGGGTTTTCTGAGTTTTATGGTTTATTGAAGGACTTAGTGAGTCTACAAGAGTTTTCCAAGCTATTATATACTCAAAGGTCCCACAGTGATCACCAAGATGTTGGGGTCCTGTGATTTGGCCGATTGGCAAACCAAATGACAAGGCAACATGCAGACCAAGCTTTAGAGCTCTAGGACCTAGCCCTCCTAGTCTCAGAGAGGGATCTCTCAATATTTTTTACAAAGGTGTGAGCTTGTTTGATTTTAAAGATTGATTTTAGGCTAGTTATGAAGCATGAGTTTGTTTGATTGCTTGGTTGGACATGATAATCTAGGTAGCATAGATAGAAAAGGGAAATCTCTAAGTCATTGGGCAATGGAGTCAAGTGGAAGTTGGTAACAATTTTGTAGATGAATCAGGGATATCAAAGGGCAAATACAACTTGGCCAGTGGATCTGCAAGGTTTTAGATGAAATCAAATGAACATTAAGGGTTTTAGAATGAAAAGAAGAACTAAGGGAAATTAAGAATCCTTATATGTACTTCTCAACAAAGGGACTTAAAACATTATTTGAACATGAAGAGACATTTCATAGACAGGGCTAACCATAAATTCTAGAAACCACACTTCAGCAAATAACAACTTCAATACATACTTTACAAATGAAATCAAGGAGTCGAAGAATGCTCTATTTCATCAAAGATCTCAGTTGTAAGGATAAGAAAACATTCAAGATTCACAAATAATTGCATTCATAGAAGAGGGAACTCCTAGACATATTTTATTACAGCTATAAAGACCTTCAAAACAATTATTTGAGCAGGTACAAAGGGTATGATCAAAACATACCTCTTTGGTAGACTTTGGACAATGGTACTTTGAAGGGATACCTCAAAAATAGTTTTTAAGAGGCAGCAAGTAAGCAGGGAAAACCGTAAATCATTCTTGAGGCCAACTGTATTGAACTATTTAAGAAATAAACAAGCATAAGGGTTCAAGAGAGAAATTAAGAATTCTCTAGAATTCCTAAGCAGAGGAAAACATAAAACGGTGAAGAGTAAACAAGTCTAGGGTGCTTCTAGGAGACATTTATTAGCCTAAACTTTTTACTCTATTGTAGTAAGAAATTATGAAACAGAATGGAAAATAGGAAAAAAATTAATAGATTTAGAATACTTCACCAACAGCCAAGCTCAGGGATCCAATTACAGAGCTTTCTTCATCAATAGACAGGTCAAAAACATCCACAGGTTCCAAAACTTCAATTTTATTTCAACTTTAGCAGAGCTATGTATTACTTCAGAGAATCATCAAATTCCAACCTTACAATGAGTTTCAAAGTAGTATTTATGCTGCAAATGACGAGGTGGAATGAAAAGAAGGTCTAACTATTCAATTAATACAGAGTAAATGCTTCTCGGCCTTTGGGAAGCCTAATGGAGAAGTTATCTAATGTTTTAACTCTGTTAATTGATTTTTGCATTAAGTTTCATCAACTTTAGTCATTTTTTTTTACTTTTGAGGCTTTTGGTAGGCTGGAAATTACTTCTGAGTTGTCTTCGGCAAATATCTCTGACTGTGCATTAACTTTGTATTCTTTTGAGGAAAATTAGCTAGTAGGTGGCATTTTAGTCTTTAGAGGAAGTAATTGCTTCAATGATCTAGCATTTTGAAGCATTATTTTGGGTGATCTATCTCTTTAACTCTTTAATCATTGATATTAATCTTTAATTTGTGCTTTAAGGCTTCTTCTGATCATCTTCGGGATTTTTGTCCTTTTTGTTGGCTGTATTAACCTTTAATCCCTTTGTCTTTTACTGCACTTCATTCATAATCTGCCTAATTATGTCTTTAACCTTCAACTTTATGTTTAATCCCTTTTCTTTAATCTCTCTCTTCATTTTTATTTCTTATATTTCCTTTTTCAGTGTACAGGTGTCTTTGGCGCGCCAAGGGTTTGATTTGAACAACCAATGTTTATGAAACAATGTTTATTAAAAACCCAGAATTTACAACCTGATAGCTCCTTTACTACATCGATTAGGATTTAGAAGTGGTAACCTTTGGCCCTGTACCTTTATGGACTGTGGGAAGGGTTTTCACCCTTAGAAGCACCATCAAATCCTGCATAAAACAAACAAAAATGTCATAAAACCCTGCGGCATTGGATAAACTGCTTTGGAGGCTTGGCAGAGGGCGAAAGGAGCAGTGAGGAGGAGGAAAATGCATGTAGGAGGAGGTTCAGTGGAAAAACCTGCAAAAATAGGGTTTAAAATTAAGTTTTGGCATGAAAATAGAGGAAAGTGGTTTTGGGAAAACCACGAATGGTTTTCGCGCTCGCCAAGAGTGGTAAGCGGTTTACACCCGAACGAACACGATATCATCCGTTGAGTGACACGTGTCCTCCCAATACCATTGATTTCACGTCCAAAATGTGCAATTGGCTTGATTGGATATTTGAACGCGAAACAGGTTCGGACTGTTAGATCTTCAGGCTAAATATTAACGGTCGTGGCTGAGCGCGAGACGTTGGAAGTTGCGTGGTGGATGAGGTTGTGTGACCAAGGTGATGTAAGCAAATTTTTTGGTTAGTGGGTTTATGTGATTAGCGAGGTTGAATGTCAGGAAGATTAGTGGTTGTCAGATCTTATAAATCAACAATGGGGATGCATTTGTAGAGATGAATGGATAGGTATTAGTTGGGAGGATCGAGGATGAGAGGGGAGACGATCGTCGTTGAATTTGTATGATCAACGGTTGAGATTGCCCCTTGGAGTGGTAAGGCAGGGGTGGGAGAAGAAAAGGGGAAGGTGTGGTCTTATGGAGGAAAAGGAACCAGGAGTGGAGAAAAAGGGGCTGGGGATAAGGGCTAGGAGGAGGGGTTTGATAACCGTTGGATCTCCCAGATCAACGGTGGAGATCTGGTCGGAGTTTGAATCATTGGCGGAGGAAAAGGAAAAATTTAATGAAGAAAAAACGTGTTTTGCCGATGCGATGGGGGCTAAAATCTTGGTTTTGGGGCATGGTCCCATGGAGGAGTAAGGGACCGGGAGCCAGGGGAAAAGGGGCTAAGTAAAAGGGGAATTGCATCGGTGGGGAAGAAGGAGCGATGCAATAGAAAATTGTCGATGCGATGGAGAATGCTCGATGCGATAGAAAATTGTCGATGCGGTTGAAAAGCACCGATGCGATTTAGCGTTGACCGTTGATCTCGGGGAAAATCAATGGCTTAGATCGAATCTGGAGATCACATCGGCATATCACAAATTGGCAGAAAAACAAGCGAAGGCATGAAGAATTTAAAAGCGCCGATATGCGATTGTAGTAGGGGCTAATGCTTGGTGGTGGGCGCATGGTTTTAAGGCAGAGAAAAGGAAGGGGGCTTAAAATCCACATATAAAAAGGTTGGAAAGAGGCCAAAAAAGTGGGTTTTTTGACTTTTTCAAAGGCTCCAATAAGGTGAAAAGGATAGTTTAAACCATAAAAAATGGGTTTTAATAGGTCTAAAAGGGATTTTTATGAAATGAATTATGAAAGGGAAGAAAAAGAGGGATTTTTTCAAAGGGAATGGAAGATAAATGAGAGGAAAGGAGAGATTTTACAGAGGAAAATGAGGGATATATAAAGGGGAAAAAAGAGTGATATTGGGGGATTGCGGAGGAAATTATGAAGGTGAAAAGATGGAAAAAATGGCTGAAAAACAGTCTCCTTTATACAACAGAGCTTCTTGAGGATTTTTTTTAAGGAAATAGTAGTGAAGATTACTCTTAAGTTAGAAAACAGTAGAAGGCTTCAAGAATGAGTAATTTTCTATGAAAATGATCTCCTGAAGGCTCAAGACCTATTTTAGCCATCATTTGATGTGACAAAATTTACTGATGGCTAGCAGAAACCAAAATATTTGAGGATATTTATGTGGTAAGTCTAGTTAAGGTGGTCATAGTATTTAAACAAATCAAGCTTTATCATCATACCCGGGAATTTGAGCTGCTTCCAAGAGTGAATAATTTCTTGAGACGTGAAAATTCCATCAAGGATCTAGCGGCCTTCCACAAATCCCATTTTTTCTGGAGAGATAAGCTTCAGGAGCAATGGCTTGATGCGCTTAACAATGATGGTGGAAATAATCTTGTAGATGAAATTACAAAGCACAATTGGTCGAAACCATTTAAGATATTTAGAGTTAGATGTTTTAAGAATTAAATTAATTAAGGTATCATTAAGGCCAGGAAATACCTTTTGGTACGATGAGATTCCTCCACCACCTATAGGATATCTTGCCCAATGAAACTCCAGGAAGCTTGGTAAAATTCCGTAGTGAAACCGTCTAGTCCAGGAAATTTATTTTTGTCCATGCCCTTGACAACATCCTCTATTTCCACCAAAGTGACTACCCACATATGGGCGAGTTTATGATCCCTTGAGATAAGCTAAGGGATGTTACATGTAATTCCTTAAATGACCTCAGATTTATCTTGGCCAGGCTGAGAAATTAGGGATTGAAAGTTATTGAATGTCAAATCTTCCATTTCCTGATGTTGCACCAATCTATTCTCTCCTTCATATTTAAGAGAGAAAATCCTATTTTGTTGGTGATGTTGGATCATGGCTTTATGGAAGAAGCAAGTGTTTCTTTCCCCTTCCGGAAGCCATTGAACTCTTAATTTCTTCTTCCATCATATCTCTTCGTGTTTCTGTCTCTCCTCCAGCTTGTTAATTAGTCGCCCTTCCTCTTCCACTGTTTCTTCAAATCTGCCCCGATTGATGATATTCGGTTGAATTTCCTACATTTTATTCTTCAACTGATGTTGGTATTTCATGATATGACCAAAATCTTCGTGATTCCATTTCTTGATCTGATTCTTGAGATACTTTAGCTTAAGTTAGAAGGTATGCATGTGATTTATTCCTTACACCTCACTCTCATTCCACTAGCTTTCCACTTTCTTTATTATTGTGGGGTCCCTTATCCAAAAGGATTCAAATACAAAGGGTCGGTTCTTAGGGCCGATTTTTAAGTCAATATCCAATTTTATCGGTGAATGGTTTGATCCCATGCAAGGAGGGATTAAGGCCTCAAGAAAAATGTCGCGACTAATCACTTTATAATAAATTAGAAATCTATCAAGGCAGGGGGAAATATCATGTGCGCCACCCATATTGTTATCCCAAGTGTAGATTTCATTGTTCGTTTGCATGTCCAGTAAGTGTAGATCTAATATTGTATCTCTGAATGCCTCCTTGTTCACATCTGATTAGTAAATACCCCCTTTTTTCTCATCTAAGGATGAGATTATGTTGAAGTATCCACCCACAATCAATTTTTTTTTGGATATAATCTTATATCTTTTTCGAGGTTTCGAATAAAACCCCCTTTTTCTCCTATAATATGAGGCCTGTAAACACCAGACAATAGGGCCCGATCTATGGTTCTGATGTGGCTGAATTTACCTGAGAGGATTACGGGGAAGATAACCCAATCCTCAAAAATGATTTTTGTAGGATTCCAAAGAGTTTATAAACCCCCAACACTTCCCCTAGCGTCCTAAGCTACTACCTCATACTGGGATTTAAAGCCCTTGACAATATCCTTTAGCTTGGCTTCTGCGATCTTAGTTTCTTGAATCACCATGATACTAGGTTTTCCTCTTGTGAGCCTGTCTTTCAGGTACCATCATTTTCCGCTATTTTTGAGCCCTCTTATATTACATGATGTAATAATCATTAAAAGGGTTTGTTAAATTGGTTGAAAACCATAGATAGTTGTACCACTCTTCCCAAATAAACCAACATCTCACCAACCATTTGAATGTATTCATGAAAATTCTTTCTTCCTTGTTTTTTCCTCCTTTTTTACGGAGGCTCGGATTAACCCCCTAGCTTATTCGGGATCCCAATTGGTTAGACTGGTCTTTAGTGATCACCCTCTATTTTTCTTGGTATTGTTGAAAGGTCTCTCTATATAATTACTTTTGATCCTCTGGGATGAACTGTTCATCTAGATGGCACCATTCATTCTAAAACCTTTGCATAAGTTTTTCCTTTGTATTGAGATCCTCCTTATGCCCATCAATATCAATATTGTCTTATTCCATTGGCTGCATCAAGGCTTCTTTCTTTTATGGATCATCTTCTGTTTTTTTTTTGGATTATCTTCTCCCTTCTGAGGAGTTGTTTGATTTTCCTTGCTTAGTGAACCACTTAGCTCTCTAGGGGTTTCTCCTTCCCCCGTTACAATGCCGTATCTATTGTTATTATTCAAACACTTTTTAGGTTGGGACTACCTCAATGTATGGGAGGTCTTCGGATTTCATGTTTTCCTTTGAACTTCCTAGAAACCCTCTAAATCCTCCCTAGGCTTGGCTAAGAGTTTGGATGTAAGTGGCTCTTGCGGGTATAGATGATTCAGTGGGCAGTCACAGTACAAATTTCCATACTCATGGCATCGTCAACACTTGAAGGGAATGTTCTTGTAGTCTAGGGGTTGTTTCCATACCTCATCTTGGTGTTCAAACTCAATGAATTCTATTAGTAGATCTATTATATTCATGTACACACAAATCCTAGCATAGGAGGTGTACCTTCCTTGACATGTGGAACCACCAACCTTGAAAAAGCTTCCAATAGAGTTCCCAATTCCTTCCAATATTACTAGATCCAAAAAATCTACAGATGGCACAAATAACCTAACACACAGTAGGGTTTCCATCAATTTCTCATAGTTCAGGTTGTAGCACTCTTCCCAATGGTGCATGAAGAGCCCAACATTATAGAAAAAATAAGGCCCATTTTCAAAAACCCTCTCCTTGTCTTCTGGACTGGTAAAAATCATTGTAAATAATCCTACATCCCCCATTTTTAGTTCTACATGTCCTTTTGGTGGCCATTTGAAATGGATTTGTTTTACCAAATCCCTTTCAGTGGGCCAAACACCAATAAACTTGCATATCAGTGCATGATATTTCATAAACTTTCTCAAGGTATCTGATTTTTTGTTGGGTATTACCAAACTCAGCTTTTGTACTGCTCTCGGGAGGCACTGGCCTCACATGCATGCTTTTCATTGAGCACCTAGGACTCGGGTGCCCTTACAACTTCCAGTTAGACTATCAGGGGTCGATGTCACGCCTTGAGCACTTGATTCCCCGATAGCAATATTCCTCTAGGAGGGGATCTCTCACCTCATCACAAACACGCACATTCCTCACTATCATCAATGCTTCAAATGGTAAGTCGATTAGTCAAGTAGATGCATCACTATAAGCATGAAGGGTTTGCATGCACAAACCCTAGCAGAGGTCATCCTCAAATCTTTGTAAGCGGTTCTTAATTTTAAGAAAAAAGAACTTAAATTGCTCTTTTGTATTTAAGTTATTCTTAAATCAGCCATCCCAAAATGAGCATTATTTCAGTCTTAAAAAAAACAAAAGTTTTATTAAAAAAAAAAATTAATATTCTAAAAGTAATAATATAAATATTAAGTTCATTCCATTTGGAATGAGTTACACATTAAATATTCATGCGTAAAATTGAAAAAAAAAATAAAAAAATATATATATATATATTCATACAAACATTTAACAAAATATTTTTGCGTAAAAGGCATATTTCAATATCAACTTATTGTTTGTTTAAAAAGAATAAAATAATTATTTTAATGATAATTATAAATAAAATATTTTATTGTATATTTAACAAAAATAATAAGTTTATATCAATTATAAAGACAAAAAGTAATGGATTAAAAAAATCTAATTACTTTTTAATTTTTAATATAAAATAGATTTGTAATTCATTTAATTTTTAATATGGATTTAATATGCAGTGTTTAAAAATTATTAATTTTTAATATGGAGTTGATATGGTATTTAAAAAATATTAATGGCAAACAAATTTTATAGGAGTTGCACTTTAGAAGAAGCTTGCACCTCAAGAGGTTTGATTCCTCTTAATTTGGATAGATTTTATAATTAAACATTGTAATTGTGATAATTCATAACATGATTTCAGATAACACTATAAGGAAAAAATATAAAAAGATAATGTTTAAACTATACTTATATATATTTATTTTTTGACAAATGTGATTATATAATTGCTTCTAGACACCCATTCTACAACAAAGTATGAGAGAGATGTGTTATTTGATATATGTTGTAATCTTTAAACTATATTTATATATAATAAATTTTTGAAAATTTTGATTATATAATTGATTTGAGATGCCTATCCTTCAATGGAGTATGAGAAAGATGTGTCATTTGATCTATGCTAACCCTTGAGTTGAGATGTGTACCTTTTAAAATGAAAATTCAATAATGACTTGTAAAAATAAAATATATTTTAAATAAAAGACCATAGCCCCCATGATAAAACAACAAAAATGAATATAGCTAGTATTAATTAAAATCATTCTAAAACATCAATATCTCACTACACTATGTTGGTTTGGTTTATTGTTGAAAATGAGTATGAAGAACATGTCTAAAATATTTCACACCATTGAAAATTTTCACTTACTCATAACAAAAAATAAAATCTTTTGATGACCATATGAAATAACATAATTTTATATCAAAATTTTAAGAAAGATAAAGTAATTAAAAAAAGAAAAAAAAAAAAAACTTTTTTTGAGAAAAATGTATAATTCTTATACTTTTTATAAATATTTCAATATAAGACTTAAATAAAATACATCAATATTCATGTTAATTCATATATCCAATATAAAACTTCATAGATATGTATATAAAGAGTTAGAAATAGCTTTTTTCACAAAGGAAAAATTCGTAACTTTTCATTAATAGATAAGTTACATGTTACATTTGCTAGTCGAAAACTACCAAAAACTATCTGTCAAAGTATAAATTGTATATAGCCAAGCTCTGGCTATCAAAATACAGACAATAATGCCACTGGTACAAACATAGATGTCTGCATATAACATCACCCGTAAGTTCGGTGCATAACTTATCGAATAATAGACAAGAAATAAATAATAGTCGATACATAATCCATGGGAGATAAAGAGAAACAAAATAACCTCCCAAATAGGTCGTTCTATCCAACATCCCTCTGATCTGGTAACTCATCCATAAAAGGCCTATGAAAAAACTTGTACAATTGTTCGCCAATCTGCTCTGTAATGTGCCATGTACCCCAAATCAGCTCCGAGGCTTCTTTGGATAGCTTATCAGCCACTTCGTTCCGAGACCTGTAAATGTGAGCCACGGAGATGGAGTCAAATAATAACTTGAGATGGTGAACCTCCCTCAGTAGTGCAGTCAGTGTGTGCGTGTGACAAAGTGCAAGATTATTGAACCATTTGATCACAAGAAGAGAGTCTCCAAATATTTGAATGGAATTGCAATGTTTTTCTCGCGCAAAGAGCAGTAGAAGTCTAAGGCTTTGAAGTTTAGCAAATTTGTTCGATCTAGGGCCCAGTCCCATCCTTATTTGATAATGGTGATGATCATTAATATATAGTATGGCACCCTCCCCACATCCTTGTGGATTTTCCGCTCCATCAAAATAGGCCCAGGGTCGGCTTTGGTCAATCAATTCAGGGATAACCATCTTAGGGGTTCCCTGGTGTTTGTCAAGGGGTAGGAGGTTATAAGTAGAAATGATCGCAGCACAAATGCGATCCTCGTTTATTGGTTGGCCGTTGAAAATGAATTTGTTGCGGCCAATCCATACTTCCCAAGCAATGATCAACGGGAGGTTCCGTTTTTTTCGGGATATTGGTGTATAGCTACCACCAAGATGTCCAGGCTTCTAGTATTGTGGTTCCCTTCCAAGGATGTTGGCATCCCAAACTGTTTACAACCAGTGCCCATATATCCAAAATAACATTGCAGTGCAGAAAAAGGTGAGATGTGCCCTCACTGTCTGTCAGGAAATAGCAGCACCTTAAGGGCCCATGGATGGCACGGCGGTGGAGAAAATCCATGGTGGGGATGCAATGATTTAAGATACAACAAAATAAGATTCTGTGTTTATGTGGAGCTTTTAGTTTTCAAATGCATCTCCACCACCAAGCTATATGAGGTGGTTCCTTGTGTTGTATAAGTGATAGGTAACCAAGCTTGGTTGTGTACTGGCCCTTTGATGAGTAAGCCCATATCAACTGATCTTCCTGTTCCGTGAGCCGAGTGTTTGTATCTTTTAATGCCCAAATGTAATTGTTCCAGTCCAGAAGACCATCCCGTGGGATGTCAAGGTCATCCGCTGTCAGCCAACATTGTCCCTGCCAGGTAGTGTGAATCGAATCTGCTATCTGAGAAAGAAAGGTGATGCCTTTATGTGCCAAGTGATCCAATAGTGGATTAGGTAACAAGTGGTATTCACCACTACCAGACCAAGAGTCAGTACCAATACGAACAGATTCCACAGATCCGATTTGCCATGATAGTCCCCTCTGAACAATATGAGCCACTTTTGTAATTGCTTTCCATATGATGGATTATCCAGAGGTCGCTCCAATTCTGTCCCTGATCCAATCAAGGTTACTTCTGGGAGCGATGTATTTTGCGACTATAACCTCCTTCCAGAGACTATTCCCAGTGAAATAGCTATTAAAATTACTTTAATGTTTTCTATAGTAAAATATTTTAATATCTAAAAAGAAGTATTTGAAAGTAAAAAATAATCAACTTTTTTAATATGAATCATATTTGTAATGCATTCAATTGTGCATATAAAAAATTCAATATGGGCTATAAATAAATACTTTAATATGTTTTGTTATATAATGTTGATGTATATTTCAATTTTATTGGGGTATAAACTATTTTTAAAATTTTACACTTTAAAATAAGTTTTTTTATCTTAAAAAAATTGATAAATAAATAAATAATAATAATTTAAAAAAAATGTTAATAAAAATTTTCCTCTGGAGCCCAAAATCATTCTACTCAATAAATGTTTTTTTTATACAAAGAACAAAAACCTCCTCAGGTATATGTAGCAGCCCGTAAGCGACATATACCAGAAACTCATGACTTTCACAAGGATCGAGGTGTCCAGCATTAGGGGCATCTATTCAGTGTTACACGGGGACTTGTCCCCCCCCCTAGGGGTCTAGAATCCTCGCCCCCCCCCGCAATTTGGGGTCTTGGGGACGTCTAGGGGACATTTCCCGACGTCCTCGATTTTCGAAAATTTGGAGGGGACGTCAAGGGGGACGTTTCCCCATCTGGAGGGGTCGAGGGGGCGTGAGGGGACGAGAGGGGGCGTGAAGGGGGCGTGAGGGGACGGGAGGGGGCGTGAGGGGATGGGAGGGGACGGCTAGGGCCCACATGTAAAAAAAAAAAAAAATTAATGAAAAAAATATTAATAAAATCATTTTTTTATTTTAATTTTAAATTTAATTAACAATAAAATTTTAATTATAAATTAAATTAAATTAGAATATAATAATAAAATTTTAATTCTAAATTAAATTGAAATTATTGAATAAATTAAATTTTAATTATGATTTTAATTTTTAAATTTTAATTATAAAATCGTAGGTTTAATATTTATTATTTATGTCATAAGTTATAACATATAAAAAGTTAAAACGTAGGTTTAAGTTTTAACTGTTTACGGTTTGTGACATGTCACAGTCATATGATATATAAACATTATAACATATATATTAAGTTTTAACATATATATTAAAATTTAAAACCATAGGTTTATAACTTTATAGTTTATACAGTGACATGTCATGACTCATATACATTTGTGCGCGACATATCATTTCATTTACGCCATAGTCGCCCGCCCACCATTGCAGTGACCCCGCCAGCAGCGTGAACAGTGAACCCGTTCGCCATTGCAGCGTGAAGTTTAAACAGCCGCCGCCTCCTCGAGCAACAACCTCGGCCTGCCTCGACCCTCCTTACAGGTAAGAAGGAAACCCTCCTTTTCCTTGGGCAACGTAACTTTTTGAAAATAAAAAAACCTTGAAAAAATTTAAAGACGCCACTGAGCTCTACCTCAAAGGTGCTCGAGCTACTTCAGAATGTGGCCGAGCTGCCTTAGGGAAAATTTGATATCAAAAGGTCTATGGAATTCATTTTCTGGAGCGACTAAACAACATGCAATTGCTTGTCGATTCTGAACTTCAATTTCTCTCGAACATACAATAATTACAGTTTGCCCATATGCATGAAGTTATATGCATATGTATAACAGTATAGAATATTTAATATTTACATGAACATTGGATTTCCAATGAAGCTGTCAATCAAAACCTGAAACATGAAAGCTTGAACTTGAAGTTTGTCACTGCCAGCGCCCTTTAAACAAAAGTAGGAACTGTGAGCTTTGAATCTTTGCCCAAAACCAAGTGCCACACCATTGGAGCGTGTTGTTTGATCCGCCAATACCACCTTCAGATAGTACTATAGATATATTATAATATTTCTACTAGAGTGCCTCCTCACGCAAAGGTTATATATATGAACCTCCTTGAAACAGGTTATATATATGAATTTTCTAGACTTAAAAGGTTATATATATATATGAACCTATTTAAATTTTTGCCTGTCGGTCTGTAAGGGTTTTTAAAGATAATAAATTTAAAATTTTTCCCACATGCTTGCAGAACGAGCTTTGTGATGCCACCCCCCCATACGCATATGCATTGAAAATTGTATTGTGTCAATTACTTGACACAGGCTCATACTAAGCCATATGTGTGTGTACAGTGTTACTGTTTATCTGTATATTACCATCCAAGAATTTATAAAATTATAAGCACTGAGTATATTTATTAATTTATTAATTTATGAACCATATTTACTTCTGGTTTGCACAAAATTTTCAGGTATGAGTGAGGTGAAATTGCATGCAACTTTATTAAATATTTTAACAGATTTCGAAATTGATTTTTTTTTTTTTGCAATTGCAGCAAGTTTAAACTTTAAACCATGAGCCGAAGTCAGTCACCTAACAGTCGTGACAGTGAGAGCACCTACAGTGATAATCCGTTATAAGACGCAAACCAAGAAATTGAAGTTCAAAGCAGTCACAAGAGGTCACTAAATTTTGAAGGCCCACCAACAGATCTGGAAAAATTTGCAAAGGGGGCCTTTAATCATCACAAACCACTTCTAATCTATGCAACCAGACTTCCTAAAAAAAATCCAAAAGCTAGAGGTGGCTCACGTGATTGGGTTTGCAATATTTGTGGCCATCACTTTGTTGGCAGCTATACGAGGGTGAAGCAACATATTTTAGCAATCACAGGTAAAGGAGTCAATATTTGTCTCTCAAAGCACATCACTCCAGCTCTAAGAGAGCAACTTTGGAGGCTAGAAAGGGCAGCCACTACAAAAGGAATGTTTTCTAGCAGAAATGTTGATCCATCTAGTGCTACATCAAAAAAGGCAAAGGGTGCTACAGGTTCCAAAACTGCATCTCGTTCTTCTGTTATGGGTGCTACAGTGTCTGGGATGTACAATATTATAGATCGAGATGACACAGATGATGCAATTGGCAAATTTCTTTTTGCCAATGGAATTCCCTTCCATGTTGTGCGTTCACCTTATTACAAGGAAATGGTCCAAGCAATTGCAAAAATAGGGCCTTCATATGTACCTCATGGAGAACATAAGCTAAGAACATCAATTTTAGATAGACAAGTGTCTAAAATTAATGTGCAGAAAGAGAGATTGAGACAAACATGGATGAGGTTTGGTTGCTCTATTGTTATGGATGGATAGACTGACATCCGAAAACGCCCACTAATCAACATCATAGTGACATGTGCACAAGGTCCATTATTTCTTAAAGCTGTTGACTATTTTGGAAAGCAGAAGGATGCAACTTTCCAATTTGAGCTTTTTCGAGAAGCTATAGAGGATGTTGGTGTTGATAGTGTGGTGCAGGTTGTGACAGATGCAGCAGCAGTTTGTAGATCAGCTGGGTTATTGATTCAAAACATGTATCAACATATTTTTTGGACTCCTTGTTGTGTGCATGCACTCAATAATGCACTGAAGGACATGGGCAAAATTCAGTGGATATCAGATTTGGTGACAGCTGCTAGAGATGTGCAGATGTTTATCTGCAATCACCACACCTCCTTGGCCATGTACAGGGCTCACACGAGGAAGGAATTCCTCAAGCCCCCCGATACTAGATATGCTAGCTATTTTCTCTTATTGGAGAGGATGTTAGAGGTACAAGCACCTCTACAATCCTTGGTTGTGAGTTCAGACTGGGGAAGGTGGTCAGAATCAAAGACAGACTTAGGGAAGAAGGTCAGGCTTCAGGTGTTGGACAATGATTGGTGGGCGGATTGTGCTTATTTGGTGTCATTCTTGGGCCCTATTGTGGAGGTCATTCGTTACACTGATACAGATTCTCCTAGCCTTGGAGAAATCTATGAGACCTTTGATAGCATGTTGGGTCGTGTGAAGGCAGCCATTAAGCAAAGGGAGCCCTCATTAGAGTTCTATACATCCCAGATTCGACCCATCATTCAGCGTAGGTGGGATCGCATGAACACACCTTTGCACATGGCAACATATGCATTAAACCCAAAATGGTATGTTGAAAGACCTGGGAGAGTGCCTCCTATTGATGATCAAGAGGTAAAGAGTGGCTTCCTAGCTGCAATTGCAAAGATGTACAGTGAGGAGGAGGGGGCAAAGTTGCGAAGACAGTTTGTTCAGTTTGCATCTCTTAGTGGCCCCTTCAACACACATGGTGCTCGGGCAGATCGCGATGATCTAGCCCAAGATGACCTTGTTGGTTGGTGGAGGATGAATGGGGATGGTGCTCCAGAGCTCAAACATCTTGCTATGCGTGTGTTGTCTCAGATTGCTAGTTCCTCTGCAGCAGAGAGGAACTGGTCCACATATAGCTTCATACACTCTATCAAGAGGAATAGGCTTACCTCTAAAAGAGTTGAGAAGTTAGTTGCCGTGCACAGTGCCCTACGTCTTGAGCATAGGAAGACACTTGAGTATTTGAAGGGACCAACAACCCAATGGGATGTTGATCCAGAGGATGATGCACAGATTGATATGGAGGAGAGGCTTGATGAGACACAAACGGGGTTGGTTGGTGTGCCGCTTAGCATGTTTGAGAATCCAAGTGATTCTGATTCAGATGTTGACATGGTTGATCTTGATATATTCGTGCAGCAGCTGGATGCAGAGAATAGTGGAGCATTACCTTGAGCATTTATGCTTATTTATCATTATGATGATATCATTTGATATTCATATGTTATGTTTTAAACTTTTATCATTTATGTTTTATGTTTCACTGTTTCAGACATAACTTTAAACTATATGTTTTATGTTTCATTAATGATTATATCATTATACACTGCAGTGACAAAGTTACATATGAATGATGAATCTATGATGTATGTTTTATGTTTTAACTTTTAACTTATAAAGTTTTAAGTTTTAAATTTGTTTCAGTAGATGATTCATGATTCATTATTCATCGATTTATAATTTTTAAATTTTATCATTTATCTTTCATGATGTAAGTGTATGATCATTGATGGTTGTTACCTGTATATACATTCCTTGCAAAAATGAAAAATAATTTTATATTATTCAATGATATATCATATATAGTATATTAATATTATAATATTAATATATATTTTTATTTTTTATAATTTTTTAATTTGATGACCCCGACGTCCCCCCACGTTTCCTAAAAATCGGTAGGGAGCTTTTGTATAGGCCGCTCCCGCGCTCCCTCGCCCCCTCACCCCCACCTCCAGGGGACTTGGTGGAACATTGCATCTATCCTTCTAGCTTGGTCATGGCGGGCAATAAACAACCCTACCCCCCACCAGTTTTGAATCTGTGACCTCCCAAGAGAAATCACAAGTTCTTAACCATTGAGCCCACTCAAATTGTTTTATTTCCTTCAATAAATATTGAGGACCAATAAAATGCTTTTGTAAGGTAGTGAAACATAATAACCTTAATATAACTAATAAATTTACGAGTGAATTATATTAAATAACTAATATCATTTATTATAGGTTTAGATGAATATTTTACATATATAAATTATTCAAACTCAATAGCGAACAATAAATATAGGTATTTAGTTGAATGTGTATCTATATGATAATAAAAGTTAAAATAACAAGCAAACCTCAATTTTGATTATAGCAAGTAAACTTTTTTAAGTATGATAAACTTTTATCGTATTTAAGTTTCATATATTAAAGAATTTGAATCCCATAACATAACATTTTAAATTATTAAAATTCTAATATTCTAAACAAAATTCAAATATATAAAAAATATCTACACATTTAAATATTTTATCATAATTATAATATTATTTTAATATTTAATTATAAAATTAATCATTAATAATTATTTATTTTATTTTTATTATCTTATTATAATTTAAATTTAAATAATTTATTTATACTTAATATCAAAACCTCAATCATAAAAGCACATACAAACTACCAAACACAAATATTAATGTAGGGCCTGCATATCAACATACAACCCCACTTTATTTTTTAAAGGATATAGCACAACTTAAGAATACAAATATAAAACGAGTGATTTCCATAAATATTTTATTGTCCTCTTGAGTGTGATGTAATAGGAAGCAAAATAGACACGAAATAAAAATAAAAAGTATGATGTAATAGGTATATAAAAAGAAAATACGCAAGGGGATATAATCCTTGTGGGTCTTCCATCAGTGCAAGGGAATATAATCCTTGTGGGTCTTAAATGAGATGGAGACAAGTGATGTTGATTAATTGTACATTGTATTAATAATTTTCTTTTCTCCCATTATTTAGTTGGTCAACCTTTTAATATTATGCCTCCTCGACTCGAGGAGGCATGGCACTTAGTACGAGTCCATGCGGGGCCAAGTTAAAACGCCCCTCGTACAAATCCTTCTGGTTCCTTACTGGGGTGTCTCTTTAATCACATACATTTGGTTCCTTATTGGGGTGCCTCTTTAATCACATATTTTGGAGATTTTGATGTGGATGGATTTATAGACTTGGATAAACGTTTTGGCAAAGATTTCCAGCATAAATGGATTCGATTTACTCATTTTACTTATTAACAAGGAACGCTTTGGACTAATTGTTTTGCCATTTATTGTATTTTTATATATTCCTTCACTTTCACAAGAAACTCCAATACAATAAGACAAAGTAGACCTTAAACCTACCCCCATATGAGCAAATTATCTTCTCAAAAATTAGTGAAAATTCATAAGTTATTTATAAATAATGTGTTTACATTTTTTTGGTAAAATAGTTAAGTTAGGGGAGGCGGGAGAGGTGTTGTTTGATCCTAATGGAAAAAAGGTTTTGCAATTTGCTTAGAGTCTCATCTCTACAACAAATATTCAAGAGGAGTTTTTAACATTGGGGAAGGGTTTGGAGTTAACTCTTTCTAACAAAATCTATAAATTTTTGGTTTTTGGTGATTCAATAATTGTCTTACGACAAGTCATCAAAGCCAAGAATACGGCATGTCAAGAGCATACTTCCACTCTCTAAAGGATTTCCATAATTTCCTCAATTTGAGAGCCTCAAGTTTATTCATTTATATCATCATTTAAATTCAGTGGCCATTAGATTGGTAAAAAAAGGTTCCTCCCGTAGGTGGAGAAGAAATGAACAAAATCATGGTTTAATTAACCTCGACATGGTTCCTTAAACATGCCCAATTCCCTAAGTTTCCTAAATGGCATCCTACTGAGGGTCGGTCCGAGTAACTCTCCTCGAGTTGTGCTTTCTCACCACCCTTCATAGTTTGTTATTGACATCAATATCAAGACTGAATATCATCATTTGACAACATAATTTTAAGTCCCAACCACATATTTTCAAATTGTATCCCTAGTGGTGTTTCCATTGCAATAAGTGGCTTGAATTCTCAACAATATTTTTTTTGGAGAAGTACTTGTATTTATTCTGTTGTGGGTTGGAGTGGGTAGAATTTACCATGGATAAGAATTTCCATTAGCAAAGATTTGGATTTAATATAGCTACCATGTTTCTATTATCATCAATCTTTCCCTTACACTCTCAAAGGTATCGGTTCAAATTTGGATTTTAAGTTTCAGTTCATCTCATGTTAGTGTCCCTGTCTGGTTTATTTATTACTAACTCGAGCCCCCTATGGAATGCATTGAGTGCAATTTGTTCCTTATCCTGAAGATTAGTTGATGTTGTTTTGTGTGTATATTTAAAACTCTCAGTGAAATTATTTTAGTAGCATTATTTGTCAATGGAAAACTCCTCAAAGCCTCTAGAGGATGAAAATGATGGTCTATTATTTGATAGAATTATAGACTTAGCCAAGGCCTTGCTGGAGGCTAGGAAAAGACAAGAGGATATGGCAGAGAGGCAATGTCAATCCTTCCATCTCTTTATGGATGCAAATCTTCTCAAACACCTCAACAATATGAAACTCTCGATGAATGAGTTATACGAGGATTTGTCATCCCTCAATGCTCAAGTTACATTAATGGAAAAAATTATTACTAGAAGCATTGAATTTGGGTAGGGTGGTATTGAATCCAGCTTCTCTTAGGAGAAGGAAAAGGCTCATCATTGTCGTGGAGTCGATCCTTCAAGAAATGATCGAGGTTGATGGTGATTTTTGTAGTTGTTTTTTGTTGGTCTTATCATTTTCTTAAATTATATTATGTTTCAATGAAAGTATCACTTTATTCTCAGTTCCATTTTTCAAGTAATTAGTGGCAGTGTTTTTTGTGTAGGAAAGAACTATAGTGCTAGGAATGGTTTCTTAGTTGTATGGGAAGATGAATACTCTCATGTAAGAATTTCAGAATACTCTTGTAAGGGTTCTAGCCCATAGTCTAGCCTTTTGTTAATACTGAATATAATTGTTGGGTGTGGCCACAAAGGTTGTTTACATTTTTTGGCAATAACACGATCTTGGTGGTGAATAAAAGTAGCTTGATCAAGACATTTTCAAGAGTTGGAATGAGCAATATTTTACCCCTTGATCGAGCTATTTTAGGGCTTTAATATTGCTCTATCGAGATCCTATGTAACACACAGTTCCTTAGGTGCTCAATCAAGCTATGTTTTCAAAATTCCTGCCAAAAAAAAATGTTTGTTTTGGCTCTAAATATTTAAAAAATGGCTCAATAAAGCCTGCTATCGCTCCTCAATGTCCCAAGGCTGAGAAAGGAGACCGGATGAGGTAACCTCAAATAAACATCGGATTTGGTAGCTAGCCCTACCAATCAGAGAGGGATCTCTCTCCAATCTCACAACCAATGAAGTGACTGGAGAAGAAAAATATTTTAGGCTAGATATTCAACTCACTAGGGTTTGATTTTTAGGGTTTTTTTGGATCAGGCTCAAAGGTCTAGGGAACTAGGTCATGGTTTCAAATGATCAGTAGCAGGGACACAATGCGGCAAGGTTGGTATGTTCAGTGACATATCTTAGTTTTCAAAATGGTATAGAGTTGAAATAGAGGGATAAAAATGAGCATAAGACTATGAATTCATTTATCACAAGAAATGAGACATAAAAATGAAGATCTCATCAAAACAAATCATAAAACTATTAATTCTGCTTAAAAACTCATGAGATGATCACATGAAAGCATACTAATGGTAATAAGGAGAAACAAATATTCAATATGATGATAAAACATAGGGAAATCACTATCACTAAAGCATACCACAAGAATCCCAAGATAAGAGTTGCAGCTGTCTGTTGTATTTCTCCATAAATATGATGTACACTAGCTCCAAGACTTTCATTAACTAATGTCCGACCTTAAATATGACTTCAAACAGGCTACATATAGATCAAAAAATACATTCCACCCTCTCATGAGTCGAATCCATCATGATAGGAACTGATTACACCAATCTCTCTAACCAAACCTAAAACTAGGGAGGTTAAGAACTAACTCCCTATTTAGCCTTTGACTAAATTTTACAAGAATTAATGACCATGAATTTACATGAACTTAAACTTTACAAGCACAATTACATTCAATTACATCATGTCAACTCATAAAAGGACAAATTACATCATGAGAGAATGACTCTGACTAATAAAAATAAAAAAATTGACCTTCTAACAGAAGCGCATCGAAATTTCTCAGAAGCATAGCGTGAGAGACAGAAGCACAACATGCTCTTTGAGGGAATTTTTGAGTGGTTTTCCTTGATATTTTTGCTGAACTGGAGGTTTATGAAGATATATTAGGATTTCCACTGGCCCTTTGAAGCTTTAAACCTTGAAAAATTATTCTCCAAGGCACCTAAAAATTGATTTTCCCAAGGCTACTCCAGAAGCACAGTGAGGGGTCCAAAAAGGTGGCAGAAACATATTTTTTAGGTATTTTTTGAGCTTTTCCTTGCAACCTGTTTAGGGTCATGGAAAACCAAGTGTATACCTAAAATTTACTAACCCATATCTATTCATCATGAAAACACTTTATCATTTGGAGGCTTTGAGAAGAAGTGCATTGTGAGCTCGTTGCGCTTTTGTGCATCATAAAATTGCCAAATTGCCAAAAACTCAAAATTTATTGAAATTTTCTCAAAATTGTCGAATCTTATTTCCTCTGCATTCTTTAGTGATGGATTAGACAACCAATTATGCGTCATCAATTAAATCAATATTATCTCTCTTTTTTAGCTTGATTAGGGTTTTCTTTAGCTTCTTTCTCATATTCCTAACCCTAACTTTGAAAATTTGATTCCTAGTGAATTAGTGCCTTGCCATGTGTCTTTGAAGCTTAGTGACTTTATTGGCCTTATTCAGGAGAATTTCCAAGTATTAATTAACCCTTCCAAGCCAAAACTCTTTGTCCTATTCAATCTCAGCTACAATGATGTCATCAAAGTCTTGTTGACCTAAAGGAGGAGATGACTCATTTCCTTGTCACTTCTGCCTTGCTAGTCCTCTTGTCTTTGGCCTCCTTGGCTTCATTTGAATATCCTTGTAATATAAATTCTCCATATCTATTACATACTTACCTTTATCATCCTCTGCCACCAAATATACCTTAGTTTTAATTAGCACAATTTTATTTACCTTAAGTTTCGTTATCTCTTGCTATAAAAATGCTATCATGAAGTTTTCTTTTGAAAGATTGCCCTTGAGCTCTTATTTCCGCTTATTTTTCCTTGATTATCTCTTTAGCTAACTTGTTTTCTTCATGCTCAGGTAGGTCAGCCATGACAACATCAAAATGTACATCTACTTCCTCATGCAAGGGTGCATCATGCTGGTGTCCTAATGTTCCTTCTCTAACAATACTATGTTGAACAATTTCCACACTGTTAGGATCAAACAATAGTCTTTTACCTCTACTACAGGTTTTTGTCACCGATGGTTTACTTGAAGAGCCAACCTCTTGTGGCCTTGTTGGTGCCAATGGAGTACGTTGACTGCTAGGTTGACTAGTAGCAGACAAAAGAGAAGTTGATGGCATGAATGCACTCCAAGGTAGGTTGATCCGTGAAATATGATGAAGAACAATGACTTTGACCAAGCCATGGTGAAATAGGTTTTCTTGGTGATCTTTCCCTTTGATTTGTACCTTTTTCATCTTGACAAGGCTTGTACATAAGTAGTGAGGTAGGTTTATAGGTTTGATTGCTGCAAAATGCAACAATAGCCTTACGTGATACTGATATAGACTTGAAAACCTCCCTTCACAAGTAAAGTACTTCATGATCATATTAATTAAAGGAGCATACCTATCAAGAAATTTTCTAAATGGAAATATGTGTGTAGGAGCATATTTGTACTGTGGCTTTAGGAAAACTTTGTAATTCTGAATGTCCAAATCCATTCCTTTAAACAAAATTTCTCCATGGTTAGGGATACCTGTGGCTGAGGCTATAGAATCTGGTGAGATGGCGAAGTCAACCCCTGCTATGTTGGCCTTATCCCTCATAAAATTAGTGGCCAAGAAGCTTGTCAATTTAGCATGGAAACCTGCCTCTTGAATCCTTTCACAAAAACTTTAGCAGCCCACATCTTCAAAGGATTTCTTAATGAAACATGATGCCATGATTTCTTGGATATGAGTTGGCTCATATATGGAAAATTTCCATCCTTTGTTTTAATTTTTCTTTTCATTTTCTATTGTTTCAGTCTGCATGATAAAACCCTAGCTAGGTAGGAAGGAAGGGTAGGGTATGATTGGGAAAATAGGGTAAAAAAGGACTGATGTGTCGAGGGAAGGGAATGGCAGGGTTATGGATTAGGTAAATTTGTGGGAAAATTCTAGGTGGTAGGGATAGATTTTAGGGAGTGTAGGGAGGTGGAATTTCTTGAAACGAGTGAGAGAAAGGCATGAAAAGTTCCAAAACACAGTCCTAGCCTAGGAATTTTCCAAAAGTGCACCATAGGCTAGGGTTTGTAGGGAAAATGAGGGAGATGAAGGGAATTGGTATGGGAAATGTATAAGGGAGGTATTTTAGGTGTGGATGATGTCGATAGAGAAGAAAATATAGGTGTTTTACCACTGTAATGAAGCAAAAACACATAGAAACAAAAAGTTCAACGAAACTCTAGGAGAGGGATTTCACTGAGTTTTCAAACAAGAATGATGCATAAGAAAGGTGAAAAATTTATACTTACTTGCCAAGGAGATTCTAGAACATGTGAAATGGTGAAAATAACCCCTTTTATTTTTTCTTGGCATCCAAATTAAAAAATGCAGCATAGGAGCCAAAAGTGCAGTATAGGAGGTAGAAGTGTGTCGTGGGAAGTAAACAAGTATTTTTAGGAGGAATTTCGATGCCCTGATGGCTGGGATGAAACTATATGGTAGAGAGGTTCTCAATGAAGGTGAAATGAAGAATTAAAATGTTTGCATGGTCTTCTTATAACTCAGAAGTCTATTTTTGCTTTGTTCATGGAGTGACATCACATGTATTTTTAAAAAAATGAATGATAGGATAGTGTACAACAAATTTATCACTTTATTATGCAATGTGACATACCTAGGATGTTGTACTATCTCCCATTATGGTGACCTAGTGACATAGATTTGCTTCTCTATACCAACTGAACAGGTGACATACCTACGGATTTCTTAGTGCTCACTCTATCCGCCCATAAAGCACTGATCAAATTATTGTGCCAATTATTTTCATTTTCTTCCAACAACTTATTTATGATGTTTACCAATTATTTATTGGATGATTCAACCAGCCATATGTTGTTGAATTCCTGAGACTCATGTGGTACTTGTCACAGAAGTCAATCATCTTCTTGGATTTAAAGGAAATTTCATTATCAGTGATTATTTTATGTGGACAACCAAATCGAGACAAAATATTAGACTCAATAAAATAAATTATTACCACATGAGTAGCTTGTTGGGTGGGGATAGTCTCGATCCATTTCGTGAAATAATCGGTATCTGTTAGGATCCACCTGTGGTGAGCTGAAGATGAAGGGTGAATCTCATCGATAAAATCAATACCCCACTTCTGAAAGGTTGTTTGAACTGAAATGGGCTGCAAGGGCAGTGGTAACAACTTCCTCTTTCCCTAGAAAATCTGACACTCATGGCAACTCATGACAGTTTTGTACACATCATAAAACAAAATTGGCCAATAAAACCCAACCCTCAATATCTTGTTTTTTGTGCTCTTTCAGAAGAGACGACCGCCACAATCACCCTTGTGAAAATCATTCATTACTTATTTTGCCTCACTTTCCACTAAAAAATTCAGTAAAACTCCTCCTATATCTTTCCAAAATAATGCATTATCAAGAATAAAATATTTCAAAGCTTTCAACTTCAATGATAAACTCTTACTCTTATACACATCCGACAGAGGATTCAAACGTTGAAGCACATATACAATATATGAATACCAAGGAGATGAGATAAAAATCTCTGATACCTAAGGTGATGAATCAAATACTTCTTCCTCAGAAAGTGCAGCAATGAGATTGATGTCCAAAACATGAAAATTGGAATCTGCCATAAGCTTTTCTAAACCTTGTCCTTTGATCAACTTCGTTGGTTTAAGTTCGAGGTCATACTCAAGCATTGTAGCTATCCATTTTCTGCGCCTACCTTCAGGATTAGTCTGCATAAAAACATCCTTGACTGCAGCATTTATAACATAGGAAGCAATATGCGAATGAAGAATGTACACCCAAAAATCCTTTAAAGCCTTCACAAGTGTCATACCCTATTTCTCAATGATTATAGCTCAATGTTGCATCCCTTCTAGTTCTACTAAAAAATGCAATTGGTTGTTCTGTTTTTTGGTCTCTCTTCCAAATTAGGACAACAACAAATGTGAGCTTAGAAGCAAATGAACAAAAGATAAAATCCATAGCGTAATCAGGGCTAATTAACATGGGAGCACAAGACAATGAAAAATTGACTTGGTTGAAATATTTCTTTGCATCCTCGAACCATTTCAACTTTTTTTCTTTCTTCAACATGTTAGTCATCTCGCACAAATTTTTAGCAAGGTTAGGAATGAACTATCTCAAAAAATTGATCTTACCGTTAAAAGACTTAATTTATTTCTTATTTCTCGGGAAATCCAATATTTGGATTGGTTAAATTCTTGAGGGATCTATACGGATGTCATAATTTGACATAATATTCCCAAGTAATATTCCCTGTTCCATGAAAAACAAACTCTTCTTTGGATTTAGCAAAATGTTGAGTTTCCTGCACCTCTAGAAAAAAATCCTCAAATGATTCAAGTGATATAGCTTTGCTTGAAATGTTCCTCCTACATTTTTCATCCCAAAAGGCATCTTAGTGTACATTAAAGTACCCCAAGCTATTTCAAAAGTTGTCTTCTCTCGGTCATCTAGATGCATTAAGATTTTATTATACCCTAAGTACCCATCAAGAAATGACATTCTAGAAGAACCAACTACTCTCTATAATATGTGATCCATATTTGGGAGAGGATAGTTGTCCTTCAAGGACACTTTCTTCAAATTACGAAAATCATTGCACAAACGAATTTCACCTGTATTTTTTTCTAACAGGGAAAAGATTCTACATCCAATTATAAAAGAGAAGAGGCAGAATGATACCAGACTTATACAATTTGTTTACATCTTTCTCAATAGATGGAAGAAAATTCCAATTGATCCTTCTGAGCTTTTAACGAAAAGGTTTCTGATCGGGCTTGATAGGAATAGTGTGCTGAATTATACTTTTTTTCATAAACTTTCAAGTCTAAATAATACATGCAAACACATCAAAAAATTTGGCCATAAGTGCTACATATTTACCTTTCATTTCCAAAGTTAAGGACTTTGATAACTTCACCATCTTTGGCTTCTCAACTGTGCCAATATTTATGTTTGCAACTCCTACTTCAATGGGGACCATTGTCAGCTTCTGTGCACCATATTCTTGAGAAAGAGTTCTTACAAGGGTACAAGAACTCTAGGAATCAAATTATATTTCAGCTATAATATTTCCATTTTTGTTGCATGAATCTCGTGATCATATCCATAAAATCTATCATCAATTTGAGAAGTGGAATTCCTCCTCCATTTGCAAAAAATTATTAATTTTCTTGTAATCCTAAAACATTTCCCAATATCAAAGGTTATCCAAAATAGGAGGGTGATGTTTAATATTGATTTCAAACTTATTGTTGGAATGTACCAGCATTCTAAACATGCTTTGTAATTTTCCCAAATGGGTAAAGCTCGAATATAATGCAAAATTTTGGAACAATAACAAAGATTATCATTGATAAAGCAAGAGGCCAATATGGAGACCTTTCATATGTCATTACAATAGCAAAATGTACATCAGAAATGGGCCATAAGATGCATAACAAGAAATAAAAGCCTCCAATGAATAAAATGCCTCAATATGAGGTGCTCCAACCATATATAAAAGCTAGAAAAAACTTACAACGTTATTTTATTAGCTCTGCAATAGCAGTAGATTATACATCAGATCTAGAGTTGATATGTGGCTCAAAATTTAGATCTATATCAGATATGAGAGCTATACAAGCTCCTCTAAAGAACCCCTCAAGGGTTTTCAGCAAAACACCAAGTACGAGTTGTAGATCTGAGATCTAAGACTACAAATCTACTGAAAAATACAAATATGGAAAGTGTGGTTGATCTGATATGATCAATAAAATAGCCTCCTCCAATAGGTATTCAAAGTGAAGGGCAGATCCCCAACACATTGAAAACCAACTCTCCAAATGGTGTGCTAAACCACCCTACAACTCCTCCTATAGAAATAACGCATATCTAGAAGTAAAACTGCACTATCGGGATTAATATGTGGTTAGCCTGATGCTAAGATCTAAAAATGAGCTCAAAGCCCTTCAATACTGTCCTCCCAATCAAGTGGAAACCTCCTCCACTGAAAATGAGCATTGAAATGGCCTAGATATAAATATCTAGTCTCCACTTGCTGCAGCTTGCAAAAACAACCAAACCCTCAACAAGATCTATGCTGTAGTTGAAAGAAGATGCTTGGCCTTAAGCTAGATAGTGGAAAATTTAGTGCAAGACTCCTCCAAGAGCTCCTCAATGGAAGAGGTGGGATTACCAATAAGGAACACCCTGTGCTAAACAACACTCTATCTCAGCTAAACAACAAGAGAAAGATATATGTCTAAACAGACCATATATTCAGAAATATAATATACATCAACATACTTCATATGGCTGCCATCCTCTTCCTTAAATAGGATATGTTCTTGCAAACCCTAAGCCCCATCCAAAACGATCAATACATTCACACAAAGCATCTCCATCTAATACTGCATTGTACCTCATTAATGGCCACTCCTCCATGACAGCGCTATTGATTTGGTCAAGGTTGAACTAGTCAAAGTGATCCAGCCCCTTTCACACCAAGGGTGCTTCAATTAAGCTGCCAAGATTTGTATTTTTCACATTTGGCATTGATTTATTCATTAACAAGGAAAATTTTGGACCTCCTTTGTCCTCATATTCTTTAAAAAAAGCAATAAAAAAAAATTGAATATTCCAATTATCTCATGGCTAATTGGGAATATTACAGTCCTCCCTTCCCAAATGTTGATTGTCCTCAAGCAATTGATAAGGTTAGAGCTGCAACTCTTCTCCTCCTCCATTGCTGACACCAACATGTGATAAGATTCCCTCATAAGCTAAGTTTTCACCAATCCATCCCTCCATGAATTGCTCCTCCAAAGTTCTCATGAGAGGCAAATAATCCATCCCATAAGGAGATAATAGTTCAAATTAAACAAACATGGTTTTCCCAATGTTATCCCTAAAACATGTAGCATAGTGAACATGGAGAATCTCCATCCCAAAGGGCACATACATACCTCCCATCCTCCCTCCATACATTCCCATAAAAATTACAAGTACATCATCCATGTATGGGATCAAAATTAAATACATGCAAACATAAATTTGTGCATATGGAGGTGGGTCATAGTCCCACATGTGGAACCAGCGCAGTAAATCTCTTGATTGCCTCAGATAATGATGTGTTAAGTGGTTTCCCCACCACTTACTTGTTTCCCAAGTCATATCACCATGGCTGAAAGTGTGAGATATGTTTGGTGCTTTAGGAGTGCACCCATTATGATACAAAATCATCTCCCTTTGTCCTGCAAGGGAGTGACCATGTTCAGAAATTTTTGTGGCCCAAAGTTGGTCGTGAAGTTTATATGGTATATTTCTCTTCCTTGGAGATATGGCCTGCATAAACATGGTAAAGGAATGCATATCTTCATCAAATAAAACATTTTTTACATGAGCATATTCTTCACCAAAATTCCTCCTTAAACAAGTGGAGTGGTGCATAGATCTATCTCCTCTCTCAAAAGAAGAAATATATGGATGAATTAACTCCTTTATAGAGTTATGATTCTATCCCAAATCCACATGGTTCATGAATCTTTGAAAATGCTGATATAGTTCTTCTTCAAAGCCTTTCCAAGTATAGCTTCTCATGATCATGTTGTAGAACTTCATGGAATATGTGTGGCTGAAAAAATAACTCTTCATAGGCCCTTTGTAGCAACTTCTCCTTGACCTTGGAGGCTCTAGATAAGAAGATCCTACCATGATAATAGATGACTCCTTCTTGGACTGAATATCCCTCTTCATGTAGCTAGTCATCTAGTATCATGCATGTGTTAAGATACTTGGAATAATCCACGGACAGTTAGGATTTCCAATATGGATCAATCTCCCATAGTGATAACGATGATGATATATCAAAAGAAATGTTTTTCATATGGTTTCTCTCCTCCTTGACTTCTCCCAAGCCAAAGGTATAAGATGGAAGGTTTCTATCCCCTCCTTGCTGCCCTCCTTGCATATGCACATGCTCAAACAGAGATTGAGGCCTTTGAAAGTTAGTCTCCTGTGGGAGGCTATCATATATCCAATAACTCCTTGGTTTAATCAAAGCATTCATGTGTGGCCACCATCATCTATTATGTATGGAAGATTTATCTCTAAGTGAGATCATCTTCTGAGTCTCCATAGCAAAGGAATGGTCTCCTTCCCCCATGATGGTGTCATCCTCCAATCTTGCAACATTTCCTCTTAGCACAGTATAAGATGAGAGAGTGAGTAATGGTGATAGTGAAATATTATCTCCCTCCTCCTTGAGCTCACCCAAGGCTCTCAACTTTGTATTTTTGTCTTCAAATTCTCCCATGCTTCTTGGATCTATGAAAGGAGCATCAAGATGTGAGACATCTTTCACCAAATCTGAATCAAGTGGTCTCCTAGGGGGTTTACCACAAGATAATGATGTCACATGGATCATACTCATGTGCATAATAGATGGAATCATCATATCCCTACTTCCACTGTGCAAATTCATCTCTGTTTCTTGTATGGAATTTTCATGACAGTTGGGTATCACTCTTAATGATGCAAGACTACCTCTAATTCGAGAAATTTCTCCCTTCTCACCTCTAGGTGGTGGTGGATCATCTCCTGCTACTCCAGCACTATAACCCCTCTCTTGTTCTTCTTCCTCCTCCTCCTCATCCTCTGAGAAGACCTCTATGTAATGTTCTTTTCTAGCTACACATATATGTCCAGGTTCTAAATCTTCTTGGCAAGTGAAGCAAAGCTTCCTTCTTCTTAGATCTATCTATACATCATCATCAAGAGGATTCTTATATGAGATCTCCTTTGAAGGAGCAACCTTCTCTTCTTTTCCCTTTGATGGAAAAAAGGGCTTATGTTGAAATGTTTCCTTTGATTTTGGCAAGGCATCATGAATATTTCTAGCCTTTTCAATGGAATCTTGTAGGGTAGTGGGCTTGGTAGACTTAACCAACCCATGAAGAGGTTCATCTAACCCATCAATGAAAATATACACCCTTCTTGTTGTATATAAATCAAGAACCATAACACAAAATCTTAAAAATTCAGAGATGTAAGTTTCTGCATTACTTGATTGCTTCAACTTTGCAAGACTCATGAATGGTGCTTCTGGATCTCTTCTAAATCTTTCCACCAACCTTCTAGTGAACTCTGTATAAGTATTCATATTGGCATGACCCAATGTAGACAAGCCATGGAACCACTAGTCATGTGCTTCACCCTCAAGGTGCAGCACTGCAATCTTAATGGCCTCCATTTCTGGAACCTTGTTCAACTGAAAGTAGATGTCAAGATTTTCTACCCAAGATTTCGTTGTACACTTGGATGACCCATCAAAGTTGGGTAAAAATAATCTTCCCATAGTGTGGTGAGAGTTGCAACTCTTCTCCTCCTCCATTGGTGACACCAACATGTGATAAGCTTCACTAATAAGCTAAGTGTTCACCAATCCATCCCTCCATGAATTGATCCTCCAAAGTTTTCATGAGATGCAAATAATTTGTAATATTCCTAATTTAGCTTCAGCTAATAGGAATATTAATTTTTCTTCTAAAAGTTAGATAGATGAATAAGTGGGCAAGGAGTCTTATAATTTGCTCAAGTATGAATAAAAATCCCTCTTAATGTGGAAGGGGATCATGTAATAACCAGTTCAAACATCCACATGTGTGAACAAGGTCAAGTTTGACCAAGTCAACATGATTTATTCTCAAAGAAGTGGATCCTAAATAAAGCTAGCTCAATGTGAATAGAGATCAATCCAGCCAGATAAAATGAAGGCACCTTGAGTGTGAAAAGGGACAGGGCATGAAGATTCATTCAAGGTTGACTAAGTCAACAAAGCTATCTAGATACATTGAACCACCTTGATGGACAATGCAGTTTTTGTGGAGGAGCCTTTGCATGGAAGCAACCTCATAGTAGGTGGGACCCTTGGTGAGAGAGCTCATCAACTCTATAATGAAGGAGATGGCAAGCATATGGGAATATTGGAGATTATATTTTGATGTTTTCTACTTAGAATTCCTGCATACTTGGCTGTTTAGCTAATTTTCTGCACTGTTGAGTGCAAGGGTTTACCCGGGTGGGGATTCCCTACTCTTTCTTGGAGATATTGTCTAAGAAATCTAAGATGAGGTTTTTGATCTGAATTTTGCACTACCTCATGTTGGGCCAAGCACCTACCTTCAGCAAAAATGCATTCCCTTCAGAAAAATGCGTTATTTATTAAGGTGTGCAATGGAAGGGGTTAAAACCCCATTTTGAGGAGCTAGTTTCCTAGGAGGAGGATCAACCTTTCTTTGGGAAAGCTAGGGGAATACTATATAGCCATTTCTTTTTTTGTTAAGACATTTTTATGCAGAGATTCAGCTACACAACGTAGCCACATATTTGCAGCAGGATTTTCATGTATATCATTTCTGTCAAGAAACCTTTGCTGGGTCTTCTTGGATCTGTATAAAAGAGATTAGATATCTATTTTTATGAATAATTGATTAATATAATAAGAATATCAGATATATTTCTCTATTTTTTTATTTTAACCTCTATTATACTGCGCAGTCTCTTATGCACCAACTCGGACATTTTGCAGTCTTGGGGTTTTGTTAATTTTTAGCTATCTTGAGCATGGGAAGCCTGTTTAACTAGGCTAAAGGAATTTTTTTCTGAAAATATTTTTCATGCATGTCCTATATCATCTAATATAAGGGAAAAAACCGTTATTTTTCACTTTTATAGCTCAATATTCAAAAATTAACGTTTTTGGGGCCAAATATGTTGTTTTTCCCCACTTTGTGACATTGTAAAAAGGCATAGTTTGTTGCTGTGATTGTTCTATGAAGGCCATGTGTTTAAATAAATCATATGAGATGATCACTTTATTCTCTCCAAATTTTTAATATCTTAAGGTATTATTATTGTTGTAGAAAATTTCAGATTTGGGATATTACAGTGGTATCAAAGCAACAATCTTGGCTCAGCCTATGAGCTTCAAGCATCATAGATTATTCTCATAGGGAGGAGGATATTTGCAGAAGAAATCAGAGAAAAACTTGTTTTCTAGAGAAATGAGGCTCTCAAATCTTCTTTTTCCAAATCTGCAGGGTAGAAGCAAGGGCATCAAAGAAATGAGGAGGGAGAAATTTGAAAATCCCTCATCAAGATCTATACAAGAGGAATATTCTAAGTCCTCATCTTATGGATATGAGCACTCTGCCATATCATCAGATCTACCATGTTCTATCAGCAATTTCTTCATGAAGAGGAAGAAAGGAGATATGCCAAAGAGAGACACTCTTGGTGATTATTTGCGGGAATATGAAGATCAATCCAAGGAATTCAAAGATCACTTGAATTTCCAAACGTTTTTCCAAATGAAGGAAAGGAGCACAAGGAGCAAGAATTAGGGTGAGGATAGATTTTTTCTATCTACTTTTGATAGATCACCTCTATGTCTAGCTAGGGCTTGGGTGAAGTAGCTAGACACCTTTGTGCAGCAAAGTAGCAACGCTGCATTTGGAGGGTAAGGCCTATGCTTGGTGGTTGTTTGAATCATTTTCCTTAAATAATGAAAATATATCTACTTATGCAAAGTTCATTAAAATATTAATAGAGAGATTTGATGAGATTTCATGTGAAACATCTTCTTTTAAAACTATCATACCATATCAAACAAAGCTTTTGCATGAGTTGGGAGGATCTATAAACCCAACTCCATTTCTGAAAACCAATGAAGAGGATGTGAGCTTGTTTGATACTTTTCCAAGGGCAAGATATCCTTTGGATGGAGGACTCCCTTCTCAAAAGGAATACAAGAAGGTTCCTTCTTCAAAAGAGGAACAAGATCTAAGGTCTCTTGTTGAAGGTAGGGCAACTTCAACTAGTGAAGAAGAGAAAGGAGAGGCAAGGGAAGATAACGCGGTCATAACAAGAGCACCTCAAACACCACATGAAGAAGAGGATGGAGCACTTTCTCCAAGTGAAGAAAATCTTGCACTCTTGCAAGGAGTTCCAAAAGGTCTCACACATAGAGCTCTTGGCATAACACATGAGCAGTATGTACCTTCATTGCCAAATGTTGAGATCTTGAAGATAGGAGAAGGAAAGGAGGAGGAATGGCATCACACGATGAAGTGCATGTACCCTTATCTATTTCAAAGTTTTAAAGAACAAATAAGGCAAGAGGATCTATGCAATAAAGGTAGGGGCAAATCTGTCCACCTACATTCACACCCTACTCTATGCCTTGATGCCTCTTTGTAAGGAGGCATTTCAAGAGGAAGAACTTCTGATTGGAGTAATACTAAAGTGTTCTCTCAACTATATGCAGTAGCAACCTATTTTTTTAAAGAGGGAACCTTGGAAGGAGCCACTACAACACTGAAAATCATGGATGGAAGGCTAGGCAAATTTCTGAAATTGACCTTGCTTTCTTCCATTCATCTATTTGTGTTGGAGGGAATAGATTCAGAAATTTGTGTTGATATGAGCATGGTATCAAAAGGCTACTCCATAACTTTGGAGCAGCAAAGGATACTCCAATATATAATGCAAATTTCTGAACATAACAAAAATATATCTTCATGTTTGTATGCGGGAGCAAAATTGTGGAAGTTTTGGAGGAAGATAACCTTTCAAAAGGAGGGTGACTCTCCTAGACTTCAATATTGTCTTGAGCAATATCAGCTGCAAGTGGAGCAGCAAAATAAAGTTGGGAATACTCAAACATGTGACTTTGACATCAAGCATATCAAGGAGGAGAGCCATCATAAGACAAATGCATCATTTCATACTTTTACAGTGTTGTCAATGTTGGGAAGCCTATACCCTTATTGGGAGTCCCAACTCTTGATGGAATATTCTAAGGACCTATTCACATGTAAGGTTCTTGATGGGAAAGAAATGTATGGAAGGTATAAAGTAGTTAATGGAATCATTTATGCTCATGATCAGATCTACCTAACTAAATATTCGAAGCTCAAGAAAAAACTACTTGACACAACCTATGAGGTCTTGCTTTCAAACCCCACTAGTTTCATTATATCATATCATACTATTTTAGATGGATTCATGTGGGAAAATTTCAAAGAGGATATGCACTCTCATATGAGTAAGTGGATGGATCATTTGTTGGTTGAGGAGGAACATATTCATTGAGTGTGAGGGGGAGCTCATCCATGAGCTACCTTACTAATTTTAAACAAGTGTATGATGAAAATTGTATTGTTGAACCTCATGATGTATCTATTATATACTTGCATTTTCTTAACACTCATGTGCAGGTCTTGGCTCCAAGAGGAGGCACTTTTTCTGATAGGCTTCATGGGCCACTTTGGGCTATGAACAAGGGTGATGCTACCCATTCCTTGGGAGGTCTTGAAGAGGTGATGTACTCTTCATGGTGTGATTCCTTAACACCAACCATCATACACCTTCTCCGAACATGCAAGGAGGATGGGGCAGCAAACAAGTGTTGGGAAGAACGCTTGTCATATCATATCCTATGGCAGTTAGGAGGAAAACTACGCTGGTTGCACATGAGGGACCATTTTCCTTCTCCCTTATTGTATATGGTAGCTAGCATGATCTTAATTATGATCCCTCATACTGAAGATGTTCTTATCTTTGTTGGTGGCATGAGTGGAGGAGAGGCACACTTGTTAGATGTGTCTTTGGGGGAAGAAAGTCCCTACTTTTTCTGCACTACATGTTCCAAGGGGAGCATGAGAAACTATATGGCCACCATTGCATACCACTTATTTCTTTATGATGTGGAACATACGTTTGGTTGGATCACTTTTGGAATGCCTCTCATGAGAAATTGGGATGAGCTTTTCTATGAATTACCAAGTTGGAAGGTGATTCATTTTATTTGGATGATAGCATGGAGGGGGGAAACCTTCATTCATGATGAAATTCCCCATGATTGTCATCACTTATATCTTGATGAGGCCATGGATCAGCAAGAAGTTTTCCATAACAACCTTCCATTCTTTCATGATGAGGGCCAATGGGTTTATTCACCAAAGGCCAACCTGCACACTTGGGAGGAGCCATTGGGAGATGGAATTTTTGCAACAATTTTGAAGCAATGGAGGAGACTATCGGATGAAAGGGCCACAAGATGAAGAGGGGATATTTTGAAGCACCCTTGAAATTACTTGAGGACAAGCAACATTTGGGAGGGGGAGGCTGTGATATTCCTAATTTAGCTTCAGCTAATAGGAATATTAATTTTGCTTCTAAAAGTTAGATAGACGAATAAGTGGGCAAGGAGGCTCATAATTTGCTCAAGTATGAATAAAAATCCCTCTTAATGTGGAAGGGGATCATGTAATAACCAGTTCAAGAATCCACATGTGTGAACACGGTCTAAAATATGTGGACAAGGTCAAGTTTGACCAAGTCAACATGATTTATTCTCAAAGAAGTGGATCCTAAATAAAGCCAGCTCAATGTGAATAGAGATCAATCCAGCTAGACAAAATGAAGGCACCTTCAGTGTGAAAAGGGACAGGGCATGAAGATTTAGTCAAGGTTGACTAATTCAACAAATATGTCTAGATACATTGAACCACCTTGATGGACAGCGGAGTTTTTGTGGAGGAGCACATTAGAGTCGGTCCTTACAGTCCTCCGTCAGAGATCATTTCGCTTTTTGCATATCATTCTTAGGTGTCTCGCTTGTTCCACTTCGTTGCATTTCGCTAGGAGCATGCCATTGACTGACGAGGGGGTCTGGTTGTCTTGTGTTTCCTCATGCTTCCTTTACATGGAAGCAACCTCATAGTGGGTGGGACCCTTGGTGAGAGAGCTCATAAACTATATAATGAATGATATGGAAATCATATGGACATATTGGATATTATATTTTGATGTGGTCTACTTATGATTCCTACATACTTGGTTTTTTAGCTAAGTTGATGCACTGTTTAGTGCAAGGGTTTACCCGGGTGGGGATTCCCTACTCTTTCTTGGAGATCATGTCTAAGAAATATAAGAGGATGTTTCTGATATGAATTTTCCACTACCTGGTGTTGGGCCAAGCAACTAGCTTCATCAAAATTTTAGTCCCTTCAGAAAACTGTGTTATTTCTTAAGGTGTGCAGTGGAAGGGGTTAAAACCCCATTTTGAGGAGCTAGTTTCCTAAGAGGAGGATCAGCCTTTCTTTGGGAAATCTAGGGGAAGCATCTACAGCCATTTATTTTATTTTTAAGCCATTTTTATGCAAGGCTTCATCTGCAAAGCATGATTCAGCCACATATTTGCAGCACCTTTTTCATGTATATCATTTATGTCAAGAAACCTTTGTCGGGTCTTCTTAGATCTGTATAAAAGAGATTATATCTCTGTTTTTTATGCCTCATTGAGTAATATAATAAGAATATCAGATATGTTTCTCTATTTTCTGAGTTTAACCTCTATTAGACTGCGCAGTCCCTTATGCAGCAGCTCCGACATTTTGCAGTCTTGGGGTTTTGTCAATTTTTAGCTGTCTTGAGCATGGGAGGCCTGTTTAACTAGGCTAAAGGAATTTGTTTCTGACACTATTTTACATGAATGTCCTATATTTTCTAATATAAGGGACACAACTTTTATTTTTCACTGTTATAGCTCAATATTCATAAAATAATGTTTTTGGGGCCAAATATGTTGTTTTCCCCCACTTGGTGACATTGTAAAAAGGAATAATTTGTTGCTGTGATTTTTCTATGAAGGCCATGTGTTTAAATAAATTATATTATATGATAATTTTCTTCTCTCCAACTATGGAATACCTTAAGGTATTCTTATTGTTGTAGAAAAATCCATATTTGGGATATTACATAATCCATCCCATAAGGAGATAATAGTTCAAATGAAGCAAACATGGTTTGCCCAATGTTCTCCCTGAAACATGTAGCATTGTGAACATGGAGAATATCCATCCCAAAGGGCACATACATATCTCCCATCCTCCCTCCATACATTCCCATAAAAGGTACAAGTACATCATCCATGTATGGGATCAAAATTAAACACATGCAAATAGAAATTTGTGCATATGAAGGTGGGTCATAGTCCCACATGTGGAACCAGCGCAGTAAATCTCCTCACTACCTCAGATAATGATGTGATAAGTTGTTTTCCCACCACTTACTCACTTCCCAAGTCATCTCACCATGGCTGAAAGTGTGAGATATGTTTGGTGCTTTAGGAGTGCACCCATCATGATACAAAATTATCTCCAATTGTCCTCTAAGGGAGTGGCCATGTTCAGAAATTTTTGTGGCCCAAATTTGGCCATGAAGTTTATATGGTATAGTACTCTTCCTTGGAGCTATGGCCTGCATAAACATGGTAAAGGAATGCATATCTTCATCAAATAAAACATTATTTACATGAGCATATTCTTCACCGAAATTCCTCCTTAAACAAGTGGAGTGGTGTATCGATCTATTTCCTCTCTCAAAAGAAGAAAGAGATGTCTGAATTAACTCCTTTACAGATTTATGTTGTTGTCCCAACTCCACATGGTTCATGCATCTTTGAAAATGCTGAAATTGTTCTCCTTCAAATCCTTTCCAAGTATAGCTTCTCATGATCATGGTGTAGAACTTCATGGAATATGTGTGGCTGAAAAAGAACACTCCAGAGGCCCTTTGTAGCAACTTCTCCTTGAGCTTGGAGGCTCTAGATTAGAAGATCCTACCATGATAATAGATGACTCCTTATTGGACTAAATAGCCCTCTTCATGTAGCTGTTCATCCAGTATCATGCATGTGGGAAGATACTTAGAATAATCCACCAATAGTTGGGATTTCCAATATGGATCAATCTCCCATAGTGATAGTGATGATGATCTATCAAAAGAAATGTCTGGCATATGGATGCTCTCCTCCTTGACTTATCCCATTCCAAAGGTATATTATGGAAGGTTGCTATCCCCTCCTTGCTACCCTCCTTGCATATGTGCATGATTAAATAGAGGTTGAGGCCTTTGAAAGTTAGTCTCCCGTGGGAAGCTATCATTTATCCAATACCTCCTTGGTTTAATCAAATCATGCATGTGTAGCCACCATATTCTATCATGTATGGAAGATTTCTCTCTAAGTGAGATCATCTTCTGAGTCTCCATAGCCAAGGAATGGTCTCCTTCTCCCATGATGGTGTCATCCTCCAATCTTGCAGCATTTCCTCTCAGCTCAGTATAAGATGAGAGAGTGGGTAACGGTGAAAGTGGAAGATTATCTCCCTCCTACTTGAGCTCACCCAAGACTCTCAACGTTGTATTTTGGTCTTCTAATGCTCCCATGCTTCTTGGATCTATGAAAGCAGCATCAAGAAGTCAGAATTCTTTCACCAAATCTAAATCAAGTGGTCTCCCAGGTGGTTTACCACAATATAATGATGTCACATGGATCATCCTCATGTGAATAATAGATAGGATCATCATATCCATGCTTCCACTGTGAAAATTCATCTCTGTTTCCTGTGTGGAATTTTCATGACACTTGGGTATCACTCTTAATGATGCAAGAGTGACTCTAATTAGAACACTTTCTCCCTTCTCACCTCCAGTGATCCAGGTGGATATCAGTGGCCACCCACCTATTCCATTTGGACCAGCACCAACAATTCTTGTAGCTTTTCACATTCAGCACATCTTACTATTTTTAGCAGGTTTTTGGGTCCTCCACTCTCAGAGTCGTTTTGGGGGCTTAATGATCCAGGTGGATATTGGTGGCCACCCACCTATTCCATTTGAACCCCATCAGCTTCTTTCAAATAAGTTGCAACAAAACTTACTATTTTTAGAGCTTTTTCAGTCCTAACTTCTCCGAGCCGTTTTGAGGCCCTAAATGAGTTCTTTTAAGTATCGTTTTACTCCTTTGCGGGTATCATCAAATTCTGTTTTAAAAGTTGTAGTCCTGACAGAGCTTTCTAGGCCATGTATCATATGCGTCAAACGGAGATAGTATGCCAAAGTTACGTCCCTGGGAAGTTGAAACACCAATTTACCCAAACGGGGCCCATAGTTTTGGCGCTTCATCTCCTAGGGTTAGGTTTTTGGGATGTTTAGGGTTCTCCACTGTTTCTCAATAATAAATAGGCCCTCGAGCCTCATTGTAATGAAGTTCAGAGGTATGTAGCCATCACATCTCTTCTCAGAGATTCGCTACCAGCACCCTAGCTATTTTATTTACATTATGTCTGTAAGCATATTTCTATTATTAATGAAATGACGCATTATTTCCGTTACATCTCTGTATTTATGGTTATGTGTTTATTCTGTTGCGTTCCTGCATAAATCCGGATTAGTGGTATCAGAGCGGGTCTTCTCTTTCTTTGTTTTTCTTTGCATGTCCCCAACGCAGTCACGGTATAAGGAGTTAGGGCTCGATCTGGTTGAACCCTTGCAAGATCAGCCTCGCAAACCCCAACGACCTCCCATGGCAGAAGAAAAGAAAGACGAGGGAGCAGGAGATCCTATCAAAATACTGCTCGAGGAGGCCCTCGAGAAACAAAGGAACGCGATGATGGAAAACTTTGCTCAAATCCTTCAACGACTGCCCACATATGGCGCATCAGCATCCAACAACCACTCTGGAGGTGCCACTCCCTTCAAGGTACAGGTAAAATTTGACATTCCTATATTTGAAGGAAAAATAGATGCAGATGCCGTAGACAGATGGTTAAATTTGCTGGAAGGGTATTTCTCGGTCCATGACTTCTCTGACCGAGAAAAGATTATTTTTGCACTCCTCAAAGCTGCCCCCCATGTCAAAGACTGGTGGGAAACCTACCGTGAGCAAGAGGGCGAAGGGGAACCCTCTCTGTTCTCCGCCACACCCACTTGGAATTCATTCCGAGACGGCATCAAGGAACAATATTACCCCGTGGGGAGCTATGAGGACAAATACATCCAATGGACCACGCTGCGGCAACAAAAGGATCAAGATGTGCACGAACTGACGAATATGTTCCATACCTTGCACACAAAGTTGGGTATTAAAGATTTGGAGAGACATTTGGTGCTCAAGTACCGCGGCTGCCTGCACAAACACATTCAGGAGGAAATGGAATTCCTCGACATTACATCGCTTGGCACGGCATATCGCTATGCCGCCAAGATCGAGTAGAAATTTAAGCAGAAGAAGCGAGACTTTGGATCTGCAAATCTGAAAGGTGCCCCCGAACCAAAGAACAAGGGGCAAGGCCAAAGCAATGTGACTCAGAACAACACCACAAATCCAAATAAGGACACAGGGAAGTGGTGTGACTTTCATAACAGCCCCACTCACAGCAAAAACGAATGTCGGGCCAAACAGTCTTTGGTGGCCGAACTAAAGGCACCCGAATCAGATGCATTTTCTGATCCTGAGTTAGAACCAGACAAAGGCAATGACAAAGGGAAGAAAATCATTGATGCGGATCCCAGTGCCATTGTTTCCACCACCAATATCCAGAAGGAGGGTCCAGAGGATCCAGAGGAGGGGGAGCGCCTCTTCCAGTTGTAGATGTGGGTAAAGGGTTCTCCGCTGCAATTTCTCGTCGATAGCGGAAGCCAAAAGAACCTCACTTCAGCAGAGGTCGTGAAGCGGCTCGGCCTAACAACCATAGCACACCCACAGCCGTATACCATCGGGTGGCTCCACCCAGGGAGAGATCTCCGCATCCGCCAGCAGTGCCTCCTTCCATACAGTATCAAGCCATTCACGGATGAGGTATTGTGTGATGTTGCTCCTCTTGATGTAGCCGATGTATTATTGGGCCAACCATACTTTTGGAGGCGACATGCTGTGTATGAGTCTAGGCCTCATGCTATTATTATTACTTTGGGAAATAACTTGTACAGGATACCAGAGGTAGTACCGCCTCATGTCATCTCTTTGACTACTGCAAAACAACGCAGTAAGATTGTTTCCCAAACTAGGAAATTCATTTTCCTTACGACTCACTCACAGAGAAAGAAGAATATTGTGGCCACAACCTTGAAACAGGGCTCCCTTGCATGGCTGCAGCAGATGGACAAAGTTATGGAGGAATACGATGACAATTTCTCCTCACTCATAAAGGTTCTTCTACACTGTCAGGACAAGCACTCCATTGATTTGACTCCCAACGCACCACCACCTGATGTTGCCATACATCCTACAACTACACATACAGAATCCAAACATGTACTGTCTAAGGCTGATAAAGAAACCAAATTTACTAAACGCATCCAGCATGTCCACCCGCAGGTCCATGACATCTTCAATACATCTAATACTCAGTTCAATAGAATTTGCCTCATCTCATGGAGGATCTCAATGCAATGGGGACCATTGCTTCCTAAGGAGGGAGGAATGATCTAGGTGGATATCGGTGGCCACCCACCTATTCCATTTGGACCAGCACCATCAATTCTTGCAGCTTTTCACATTCAGCACAACTTACTATTTTTAGCAGGATTTCGGGTCCTCCACTCTCAGAGCCATTTTGGGGGCTTAATGATCTAGGTGCATATTGGTGGCCACCCACCTATTCCATTTGAACCCCCATCATCAGTTCTTTCAGTTTTCAAGTTGCAACAAAACTTACTATTTTTAGCAGTTTTTCAGGTCCTCAACTTCCGGAGCCGTTTTGAGGGCCTAAACGACGTTTTTTGGGCATCATTTTACCAGTGAATTTGATCATCAAATTCGTCCCGAAATTTGTAGTCGTCGGATAGAGCTTTCTAATGATGTATCATGTGCATCAAACGGAGATAGTATGCCAAAGTTACGTCCCTGGGAAGTTGAAACACTAATTTACCCAAACGGGGCCCATAGTTTTGGCGCTTCATCTCCTAGGGTTAGTTTTTTGGGATGTTTAGGGTTCTCCATTGTTTCTCAATAATAAATAGGCCCTCGCGCCTCATTGTAAAGCAGTTCAGAGGTCTGTAGCCACCACATCTCTTCTCAGAGATTCGCTACCAGCACCCTAGCTATTTTATTTCCATTATGTCCGTAAGCATCTTTCTGTTATCTGATATTAATGAAATGAAGTGTTATTTCCGCTGCATCTCTGTATTTATGGTTATGTGTTTATTCTGTTGCGTTCCTGCATAAATCCGGATCATCTGTGTACATGGGACCAGCCCTCGCTGTCTGTTTGTAACTTCCTCTTTGTTCTTCTTCTTGTTCCTCCTCATCATCTGAGAAGACCTCTATGTAATGTGCTTTTCTAGCTGCACATCTATGTCCAAGTTTCCAAGCTTCTTGGAAAGTGAAGCAAAGCTTCCTTCTTCTTGGATCTCTCTGGACATCATCATCAAGAGGTTTCTTGTATGAGCTCTCCTTTGAAGGAGCAACCTTCTCTTCTTTTCCCTTTGATGGAAAAGAGGGCTTATGTTGAAATGTTGCCTTTGCTTTTGGCAAGGCATCATGAAGGTCTTTAGCCCTTTCAATGAAACCTTGTACAATAGTGGGCTTGGTAGACTTAACCAACCCATGAAGAGGTTCATCTAGCCCATAAATGAAAATATACACCCTTCTTACTATAGATAAATCAGGAACCATAATAGAAAGTCTTAAAAATTTAGAGATGTAAGTTTTTGCATTACCTGATTGCTTCAAATTTTCAAGACTCATGAATGGTGCTTCTAGATCTCTTCTATCAAATATTTCCACCACCCTTATAGTGAACTCTGAATAAGCAGTCACATTGGCATGACCCAATGTAGACATGCCATGGAACCATCAGTCATGTGCTTCAGGCTCAAGGTGCAGTGCTGCAATCTTAATGGCCTCCATTTTTGGAACCTTGTTCAACTGAAAGTAGATGTCAAGTTTTTCTACCCAATATTTGGCAGTACACTTGGATGACCCATCAAAGTTGGGTAAAAATAATTTTCCCATAGTGTGGTGTCGATCATGATTATGAATGAATCCACCACCTCTATGATGATGCCTTGGTCTTCTATTGTCCTTTATTTGACAAAACTCATAAAAACTCAAGTGATATTTGAACCTCTGAGTTTGAGATTCATACTCCTTAAAATAGTCTTTAAGGGATTCTTGCTCCCGAAACCCTTCATTTCCCACAGCAAAAAATGCAGGCATGGTATAGCGTTGGGAAACTTGTGGTTGATGCATTGGTTGATCATTACAGTGATGAGACATGCCAGAGCCTTCTCCATGATGAAATCCTTTAGGGGATTCCTTGAATATATCCATTCTCATATCCTTGATCTCTCTAGCAATTTATTGCATGGCTCTAAGAAGGATCTTAGGGAAATCCTTCTCTTAATATTCACCTCCAAATAAAGGGGTTTTACCCTTGTATTCTTTGTAATTTGTATAATCAAATATTCTGTGGCTTCTTCTTTGATACCTCTTCTCTCTATCAGTAAGAGGCTCCCCTTCTTTAGATGACACATTGGCTTTTATAATTAACAGGCTATGCCAAGATTATGCTCTGATACCACTGTAATATTCCCAAATGGGAAAATCAGGAATATAGTGCAAAATGTTGGAAAAATAATGCAGATCATTATTGATAAAGAAAGAGGCCAATATGGAGACCTTTCATATGTCATTACAGCAACAAATTGTACATAGGAAATGGGCTATAAGATGCATAATAGGAAATACAAGCCTCCAATGAATAAAATGCCTCAATATGAGGTGTTGCAACCATATATTGTAGTAGATCTGATAATAAAATGTATAGAAATGGAAAATATGCCCAAGAAATAATACCATAGAAGATAAAACTTCAGATCTTCATTAATATCAAAACCCTTAAGGTAGGGCAACACCATACATTCACTCCTTAAGGAAGGATATCACTCCACAAGCCATATGCTTGCCCATACAATAATCCTTGACATCTCTCAATGGAGAGACTCTAGCCTCTATATATGTTTCATACATGCAATACCATGGGTAGTTACCATGGGTATCTCAATACCATACATCCAATACAATGGGCTTATCACTTTATTCCCTAGCTACATGTGGTCCCTTACATAATGTGGGTTAACCACTTTATTTATTAAAAGTGGCCCAATTATTTATCATTCTTATATTATTACATCATATTATTCCCTTGGGTACCTCCCTCTATACCCTATATTACCCCCCCTAGGTATACTACATTACACCCCCCTTAAACATGTTTCATCCCTGAAACATAAGAAGAACACAAATAATAAGATCTACTCAAAAGAGTATTTTACTAGTACCATTCACATGCATCCAGCCATCCCAGAGAAAGGTGAACACTCGATCTAGCCGATGTCTCGCTCGCTTGAGATGGAAGTGGGTTCTGGTGGTTTTTCTGTGTTGATGTGTTGTGGGTGGATCGTCGCACCTCTCTATGTGTCATCCAGGGGTTGCTGTCCTTGTTGCTAATTCGTTTCCACCTTCCTGGTTGTTGTCTTGCTGGGTGATGCGGGTGGTGATATGTTGAAGCTTTAACTGATGGAACATCTTTCATTAATTCCTCCATTATTGGTGATGGAGTGGTGTCAGGTTCTTTTGTTGGTACTTGCTTTGATGTCTGTGTTTGGCTGTCTACCATCAAAGGCTCATCATCTGATGTGTCTGTGTCGTTAGAGATTTTCACTTCTTCCTCCCTAGTCTCTCCATGGTTCCTAATGCAAATATCGTGCAATGTAATTTTCTTCTTTTTATACCAGAGCTTCATGAATTTCTTTTGCACATTAAAATTGATAGTACCAACGGATTCCATCCAAGGGTGTCCCAAAACAACATCCACAACATCCATATCTGAAGCATAAAAATCAGAATGCAACACATACTTATCCATAGAAATCTTCAAATCTTTATAAATTTGAACATCTTCATTATCAACCTGTGTGTTTTCAATATGTTTTGCTAGAACTTGCAATTTTTTAGCCAAATTAACATTGATACAATTATGCTTGCAACTAGGAATGATAGACACAATGATGTTCTCTTTTTGAATACTTTCATTAACCTGTAATATGGAAATATTAGTAGAAAATAATTCTTTATGTCTCTTAGTGTTCTTCTTTCTGGCTTTAGACCACTTGTCCAAAATGACTTTTTCAAGTTTTTTCTCGAGAAGTTTCCTCACTGCGCTGTCAAGTGAGGTCCACCATTTATTTGCCTCATCTTTCAGATGAAGCCCTATGGAGCATATCCAAAAACTTCGGTATTGAGCCTTGAGATGTTATAAAAAATCTTCAATAGTAGGGCCATCATCTTTTCCTGTAAACTTCATCTTGCGAGAATCCATAAAATAAAGTAAGGGTTTTGAAGAAAATCACTTACTTTGGCAAAAATTTAAAATGGACATTACTCGGTCAATATAACTCAGAATCCTTAATATAACCTGTTTTCAAAAATGGAATAGCCATTCTGCATCTAAACATATTGCTGAAATCCCGATCCAGGCACTCTGGAAACACAGATTTGCGCTGCAACTGCCCCAGCGTCACAAAATTTCTGAAAAAAAATGGCTGATTTTAAATCAGTGATAACTCCCTCATCCGGACTCCGATTCGACTGATTTTTTTTTTGAAATCGGGTGATTTTTCAAGGGGAGCTCAGATCTGTAATTGGTTGTCTGAAATTTTGCACCAGAATCTACTAAAACGTCAGGAGAGCCGCCGTACATAAATTGCCGTCAAAAACATTTCTGCAACATAGCTGAATTTAAATCAGCGATATCACCCTCATCCGGACTCCGATTCGACTGATTTTTTTTTTGAAATTGGGTATTTTTCGATAAGGAATCTAGATCTGATATTTATTTTTGAAAATTTTTCACCAAATTTTCCAGATCTGCTCTACAAACTCGCCGCCCAAAAATTTCCTGCAAAAAATGAAAAAACAAATCTCCAAACTCTGCCCAAGAAAGTGCTCCGATACCACTTGTAGTAGATCTGATAAGAAAATGTATAGAAATGGAAAATATGCCCAAGAAATAACACCATAGAAGATAAAACTTCAGATCTTCATTAATATCAAAACCCTTAAGGTAGGGAAACACCATACATTCACTCCTTAAGGAAGGAGATCACTCCACAAGCCATATGCTTGCCCATACAATAATCCTTCCCATCTCTCAATGGAAAGACTCTAGCCTCTATATAAGTTTCATACATGCAATACCATGGGTAGTTACCATGGGTATCTCAATACCATACATCCAATACAATGGGCTTATCACTTTATTCCCTAGCTACATGTGGTCCCTTATATAATGTGGGTTAACCACTTTATTTATTAAAAGTGGCCCAATTATTTATCATTCTTATATAATTACATCATATTATTCCCTTGGGTACCTCCCTCTGTACCCTATATTATCCCCCCTAGGTATACTACATATATAAAAGTTGGAAAACCCTTACAACATTATTTTATTGGCTCTGCAACAACAGTATATTATACATCAGATCTAGAGCTGATATGTGCCTTAAAAGTTAGATATATATCATATTTGAGCACTATACAAGCTCCTCTAAAGAACCCCTCAAGGGTTTTTAACAAAACACCAAGTATGAGTTGTAGATCTGAGATATAAGAGTGCAAATCTAATGAAAAATATAGATCTAGAAAGTGTGGCTGATCTGATATGATCAATACAATATCCTCCTCCAATAGATATTCAAAGTGAAGGGAAAATCCCCAACACATTGAAAACCAACTCTCCAAATGGTGTGCTAAACCACCCTACAACTCCTCCTACAGAAATAGCAAAAATCTGGAAGTAAAACTGTGATGTAGAGATAAATATGCGGTTGGAATGATGCCAAGACCTGAAAATGAGCTCAAAGCCCTTCAAGACTATCCTCCCAATGAAGTGGAAAACTCCTCCACTGAAAATGAGCACTGAAATGGCCTAGATCTAGATATCTAGTCTCCACTTGCTGCAGCTTGCAAAAACAACCAAACCCTCAACAAGACTTGTGTTGTAGTTGAAAGAAGAAGCTTGGCCCTAAGCCAGATAGTGGACAATGTAGTGCAAGACTCCTCCAAGAGCTCCTCAATGTAAGAGGTGGGATTCCCGATCAGGAACACCCTGTGCTAAACAACACTCTATCTCAGCTAAACAGCAAGAGAAAGATATATGTCTAAATAGACCATATATTCAGAAATATAATATACATCAACATACTTCATATGGCTGCTATCCTCTTCCTTAAATAGGATATGTGATTGCAAACCCTAAGCCCCATACAAAAAGATCCTACATTCACACAAATCATCTCCATCTAAAACTACTCTGTACCTCATTAATGGCCACTCCGCCATGACAATGCTATTGATTTGCTCAAGGTTGACCCATTCAAAGTGATCCAGCCCCTTTCACGCCAAGGGTTCTTCAATTAAGCTGCCAAGATTTGTCCTTTTCACATTTGGCATTGATTTATTCATTAAAAAGGAGAATTTTGGACCTCCTTTTCCCTCTTATTCTTTAAACAAAGAAACAAAAGAAAATTGAATATTACAATTAGCTCATGACTAATTGGGAATATTGCATTCTTGTTGTAGTGGCAAGAGAATCAACTATGCAATTCTGATTCCTTGGAATCACAGCTAAAGTATACTCATAAAAAGTATTAAGAATATCTTACACAACATTGTGATATGCTCACATCCTTGAATTTTTAGTCTAGTATTCCCCTTTCACCTATTTTCTTATTAATTCGGAGTCGCCATAAACTGAAATCCTTTTATCCTCTAGCTTCTAAAGAATCTTAAGCTCAGTTATCAAAGTTTTATATTATAGTTCATTATTATAACAATCAAAATAAATTTTTTATGAACATAACCTAAAATTAGGAGGAATATTGTAGGTATGATTCATAGTACCATGAATCCAAATTCCAATTCCAACTCCATCCTTACCTAAGGCACCATCAAAATCCATGGTCCATAGACCATTTTCTTCGTCCGGAAGCTCAAATTTGGATGACTGATCTTTATTATTTCTTTGGAGATGGTCCATTGTCTCAACATGCTCTGTTTATTTCACTTATTCTATTTTCCTTTTAGCTGAGGTACTTGGATGCAAGCCATTCAATTTATTTTCCCTTTTTTCTGCAATGAAAACTTCTTGAACATTACTTGAAACTTCTGCAATTTATACATTTTCTTCTATCTGACTTTCTATTTCAACTAGAAAATCAGCATCAAACAAAATAAAATATTCTAATTCAGTATGTACAACATGTATTGGGTGATTATTTGGCTTCTCCTTGCTGCTAATCATATATTTCATCATAGTTTCCCAATACAATTTTCTGAGTTTACTAAACAATGGTATAGTATCATTGGAGAAATCAAGTTGTAAAATGCCTTTTATTTTTCCTCCCCCTGATCACGAGAGAAACATCCCATAACTTGCAGGAATATCAGCTACAACCACATCCATCAGAATACTCTTTGCTGGAATTTGATCTAGTCATACTACCAAATATTTGATGATACCGAGACACTTAACCCTTCTCGAGTCAAAGGAGTAAAGGTCATCATATGGGGGAGTAATATCAAATCCTAATTTTTCCATTATGGATTTTGGAATGAGATTGTGAGAGACCCAGAGTCTAGCTTAGCATTGTGAAGATGAAGTCATGGATCCTAATACTGAGCTAGAAATATGGGACTTCACTATTTGGTAAGTTTCCATCTACAGTTGGGCCAAGAAAAATCTTAGGGTGGTCATAGCTAACATTCACCATATCATATTTTTGGTCGACTTTGAGAATTTTACCTACACGAAACTTATATTGATCATTCTTAACCAATTTAGTCAAAGGAATGAAAACTTTCAATTTTAAAATATCATTCTCTAGACTAATAAAAATAGGAATATTTTCTACCTCTTTGGATGTGATATCCTTCCTTTTCGGGTATTCTTTGGTGATAATATACTTTATATATCCTACACTTTTTGTTCCCTTATCGTTCTTTGAATTGTTGGTGGATGCCTCATTGTTCTTTCTCTGATTAGTGGCATCAAGTTCCTTTTCTTTATGTTGATTTGTTTGGTGATTTGTAGAGGTCGGTTATTTAGGTTGAGTATCCTTTTCAGAAGTTGGCCTATTTTGATTTGAAGTGATATGCACGTTTCTATTCATAAAACTATATTACCTTTTCACTGAGCTAAGGTAATTTTGGTAACCTCTTTGATAATATTTTGTCTTTGCTGCTAACATATCGTCATTTGAAAGAACAAATTGTTGATCATCATGTTGATCAACATAAGGTCCTTGAGAATATTATTCATCTTTGGTTAAGAAAATAGGTTGTTGATATTTGTCAAAAGGATGATTTTATTCTAAAATATCCTCTTGTTCAAGTCCCTGTGCATAATTCTATTGCAGTGGAGTATGAATATGTTGTTGTGTCTGTTGGTCCTGACCTCTTTTCTCTCTTTGTTTGATTCTAAATTGAGGTTGTGGTTTTTGTTGACCTCTGAAATTAGGATTCTTGATTTGATTTTATAATTTTATATATGATACTATCATCCTATCCATCATCTTATCCATGGTTCTGATTAAATTTTCCATCTTACCATCTGATGAAGTAGATGGCTCCTCTTTGATTGTGACCTTTTTCCATTTTTATCTTTAATTTCTTAATCAACATGTTTGATTCTACACTTACGACATTACTTTTAATTTCTTCAAGAGTTGTATGAATCCTCTCCCTTAAGTGATAGGCCATGTTAGGATCAAAGGCATCAGGATAATGAAGCAATTCCAAGCCAGGAGGATACTTGACATCATTTGGAATAGAGTTGTATACCTTGTTGAATATGGCAGTGAAGTCTTGCACAATTTCAATTGGATTTATTTTCATAACATTATATTCTACCATAATTTGAAGAGGATTCTTCTTTTCTTCCCACTTGTCTAAGAAACTATTGATCAATTTCTATGGGTTAGCTACTGAATCTGTTGTCAGAGTATGAAACCACTTCTTAGCATCTCCTGAAAAAATTTGGGCTATCGCATGCATCTTGGCATCATGATTATTGGTCTCTTCAAGATCAATAAAATTTGTTACTTTAACTACATGCTGCTGATATGTGACCTCAGTTTTCCCATCAAAAAGAGGGAGTCTTATAACCTTGTGGAAAATCAATAAGTGCATGAGGAAACAATAAAGGGGAAAATCTTGCCATGAATGTTAGATAAGGTTGTGCGGGGATACCAATAAGGGGTGTTCATGAAGGAGATCATTTTGGAGGAAGTAGTGGATGCGAATTGGATGATGATGGAGCAGCTAAGTGAGGAGGTGTAGGTGTAGATATATCAATAGAAAAAAGTTCTTGCTGATATTGAATATAAGATTTTTCAGAGGTAAACCGTAGGTGATTGACCAATTCATGAATGTTATGAAACTAAGACCAAAATTTCCTATCAAATTTAGCACATGAATACTCTAATGATGTCAAGCTTAATTCAAATTTAACAAGATCAAATACTATTTCAGAAAGGGAAGAATTTGATGTAGATTTAAATAAGGAAAACTCAAATTTTATATCAAAGGGTAAGTCTTCAAGTGCAGTCAAATCTATAGGTAGGGATATAGATCTTACAAATGAAGATGTGCTTGTTTCAACTTGCTCAGGCTGATATCTTTTCTTCCTCAATATCATTTCAGGGTCTGCAACTGGTGACAGAGGATTTAGATTAGTATTGGACATCATGAACTTAATTGGAACCAGTGTTGTTTTGAATCTGAACTTTGGCTATGAAAAACTAAATCAACATTGTTTGAATGCTAGGACCTGTCACCCATAGGCCTAGAACTCAACAAAGTTGTAAGAAAAATACCAGGGAAGATTTGAAACTCATTTCCCTTGCAACGATCCGAAAAATGTTATCTTCTAGAGTGTTCCAAGGCTGAGAAAGGACACCGAAGGAGGTAACCTCAAAAAACTTTGGATTTGGTAGCTAGCCCTACCAAATCATAGAGGGATCTCTCTAAAATATCATAGCCAATGAAGTGGCTAGAGAATAAAATATATCTTAGGCTAGATATTCAACTCACTAGGGTTTCATTTTTAGGGTTTTGCTAGATCAGGCTCAAAGGTCTAGGGAACTAGTTCAGGGTTTCAAATGATCAGTTGGAGGGATACATTGGGGCAAGGTAGGTATGTTCACTGACATATTTAAGTTTTCATTGTGGTATAGGGTTAAAATAAAGAGGGATCAAAATGAGCATAAGACTATGAATTCATTTATCAAAAGAAATGAGACATAAAAATGAAGATCTCATTAAAACAGAGCATAAAACTATGAAGTCTGCTTAAAAAATCATGACATAATCACATGAAAGAATTTTGATGGTAATAAGGAGAAAAAAATATTAAATATTATGATTAAATTGAGGAAAAAAATTGTCACTAAATCATACCACAAGAATCCCGACATAATAGCTACAGTTGTCTATTGTATTTCTCCAAAAAGTATGATGTACACTGGCTCTAAGCCTTTGACTAACTGATGTCCAACCTTGAATATGAATTAAAAAAAGCTACATATAGATAAAAAATTACATTCCCCCCTCTTAGGTGTCGAATCCATCATGACAAGAATTGATTACACCAATCTCTCCAACCAAACCTAAAACTAGGGAGGTTAAGAACTAACTCCCTATTTAGCCTTTGACTGACTTTTACAAGCATTAATGACCATGAAATTACATGAAATTAACCTTTAAAAGCACAATTACATTCAATTACATCATTTTTAATCATCAAAGGAAAAATTACATCATGAGAGAATGAATTTGACTGATAAAACTCGCAAATTTGATCTTATGATAGAAGCGCAACGTGAGAGACGGAAGCACAACATGCTCTTTGAGGGACGTTTTGAGGGGTTTTCCTTGATCCTTATACTGAAATAAAAGATGATAAAGATATATTAGGATGTATACTATCCCTATGAATCTTTAAACCCGCAAAAATACTACTCCAAGGCACCTAAAAATTGATTTTCCTAGGACTACTCTAGAGGCACGGTGAGGTGTCCAAAAAGGTGGCATAAACATGTTTTTAGGTAGTTTTTGATCTTTTCATTGCACCCTGTGAAGTGTCATGGAAAACCAAGTGTATACCTAAAATTTACTAACACATATCTATCCATCCATGCAAAAATTTTCTCATTTGGAGGCTCTGAGAAGAAGTGCAGCGTGAGCTCACTACACTTCTATGCATCATAAAATTGTCAAATTGCAAATTTTATCAAAGTTGTCAAAATTTATTTCCTCTACATTATTTAGTAATAGATTATAAAACCAATGATGCATAAACAAGTAAATAAATATTATCTCTCTTTTTTAGCTTGATTAGGGTTTTATTTAGTTTCTTTCTCATATTCCTAACCCTAATTTTTCAAATTTGATTCCTAGTGAAGTAGGATCTTGCCATGTGTTTTTGAAGCTTGGTGCCTCTTTTGGCCTTCTTTAGGAGCATATAAAGGTGTTAATTGACCTTTCCAAGCCAAAACTCATTGTCTTGTTCAATCTCAGATACAATGATGTCATCTTTTGTTCCTTGAGAAACAATTCCTTGCCGTGTAAAGGAATCCGTGCTCAAGACATTAAAGATTATGTCACAAACAAAAGTATATATGTCTCTATTTTATAAACCTTCAAACATTAATTATACAATCTTCAAATATTAAACCCATGCAATATTCTGCAATGCCATATTCTCCTTATCCTGAAATGAATGGATGGAAGAAACAAGAAAGAAAGGATTTCAATTTGATATGCTACTTGAAACAGAATCTATCAGTGTAAAAATCCTGAAGAAATGAGTAATAACAACGTTAAAAGAGAGGATCGCCCATTAAGCTTTATTTAACTCTTAAATACACATGTATCTAGAGACCTGCAGCTCAAATTACTCTATTTTATTCACAGACATGGAAAACATAATGAAAACCGAGAAACTATTCAGCATAGACAAAATGAAGGAAACTTGCAAAACTTTTTCATTGATTCAGTATTCTTCAGTACAAAATTTAGCTTCAAGGTTCAAAACTCAGACCCTTCATCTTTCTTGAAATTGTCCTTTAATACAGTATCACAAGACAGTTTCCAGTAATGAAACCGATTCTAACTATTCCAACTAATTCTAACTGCTTAAACCACTAATTGTTATGGAGGCACATGCCTCAGAAAGTCCTATTACATTTACATAATTTTGAAAAATAAAATGAGAATTTTAAAACTTCTAATCTGTGAGAACATCTGGTCCTGAAGCTATTGCTGAATCAACGACTGCTTTTGATTGAGCCGTTGGGATCTCTTTTGCTGTATCCACGGAGAAAGTTTTGCACTTTTTCCAAAGTTCACCTTGAGTCGTAGAAGCATTCTTGTAACTAAGATATTCCAATCTAAATGCAATAGCCTGACTGTGAGTAAGTCTTTCTATGAAGAGTGTTTTTACCATCCATAGCAAGTTGAAATGCCTCTGCAAAAAGTTAAACATTGTTTCTCCCTTTAAAACTTGTGTCTTTTCGTGCCTACTATCTGCCCTACCTTTTTCCAGTGTTAGTGCATCTTCATAAAACTTCCACGTCAAAATATTTCCCTTTTCTGTCCAGCATGAAGGTAAACCTATCCTGATCAATTTATCAAATGTTATATCAAACTTCTTTACCACCTCCTTTATTCCCAGTAACCTTTTCTCTGCTACTTGTCGAAGATTATTCTTAATTATCATCTTATTGACTTCTTCGGCATAAAAATATCTGTCTTGTATTTCCATATCTTCTAACTCTTCATCTGATTTGGAATTGATAAAATCTATAAAAATTTTAGCCCAATTTTCTCTTTTCATGACCGTTTGCTTTTCAGACAATATCTCTTCTTCATGCTCTGAAATGAGGCATTTTTCCTTAGCAATTATATTCAGGGAATCCCAATTAGATTTCATTTCAGAGATTATTTCACCCCAGATGATATCTTTAGCTCTTAAAAGTGAGATATTACCCTTTAACGTTTCCTTGAGATCTTTAATTTCCTCCTCAGCCTTTTGTAATTTCTATTTGTTCTCATTCACTTTATCTTCCCATGCTCACATGATCTTGGTAGCTATTTCCAACTCTGATTGATCCTGCTTATGATCTCGTTCTGCTAACTTTAATTCGGTGCTGAGCTGAACAACCTATGCTTGAGGGTCAGAATCAGCATCACCTGTAGGCAAAACAAAAGTGCAAGTGTGATTTTCAATATGGTTCTGTAATGAAATAGCAGTTTGCTTCACTTTGGAAAACTCTTCCTCTTTCCGCAACAACTACAGATGAAGTTCTTCTTTTTCTTTCTCCACTTCAGCTACTTCTGCGGCCATTGAGTGTTCTGCAACTGGTAATTTTAGCTTTTTCCTCAATGAGGATATCTCCATTTCTGCACTTTTCATGAGATTTTGAACTGCAGCTTTATCATTGGACTATACACCTATTTTCATAATGATCTTCTTCAATTCTTCATTTTGAGTCGACAAAGCCCTCGAATTAGCCTTCTCCATCTTGATCTTTTTAATAACTTTTGCAAGCATGTTCTCAGCCTTAATTGCTGTGGCATTAGTCTTGGTCAAATCATTTACAATTAACTGCCCAGTTTGCATATGAAGATTCATTTTATCCCACAGCGGGATCTTTTTAACATCCATAACTATGTTTACCTCATTAAAACTACTCGAAGATCCAAGGGACATCCCAGTTGGATGTGTCAGAGCCATCCTAAATTGATCCTTTTCGAGGTCCATTACAGTCAATAGCCTGGTCTGGTCAGCAGCTACGTGATGCTCTGCCTGAGCTTCTACATTAGATTTTATCCTCTGATTTATTTCTTCAATCTATGTGATTTTTTTTTTGGCTGAAGGCATCTTCTTTGAATAAAGTTCATGTCCTCTAGGAGAAGAAGGGACATTTTGTTCTTCATTGATATGAAAGGTAAAGCCAGGCGAGTTGGGAGAATGATCCTCAGCCAATTTGGTTCTCTTTTCTTCCCTGGGTTCTTCATCATCTACTTCAACAACATCTTCCCTACCTCTTTTGTTTTCCTTTTCAGTAATAATAGGTGTTTGAATGCTCATTTTTTATGTGTTTATTTCGCCTGGGTTTGCTAGCTTCTCCTGATCAGGTTGGCTTGTATGAGAAAACGTAGAATATCCATTCTCAATTCTTCTTTGAGAAATTACTCCATGCGGATCATAAGACCATTTTTCTCCTAGTAACAATTGTGTCTCTTCCAATATTTTAGAAACTTCATCAAAAGCTTGCCTCGTATTAACCACGAAAGGTCCCACACTCATGGGAAATTTGAACATAAAACCTTTCTTCTTGGGAAGAAAGTGTACCTGATCCACATTAAGGATTTGTCTTATGAATTCCAAGGCGAAAAGCCGCATGGGTACAAAATTTGGGAGCCTATAGGGCTTGATGCTAGCTCCATACAACCTTATCTCTGAATACTCTTCAAACAAAAACAAATCTCCAAATATGCAACTCGGTCCTAGCTGTAAGAACTCTCGGGCTTTTGGTAAAAAACATGGAGGAGGAACTCCATTCAAAATTTTATAGGAAATAGACATATAATGGCTAGCAAACTCAAATAGCCCTACTTCATTTCCTTCTTTCCTAGTCATATCAGTCCAAAATAACACAGATTGCTTTTGCTTATTGACATCAACTATATTCAATCCAAGATTCATAAATTCTTCAACATTCTGATACAAAAATAAATAAACAATCAATGATGGAAATCTAAAGAAACCTGTGAGAGGAAAGGCCATCAGCTGAGAATTAACAATCTCCTGCCAGAAATATGGAATGTCGAGAACAACCCCTGGCTTCAACATGAGCGCGTACATTCCCAAGACCGATTTATCAACTATCTTGTCATTGTCTTTGCCCAAAATCTCTGCAATGCAACTCAAAACTGGTCTATACTCAGCCTCGAACGCTTCCAAACTAAATTCTTCTCCTTCAAGCTGAGATTTCTCTAAATTTGATCTCAAGTGTGACATACACAAACTAAATTCTTCATTTGAAAGGTCTTCAAAGTAACGAGCTAATGAATCTTCAGAAAATTGCAATGGTGACTCATTTTAGGGAAAGCACAATGCTTGTCGAATTAATTGCGTCGATACCTGCAGAACGCTTTCTCCCTGCGAGTTCATGATGAAACACTTACCAGGGTACATTGAGGAGACCAGCCATGATATGAATTCAGGAAAAAAGTGGGCTTTTGGGATGCAGGCGGACAAGACACCAGAACTTTTCATGGTAGAAAACACTGGGGATTTCTCAGCGTTGAGGGTCACTTGGTGACACAATAAGGGATGATTGACAGATGATATGGTATCCTGGACATCTTTTTCACTGTCCAGGAGGGAGCTGAGGCTTGATGAACCAGCTTGAGAAATTCGTTTTGCCATGGTTGACCGACAATGCAAAAAATTCATGGAGTAACGGATAATGCAAAGGTGGCGAGAAGAAAATCAACAGTCACGAATGGATGAAAATGGGACAAAAGAACCCTTTTACAACTACGAAAACCCGTAATAAATGTCGACATGACGTGGAAAAATCCGTTGAAAGGGGGATGACAATTGTCTCCCACTCACCTGATGACGTCACCACGGGGGGTCTTGGAGTACGACGGTGAAACTAGACGGGCACCCCCTGCAGTGAATCCCATCCGTCGATCACGGCTCACCCGTGATCTGACCAGTCAACTGCGGGGGTGCCGAATCAAATAACGCGCAAGCGCTTTATACCCCCGCATTTAATCATCCGACCACGTTCTTCCACGATCACTACTTCCGCTTCAAAACTTGCTCGACATTTAAGCATAAAATAATAACATATATCCAACAAATTTTAATAATAAAATTATTTATATCGAACTTTGAAAATTGCATCAAGCTTTTGAAAATGCTTCCTTTTTCATGATATAGTATAAAAACCTTATACTATATCATATGCTTTTCTGATTTTTTGTATTTTTGATATTCAAAATAAAAATTGAAAAAGGATATGCAAATGATCCACAACATCTGGCTCCACCTGGGGATAGTGTTTTTGCCACGAAACACTAAGAACATGCAGATCAGTGCCTTCACTTCGGGCATGGAGTCACATATTGCTTGATGGAAAATATACAATGATCACACCGGATATATACAATGATGGTGAAACATTTCTTCAGTGCCGGAAATAATGCTTTAGATATTGCCCATTCACAGGCATATCTAGTACTTCTCCTTCAAGATTTTCCAGCATGAAAGTGTTATTCAACCTGACTTCATTGATTTTGAATGGACCATACCACAAAGGATCAAATTTGCCGTGTTTCCCTTTGTCTTCCCTTCGGGTATCCCACCTCAATACCAGGTCTCCCTTCTGAAACATGATCTCTTTTGCTTTCCTGTCAAATATTGTCTTCATTTTCTGCTGATAAGAAAGCAAATTCTCCCGAACTTTATCTCTGCTTTCACTTAGCTCCATTACATTATTCATTCTTCTAATTATGGCATTAGGTTCTGCTTGAGCTTCTTGAAGGAAAGAAATCACAGGCTTCACCAGCTGGGTGGGAAATAATGCCTGAGTCCCATATACTAGTTCGTAAGTTGACTTACCAGTGGATCTTCTAGTGGTCATCCTCGTTGCCCATAGCACAAACACTAGCTTTGAGTCCCAATTCTTTTGGTTTTCATTTATTGTCTTCTTCAGGATTCTAACCAATGTTTTGTTAGAAGACTCTACCAATCCATTCCCCTATGGATGATAAGTTGTAGAGTGAGACAATATCACGTTGTAAGTCTGACAGAAATTAATAAACTTTAGTGAGCTAAAAACTTGGGCATTATCTGTCACAATCTTTACTGGACATCCAAACCTGCTAAAGATGTTTTCTTCTAGAAACTTCATAACGACCAAATCATTTGCCTTCCTAGTGGGGATTTCCTCCACCCGCTTGGTAAAATAATCTGTAGCAGTAAGGATCCACTTAAATTGCCCACTGGATGGTGGATTTATTTCTCCAATGAAATCTAATCCCCATTGTCTGAAAGGTTCTTCGACAAAAACAGGGAGAAGAGGTAAAGGAGCTAAATTTTTCTTTTCTGCAAACACCTGACATTTTTGACAGCTTCTGACTGCTTTATAAACATCAGCAAACACAGATGGCCAGTAGAAACCTGATTTGAAAATTTTATGAGCAGTTACCTTCCAACTGTAGTGCCCTCCACACAAGCATTCATGATATTCTTTGATTACATCTGGAACTTCTTCCTCTGTCAAACACAACAATAATACACTAGCAGGATCTTTCCAATATATCTTTGCTTCAATTATGACATAAGGTTGAGCCTTAAGCTTTAAGGCTCTGTATTTAGTTCTATCTATGGAAGGAGGACAAGAAAGAAATCATAAATAATGAACAATGTCCTTGTACCAACCTGAGCAGAGAAATTTATATTTAATTGCTGGCTTTGGCTGATTATTCTCTGTTTCTCCATTGACTTCCTCTACAGGAGCAAGCAAATTAATTCCCAATGCTTGGAAATTTGACTCTGTTAATAATTTGGCCAATCATAATCCTTTGAAAAGTTTGGTTGGTTTTACATCCAGGTCATATTCTTGGATTTTAGCAATCCATTTGCCCCTTTTTCCTTCCACATCGCTCTGTACTAGGACATCCTTCACAGTTGAATTAGGAACGTACGGCAAGAATTGAGAATGAATAATATAGGTTTTGAATGCTTTCAGTGCTTTCACTAGAGCGTATACTTGTTTCTCCAATATATTATATTTCAATTCTGCGTCTCGAAGCACTTTAGTGAAATATGCTACAGGTTGTTCATACTTTTCTTCATTTCTCTGTAATAACATGGAAGCGATTGTTGAAGCAGACGTAAATTAGAAAATTTGAAATGGCTTCAAATAATCTGGACTAATTAAGACAGGCACTTCCTTTAAAGATTCTTTGATCCTTTGAAAAGATTCCCTTGCTTCTTTGTCCCATTTCACCTCAGCATTCTTTTTCAACATATCTGTTATCTGCTTAACGATCTCAGCGTAATTGGGAACAAATCTTCTTAGAAAATTAATTTTTCCAAGAAATCTCTGAATATCCTTCTTACTCTGAGGCAGTGGAATTGACTGTATTGCTTCAACCCTTGCTGGATCAATCTTTACTCCTTGTTTGGAAACAATATGGCCCAGCAGTTTACCCTCCTCCAGAGAAAATAAATACTTCTTAGGATTCAGCGATAACCCAAACTTCCTACATTTTAGGAAGGCTTTCTGCAAATGCTATAGATGTTCTTCATCAGATTTTGAAAAAATTGTGACATCATCCAGATAAATAACCACAAACTCATCTCATACAAATGCAATATCCATCGCTCTTTGTAATGTGGCTCCTGCATTCATTAGGGAAAATGGCATCCTGGCATACATGAATGTTCCCCAGGGCATAGTAAAAGAAGTTTTATTTTGATCTCCTTTCTCCACAGCAACCTGGTTATACCCTGAAAAACCATCGACCATTGATAATCTACCATCCCTAGTCACTTTCTATAAGACGAAATCCATTTTCGGTAGAGGGTAATTATCTTTCAATGAAGCTCGATTCAAGTTCCTGAAATCTACACACATCCTTATCTCTCTGTTTTTCTTTCGGACTGGTACAAGATTGGAAACCCAATCTGAATATCTAAGAGGAACAATTATTTTAGGCTGAAGTAATTTCTTTATCCCTTTTTCAATTGGAGCCAACAATAATGGATTGATTTGTCTAAGCTTCTGTTTATGCGGTTTGACTCCATCTTTCAGTGGGATTTTATGTTGTATGATACTGTTATCATACGTCTTCAGATCATCATAAGACCAGGAAAATACATCTTTAAATTGTTTGAACAGATCGATGTACCTTTCTTTATAATCCTGTAGGACTCCTTTGAACAAATTGATCATTTTAGGCTCCTGTTGAGTTCCTAAATTACAATCTTCCACATTCTCATCTTGGTTTTCTTTCTTCTGAGTCACTTCCACGTCATTTGCATCAAACAGTCTTTCAAGAGGCACCAAGCCTCTTGGCAAAACATTGTCTTTCAACTGAATAATCTCCTGTCCACCAATCTTCGTTTTCAGATTCTTACTAGCCAAATCATTTTCATCAGTTTCCAAATCAATCTAATGGTCTTCAAAATCTTCAATCATCAACAAAAACTTCTTGATCTGTTCATCGTCCTCAAAGACCTACCAGTGTTTAATATTGTCAGGGATTGACGGTCTATGTCTCATCTCAATTTCATACCTTAGTCTCGGATTGATAGGAGGCTTGAATGTACTGGCTGCAACTACCAAAGAAACAGCCATTCTATTTTCTTCCCTTGGAACAAACTGTAAGTTGAAGGCTTCAAAGTAGTTTTCAATCAAATCCCAGACTTCATTCCTATATGCTCTTAACCTGGGATGCTTAGTTTGACACAAATTCTTTATTTGTCTTATAATTAATTCAGAATCACTGAACACAGTTATAGACTGAATTCCCATGTGCTTAGCTGTCTGCAAACTAATGATTAATGCTTCATATTCCGCAACATTATTAGTGGACTCAAATTCCAATTTGAAAGAAAAAGCACAAGGTTACCTTCCGGAGAAACAAAAATGAAACCAGCTCCCGTGCCTTCTTTTGAAAACGCACCATCAAAATAACACTTCCAGGGCTTGTTTGAATGCAGCTCCTTATGTACAACTGCTGAAGGGAGCTGCCCTTGCGATTCTTCAACAAATTCTGCATCTTCATGCAGCATGAAACAAGAGAGGTCATCTTTCTCTTGGCCATAAATTGGTGAATTACCTGCATCTTTCTTAGTGGCAGTTTTTTGAAACCTAGTTTCTCTATGCAACCTTCTTTCTTCCCCATTGAAAATAGGAATGATATCATATGTGAAATCTAGCTTCAAAAATCCTCCTAGCTTTTCTCTCCACGATCTAGATAATAGCATACCAAATCTGACTAGAATATCTGCCACTACCACATCCATCATGATGCTCTTGGCTGGGATTTGAGCCAATGACACAACCATATCCTTAATAAGACCCAAACACTTCACCCTCTTTGAATCAAAAGAATAAATATCCCGGTATGGCTTAGTGATTTTCAGATTCAACTCTTTCATCACACACAGTGGCATCAGATTGTGGGATGCGCCAGAATCTAGCATACAATTATGCAGAACAAAATCGTGTAACAGAAGTGAAATATAGAAAGGAGGGACAGATGAATCTACCTCTTCAACATGAGGCCCAAATGTAACCACTGGTTTTTCTTCTTGCAGATTAACTATATCACCCACTTCATCGGACTGAGATAGATTGATAAATTCAGCAATCTCCTTCTTATAACCAGGTGTTTTCATTAATTCAAGAAGAGGAACTTGAATTTTCACTTTTTCCAATTATTTTTCCAAACTGAAAGTTTGATTTTATTTTGTCAACTTTTCAGGCTCTTCTTGATCTTTCTTGGAACTTGGATTTTGATTAGAAATAGTGACCACTTTCTCCAAAATATTAGAATCTCCAACCTTTTTTTGAGAAGCTTCGGCTTGTTGCTTTTCCTTCTCTTTTTCTTCATTCATGGGCTTTTTCCCCTTATCTAATTTATGAGTCTGGTCTTTCTGTAATGGAGTCGCCGCTGGAGCAGGCAGTGATTCTGGTTCTTTTTCTTCATTCTCTTGAGTTCTTAGCCTCTTCTTTGACCTCAAATCATACTTTTTATGTAACTCGGATTGCGTGAAGTCTATAAACTGTCTGCAGTAATCATCCATCTCTTCTTGATCAAATGAAAGATCAATTTCTTCCACTCCTTCTTCCTCAACTTCTTCTTTTATCTCATCATCTTCCATGTACACAGTGGAAATTCGAGCATCATCCTCTCCATCATCATCATCTACTGAACGGGATGGAGCCGCCTCTATATACAAAGGTGCTTGTACCTGATCTTGATCTTTTGTCTCTCTTTGTAGAATCTGCAGAGGCTGTTTTTTAAATTGGGGATTAAAAACCCCTCTATTCTGTCTTGCAGGCTTACTATCTATTTCCAATTTCACCAATTTATTAGACAGATTTTTTATGACCTTAGTCATATCATCAATTCTTTGTTCTTGAGCTGAGGCTTCTTCTTTAGCTTTTCCTTTATCTTGAACTTTACCAGCATCGGACATATTAGCCTCAATCTCCAGAGCATCAGTTTGAATCTGCTCCAAGGTAGGTGACCTCCTTTCCCTCAATGTGAAACTAAATTCTGGTTCAAATGCACGAGCAAAAACAACCCTTGCTCCAATAGGAGGGGGTTTCATTTCAACAGGCAAACTATTATACAATTTATTAAATCTCTTCACAAAATCTTTCATGCTTTCATCAAATTTCTTCTTTATTGCATTGAATTCTGTCAAAGAATAGCCATGATCCCTTTTTTCACCCCATCTCTCAGTGAAATGCGTTTCTAGGGTATCCCAATCGTTTATGGTACCATTAGTCAATCCTTTAAACCATTTTCTTGCCTCTCCACTTAGAGACTGAACAAAAAGTCTCATTACAACGTCCAAATGTTCAACATTTAAATTCTAGGAAAATGTGCAAAACAGGGGCAAGTGTTGTTCTGCAGTTATTTCGTCTTCACCAGTAAATCTAGGGAGTAACTTGAGATACTCCTGAGGCATATCATGCAGTGGTTGGGGTAGATTTAATGGTGCATATATATTCATCAAGAAAGCAGGGGCTGCAGGGACTGCCATGTTTACGCCGGGGTTAACTGCTCCTTGAGCAGGGGTAAAATGAATACCAGTTGTAGGTGAGGATGAATGAGGTGGAACAACTGATATAGGAGTTGGAGTATGAACGACTGCAGAAGAGCTGGCAACTATATGGGGCTGAGTTTCTGTAAAAGGAAAAGACACAAACTCCAAAGATTGCTCTTCTAATGTGGGTTCTTGAAAACGAACGGGTGATGGTGACGATTCTTCTTCCGAGAAAGTGAGTTTCTTGGAATATTTCTTGGATATGAAAGTGTGTGAACTACTGCCTGGTGCGAGCAGTGTAGTTTCTAGTGTATCAAATATTTTTGGTTTCTGGCCCTTCTTTGAAACAAGCTTCTCAGGATCAGACAAAACAGGAACGGTTTGCTCAGAGGAATCCGACCTCGTATGAGGTTTCTTGGGAGCCAGAGCTATTTTCAAACAAACACAACTTACTTTCTCCTCCTCTCTGAACAACCAGAGGAAATTTAAAACAAAACCCAGAGAAACTCTTCGAATCTTCGTCCCCAGCAACGGCGCCAATTTATGTTGTTCCTTGAGAAACAATTCCTTGCCGTGTAAAGGAATCTGTGCTCAAGACATTAAAGATTATGTCACAAACAAAAGTATATCTGTCTCTATTTTATAAACCTTCAAACATTAATTATATAATCTTCAAATATTAAACCCATGCAATATTCTGCAATGCCATATTCTCCTTATTCTGAAATGAATGGATGGAAGAAACAAGAAAGAAAGGATTTCAATTTGATATGCTGCTTGAAACAGAATCTATCAGTGTAAAAATCTTGAAGAAATGAGTAATAACAACGTTAAATTAGAGGAGCGCCCATTAAGGTTTATTTAACTCTTAAATACACATGTATCTAGAGACCCACAGCTCAAATTACTCTATTTTATTCACAGACATGGAAAACATAATGAAAACTGAGAAACTATTCAACATAGACAGAATGAAGGAAACTTACAAAACTTTTTCATTGATTCAGTATTCTTCAGTACAAAATTTAGCTTCAAGGTTCAAAACTCGGACCCTTCATCTTTCTTGAAATTGTCCTTTAATACAGTATCACAAGACAATTTCCAGTAATGAAACTGATTCTAACTATTCCAACTAATTCTAACTGCTTAAACCACTAACTGTTATGGAGGCACATGCCTCAGAAAGTCCTATTACATTTACATAATTTTGAAAAATAAAATGAGAATTTTAAAACTTATAATCTATGAGAACATCTGGTCCTGAAGCTATTGCTGAATCAACGACTGCTTTTGATTGAGTCGTTGGGATCTCTTTTGCTGTATCCACGGAGAAAGTTTTGCACTTTTTCCAAAGTTCACCTTGAGTCGTAGAAGAATTATTGTAACTAAGATATTCCAATCTAAATGCAACAGCCTGACTATGAGTAAGTCTTTCTATAAAGAGTGTTTTTACCATCCATAGCAAGTTGAAATGCCTCTGCAAAAAGTTAAACACTGTTTCTCCCTTTAAAACTTGTGTCTTTTCGTGCCTGCTATCTACCCTTCTTTTTGCCAGTGTTAGTGCATCTTCATAAAACTTCCACGTCAAAATATTTCCATTTTTTGTCCAGCATGAAGGTAAACTTGTCCTGATCAATTTATCAAATGTTATATCAAACTTCTTTACCACCTCCTTTATTCCCAGTAACCTTTTATCTGCTACTTGTCGAAGATTCTTCTTAATTATCATCTTATTGACTTCTTCGACATAAAAATATCTGTCTTGTATTTCCATATCTTCTAACTCTTCATCTAATTTGGAATTGATAAAATCTATAAAATTTTTAGCCAAATTTTCTCTTTTCATGACCGTTTGCTTTTCAGACAATATCTCTTCTTCAAGCTTTGAAATGAGGCATTTTTCCTTAGAAATTATATTCAGGGAATCCCAATTGGATTTCATTTCAGAGATTATTTCACCCCAGATGATATCTTTAGCTCTTAAAAGTGAGATATTACCCTTTAACTTTTCCTTGAGATCTTTAATTTCCTCCTCAGCCTTTTGTAACTTCTGCTTGTTCTCATTCTCTTTATCTTCCCATGCTCGCATGATCTTGGTGGCTATTTCCAACACTGATTGAGCCTGCTTACGATCTCGTTCTGCTAAATTTAATTTGGTGCTGAGATGAACAACATGTGCTTGAGGATCAGAATCAGCATCACCTGTAGGGAAAACAAAAGTGCAAGTGTGATTTTCAATATGGTTCTGTAATGAAATAGCAGTTTTCTTCACTTTGGACAACTATTCCTCTTTCCACAACAACTGCAGACGAAGTTCTTCTTTTTCTTTCTCCACTTCAACTACTTCTGTGGCCATTGAGTGTTCTGCAGCTGGTAATTTTAGCTTTTTCCTCAATGAGGATATCTCCATTTCTACACTTTTCATGAGCTTTTGAACTGCAGCTTTATCATTGGGATCTACACCTATTTTCATAATGATCTTCCTCAATTCTTTATTTTGAGTCGACAAAGCCCTCGAATTAGCCTTCTCCATCTTGATCTATTTAATAACTTTTGCAAGCATGTTCTCAGCCTTAATTGCTGTGGCATTAGTCTTGGTCAAATCATTTACAATTAACTGCCCAGTTTGCATATGAAGATTCATTTTATCCCATAGTGGGATCTTTTTAACATCCATAATTATGTTTACCTCATTAAAACTACTCGAAGATCCAAGGGACATCCCGGTTGGATGTGTCAGAGCCATCCTAAATTGATCCTTTTCGAGGTCCATTTTAGTCAATAGCCTATTCTGGTCAGCAACTACGTGATGCTCTGCCTGAGCTTGTACATTAGCTTTTATCCTCTGATTTCTTTCTTCAATCTGTGTGAATATTTGTTTGGCTGAAGGCATCTTCTCTGAATAAATTTCATGTCCTCTAGGAGAAGAAGGGACATTTTGTTCTTCATTGATATGAAAGGTAAATCTAGGCGAGTTGGGAGAATGATCCTCAGCCAATTTGGTTCTCTTTTCTTCCCTGGGTTCTTCATCATCTACTTCAACAACATCTTCCCTACCTCTTTTGTTTTCCTTTTCAGTAATAACAGGTGTTTGAATGCTCATTTTTTATGTGTTTATTTCGCCTGGGTTTGCTAGCTTCTCCTGATCAGGTCGGCTTGTATGAGAAAACGCAGAATATCCATTCTCAATTCTTCTCTGATAAATTACTCCATGCGGATCATAAGACCATTTTTCTCCTAGTAACAATTGTGTCTCTTCCAATATTTTAGAAACTTCATCAAAATCTTGCCTCGTATTAACCACGAAAGTTCCCACACTCATGGGCAATTTGAACATAAAACCTTTCTTCTTGGGAAGAAAGTGTACCTGATCCACATTAAGGCTTTGTCTTATGAATTCCAAGGCGAAAAGCCGCATGGGTACAAAAGTTGGGAGCCTATAGGGCTTGATGGTAGCTCCATACAACCTTATCTCTGAATACTCTTCAAACACAAACCAGTCTCCAAATCTGCAACTCGGTCCTAGCTGTAAGAACTCCCGGGCTTTTGGTAAAAGACATAGAGGAGGAACTCCATTCAAAATTTTATAGGCAATAGACATATAATGGCTAGCAAAATCAAATAGCCCTACTTCATTTCCTTCTTTCCTAGTCATATCAGTCCAAAATAACACATATTGTTTTTGCTTATTGACATCAACTATATTCAATCCCAGATTCATAAATTATTCGACATTCTGATACAAAAATAAATAAACAATCAATGATGGAAATCTAAAGAAACCTGTGAGAGGAAAGGCCATCAACTGAGAATTAACAATCTCCTGCCAGAAATATGGAATGTCGAGAACAACCCCTGGCTTCAACATGAGTGTGTACATTCCCAAGACCGATTTATCAACTATCTTGTCATTGTCTTTGCCCAAAATCTCCGCAATGCAACTCAAAAATGGTCTATACTCAGCCTCCAATGATTCCAAACTAAATTCTTCTCCTTCAAGCTGAGCTTTCTCTGAATTTGATCTCAAGTGTGACATACACAAACTAAATTCTTCATTTGAAAGGTCTTCAAAGTAACGAGCTAATGAATCTTCATAAAACTGCAATGGTGGCTCATTTTCGGGAAAGCACAATGCTTGTCGAATTAATTGCGTCGATACCTACAGAACGCTTTCTCCCTGCGAGTTCATGATGAAACACTTACCAGGGTACATTGAGGAGACCAGCCATGATATGAATTCGAAAAAAAAGTGGGCTTTTGGGATGCAGGCGGACAAGACACCAGAACGTTTCATGGCGGAAAACACTAGGGATTTCTCAGCATTGAGGGTCACTTGGTGACACAATAAGGGATGATTGACAGATGATATGGTATCCTGGACATCTTTTTCACTGTCCAGGAGGGAGCTGAGGCTTGATGAACCAGCTTGAGAAATTCATTTTTCCATGGTTGACCGACAATGGAAATAATTCGTGGAGTAGCAGATAATGCAAAGGTGGCGAGAAGAAAATCAACAGTCATGAATGGATGAAAATGGGAAAAAAGAACCCTTTTACAGCTACGAAAACCCGTAATAAATGCCGACATGATGTGGAAAAAGCCATTGAAAGGGGCATGACAAATATCTACCACTCACCTGATGACGTCACCATGGGGGGTCTTGGAGTACGGCGGTGAACCTCGACGGGCACCCCCCGCAGTGAATCCCATCCGTCGATCACGGCTCACCTGTGATCTGACCAGTCAACTGCGGGGGTGCCAAATCAGATAACGCGTGAGCGCTTTATACCCCTGCATTTAATCATCCGACCATGTTCTTCCAAGATCACTACTTCCGCTTCAAAACTTGCTCGACATTTAAACATGAAATAATAACATATATCCAACAAATTTTAATAATAAACTTAGTTATATCGAACTTTGAAAATTGCATCAAGCATTTGAAAATGCTTCTTTTTTCATGATATAGTATAAAAACCTTATACTATATCATATGCTTTTCTGATTTTCCGATTTTTTGTATTTTTGATATTCAAAATAAAAATTGAAAAAGGATATGCAAATGATCCACAACATCATCAAAGTCTTATTGACCTAGAGGAGGAGATGACTCACTTCCATATCTTTTATGCCTTGCTAGTCCTCTTGTCTTTGGCCTCCTTGGCTTCATATGAAAATACTTGTCCTCTAACTTTTCCACATATATGAAAATCTTACCTTTATCATCCTCTGACACAAAATATACCCTAGGTTTACTAAGGAAAATTTGATTTACCTTAAGATTCCTATTCTCTTGTTGTAAAAATTCTATCATGAAGTTTTCTTTTGAAATATTGTCCTTGAGCTCTCCTATTTCTGCTTCTTTTTACTTGATTATCTCTTCACCTAACTTGTTTCCCTCATGCTTAGGTAGGTCATCCTAACATCATCAAAAGGTACATGTTCTTCCTCATGCAAGGGTGCATCATGATGGTGTATTGATATTCCTTCTCTAAAAATACTAGGTTGAACTCTTTCCACATTGTCAGGAGAAAACATTACTCTTTTACCTCTACTATAGGTTTTTTTCACTAATGGTTTACATGAAGAACTAAACTCTTGTGGCCTTGGTGGTGCCAATGGAGTACTTTTACTGCTACGTTGACTAGTGGAAGGAAAAATAGAAGATGATTGCATGAATTCCTCCCAAGGTAGGTTGATTTATGAAAGTTGATGAAGAACACTGAGTTTGACCAAGCCATGGTTAAACAGGTTTTCTTGGTTATCTTTCCCTTTGCTTTTTACCTTCTTTGTCATCTTGACAAGGGTTTTGTATAAGTAGCGAGGTAGGTTTATAGGTTTGATTGTTGTGAAATGCATCAATAGCCTTATGTGATACTGATATAGTCTTGAAAACCTCCCTTCACGAGTAAAGTACTTCATGATCATCTTCATTAAAGGATAATACCTATCAATCATTTTTTTGAAGGGAAATATGTGTGTAGGAGCATCTTTGTAGTGTGGCTTTAGGAAATATTTGTAATTTTCAATATCCAAATCCATCGCTTTAAACCAGACTTCTCCATGGTTAGGGATACATGTGGCTGAGGTTATGGAATATTATGAGATGGTGAATTCAACCCATGCTATTTTGGCCTTATCCCTCATAAAATTGGTGGTAAATATGCTTGTCAATTTTGCATGTAAACCTGCCTCTAAATCCTTTCACAAAAACATAGGCAACCCACATCTTCAAAGGATTTCTTGATGAAATACGAGGCCATGATTTCTTGGATATGAGTTGGCTCATATCTGGAAACTTGCCCTCCTTTTTTTACTTTTTCTTCTCACTATCCATGGTTGCAGTCTGCATGATAAAATCCTAGCTAGGTAGGAAGGAAGGGTATGGTATGATTGGGATGAAAAAGGAAAAAGGGACTATTGTATTGAGGGAAGGGAATGAAGGGGTTAGGGATTAAGTAAATTTGTGGGAAAATTATAGCGGTTAGATATAGACATTAGGGAGTGTAGGGGGGTGAAATTTCTTGAAAAGAATGAGGGAAAGGTGTGAAAAGGTCCAAAACACGGTCCTAGAATAGGAATTAGCCAAAAGCAGATCATAGGCTAGGGTTTTTAGGGAAAATGATGGAGATTAAGGGAATGGGCATGGGAAATGTTTAGTTGAGGTATGTGAAGTGTGGATGAGGTTGATAGAGTATAATAGGTGTTTTACCACTATAATGAAGCAAAAACACATAGAAACCAAAAGCGTAGCAAAACCCTAGGAGAGGGGTTTTCACTGAGTTTTCTAAGAATAATGATGCATAAGAAGGGTGAAAAATGTCTACATACTTGCAAAGGAGATGCTAGTTTGTGTGAAATGGTGAAAAGAACCCCTTTGATGCTTTCCTGTCCTCCAAATTTAAAAACGAAGCATAGGAGCCAGAAGCACAACGTAGGAGGCATAAGCGCACTGTGGGAGGTAAGCAAGCGTTTTGAGGAGGAATTTCAATGTCGTGTTGCCTGGGATGAAACTTGATGGTAGAGAGGTGCTAAATGAAGGTGAAATGAAGAATTAGAATGGATGAATGATCTTCTTATATCTTAGAAGTTGATTTTTTCTTTGGTCATGGAGTGACATCACATGTCTTTTCGAAAAATTGAATGATAGGATAGTGTACAACATCTTTATCACTTTATTATGCAAAGTTACATCTTCATAAGGAGTAAAATGTACCTTATAAATCATTTAGAACATGTTTTCCCTAATTAATAACTCCCACTATGGTGAACTAAATGATGACTTGACCCTTTACGACTTTTTGATGACCTGACCTAATGATGACATCAAATGCATTTATAAAAATTATGGTTTGGACCGTTGAACCTGACAGTATGCATAATCATGATGTGATGACCAAAATGATGACCAAGACACTTATTGATGACCTATCACAAGGAGTGATGACATGATCAAGATGGCATTTTTTGACCTTGAATATGGTGGGAGCAGTAATATACCTAGACACACCAAACAATGATGAAAATTTATTTTAAAATTTATTTTAAACTATTAAATTGGACCTACGACCCTATCAACATATATTTAAAGAGTACATTTGACACTGGTGACTCATAGACACTAACAAAGCCTATAGCTCGATCAACACATTTTATTTCTTTATAACATCGCCGCAGTCTGTGCAATCCATTTTGCATGGACCACGGTCTTGAGAACTTGACTAAGGAGTAAAGGAGTTCAACCAAGGATTCGAGAGCTTAACTAGCCACCCAAAAGCTCGACCAAGAAGTTAAATGTATAGATATTTAGGTTGGTTTTCTGTGCCATTATATGCTTCTTCTATTTTTTTTCTTACAAATGAATAAATAATTAATTTTATGAGAAAAACACCACAAAAACATAGGAAAACCACCATTGTAAACCACCAAGAAACCACAGAAAACCATGAATAAAACCACCATATGACCAATGTTTAGTGAAATATGTTTTGAATTTGATATATCTAGTTAGGATGAAAAAATAATTATTCATGTGTTGGATTATTCTTTTTTCCAATGCATTCTAAAATGCTTCAAATTTATTAGTGTTTTATGGATGAGAAATATGAGAATGACAATATAGTATCAACATAATTTGTAAGTTAAAAAACTTGAAATGAATTTGAGGTAATTATCTCTCCATCTCTTATGTCCTTTAGAAACCAATGAATTAAAATTTTAAGTATTTCATGTTCAAAACAATAACTATTTATTATATGAGAAAATTTTGAATTATGAAGACATGTATCTTGGAAAACACCTTGACAACTATTCCAATAATTTATTGTCACAATGTTTAATAATTTGTATCATGTTCAATAAGGTAGAAAAATATAAACTAATACCCTTTTCATTTCATTTTGATACAATACCCTCAATGTTAGCGTTGAACTCTTTTAAATAGCACACACACATGCATCTTTAGGAGCTAAGGATATAGTTGACTCAAACTACTCTAACAAATGTTTGTTGATTCTACTACAATACTTTTATCCATTTGAAGTGTAAACAAAAATTCATGTAGAAAATCCTTCTCCGTCTATATATTCTCATAATCAAACTTGCATTCTCCTTTGCCAAGTCATGCAATTGAAAAAATACATTTATCTACAAAGATGTTAACATCGCTCAAAGTTCATGAATTTTGTTTCATAGAGGACTTGACATAGTCATGAAATATCACTTTGGAAGTTACTTGTGAAATAGATAGTGCTTCTTTGCAACCAAGAGATAAATGATTTCATCTATTTAATAAGGATACATAAGATAAATGTATTTGAAGTAATTCTAACCATTATGAGAACTTTTTACTTTCATTTCAAATGAGCAATGCGATTATTCATAAAGCTTCAATCCAAAAAAAATAACTTTTTCAACACCTAAGAAGATCCAAAAAAATAATATCAAGTTAATATTCATTGATCTCTTTTAAAGAATATATTTAGATGTAAGTTTAAGATCACAATGTCCTAGGTGTCATCCTTTTCATGTTTTGCAAGCTTGGTTTAATGATAAATTTCAATTATCTCTTATAATTTTATTTATCACTTTTATGGAAATCATAATGTGTACATGTGTTTTGCATATAAATTGATGTTACCATAAATGACCTTTATATGTCCTTCATTTAAATACTAACAATAGTTATGAAATATACTTTGAGGAACATGATGTATTTTGTACCATGATTTGTTATAACTAACCTTCCCATCACATATTATTTTCATTACATTCTTACTAGTTAGAAGTAATTTGTGTCCATCGTTCTCCAACATGACAATATTTAAAAGGAGTAAATTAAATAAAAACCTCATGATATCATTTTGGTTTATACTTTCCATGCCACGTATAGAATATTTATTGACATTATTATCCACATGTTGAAGAAAATATTTGTTAAACATTTTTCCACTACTAAAATTTGAATATATTTCTCCTCTTTTTAAAATATTTTCTAACTTATTTCCTAGCCATACCACATTTAACCTTTTCATGCATGTCACTTGATTTCGGGTCGTTTTCATTATAAAAATTGTAATTTTATTTCTTTAAGGGGTTTTTTATTTCTATAATATCCTATATCATCATTTAATTTCTCGACTCCCTAAACATTTCCTTAAAACTTAACATTTCACATTTATTGTCCACTAATTTACTTATTAATGGTGTAATCAAAATATTTATAAGTCCATATCCCCAATCTTGGATCTCTCACAATTTATATGAATTTCGTCCTTGCAAACACATAGAAAGTAGACTAACAATGATTTTATTAAATATGGAATTTAGTTTGAGATCAATAGGAGTTGTGTGTAGGTTATGGTGTTTAATGTTAGAAAGAAAAGTACAATGTAGTACACACAATATTTTCTGAACTTCAAATAATTATTTGTAAGGTTAGTAGTGGTTCTTTTAAGTTTATTCTTCCATCAAAAAATAATTATACATCATAAATCAACCCACAATGTTAAGGAGAAAGCATAGATCACAATGAAAAATAGAGACACCATAAATAAGGTCCAAGACCAGGGAAAAACCCCACAAGGGGAAAACCTTATCTGAAATTAAAAATTGAAGGTTCCTTCAAAAAATTTGGAAGAAAGTTTATGTCTTGTGGGAAGTGCATTTAAATTGCAAAAGAACATAAAATTGATGATGGAGTTCACCCATCCTGGGCTATGTCTCCAAGTCTAGCTTCAAATGTTGGCCATTTATATTATAGTCTCAAAATTTCAATTATATCAACATACAATGATCAAATCACAAAAAATTATGTTGCCATTGTGCCCAGAAGAACAAAGACCCCTATGTAGGCTTTTCTTGGGCTCAAAAAGGCAAATATATTAAATCAAGAAATAAATATTTGTACTCCTTAAGAAAATAAAAAACATGTTTGGTAGTTTGATCATCCCAGATGTCACCGATAGAAGAAAATTTTGGTTTCTCTTCAGTTCCAATATTTAATTTTTTCATCTTGAGTGGATGCAAGTGTAGTGCATCAATAACAGGGTATTGTTTTATCTCCCTCTCCCCTTCATATTCTTTAAATGACATATGCCTCAATTCTTCTAAATCATCATCAAGTTCTCTATTAATTTTCTTGCAAGCTACAACTTCATGAAACTATGACTCAAATTGATGTGAAAAATATCTATATTTGTTGCATTCTTCCAAGGATTTCCTGGGTGGAAATAACACCCTCTTTGTAGCCTTGAGAGCTTCACTATATTCTCATCAGTGTCATGAAATAAAATTTTTTTACAGAACTGAGTAGTGATTGCATCTCAATATATTATTTTTCTTTTCAATTCCTCCTTCAAATACCAGTCTTGCAGAATAGTACCCAATGTACGAATGAAATGATGTGTCCACATTGCAACTGACACACCATCATCCTTCTAGGTGGAACAAAAAGTATGGATATGCTTCTGTGGGCTAGTACATCCATCATATATAGGAATATTACTGGATTTTTTCTGAAGGTGAGAATCTATGGATCATTTAAGTTTTAATAGTATTTCAATCATGAAATTGGTCACGATGGACTTCCCAAAATATTACAGGGGTTGCTTGTAAAGAAACATTAATTAAAGACATATTTTGACCTTCTTCTATTTCGGAGTCAAATTCTTGAGTAAAATTTACAAAAGATTCAGTGCCATTGAAAACAAGACAATATGTACCTCAGTATGGATCAAACAGAGACACCAATAGTTGCATAATGTCACAAATGAAGCTCATGATCCCCCTACTTCCATTCCTCCATCACAACACTAGACCCTGCTTATGTATTGATCTAGGTGAGTATCTGGTGGCCATCCTCCTATTCCAATTAGACCCCCGCCATTGTTTCTTTTAGTTTTTCAGTTTCCTTAATTTTAGCACAATTTACTATTTTTCGCAGTATTTCGGGTCTTGAACTTTTGGAGACATTTTGAGGCCCTAAACGACGTTTTTTTGGAAAATTGGAAAACATGAGTCATTAAATAATGTTTACAATAAAATGTTTTATTCCTTAGATAGATATTTTTAATGAGGTATTGTGCATGTCAAACAGAGATTGTATGCCAAAGTTATGACCACGGGAAGTTGATGTACCAATTTACCCCAAAGGGGCCCATAGATTTGGAAATTCATCTCCTAGGGTTAGGTATTTTGATGTTTATGGTTTTCCATTGTTTATCAATAATAAATAGGCCCTTGAGCCTCATTTTAACATATTTAAGAGGCATGTAGCCTCCACATATATTCTCAAAGATAAGCTACCATCGCCCGAGGTATTTTATTTCAATTATGTATGTAAGCATATTTAAGTTATTTGATAATGAAAATAAGTTTTCTTTCTGTTGCATATCTCTCTTTATGTTTATATTTGTATTCTATTGTGTTCCTGAATAAGTCGAGATTAGTGGTATTAGAGCGGTTTTGTCTTTCTCTTTTTTTTTTTGCATGTCTCCAACGAGGTCAGGGTACATGGATTTAGGGATCGAACTGGTTGAACCTTTTCAACATCAACCCCGCAAACCCCAATGACCTCCCATGGAAGAAGAAATAAATACAAGGGAGCAAGTCTAGATCCTTTAAAAATATTTCTCGAGGAGTTCCACGAGAAAAATAGGAATGCGATGATGGATAAATTTTCCCAAATCCTTCGATGGCTACCCACAAGAGACACATATTCATCTGGAATCTACTTTGGAGGCGCCACTCCTTTTAAGGTAGAAGTTAATTTTGACATTCCCATATTTGAATGCGATATAGATGAAGATGTCATAGAAATATTGCTATATCTATTGGAATGATATTTTTCGGTTCATGACTTTTCCAATCATGAAAATATTACTTTTCCACTCCTCAAAGTCACCCCCCATGTCAAGGACTGGTGGGAAAATTACTGTGAGGAAAAGGACAAGAGGGAATCCTCAATTTTTTCAGCCGCATCCACTTGGAATTCTTTCTGAGACACCATCAAGGAACAATATTACCCTATCAGATATATTAAGATAAATACATAAAGTGTACCAGGTTGCGGCAAGGTACCAAGATGTGTCGGAGTTCAAAAATGGTTTTCATGCCCTTCACACGAAGCTGGGTATCAATTATTCAGAGTGCCATTTCGTACTCAAGTACCACGACTATTTTCATAAGTAAATCTAAGATGAAATGGAGTTCCTGGACATTTTCTTGCTTGGTGATGCATATCGATATGTTGTCATGATCGAGTAGAATTTTAAACAAAAAAAGAGAGATTTTAGCTCTTTGAATCCAAAGAAAGGGAAACGTGCCCCCAAACCACAAAACAAAGGGAAAGGCCAAAGAGGGGCGACCTAGGACAACCCATCAAAGCCAAAAGAAAATAACAACACCATGAATACAAATAAGTACATGGGAGAGTGGTGAGAGTTCCATTGGAGCCCCACTCACAACACGAGTGATTGTCAAGCCAGGTAGTCACTGGTGGCTTATCTCAAGGCTTCCGAATCAGATGCATGCTTCGACTCTAAGTTAGAACCCAAAAGGGGGAATAAAAAATGGAAGCATATTATTAATGCGAGCCTAGTGCCACCATTGCCACCACCAAGATCCAGAAGGATGTGCCCGAAGATCTAGAGGAGGGGGAGAGACTCTTCCACTCATAAATGTTGGTAAAGGGTTCTCCGTTACAGTTCATTATAGATAGTGGGAGCAAACAGAACCTCATTTTAGCATAGGTCATGAAGCGGGTGGGCCTATCAACCAAAATAGACCCACAACCGTACACCATCTGGTGGCTTCACCAAGGACGAGATATTCCCATCAGCGAGTAGTGTCGCCTCCCCTAAAACATCAATCCCTTCACATATGAGGTATTATGTGATTTTTCTCCTCTTGAATTTTGTGATGTATTATTAGGCCAACCATACTTGTGGAAGATACATGTTGTTTATGATTCTAGGAATCACAAAATTATTATTACTTTTGGAAATAAGTTGTACACGATACCAGAGGTAGCACCGCATACCACCATCTCTTTGATTACTACAAAGAAATGCAATGAGATCATTTCCCAGACTGGGAATTTTTTTTTCCTTATGATTCGCCCTCAAGGAAAGAAGAATATTGTGGCCATGACCTCCAAACAGGGCTCCTCTAGGTGGCAACAACAGATGGAAAAGGTAATGGAGGATTATAGGGACATATTCACCTCACCCATAGGCATACTTCTACAATGTTAGGTCAAGCACCCCATTGATCTGACTTTGGGCGCACCACTACCTAATGGACTTGTATATCAATGATCTATTTTGGAGAATGATTAAATTAAGAGCCATATTCAGGAGCTGTTATAGAAAGGGAACATCAGGCCAAGTTCATCACCCTATGGGAGCCTGATCATGTTGCTACAGAAGAAGTATGGGACCTTGAGGCTTTGCATTGACTATCGAGCACTGAACAAGATCACTATCAAGAATAGGTATCCAATCCTACGGACTGATTACCTTTTGGACCAGCTCAACGGGGCCAAATATTTTAGCAATATTGACTTGAAGTATGGTTATCACCAAGTACCAATTGAACCCTCTGATATGTGTAATAATGCCTTAAAATCCAAGGAGGGCCTTTTCGAATGGTTGGTCATGACTTTTGGGTTGACAAATTCCCTCAAAGCCTTCATGAGGTTGATGGATGACATCTTGCGACCCTTCACCAACTCATTTTTGGTGGTATATTTGGATGACATCATGATCTTCAACCAGAGTTAAGAAGAGCACCTGCACCACATTCAACAGGTCTTCCATACACTACGGTAGCACAAGTTGTGCACCAATTTGGAGAAATGAATTTTTGGTATGGCCTAGGTTCAATATCTAGGGTAAATCATTGATGAGCAGGGTGTGCATGTGGACCCAATTAGGATACAATTCATCTGGTATTGGCCAGGCCCAACCACTCTAACAGATATCCACAGCTTTCTAGGTATTTCCAACTTCTACCGTAGGTTCATGTTTGGGTTCTCTCATATCACTTGGGCCTTTGAGTCAATTCCACAAGGGAGGAGTGAAAGTAAATTTATTTTTGTTTGAATCCCAACATAAGGTGTTCACTGAGTTGAATAATTTTCTCTGCACTGCACCAGTGCTCATAGTACCAGACCTGCATCAACCATTTTAGATTGAGACAGAAGCCTCCGACTATGCTATTGGTGCAATTATTACACAACTTGGGCATCTAGTGGCATATCATAGTGAGACACTTTTAGACACCATCCAAAAGTATCCCACCTGTGAAAAATATATGTGTTCCATTGTGCAGGTCTATCAGCAATGGAAGCATTACATTCTGGGGATGGAAACAATCATCCACAAAGACCACCGGCCCGTGTATTTTATCCAGACACAGGGGAAGTTGTAGAATGGTCGCCATCATAAATGGTCCACATACCTAAAACATTTCCATTTGAACATTAAGTACTGAAGAAGGAAAACACCAACAATGTTGCAGACTTCCTCAGCCGACCGTCAGTCATGGCACTAACCACTATGCTCAACTCTTGTGGGTATGATACTTTGGAATGGCCACATCTCTACAAGAGTGATCCTGAATTTGGAAACACATACCAGACACTCTTGGAAGGAAAGAATGTTCCAAATTTTCACCTCCAGGATGCAGTTTTATGCCACCTCGGACACCTCTGTATTCCTTGAAGCAAGTGTGGCAAGATGATTTGGGAAGAACACTACAGTCGAGTCACTGTACATTTCGAGGTAGAGAAAATAGTGGTGGTTTTGCAGAATTATTTTTATTGGTCGAACTTTCGACAAGATGTTGGGAAGTACATCAGATCCTGCACTTCTTATACCATTTTCAAACCAGCCATCAAGAAGCAAGGCCTATATAATCATATGCCTACTCCTAGTCGACCTTGGGAATCCATTTCCATGGATTACATGTTGGGCCTTCCTTCTACTAAGCATGGAAATGAGTGTGTTTTAGTGGTCCTCGATAGATTCTCTAAGATGACCATTCTGGCGGCCTGAAAGAAGAGCATCACCACATAAGCCACTATGAAGTTGTTCTTTGAATGAGTGTGGGTACACTTTGGGATCCCACAATCCATTATCTTAGACCAGACCAGCAGGTTCCTAAGTACATTATGTTCGAGTCTCTAGTCAATGCTAGATACCAAGGTCACTAATTCCACAACTTTCCACCCCCAAACTAATGGCAAAGCAGAGATCATCAACAAGATGATCGTACACATTATTCACATTTACAACTCGAAGCATCCCCACACATCAGATTAGAGCCTCCCCTATTTCCATCAAATATACAACAAATATATCCATAGCTCAATCGGACATAGCCCCTTTCAGGTGTGGTTGGGATTCTAGCCATTATATCCCATTGATATGGCCATACCATTTTCAGCTACTCAGGTGGATTCGTCTCATGTGCATTCTGAAGGTGACAAGTGCAACATCTTCATTGTGTACATTCAACAAATATGCCATCAGGTCCATGACATATTGGACAAAGCTAATGCTAATTACAAGTAGAGACATGATCAACATCAGGTTCCACACAAGTTCGAGGTGGGCAACAAGGTTTTGCTACATTTGTAGAAGTAGCACCTCGTTGGGCCATACCGCAAGATTTCCCATTCCGATATGGGTCATACACCATTACCAAGGTTGTAGGGGACAATTCCTTTGAGCTAATAATTCCACCATTCCTTGGTCTACACCCAATGTTCAATGTGGGCTGCCTTCTTCCATACTTTCCACCACTACTAGACACCTCCGACATTGCGGAACAACTCACTCCAACGGAGTTAAACCGAGAATGCATGGAATAGGCCACAATTGATCGGATAATGGAAATGCATATCAAGGACACTTGTTAGCAGAATTTCCAACTATATCGAGTTCTCAAATCTGCCCAACGCTTACACCAAGGAAAGTGGCTCACCAAGGACGAAGTTTAGCATAATTTTCCCCATACCATGGAGGCACTCGACACAATGTGGACCATTTCTTCCCAAGGGGGAGTGTTGATATGGGTGGATATATTGTGGCCACCCGCCTATTCTACATGGACCCCAAACATTATTTCTTTTAGTTTTTCCCAACGGAAGTGGCTCACTAAGGACCAAGTTCAACAGAAGTTTCCCCATCTCATGGAGGCACTCAACGCAATGGGGAACATTTCTTCCTAAGGGGGGAGGACTGATCCAGGTGGATATTTGGTGGCCACCTGCATATTCCACTTAGACCCCCACCATTTTTTCTTTCAGTTTTTCAATTTCCTTAATTGTAGCATAGTTTACTATTTTTGGCATTTTTTCGGGTCTTGAACTTCTTGAGCCGTTTTGAGGCCCTAAACAATGTTTTTTTGGAAAACAGAAAAAACAAATTTTTTGAGTCAAAATTCTTAGTCCTCGGATAGACCTTTCTAATGAGGTATTTTGCACGTCAAACATAGATTTTATTCCAAAGTTATGACCCTTAGAAGTTGATGCACCAATTTACCCCAACAAGGGCCCACAAATTTGGCAATTCATCTTCTAGGGTTAGGTTTTTGGATGTTTAGAGTTTTGCATTGTTTCTCAATAATAAATATGCCCTTGAGCATCATTGTAACATAATTTAGAGGCATGTAGCCACAACATCTCTTCTCATAGATAAGGTACCATCGCCCGAGCTAATTTATTTCCATTCTGTATGTAAGCCTATTTTAGTTCTTTGAGAAATGAATTGTTTTTTATGTTGCATATCTCTATTTATGTTTATATATGTATTCTATTGCATTCCAGCACATGTCTGGATAATTTACTTTGGAGACTTCTCCAACTGATGGATCTAGCCATCGTGAGGTTACTATAATGATCCCTCTTCCTCGTAATGAGTTCATACACATGATCTAACAAATTGAGTTATTCAATAGCATTTATGATCTCAATAAATATTTGGCCTTGATATGGATCCACCGGTTATATGACCCAAATTCCATCCACCTCGAAGGTCATAGTTTCTCATTTTAGGCCGGTCACTGCGTAATTTTCAAATGCCCAGTTGATACCCAATAAAGTTGGATATGGATCCTTATCACCCATAATATCAATTACTTCAAAATTTTCATAAATATTTACTCCTGCAATATCATTCTCAACATATTCTAATATCCTGATGGGGAGGATATAATACTAATTTATCATGCATAATTGAATCGGTGAAAAGACCAATTTGGGTTTCTAGAGAGCTCCCAACTTTTCTTGGATAAAATATTAACATCTAAGCAAAGATCTAACATAGATTCATTGACATGATAACTAAAAATCTGAGCATCAACACAAAATTCTCTTCACATTCACTTCTTATTTCATCAGACCCACCTAGAATGCCTTTCAGGAAGATTAACAGAAATAGATTCTTCTAAAAATGGATCATCCTTCACAAAAACTTCCAAATTTTTTTGCAACTGACCAATAATTTTCTCATCATTCATAATATATAAAAATAGATAAATCCATCCCAAAATTGGTTTAGATATCTCTCATAAGGGTCTAGGAATTTTAGTCTACACTTGTTCTTGCTCCTTAGTTTGGGGACCTTGAGAAGAAATTAATTTCCAGAATAATTCAGCTACATCTCTATAGTATTATTTATATTTGTTGGAATCATAAGATTTATTTTGTGGCATTGGCCTTATGACAGTTGTTTTTTCAAAGATTCCAACATCATCTTCGGTTCCCTTTCCTCCTCTATTCACAATATTAAATTTTTTTGTGCCACTGGCTCTAGTTCTCGTGGTTCATCATTAATAGAATTAGCTCCCTTCATCCGGTTACACTCTTCCCGGTGGAAAATCATCTCTGGACAATCTTTTGTAGCATGTGTATTCACCTGAAAATATGAACACCAAGGTCTTATCGGCATTGGACATTCCCTAGCAACATGACCTTCTTGGTCATAGTTATAACATCATATTGGGCCTCTACCTCCTGTCCTTCCTCTCCTTAGGGCTCCTCCTCTACGTCCTTGAGAAGATTCATTGACTTGTAAAGTTGTATGATCTAGGTGATCAACCAAAGCATATAAGGACCAACATTGATCCATATGATGTGTGGGCGAACCACATAATTCGCAAAACAGATTGTTGGGCACATTAAAATACTTTTTTGAACTAGTACATATTCGAGGTGAGTGGATAAAGGACCTACAAATTTCACAAAAACTTTTCATATCAATACCTTGATGCCGAGGGAATTACTGTTGTAACAACCCTGGTAAAAATTCCATGTAATAAAGTTAATAAAGGAAAAATAATAACCAAGGTCATGGGACATGCATTCCAAGCTTGATGTTGGGTAAAACACCCTAGTGTGGGTGTTCATTTGGTTTATTATGGCTAAAGGAAATTGGAAAAGGCAATGGAAAAGTATTTGGAAAGGAATGAGGCATTAATTGGAACTTTATTTAGGAAAATAATGGAAATTAGGAGAGAAGGACGATGAAAGGTAACAAGTTTCTTGTGAGGAGAAAAATGAAAGAAAATAATGGAAAGTGAACAAAATAGAGGCCTCATTAATAAAAAGGATTATGAGGATTAGTTGGTAGCCTTTTGTCAATTCATTTTTAGAATTCTCTCTCTCAAAATCTTAGGCACTTAGAGTTTTCTCGGAGAATTCTAGCATTGGATCAAGAAAATTAAAGGAATAGAAAATAAGGAAAACAAGAGCAAAGATCAAGCAAGGAAAATCGGGATCAAGAGACTACAGTTGGATTAATTGTAGGGTTCGATTAGCATGTGTGATTTACTTTCTAGTTTTGGAATGCATGGTACATGCATGTGTGTATTTGGTTTTATTGTTTTCATTAGCATGGGTTTTTCGAGGTGTGACAATGGTTTTCAGCCTTGCCTTTCCATTTCTGGAAAGCCATGGTGTGATGCATTCCCTTTTACTTAGTTAAGTTGAATTATCGAATGGTCTTGAAACTGAGTGGGGTTTGTCTATAAAGAAGAACACAACGCCTAGGAATCCCCGACCTAATGAAAGTGGGATTGTGATAAAGAAAAATTTTGTGTACCTCAGTGAGCCTACGAATCCTTGACTAGTGAATGACAGGATATACAGTAAATCCTAGAGGTTTGTTCCTTCAATGATGCCTAGGAATCCTCGACCAGTGAATGGTAGGATATATGGTAAAGCCTGGAGGGTGGAGTCTCGATCACACATATGAATCCTCGATTGGTGAATGTCAGGATATACAGTAAGGCCTAAATACTAGGAGACAAGAAAATTCCTCACAGTCTAGGTCGAGAGATCGGGAGGCATCCATGCTTGTATAGGCCTAGTGATCCCTATACCATTATATAGTGGGATTTTGGTAAATCTTGTTATTGTATGTTTATTGTTTTGGCCTAGGAATCCCTTGGTGGAGTGCGGTAAAGCCTGAGGAAACCTAGTTGGTTTTTTTGTGATTGCCACAATCATTCTTGGAATATGGAACAATGGTGATTGGTTGAAAGAAATATTTGTTTTAGCCATATATATGGTTGGGTGGTTCAAGGAAGTACCTGACTTGGTTGGATTATGCATTCATAAATAAGTTCTCCTTCTCCTTGGTATTTCATGTGGAATGATACTTGTTCATATGTGTATTTTATGGTTGTTATATCCTTATTATTTTTTTTGGTTATATGTTCAGTATGAGTATGTTTGATCACAAAATTGATGTATGAATCTCATCATGTTTTGGTTAGAAAATGAATTAAAAATGAGTATATGACCTAATAGATGTGTTGGAGTAGGGTCCCCTAAGGTGAATTTGTTTAAGTTTTTGTATATATTTTTGGTTATGCGAACTGCGCAAAAAGGTTAAAGGGGCTTTGGGCCAGTCAAAGTCACTATCTTATGTAAATGGGTTCTAAGGGAAAATTGTGGGCCTCAAACCATGGTTTGAGACCATAGTCTCTCCATGCCGAATGGATATAAATATAGATAGATCGAGTCTAGTAAGTTAAGTAATATATAAGTAAGTGATTTATGCTTATGCAATATTAATTTTGTAAGGGTTGTCAGTCCGAGTTGGGTAGAAAGGCTCTTGTTGGCTATGTGCGCGGAGACCTAGTCCTGGTTGTGTGCAGACTCCGCTGGCGGTGTATGTAGAAGGGTAATTGTAAGGAAAAGTATGAATGTATTGAACTGCTTGGATCATAATACAAAGACTATTTTGGTGAACGAAATGTGTTATGTGTATGATATCTAAGTTATATTATGTTATTTATTTGAGATCACTTTACTTCTGTTATGATAGAATACATCCGCATGAGTAAACCTATACTTTATGCATGAATATTTGTTGATGGTTAAGTATACGAATATATCTGCTTAATTTATTGCGCACAAATATATACTCTGTGAATTGCGAAGATCTGATTATGTTATATGTATATGTGACAAAGTTGATCTACAATTTTGTTATCTTTTATGCACATTATCTATGTTTGCGATAGAGCTAATCTGATAAGTGTTGATATTGTTGGACATTGGGTTCAACGCTCCCCGTGTGTTTCACGACATGGACTAAAAGCCTCTCGTGGATCCTAACTTTGGAAATTGTAGCAGAGACTAACACCTACGGGTTTTTTTCTAACGATCAAAAGAAGTCTCACAAGATCAGAACAATTATTGAGCATTGACCATAGTTCAGATCCCATCCCCTCCACTTCCACACTCATCCCACAAGTCATCTGCTCCACCTCCACCTCCACCTCCCCCAGGCATAGATATGACCGCATCTATGAAGTTGCCTATGTTCAGAGGTATTGGAAATGATGATACTAAGAAATTTTGGTTTCTCACTGATGCTTTATGGAGAGCACAACATCTTAACAATGATGATGTTAAGAAAGCACAATTAGCCACTAATTTTCAAGATCGTGCATTGGACTGGTATATAAAATATGTATCACCGAACCCTAATGCAACTATGGATGAGTTGAAGGATGCTCTGAAAGAAAAACTCAAAAATCCTAAGTCATATGCATAATGTTTTACAAAGTTGAAAGAGATTCACAAGGAGATAAATGAATCTGTGTGGGAGGCAAATCAGAGATTGAAGCACACTATTAGAGATGGTGGATTCACTATCGATGATACCCAACACAAGGAGTGGTTTAAGTCAACGAAATATTGACACGTAGGCTAAGGGTGTAGAAACTGCGATGAAATTAGAGGCTATGTCGGTGCCTGCTGCTACTAGAACTCAGCAAAATCATAGTCAGTTAGAAGCAATCCATTTGGAGATTCAGAATCTATGCAAAGATAAGGGAAAGGAGGTATGCGTAGAGGTATGGTGCACATGATGTAAAGTTGTGGGGAATCATAAATATCAATGTCCATTATTCAATGATTATCTTCACGTTGGAGGAACAAGCCTGCTGAAGAGTGCAGAGGGACCAAGTGGGACACCTCCAGTATAGTGCGTGATTTTCTAGACTATGGGTCTGCATGCGATAGATTTCTATCCAAGGATCGGAAAATATGTGCATGAGATGAGGAAAATGTTTTTTAGATTATTTTCATCGTTGGGACATGATTAACATTACTCTTAGAGTTTGATTTGATGATAAACAAATCTGAACTATATAGAATGTAGGCCAAACCTACCTCACCAGCATCCCCATCTGGATGTGGTGGATTCTAGACTGGAGGAAGAGGAAGAGGAGGAGGACGAGATGCTCGAGGAAGGGGATAGGTAATTTTCTATAATTTTGGAGGTTCTAGTCACTATGTGCATGACTGTCCGAACCCTGCGCAAAAATCATGTAGGTATTGTTGGCAGATTGATCATGTAATAGAATATTTTCCTGTTTTAATTGATAAGATGCAGGAGAAAAAGACACAAACTCTAACCCAGAATATTCAGATGGCCATGGCATAGCTGCACGAAGGAGATCCTAGCCGCTAAATGTTGTCACTAGGAGCGACGCAGCCACTCATGAGGATAAAGGAAAGAAGACAAATTTTGGTCTATGGATTTGAAATTCACTTGAGAAAAAGGATGGATTTGATTTACTTACAGCGCGGAAATAAAAATTTTTTCAAAGCAAGGAAGGGGTTTTTGCAGACTCAAGCACATCGAAATCAGGTAGACCTATGAATGAGGCAGGAGTAGACGAAGAAATAAAAACATTCTTACAAGATTGTATTAAGTTATTTTGCAACAAGAAGGCAGTATAAAATCTTCAAGCATTGATAGATAATTGTGCATAAAAGAAACAACCTCAAATAGAATAGAAATTTGTCAACAATATATATAAGAAAAATAACAATAAGAGAATTGGACGAGAGATGTGCTTGATTGCTCAGATCGATGCTTATGTGATGGACTAGGTCATTTTGGATAGGGGATCTGATGCTAATGTCTTAACTAAGCAAACTTGGAAACACATGGGAGAGCCTAAGCTAGAGTGGTCTACCATTTATCTGCGCATGGAAAACCTAAAGAAAATCATTCTATTAGGAAGATTGTCCCATGTGGTAGTTAATATTGAAGGAGTTAAGGTGCTGGAAGATTTCAAAGCCATATAGATCGTAGATGATACTGACCCTTATCCTGTGCTTTTGGGGTTGGAATGGGCTATTGATATGGATGGTATCATAAATCTGAAGAGAAGAAGAATGGAATTTAAAAACAATGGAACCAGAGTCATAGTTCCCTTAGATCCTACAGAAGGTGTAAGATACACAGAAGCCATGCGCGCTGAGGATGACATTTACCATATATACAAGCTGACTACACGAGATGATGATTGGATCAATCCAATAGATAATGGAAGGCTTAATTTGGAAAAGGACAACTCCTACTTCTCAGATTTAGATGAAGAGTTGGAGAAATGACAGAACCGATTACATGAAGTATTTGCGTTGCGCTGCAATTGAGTGACCAAATCTCTTCACTGCATATCATCAAAGGTATGAGAATTAACGTATTATGATGGTTTAACTAATGTGAAAATGTTTTTAGAAGAACTTGAAAGAACTATTCCAGAAGGGAAAAGGTTCCATGCATTGGGCATAGCACTACACGCTACTCCAAAACGATGGTGGGGGACTCACAAAGGAAACATGGGAACTTGGGAAGAATGTGATCGAATAATGAGATTGCAATTTGAATGTCCAACTACCAAAATGTAAGAATTTTATTTCGGAAAGAGAGATCCACGCATACACTTGACGAAATGGACTGAATTATGGGGAGCAGAGCCAAGACTGGAATGGGTACACATTTTCATTCACACATTGGGGAAGGTTTCTTCTGATTGGTACCTCAAGATGGAGTTGTGCCAAGGAACAAGTGAATGGTCTTCAATGAATAAAAGTTTCATTTTGACATTTAAATTTTAAAGTGGATTTGAATATTTGGGAAAAGAACTATAAGGGATCTAAGAATTCATATTTGATACTTAAAAGCCAACGGTAGAGCAGTCTTTGCTAGGATGGGATGCGCAGATGAGGGATATTGTCAATTTCAGAAATTTGATAGTAGAAGAAGCTGAAGAAGATCCAAGGAATCTCACAATTCCTGAGTCTGAGGGATAACACACAGTTTTTGGGCCTTCAATTACCTCATTGGATGCTATGAAGCCTTTGAATATTCGACAGGTAAACATTGGGTCTGAATAACAACCAAAGTTGGCAAATATTGGATATTATTGGGATAATGACACAGTGGGAAATGTTGTTGAGTTGTTGATGGAGTATCAGGACCTGTTTCCTAAAAATTTCTTGGAGTTGAAAGGGATAATTGGAGACCTTCGAGTCATGAATATCACTTTGAAACTTGATGTGTGATCTATGAAGAAACACCCATACAGATGGAATCCAAATTATAAGTAGAAAGTGGAGGGAGACTTGGATAAAATGGTCTCTCCAGGCATTATAGAACCAGTGGAAGATTATGATTGGGTGATTCCTATGGTAGTGCAAGTTAAGAAGAAAACATGAGAGATAAGGATTTTTGTGGACCTGCAAAAATTTAATGATGATTGTGTACATGATCCGTTCCCAACCCTATTTTCTGGTGAAATCCTTGGAAATGTAGGAGGACAAGAAGCTTATTCATTCATAGATGGTTTATTAAGTTATCATTAGATCAGAATTATGCTAGGGGATCGAAGTAATACAACCTTTGCAATAGAATGGGGATCTTTCCAATATACATTTATTCCATTTTGATTGAAGAATTCACCTACTATCTTCTCGCGCGTGGTAGTAGTGGCATTCAACGAGTATATATAGAAGTTCCTCAAAGTATAATTTTATGATCAGACTATTTTTGGGTTTGAGGGGTTTCCGCAGTGCACTATATTAGATATCATTTTTGGGATTCAACTGCGTTAATTTAGTCATTCATATATAACCATTTCCATGAGAGGTAGTCGTAACTGACTAATTTCTCATGATTTTTGAATAGTCCACTTAGCACTAATTGAATTGGGTGATGCTCACAGGGGTGAAGAAGTGGGATTGAAGCTAGTGAAATGAATCACATTGCATCAATCATCACTTCTGGGGCTTGGACCCAGTAACCAGGACTTCCCGAGAGGTCACTCATCCTAGAACTCCTCTGGCTCAAGTGCACTTAACAGTGGATTTTTTCCCCACAATCAAGCCCAATTAGCTTGCTACTCCATTTGCAAAACCTTAGCAACTATTGTGCCTCATGAACCATTCAAGAAGAGATCCCTTTAAAAAAGCATGTCTCAAGTCTACGCTTAATGTTGGATACTTGTAGAAAGTACCAGATCTCACTGAACTTGAAGAAATGCACGTTCTATGTGCCATTCAGGATATTTTTGGGTCACATTATCTACCCGCAAGGGTTGATGGTAGATCCCATGAATATCACAGTAATTGTTAACCTAGAGGTGCCTATGAATGTCAAACAAATGTGCTCAATATTGGGGCATATTGGATATTATCAGAAGTTTATTCAGGGTTACCCGATGATAACTGGGCCCATCCAGAAATTACTCAATAAGGATGCGACATTCTACTAGGATGAGGAATGTCAGAAGTGATTTGAACTGTTGAAAGAAAAGATGGTCATTGTGCCCATATTGATATTTCTTGATTGGTCAAAGGTGTTTCATGTGCATGTGGATGCATTCTGCATTACACTTGGAGCTATCTTAGTGAAACCAGGAGCGAGAGAGATCGATCATGCTATTGTCTATGCAAGTCGAAAGCTATCAAGTGCAGAAAGGAATTATTGAACCACTGAAAGAGAAGGATTGGCGATGGTGTATGTGTTGCAGAAATTATGACACTATCTATTAGGAGGAAATTTCAAGATGTTTATTGACCACTCTGCTTTGAAATACTTGGTCAATAAGCCTGTGTTGGGGGGGGGAGATCTGCAGGTGGTTGTTGTTTCTTTAGGAATATAATTTTTAATTTATTGTGAATCCTGGGAGACTGAATATTGGGTCAGACCATATGTTTCACATTGAAAATGGAGAAGAGCGACCAATTTGGAGGATGGGTTACCCGCTGCACAATGTTTTGCGATCAAAATAATTGATGATTATTTCCCTCATATCATTCACTTTTTTAATACTAGATGTGCGCCTAAAGAGTACACTTTGTAGCAGAAGAAGGAACTGGTGGCACACGCAGCTGAATTTACTATCATTGCTGGTCAATTGTATGAAATGGGTGCAAATGAAGTGTCGCGAAGATATTTGTTGGTATTTGGGAGACAATACATCTTAGCTGAATCTCATGGAGGGGTTATCGGATGTCACTATGTAGGGAAGGCAACTGCGCAGAATATTTTGCGAGTAGGATTATGGTGGCCCACGTTTCACAATCATGCCTATGTGCACTGACGCACATGCAATGTATGCCAGAGGATAGGAAAGCCATCACACAGAGATGAGATGACATTGCAAGTGTTTGATTAATGGACCATATATTTTGTTGGACCTATTGGTCCTCTAGGAAGGAAGACATGTTCATTGTACATCATCACTGAGACAAAATATGTAACCTGATGGGTTGAAGCTAAAATAGTGAAGGATTGTAGTGCAGACACTGCTATGCACTTCATTTTTGAAAATATAATGACTCAATTTGGATGCCCTAATATTTTGATGAGTGATCATGGTAAACACTTTGTGAATGAAACCATCAAATCACTGATAGAAGAGTTTTGGATTCACCATCAAAAGAGCACCCCATATCACTCACATGTGAATGGAGCGGTAGAGGCTTTCAATAAGATCTTGGAGACTGTACTCACTAAAATTTACAATGCTAACCAGAATGATTGAGATGTGTGCATACCTTCAGTTGTGTGGGCATATCGCACTACATGCAAAAATATGACAGGAAAGGCACCATTCAGGATGGTATATGGGCAGGAAGCCATGATGCCTATGGAATACATTGTTCCCAGTCTGTGCATTGAAGAATTCATAAACATGGAAGAAGAGGATATAATTATGGAAGAAAATTTTTTGCAGTTGGTTTCACTTGAAGAAGATCGCTTTATTGCAATTTTCCATTAGCAAGTGCAGAAGGCACGTGAAAAGGAATGCCATGATAGGCATATCAGAAAAAAGGTTCTTAAGAAAGATGATTTGGTCTTGTTGTATGACAACAAGTTTTCACACCACCCAAGGAAGTTCAAGATGAATTGGCTAGGACCATATATTGTTAAGGAGATCATTGATGGAGGTGTTGTGTGCTTGCCCGCATTGAGTGGAGAATACCTTCCCGGGTATGTCACCAGAAGCCGCTTAAAGCTGTACAAGGATGATCCTCTCCCTACGCACACCAAATGACTATATGGATGGAGTATTGGATATGCACATAATGGTTGGTGGATGCCCAGATAGGTGCAACGTGGGTGAGGTAGCTACGCATGGAGGTTGAATGGGTCGCAAAAGTACCAAAATCTAGCCATTGGAACATTAAATCTAGAAAAGATAGTTTTATTACCTTTTAGGGGAGTGTCTAGGTTGCATTTAATGAGAATATTTTACATATTTTGGGACCATTTTCTATTTATGGAAACACATTAATGCACAAGGGACCGTTGAAGGAGCACCTAAGTTATAAATATGACCGAAGGGGTTGCATTAGTTCCCTTTGCATTCTGTGTAAATTTTCTGCCTTAAGCTCTGTGATTGTTGAAGTTTCTTTGCTATTTATGTCTGGTTTGGATCTTGTGTTTGAGGAGGAGTTGCGTTGTCGAGGTCTCATATACGTTATCACTCTGAGTGTGACAGCCACATGCCTTGGAGAATATCTCGTCGCATAGTCCACTGAGGCACCTGCGCTGGCCAAGACAAGGAACAAACATGCCTCAGGGTCCCGCAAATGACCCAAAGAAAATACCCTGAATTCGCGCTCCACTACGGTTGAGCGACATAAGAGGTCGACGTCTGAGATGCCTGAAAAGATCATGGAAGAGGAACATGTGGTGTATATGACCCTCGTCTCGCATTTTATGGCCTATGTCACACCATGCAAAGCATCAATAAAGGTCCCCAAGGACCTTGACAAAGTAAGGGCATACATTAACATGCCTCTGATCCAAAAGAATGTCCCAATGGAGAGAGACATCTTCGCCAAATTGTCGTTATTGAAGATGAAGGACTGAGATCTCACGAACATCGATAAATTCCCTAAGCTTTCCCCAGAGAAATACCTTGATAAAGTAACTTATTAGGGGGTAATTGTGTGCATAGAGTCGAAGCGCTGCATACACAAGGCCGGTCTCTTGAATTTGTTGCAAATCCCACACTTCAGGCACAACCTGTTCAATGATATCTGCATTCGGCAATTGCTCACATTGGTCCATGAGGAGTCGTTGTGGTTGGGAGAGCATATCCCTATTGACGTCGCACTGATCCATCGGATCACTAGTTTTCATAATTAAGGCGCAGACCCCATGGTAAATTTTGGAGGCAACAGGCAAGAGAAAATTGTGGCAGACAGGATTAAGGCTACCTTCCAGGTCTCATGCCACATTCGAGGGTTCATGGTGAGTGAAATTAAATATATATCTGTCCAATTTCAGACCCTCATCTTGGCATGTAAAATGATGCGGAAGTGTAGGGAAAAAGAAGTTCTTGAAAAAGTGATTGCGCTCACAGGGAAATGAAAGAAGGGTGTCATATAAATTTGGGAACAATATCTGTGTAAATAATTTCTCGAGAACGTGTGTGATGTGTAAGAGGAGGGAAAGCCCTTTTACTATGCTTGGCTCGTGCTGTTGAAAGCACTTATTGGTTGGAAAACTCGAGAGGAGACAAAGTTTCTATAAATCAAGCCATATATGTGCAAGGATTCATGGTATGCCACACTTTAGAATTCATCCATCCCCACGCATGTCATAGAAAATAAGATATTCTGGATTTTTTCAATGCTTCCATATTCCAAGCAATTCAATCAAAGTCAAGGTTGTCTCCGACCTTGTACGAGTAGTCCAAGTTAATTGCTGATTTTAAAGCAACATTTCATAACATTCACATCCACGCGAAGGGCACCGTGGAGGGAATATGGTACGAGTTACCATATTTAGTCACTGAAGATTATTTGTTGTACGCCACTACAAAGTGGCCGCTATCTTGGTTGGATTCATGCACCACGGAGGGTGCCTCCATGTCCATCCCAACGAATGTGTAGAAACGAAAGTGTTGCATGTGTCAAATATTGCAGAAACTTGTCCCTCAAACTGTTCAGAGGTCTTTGCAGTAAACTCAGTAGGTTGGGATTGAATGAGCTTATGAAAATGTTGATCAACAGTAGAAGTGAGGTCACTTAATGTGAGAAAGTGGAGTTGTGCATTTATATGAAGGTCGTAGAGCACTCGTTTGGTGGCCTATGAGGAATCCTCTATATGATTAATTTGAGCATCAATTGGTTCATCCTGGGCCAATAGTCATTTCTTTTTCTCGAAATATGAAGTTCTCATTGCTTGAAAAAATAGTTTATTGAAATTATCCCTGAATGGATAAACAGGATGATTTTTATTAGCAAGAACACTGCTCCAGTTAGAGACCTAACTGAAAATATCCTGAGAGTCCTACATAAGTTGGGGAAATTTCTCTTTGACTACCAATTCATCAGCAATTTAGTAAGCAACCTACTCGCAGTATTGGGAAGATGGATCCAGGATTGCTTGAGAAAGTTTAGTCACAGTAGCGTGTAACTCCTAGTTATGCACAAATAATTTTAAACACGTTGTTCAAAAAACTCAAATAATCTGACAAGGGAACGAGAATCAATGCCATCAAGTTTCTCATCAACAAACACAGCAACAACCAACCACATAGACTAAAATTTGGCACTTAATTCAAATAGGTTTTTGTCTAGTTGGGCTTTGTCCATGCAGAGTTGAACATGCATGCTTGTGATCAAGGCAAGTTGATGTTGATGTTGATCAAATTTTGTTGATAGATATATACACCAAGATTCCATCTGAACTAGGTGGTCTTCAATTTGAGTAGCAGAAGAATGACTAAATTGAAAAATTTGTGAAGTAGACCATAAATTAAGCACAACTCTGGAAAGTGTATCTGATATTGGGAACCTTTCTTGCAGTGGTTGGCCAATAGAAACTAATTTCTTCGACTGGCCATGGGAAAATATCATCACTCCTTGTCATGCTCTTTGGAGATATCTTGATGTAGTTGTAATACAATTGGTGGTGGAAGTAAGGGGATCATATCATGATGTTTTGGAGTGAGGGAAAAGACTTGGAGATAGTGCTTAGGATCATTGATGAAATTATAGACATATTCCATAGAGAGAACTAAACTAGGTGGGGAATAAGCAATAGTTAAGAGAGGAACAATTGCATCATATATTGGTGGCAATAGAGAAAAAGTAGCAACATTGGATGGAAGAAAAATGGAAATGGTGATAGTGACCAAATCAATATCCATGTGAGTGGGTTCATCAAACCCTACAGCAAAATCGAGTGGGTCAAAAATAATTTCCCTGGAGGTTCATAAGGAAGAGTTATAAGTGGAGTGTGGAGAAGGGACATTCTCTTCAGTGACAGGTGTATTAGGTGTAGTAGTGGTAGGACATTCATCAGTAAGATTGATGATGGTAGATAAAGTTGAGGTAGGATTCAGAGGGGAAAATGAAGTGGTGGTGATGGTTGTCGATAGGAGAGTGGAAGGAACAATGGGCAGTGGAATATAAATAGGTGGAATATAATGAAAAGTTGTAGCTTCGAAGATGAAAGAACCTACCTTTTTCCAAGTCATACATGTCGAGGTAATTCATTCTTGTAATTTATTCAAGAGCGACTAGAGGCCTTCTTCTATATCAGTTAGACGCTTGCGAGAGGAAGATGGAGTATCTTCAATGGAGTCATTGGGGAAAATAGCATCAAAACAATGCAGGTCTTGACCATATTACTTCAGAGAAATTATCTCTAGACATGAAATAATCTTATTGTGGAACATATTCTCGTTGAGGTAGAATGGCAGCTTGTGCATGGAGAAATTTGTTTGATTAACATGAAGGGGCCAAATATAACAGTTATTGTGACCAATTCGGAACCAAATTTGGTGATAATAGTGATCCAAGAGTGTAATAGGTACCCTATTGAAATTATGAGTAACACCAACCATCTTTTTATACCAATGTCCAAAAGTGAGGTCATTATAGTCATGATTGGTTGTATCCTTATTATTTTGCCACGGGACATATGGATAAGCAAGTGGCTTATCATCATAGGCAGGTTCTAGGTACATTCCTTCAAGAGGGCATCATGTTACATGGTGATAGGAATAAGAAAATACTCAAAATGAAATATGTGACCTTGGTATGAACATATTCAGTGGCTTTGAATAACTCATTGTGCAAGTAGTTGGACTAATTGAGTTGGTACTCTCAAACACAGGCCTCTACAACCGAATTTTTTTCAAGAGAACACTCCCCTCTAGTGAAATGTCACATGATATTTCTACAAATAATAGTATATCTGACCTTTGTAGGATAATTTTTTATCATATCAATGATTTATTCTCATCCTTCCCTCTTGTTGCCATACTTTTTATACATGTTATTCTCATCCTCCTTCTTGCCTCGCTTTGGAAACTTATTAAATTACTGTTGGAGAGGTAAATCCCCTCTACAGATAGAGGCGATCCATACTCGCCCAGATCGGGTCTAGAAACAACCAAGTCATGCTCATACACAGGTCTCTAGTTACAAAATGACAAGAAATGACAAGTTGCCTACCTTAGGTCCTACGCGATGGTCGTCGAAAGAAGGATGATGCTTCCCGTCCTCTGCTTCGACAGATCACAATCCTTCTACTTAGCACGTCTGAACACCTGCACACATGTGAAGAAAAATGACGATACACAGCATAGAATCTAAATCTTGTAGCTATACATCAGTCAGAGAAGATGTAATTAAAGATACACGAATGAAACCATAATCAAAGTCGCTTATCATTAATAAAACAAAGGAACGATACAACGTTAAGCTCTGACGTTGGATCTTCCTTCGGCGGGGTCGATAGTGGAGCACGTCTCAATGAAGCTCATCAGAAATGGGACAAAGCTCTCTCTCTTTGACTTGGCTCTCAAAGGTTGTCTGGCGATAGTCTCCTTGCAATAGATTCAGCTCTTAATACTAGCTTGCTAAGGGAAAATGACAAGCTTATATAGATGGTGGAAGGGGAGTTGGGATCCCTACAATTGTGGGATTGGCCCTATCCTCAAGGAAGCTTCCATAATAGGTGGAAAACCACTTCCCCTACATGGAGACCCAGAGCTAAACCTCCCAACTCATTTTAGAGACTCGTTTAGGAGTTGGTTGGAACCAAACTTCCGCCATTTATTTTTAAAAAAAAATCCTTATTAAGCTTGGTGCGGGCAATACACTAGGACAAAGTACAAGTTGGCATGCCCTCTTTGGTGGATTTTCCCCATTGGCACGAGGGTTGAACTGGTTAGTCACGCCAAGGCCAAAAGATCATTTTTTAGGGTTTTTCCGAGGAAACTTTCTTCAGAGGAATGATTGTCCTTGTCAAGGGGGATGCCATGAAAGTGGTTTCAGGTTATGTCACTACTCACAGGTCATGAAAAAATCCCTCCAATGTGTAGGATGGGGGATTGCAGGGATGGTGAAAAATTAATATGTAACAGATGCCCCCTAAAGCATGAGGCCCAGAAGAGAGAAAGGGGTGAAATGATTGATGAGAACATGCCCAACTAAAAACACTGTCGTTGAAAAACCTGCGCAGACAAGTACAACTGATATCTCAAATACATGATGTGTGGTATGGGAACAGCCATCCATAATAGAGTATACAATAATCAGGATCCAAGGTATGGACGCAGCCATCTAGAAAGGATCAGTAAGCAGACTCAGGTATGGTCACAGCCATCCCATCAATAAGTCATGTAACCAATCATGATAATCCAAAAAATCCAGAGCCTAGATTCCATCAGACAAAACCCAGGGTCTTGCACTCCATCTCGACCCGAACAAAGTACAAGTCCTAGCATGTGAATTAATGAGCTGAAGTCGAACATGTAAGAACATCATCTGATTACTAGCCAATGATGAAAGTCGTTAATAGACGCGAGAGGAACCACCAATAATTACAATGGCCCTCAAGGTACTATAGGTACAATCCACGGAGTGTGAACAGTGTGCTGGAATTGAACACCTGCAAAGTCATTCGATCGAAGGTCAATGATGAAAACCTTACGTCTAATGTCAAGAACCTACCATTGAGGCAAGTAGGCTCCAAGGTACTAGAAAGGAGTCTCTAGATCAGCTTCCTGGATAATGAGTTGGAGTCGATAGGAAGTGACCTTGATCGAAGGTGGGCCATAGTGTTTCCCACATCATCGACGCGAGACAAAGGATCATAATATTCATGAATCAGGATGAGTAGAGAATCGAAAGGGTTGAAATTGCAGAGGTCAACTTCTCTTGAACATATCGGCGACACGACACTGGATTTGTCAGTATTTGACATAAAAAGATATGAGGTCATGACGACGAGGCAAAGAGAAGATGAGAGGTCAAAAATATAACCCAAACCCATGGAGCAAGCAGAAAACGAGATAAGATGTCCCCAACCCGACACGAATGCAGACAAGTGCCTTGTTCAAGAGCGACATACTGCCGACACGATGATGATGCTGGTTTCATTTTTCCCCACCATTTCTGGTGAGTACCCCAATTATTTTTTAGAAAAAGCTTGAAGGGGATAGCATATTCTTGTGATATAAATTTGTCCTTCGGACAAATCCAACCTAGTAGATTTAACGAGCCCTAGGAAGGAGGAACTCAAGTATCGTCATCACGACAGAATCCGATGTCATCAGGTTTTAACGAGTCTGAAAAAGGAAGAACTTGACATCTTTTCATGTTTAGAGAGTTTGAAAAGACAGCGAAAAAGTAAACTCCAACAGTCCCTTTTCGTAAATAGTTCCTCAGATCCGAAAAGGTAGAAAATTGTGTCTGAGAAAGCCTCCTAGTCATGATAGGCTAGGGTATTCCTTTTTCATAAATAATCTATCCCAGCCCAAAAAAGGGGTAAACATATATTGGGTAGATGTAGTTTTGCAACCAATTTAACGAGATCAAAATGACAAGCGAATCAACAATCTTTTCATGTTTAGAGAGTTAGAAAAGAGTTGAAAGATGACTCTAGTAGTGACTTTTTCGTGTTTTTACCGAGTCCGAAAAAGTATAAAATACAACTCGTATAGTCATCCAAGCTGTATGAAAACCTGTTGCTGTACATGAAAGTGAGTGTAAAGCCTATTTTTCGACAAAATATAATAAAATATTGGAAAAATGAATTTCAAAAACTAATTTGACTTTGAAAAGTTATAAATATGCCAAAAATAGTAAAAACATATTCACTTTTACTTTTTACCTTTTGTGAGAGCAACAATGAGTTTTCTTGTGCAAACTTGCGGTGGTGATTATGGTTGATCCAGTACATCATTTCAATTCTCGTTCATTCCAGGTAAGAGGTGCTCTCCTTAGCTTTGTTTTAATTCATTTTTTATTGAATTCCATTGTGTTTTTAGATCCCTGAGGAGACCTTTGCAATTTTAGGGCTCGGCCAATTTCCACGGGTATCGGGCATGGACCCATGCCAATTGGCTCCTTTTTGCAAAGGGGTCATGCCAGTTGGCGCGACTGTTAGCAAAACAGTTGCACCAATGGCACAACCTAAAATTCCACTCAAGATTTACAAAAATTGAACCAATCAGCTAGATTTATGAGTGCTCAAGAGATCTAATGAGGTGTTTATGACCATTTTGGTGCAAGTACATGGCCACAATGGTGATCAAGTGGAAAGAAAGGGAGCATATTGAAGAAGATGAAATGGCCATGGAGAACAAAGCATGCATGAACGCTCTCCAAAACTGAAGTCTAAAAAGGTTCTTCTTAAAACCATGTTTGAGGGCACAACCTGAGTTACTACAGTATTTGATCAGCATTTGGGATGAGAATGAAGAAAATTTCAGGCTTCGAGACCAAGTGTTGGAACTCGAAGTATCTGATGTTTATTTCATAACTGGATTGTCCCGCAGAGTTCCAGTTCTAATCTCGACAGGTACTAGGCCATCTGGTGAGAAAATGGCAATGGTGATGGAAAGAGCGTGCCCAGGGGCACGAACAGGATCAGGTAGTGGGAAGGTTGACACCCACACAGTTCCCGATCTAGCACTTAGGGTGGTGCTCCATACCATTACGCAGGTTGCGGGGTTGCAGGCACTACATGAGGCTACTAAAGCACAAATCCTTTTAGCATCAGAATGCATGAACCCGACACTATTTGATTGGGCCACTTCTGTAACAATGAACATCAAACAGCAGTTGAAGAAGTGTAAGAAGGCCAAACTGAAGCATTTTGGGTACAAATCTATCTTGGTATAGTTCATCCTCAAACAGTTACCAATCTTCCAGGGCCAAGGGGTGATAGTCGTCGATCCATTGTTGAGAGAGCCATGGATGGCTCGATGGGTAGCACTCATGCCCAGATCAGGAGGGGGCCAAAAAATGTCATGGAGGCCTGAGTTCTTTGCATGGCTATGGCAACAAATAATCTTCATAGAGGACTGGCCCTATGCTAGTACAAAATTCATGGGAGACCCAGATCTTCCCCTCCGGGAGGGGGATGACCGGGATGAGGAGCTGGGTAAGACTCCTTTTGATTTTATGTATTTATGATTTTTTGTGTGATACATGCCTATTCTAAAAAATAATCCTATATGTATGCAGACGTTGGCCTAGAGAGGCCCGCCAAGATGTCGCCCATCGCATGGATGACCCCTCTCGCACATGATCCTCAAGCTGAGGGTGGCGAGGGGAGTGAACTAGTCCAGAATTTGGAGGGAATCGACCGAGGAATCCCAGATTATGCTCAGCTAGCAGACATCCCATTGGCTTATCAGAGGCACACTGTGGGGGTGCCTAGTTGCCTTCATCGTTTACTGAGGCGACTGGTGTGGGCGGTGACATGCTATCACGAGCACCATGCTGATTAGTCATCTAGGGCCTTTCATTTGCACATTTTTGAGAGACATGTTGTCTCCAACTATTATTAAACAAACATGTATATTTTTTGATTTTATGTGATGTACACAAACTGCAAACCATTTGACATATATATATATATATCTCTAGATGGATCTTTCTACATATGATGATGTTTTTACAAGTTGCATAAATGTCTATCTAAAACCATATTAGCTACTGCATCTGTTAATGCATTCATGTGTCTGGGTATGTGTTGATATGTAATGTAATCAAAATTTCTTTCCAGTAAACGAATACGTAGATAAAATCGTAAAATGGATGGGTTCCTAACTGAATAATGATCATTGAGTTCTAACACAACAAGCTGTGAGTCTAGATATACAATTAATGCATGAATACCAAGGTTAAGAGCCTCATTCAATAATTCCAAAATGGCACTATACTCCGTGAAATTATTTGTGGTAGGCCCTAGACAAACACCTTGTAAATTGACCAACTCACCAGCAAGATTGTAGATTACCCAGGCTGTCGAGGACAAATTCCTAGTACTACAGGAGGCACCATCCGCGAAACTCACGAAAGGAGTAATAGACATCTGCACAATCAGGAAGACCCAATCAGCAGAAAGACTCTTACAAAGCACACCACACCACACATGCAAAAAAATGAACACACTCACTTATGTACACACACCACACAAGAATAATTTAAGCGTAGTACTTCTTGAGGTACAACCCATTTCTAGGCTGCGCCACAGGAATACCTTCATAGTCGATTAGCTCATAGCCCCCATTTTTTAATACTCATTTGATGACATAGGGCCCATGCCACATGGGCTGGAACTTTCCCGCTCCAAGTTTATCATGTGCTTGGTCATATAGGAGGACGAGGTCCCCTTCAATGAAAGAACGTGGAGAAACCGATTGATCAAAATGGGCTTTAACCCTATTTTTCTGTGCCTTAATAACCAAGGCAACCAAGTGGCGGGTTTCATCCAGTGATTCCAGATACAGGAGACGCTCTTCCTCTGGGGAAGTGTCAAGCAATAATTCCACAGCCAACGTCAGAGAGGGAATTTCACATTCAACCGGGAGAGTCGCTTCCAGACCATACACCAGCTGAAAAGGTGTGAATCCGATTGCGCTCTTTACAGACGTTCGATAGGCCCAGAGAGCTGAGAACAATTTGAGATGCCAATTTTATTTGTGAATACCAATTGTTCCTTGAAGCATCGTGACCAGTACCTTGTTCACGGCCTTAACCTGGCCATTCGCCTGAGGGTGGTATGGCATTGAGCTATCATGATGCAAGCCTAACTTTGATGTCAGCTCTGCCATCATGTAATCCAAAAAATGAGTGCCATGATCCGTAACAATGGCCTGAGGAACTCTGAAACGTGTAATTACATGGTTGAAAATGAATTGAGCGGCTGTCTTATTGTCAGCAGCTAATGTAGGCATCGCCTTGGCCCACTTAGTGAAGTATTCCACGGAAACGATTATATAAGCATGCCCCCCGGCCGAGTGAGGGTTAAATGTCATAAAATATATGCCCCATTTAGCAAAAGGGCCTATGGTATTGATAGGATGCAAGGGTAGGGGTGGCGCGCACATATTCCGTTGAAAGATCTGGCACACATGACATTTTCGAACTGCAACTATACAGTCTTTGAATATAGAAGGCCAGAAGTAACCCGCCTGCAGAATATTCTGGGCAGTGGCATATCTGAACATGTGACCACCAGAGGCGCCACTGTGACAGTCATTCAAGACTTTCTCAGCCTCTTCCAGGGTCAAGCACCAGCGGAGCACATAATCAACTCCATCTCGATACAGGGTATCTCCGACAATGCGATAGGGTTGAGATTGATGCTGAATACGACGTCAAGCATCCTTCGTCAACTCAGACCAGAACGTGGATGTTTGAAGATACACGATAATGTCATCGTACCATGGATCACAAGTGCTGATAAGAAAGAGTGTTTCATCTGGGATATGATCCTCAGATTGGGATGGAACGGAGTCTGTCGAGAGAGAGAAAATAAGATCAGAAAAAACCAATGATTTCATCGATTTAGCAGTGGTGAACTCTAAATTAAAATCCTGAAGGATGAAAATCCATTTGGAGTACTTGCCCTCCAGCAATTGTTGAGACAAGATGTATGTCATGGGATTGCAGTGAGAAACCACGGTTACCGTACGCAAAATGATGTAATGGCAGAACTACTGAACGGCCTGAATCGTAGCGAGCGCCAAATTCTCGATGTGGGCATAACATGTTTCCGTGTCAAGAAGATTCCAAGATATATAGTAAACTACATGTTCCTTTCCATTGTCATCATCCTGTACTAGAACCATAGCTATCGTGCTAAACGCAGCGGCCAAATAAAGGGTAAAATCATGATGATAGTTGGGAGGACATATTAATGGAGCGTTGACAAGCAACATTTTCATTTTATCGAAGGATTGATGAGAAATATCATCCCAATGGAAGGGAATGTCCTGTTTCAAAATTCGCGTAAACCCCTTGGCCACTTCTGCATAGTTTGGAATAAAGCGACATAAAAAGTTGGCTTTCGCCTGAAGACTCTGCAGTTGATGAAATGAGGATGGGAATGGGAGGCTAACGATGGCCTTGACCTTGAGGGGGTTAAGGTGAATTCTATATTTGGAGACAATAAATCCCAAAATACGGCAAAAATCCACGCAGAATATGTACTTGTGAGGATTGAGCCTAATATTGTAACGTCTGCAATGGAGGAAAATCTAGCGGAGGTGTTCAGGATGGTCCTCATGCCGAGTTGAATGGGCCAGAAAATTGTCCAGATACGACTGAATAATATGAAGTATGTCGTGGAAAGCATAGGACATAGCACGCTGGAAGGTGGCCCCAACATTTTTCAAGCCGAACGGGAGCTTTATGTAAGTGAAAGCACCCCACAGGCAGATGAAGGAGGTGTTATGTTGATCAGCGGGTAAAATATTGATTTGATTGTAACCCGAGAAACTGTCCATAACTGAATAAATCTCACTACCCATGCATTCATCAATGATTTGATTTATAAAGGGAGTGGGGTAATTGTCCTTAGGACAGGCCCGATTAATGTCTCGATAGTCAACATAGACCCGGATAGTGCCCTGCTTCTTATCTATAGGGAAAATATTAGAAACCCATTCTATGAGGGGAATTGGATAAATAAAGCCCGCGTTAAGAAGTTTTTCAACTTCTTCCTTTATAGCTGCAGCTTTCCGAGGATGCACTGGGCGTAGACGCTGACGCACGGGTTTTTCACCTAGATAGGTGGGAATATCATGCATGACTATACTAGGATCAATCCCAGGCATCTCCTCATAGGACCATGTGAAAACATATCTGAATTCGTGAAAAAGGCTCGTGTATACTTGAATCTCTTTGGGAGTACAAGTAACTCCCACGTGAATGTTCTCGACTACCCCCTGCTTAACAGAGATGTCGATAGGCATGGTTTGTGTGATTTTACTTAGATTTCCCTCTGAAATAACCTCATGAGTTAGTATCGGTGTTTGGAGAGGCGAAGTGGTAACCTGAGATGCGAAGTGCTCTAGAAAATTAGACATTGCCCCCAGGGCAGGCATGAACGAGGAACGATGATGGCCATTGCTCCATGGTAGATCTTCAAGAGACATCATTTCGATGATAGCTTCATCAGAGGGGAAGACTTCTCTTAAAGGATCGGGAAAATTTTCATCGCCGAGCCAAGGGGATTGAGAATAGACATCTAGAGCCATGCTCAAAGGAGCATGATCAGAGGGAGGAGGATAAGATGCAGCTACGATCTCGTATTAATTGATCTCAACTGGAGTCAAAGGCATCGACTCTCCAAAAGAGGTCACCTGTTCAGGTGAAGGGATGATCCAAGGGTCGTCTGACCTAGAGATCATGTTAGCTTGAACAGTGTGCGGTGGTGGCATGGGAAAAATACCCATGAGGACAGGGTCATTGAAAAGAACAGGTCCTACACTATTGAGGGGATTGGGGTTTTGATCCACGTAAGGTACGTTGTTCTCGGAGGATGAGGTGAAGAAAGACAACTGATCAACAATGATAATTTTTCCCTCATGAGGAAACTTCAGAAGCCGGAAGAGGGTGGATGGAACGCATAGCATGGTGTGAGTCCAAATATGGCCAAGAAGGAGATTGTAGTTGAGCTTGGCATCAACCAATTCTACCTCTACGTTGACTATCTTACCCTGTGACGTGATCGGTAAACTCTCGAGAACACCCAGGGGTTTTGATTCCCGACCATCAAATGCCTCTATGGCATTGGGAGATGAAGTAAGAGCTGGAGAGCCAATGGCCTTCCAGCAGGCAGATGACATAACACAGGTGGAAGCACCTTCGTCCACAATGGCTCTATGGATGTTGAGGCTATTGATCCCAACTTGTATAACAAGAGAAATTTGATGTGGAAGTCAGGGACAAAATTTTCCAGGTCGAAGGTGAGAATATTAGAATTGGCGAGATCAATTCCACCGATTGTGGACTATAGAGATTTCCATTGCGATGGGAAAATTTGAAGCACTTCCAACACAGACATTGCAGAAGGTGCCTGTGCCAAATCCTCAACAATGCTGTAGTGCTGAGCAGCACAGAACACCCTTAGAAGGTGGCCTCACAACAAGTTCAGCGTTGGGCTTCTCAATTTCTAAAGGACCAGAGACAGGTGGGGGAGGTGGGCCATCAATGAATTCCTTCCCAGCTACCTAGCATGATCCAACATAATCCTTCGAGCGAGTAGAAATTGAAACAGGTGCAACACCATTCATCGTAAAAAATTGGGACCCAAATGGTGCAGATGGTGAAGGCTGCTAAACCATTTGGGTCTGCTGAGACGGGAATGGTTCTTTGAGAACTGCCAAATTCCCTTTGGAGCCTTTCAGAAGTTGAATAGCTTCAGATATTCGGGGACAATCTTTGGTATAATGATATCCTTCACAGATAAGGCAGGGGTACTTCGATTTGCATTGGGAACCATCGTCAGCACGAGGTTTAGAAGACTCTGGTTTCGGGGCATCGGGTTTGGACTTGCCTTTTCCCTTCTTATTTCCTTTAGAGGTATTTTCTGTAGGATTGGCCTGAACGGCATTGACCTCCGCAGTCTTACAAGAATCTGGAGGGGTGGGAAGAGCAGAATTATTGGAAGAATTTGACTTATGCTTCCCATTAGAGGACTTACGAGAATTCTAAGAAACGGAACCAATAACACTGTCCACCGATGGGGTAGCTGGTGCTTTAGAGGTCCTTGGCCACGGGGCGTCAGTTAAGATATCATATAGCGTGCCGGACTGAGAGTACACCAAATCAAGGTATTGGGCACGATAAATGGCTTGTTCTTCGGTCACACATGCCCCCATAGCAATATCTTGAGCAATATTGTTAACGAAGGAGGTATTGAACCAATGAGTTAGCAGCTGATCAGCTATGTCAAACTTGATCAGTCTACGACGACGTCACCATTCATGAATATGATCATATATGTGGGTGGCTTTATCCTTCTTGAGAGAAGTTAGGAGATGTGTCCCAGCTTCGTAACAAATCGGTAACTAGAAATGTGTCAGAAAAGCCATAGATAACATATTGAAGTCTTGAAAGATACCGCGGGGTAATTCTATATACCACTTAGCGGCAGCACCGGTAAGAGTGCGCTGGAAAAGACATGAACGAATTGAATCATCCACCCAAGAGTTCGAAGAGCACCACAGATGGTAGGTCATGACATGAGCTTGGGGGTCCTCTCCAACTTTACCCTCAAATTTAGGACAGTCACCAGGCATCTTGGTTGGAACTAGAGGCCAATAAGGATTGTGAAAAATCGGATCATTAGTCAATTTAGAAACATCCGGCAATTCCAACGTAGCAAGGAAAGGCAACTGAGGATTGAAAGGCATACCAGGCCCTCGATAAGGACCTGTACCTATACTCCACCCTGGTTGAGCATAACGTTTCCCCCATTGGTTCTGTCCTGGAGGATTCTGACCATAGGGGGTATAAGCCGTATAATTGGGCTGATACAGTTGCTGATAACCAGAGTAAGGGGGTTGATAACTGGGGTACTCACCCTGATTATATGTAGGCCTCGTTTGAGCAGTGTATGGTAGCTAAGTATAGGTATAGCCCGATTGTTGAAGATAATAATTAGAACCTTGGGGCAGGTTATAAACCGGTCGAGATTGACCTTGAAGGTAATAACTGCCTTGGGGTCAAGCGGGCTATTGGTAAGTGGGGCCCTGCTGAGCCTGATGAATTGGGTGCACAGGCGGATTCAACTGTGGCATGGAATAAATGGGCTGTTGATCAGGGTTGACTGGGTGTGTAGGCTGGTTTGGCTGAGCGAGCTGCCTTGGTTGAACAGGTTGACCCAGGTGAATAGGTTGTCCTGGTTGAACATGTTGACCTGGCTGATAATGGACACCAGGTTCGCCCGACTGAGCCAGTTGGCTTGATGCGGGATAGGGCTAGGTTGTGCCTGATAACCAGGTTGGCCTGTGGTAGGACCATAATATGGTCCCGGCTGTGCAACATTCAGACCGATGGGAAACTAGGGTTGCTGAGGTTGCACCATAGGTTGGGAAGGGTGGCTTCTCCCCCCAGGACCGTACAATGGTCTAGGTTGATACCCTAGTTGACTTGTGGGTCCCTGAGGTTGCCCTGGTTGGACTACAGAGTGATGCTATAAAGGTTGACCTTGAGGGTTGTAGGATTGCCCTTGTAGACCATACAACAACCCCTACTATCCTGAAGGTTGGCCCTGTAAGGGTTGTCCTTATGGGTCATATAGATAACTAGGCTAGCTCGAAGGTTGGCCCTGGAAGGTTTGTCCTTGCGGGTTAGAAGGTTGCCCAGCCTGGGCAGACAAAAAACCTTGGACATACTGATAAGCCTCTGGAGTAGGAAAACGTAAAGGGTTTCCCTTTTCATCATACTGATATGGAAAAACGTAAACGGGGATACCATCCGGTCCATAATGGGAAAAATAAGGACAGTTGGGATCTTGGGAGGACTGTCCGACCTCGGAGTTCGACGTCTGTAAAGACAACTGATACTCCTCAGGAGAAATATTCTCTAGAATATCAGATGCTATGTAGATTTCTTCAGGAAGTGACGCGGTCTTGATGGACTGAGTAGTGACAGCGGGCGTAGACGCAGGTATGCAGACAGTAGGCCTAACAGGTACTGATGTGACCTGCGGAGATGACGTGAGAGGTTTCCTTGGGGACATCCCTAATGAAGGAATAACAAGCCTTGTGGACGGAGTCGATACTCCCATGGAAGCCACAACGGCCACTATTTGACTTAAGGACATGTATCCCGCTAGAATTGAAGGACTAGGTGAAGACATGACAGAATAATCGGGGTTGTTTTCTGGGAAAAGCTGGTAATCTTCACCAGATGTAGGAATTTCGTCACTAGGAGACAGACTAGGGGAGTCCATATTTGACCCTGACGCTAGATCTTCTAATAGACGGCGAGGACTAGGAGGTATAACAACATCTAAGAAAGGCGATCCCGACGTAAGAGGAGGGAAGTGTTCCCCTACTCCAAATCCAAAACAAGCGTTGGATAAGGGCCAATTGAATTCAACTGGTCCACCAAAGGGAAGCTCAGATAGAACTGGTCCCCCGTCGGGAAACTCAAAGACAATAGGCTTTTGAGGTTTAGTAGAGGACTGAGAGACATCTGACGAATCATCTGTGTAAGGACTACCAGTAGATGAAACTGAAGGTTTTTCCACTATGACAGTAACAAAAAGAGGAGGAGATCAAAACAAAAGCACACGGGAAAAACCAAGGAAAATAATCAAACGACCAACAAGAAAACTCTAAAAGGGCGTGTGATTGCAGGTGATTAATTTTACCACATTGAAACTTGAAAAGTTCACTATTTCATGTTTTAAGAGTCTAGAAACGAGAAAATATGACTCTATCTCTTTCAATTTGGAAACAAGCGTGAAAGGACAAGCGCTTGATGATCCTTTCAAATTTAATGAGTCAGAAAAGATCGAAATGACTACTTTGGAACTCTAGGCAAGAGGGTGTACCGGATATCTGTGAATTGAAATATACACCTTGGTTCAAAAATGAAAGAGAAATCAACCAAGGACTTGACGTACGTGCAGGAAATCTCCCCGAATGTTGTGTCCGGTGTATCACGGGTATAAGGTGGCAGACTTGGCTTCCTACGGATAAAGGATAGCAACCTAGTGGGGTCTCCCTTTATATACGCGACGGTACGGGGAGCACAAGTCCATACTAGTGCTATCTAAAGCCAAGACGTGAATGACAACTACTAGGTTTAACGATACTAGAACACGTCACTAGCTTAGACCTCTAAATATTTCATTAATGTTTCAATGCTTCCTTCAGGTAAATTGAATAAATTTTAGAGTTGATCTTCAATTATGTTTCAATTTCAGGCCCTACTGAATGTTATGTCTCAAAAATCCTCTAAATGCACACTACATGCCACAATATATCACTTTGTTCGATGAATAGCTAACTACAGGAAGCTTGAGAGCTTTTCAAATCACAAAACAACCACTAGTGTCTCTAATGCATGCTAATGAAACTAAAAGATTTTCCTTTAGAGTTATATAGCATGAATAACGCAGAATTTTTTTCAATTTTCACTAACTAATCAAAAGCACAAGAATTGATTTTTTGTATTTTCAATGTTTTAGGAGAAAAATGCACTAAATAAATGAAAACTAATGAAGAGACCAATTCAAGAGATGATAGCGAAAGATTAAAAGCAAGCAAGTTCACTCAACACAAAACACACAATTAGACTTCAAACTGATGAAGAAATCCCTCAAATCAAAGAGGAATCCCAAAAAATCATACGAACCATGTGATCTAGGCTCGAAATGAGACAAAGAGAAACTTGAATGAAAAAGAGAGAAATCACTCAAATAATGCAATGATACACTGGAAACCAACCAAACGAATGCAAGGAAGTAAAAAAAAGTTTAATGATCAAACAAAAAGCAAAAACTCCCACGGGAGGCTCAACACACAATAGCACCTAGATGTCCTAGGGCTAGAATGTAAAACTGATGGTAGAGGGAAAACAACTTCAGGATAGAGGTCACACACAGTCAACCAAGACTTCAAGGCACTGAGGCAGTCAGAAAAATGACACCAAAACCAAAAATCAAGCTTAGAAGGTTCAGAAACAAGAAAAACTTGGCACCACATAGAGTTGGCGCGACTGTCTGGCTTCAACTGGCGCCATAACAGGATTGGCGCGGGGGCCTAGCCAGCAAAAAACGCCGGTTAGAGTGACTATCAGGTCAAAAAGCGTGCCAGTCAAGTTTACTAAAGACAAAAATAAAAAAGAGAAAACAGGGAGCAGATCATGTATGGTGGAGGCTGAACAGAGGCTTTACACCAGAAGGAGGCAAACCAGAAGATCCAATGAAGCAGAGAAAAGCCAAAAGTAACCGGAAGAGACAAGACAAACTCCAATCAAATTCTCCCCAGCGGAGTCGCCAGTTTGTTGGAGAGGTAAATCCCCTCTGCAGACAGAGGCGATCCCTACTAGCCTATATCGGGTCTAGCAACAATCAATTCACGCTAAGATGCAAGTCTCTAGTTACAAAATGACAAGAAATGACAAGTTGACTACCTCAGGTCCTACATGATGGTCGTCGAAAGAAGGATGAAGCTTCCCATCCTCCGCTTCGACAAATCACAATCCTTCTGCTTAGCGCATCCGAACACCTGTACACATGTGAAGAAAAATGACGATACACAACATAGAATCTAAATCTTGTAACTATACATCAGTCAGAGAAGATGTAATTCATTGCATCAAAGATAAAGATACATGAATGAAACCATAATCAAAGTCTCTTATCATTAATAAAACAAAGGAACGATACAACCTTAAGCTCTGACGCTGGATCTTCCTTCAGCGGGGTCGACAATGGAGCACGTCTCAATGAAGCTCGTGAGAAATGGGACAAAGCTATCTCTCTTCGGCTTGGCTCTCAAAGGTTGTCTTGCAATAGTCTCCTTGCTACAGATTCAACTCTTAATACTAGCTTGCTAAGGGAAAATGGAAACCTTATATAGATGGTGGAAGGGGAGTTGGGATCCCTACAATTGTGGGATTTTCCCTATTCTCAAGGAAGCTTCCATGATAGGTGGAAAACCACTTCCCCTACATGGAGATCCGGAGCCAAACCTCCCAACTCATTTTAGAGACTCGTTTAGGAGTTGGTTGGAATCAAACTTCTGCCATTTATTTTTTAAAAACAATCCTTATTAATATTGGTGCAGGAAATACACTGGGACAGAGCGCTAGTTGGCGCGCCCTCTTTGGTAGATTTTCCCCATTAGCGTGAAGGCTGAACTGGTTAGTCGTGCCAAGGCCAAAAGATCAGTTTTTAGGGTTTTTCCAAGGAAATTTTTTTCAGAGGAATGATTTTCCTTGTCAAGGGGGATGCCATGAAAGTGGTTTCACGTTATGGCACTGCTCACAGGTCATGGAAAAGGCCCTCCAATGTGCAGGATTGGGGATTGCAGGGACGGTGACAAATTACTGTGTAACAATTACATATTAACATCAAAGCCATATAAAGAAAGTCCCGTGAGATTGTGAATATCTTGAAAATTTATCAGATATTCTTGATCCAACCAAAATGAACGACAATGTAGAAAGTTGATTAAAAACTTAGTACAACTCAAAATCTCCCTCATGGTACCAAAGACAGGTAATTCTCGTAGAATCAACAAGGAAAACTATTTTAACAGGAGAAACTCAACTTTTATCTTGAGATTAGAGCCACCATGGAGTCTAACATTCATCTCCCTGAAAACTTTAGTGCAGAGGGAAGGGAAAATTTCATGGTCTTAGAAGTATTTATGGACCAAGGTAGCTTTGTCAAATTTTCAAAGGGAACATCATGGGAATGAATACGAGAGTCGATGGGGAAGAGATACACGATGGTTTTAATTGTTTTACCAATGGTAACAGAGCAAAAACTGTAAAAAAGGTGAACATGGGGATGCCAGTAAATCGATGACCCAACGAAGTGTGACACAAAAGCCATGATGAAAAACCTTGAGAAAACTCTAGGTGGAATTATAGGAAAGGGACAACGAATGAGGGTTATATAGAAATGTACAACATAAGATTGAAGTGACTTGACCAATAAGCTATGGATATATATCATACATGAAAACCCCTCATGATTATGAAAAACCCCACCATTTTCCTTGATAATCAAAGCGACTCACAACCTGGATTGAGGAGTAATGTAAAATCCTATCTAAATGCAAGCAGATCAGATTGTGAACTCACTAATGCAATACTGAACTTAATGACTGAAAATACAAGTATTAAAGGTGAATGAAAAGATGGGACATGACAAAACCTTCTCGGACACAGTCACTTGTAGTGGATCACAACTAGAAAACATTATTGACATGAAAACGAAAAGAGACTAACTCTATCTAAGACTTACAAAACTATCAAAAGGAACATAATCTAACTAAAAATGATGCAACTACCCTAAAACCTAACTAATAATCCATTTTCTTAGAGAGATTTAAACAAAATTAGATGGACCAAAATAGGGCTTTAGGTGAGCACCATTCACCCATCCACTAAAAAGTATGCCATCCGACTGAGCATGTTTGACAACTCTAGAGTATCTATTTTTCGAAACATAAAATGGACCAAGCCAATGTATTTGGAGCTTACCAAGATGCTTCAAATACTATCATAAATAACACGTGATCTCCAACATAAAATGATTTCTTATTAATATGTCTATCATTTAAATCATTTTTTCATTCTTTCTTGACAATCTGATGGAAATATGCATGGAAATGTTTCTCATCCAATTTCCATAACTCTTGCAACCTTTTTGGGATATATTCATCCTCTAACATCTTAGTGGCAAGAGCAATAAAGAGTTTAGGGATTAAAAATTATACTGGAACCACTGCTTCCCTTCCATAAACCAACTAAGAAAGGGTATAATTGTTCAACCACCTCATTTTAGTGTGATAATTCCATAATGTTGCTGGAACCCATTCATCCCAGTTGTACCTATTTGCAACATAGATTTTCGTAAGACCTTTATCCAAGATCTTGTTAAAGGATTCAACAGTTCCACTTGCTTGCAGATGGTAATGGATACTCTTCTTGTGTTGTATCATGAAGTTCTACAACAACTTATGAAGAATCTCATTAATAAAGTAATAACCTTGATCACTGGCAAGGATTCAGAGATAGCAAAATCTAATGATTATGTTCTAAAAAATTAATCGTGTTTTTGTTTCAACGATACATTCTTTGAAGATTCTTCCCAACGTGTAAAATAATTTATTGTGGTAATGATATATCTATATATATATATATATATGTATATATATACATATATATATATATATATATATATATATATATATATATACATATATATATATATATATATATATATATATATATATATATATATATATATATATATATATATATATATATATATATATGCATATATATATATATATATATATATATATATATATATATATATATATATATATATATATATATATATATATATATATATATATATATATATATATATATATGTATGTATATAACATGGAATAAATAGTAGGCAGGTTAATAGTTCTAATGAAATCAACTGCCAGTTTTTAAAATGCTTTAAGTGCTCAAAATGGATGTAGAGGTAGCTCATCTAGTCGAGATGGTCGACCAACCCATCAAAAAATACCACACTGCTTTGCATATTCCTTGGCATCATTGAATAAGTCCGGACACCACAGAGCAACTTTTAAAACATTCCAATAAGTAGCTTTCCCTCCAACATGGCCTCCTACAACACCTGCATGAAATTCCCATAAAACATTGGCCCTCTCATGATCCAATATACATCACCTCAAAATATGATCAAGTCCCATTTTATATAACTATTTCATGATCAATTGATAGTCGACATCACGAACAACCATATGTCATTTCTGAGTGGATGTATACGCATTCGGGCATTGAACTATTATGAGGAACAATTAAATATCCTCTAAATAGTCAGGAACTACTTCAATGTGAAATAAGTGGGCATCAGGGAATTGGTCATCAACTGAACGTCTTGGCTCTCTTGATTCAAGGTGGGATAAATCATCTGGACCCACATTTTATCTTCCCAGCTTTACATTAACTTCAAAGGTAAAATCATGAAATAACTAAAGTCAACGAAAGATTCTCCCTTCAAGCACTGGTTTATTAACCAAGTATTTCAAATTTAATTGTCTGTAAAAAATTGAAATGGACCTCCCAAGAGATAGTGTCGAAACTTTTGGAGGGAGTACACCATAGCAAGAGCTTCTCTTTTTGTAGTAGTATAATTCTTCTTTGCAGTAGGCATTTTTCTACATGCAAAATATATAGCATGATCCAAATTTCCTTCTTCAGGTTGCATCAAAATAGCTCCCAATGTAATTCCATATGCATCTATATGAACTTGGAATTCCTTATTCCAATTAGGATAGAAAAAAATGGGTCCACTTAAATGTTTCTATTTGAGGGTATCGAATTTGAAATCACATTTAACATACCAAATAAACCTTTCATATTTCTTGAAAATTTTCTCTAGCAGTGTCGTGATTAAAGACTAATTTTCAATGAACCTATGATAATACCTAGTATGTCCCAAAGTCAGCTACAACTCCTTCATAGTAGTTGGTGGTAGCATATTCAATATCATTGCAACTATGGCTAGGTGTACATTATAACGAAACATACCTCTTAAATAAAGGTTTATTGGGTTGATAATGGTTGATATCCGATTCCCAGATGCATTTTATTTGGATTTGGATTGAATAAAGTCTTATTCTATTCAAATTATGTTAGACAACAGATTTTTTGTTTGCATTTGGATCCATATGCATTTCAACAAATTTGGTTAACTCAAGGGAGACATTAGATTAGCCATATTTGGATCTAGATAGAACTTGAGAATTTCATGAAAACTCCTTAGGAAGCTCGGATATCGGAATATGATTTTTGAAATTTTCCTTTAATTTTTGTTATATGTGATATTTTATGGCTTGTTTTCAAGGTTTGATGTACATATTTGATGATGTGTCATTTTTGATGTGACATTCCACATGGCACACCCTTACAACATCCCAATGGAATGTATAGTGATATGTCCTAGTAATGTGTTATCATATGAAATTATATCATAATTTAGGGGAATTTGGAGGTCTAAAATGGGCCTCCTAAGGAAAATAATAGTAAAAATAAGAAAATAAGAGTTATGAATTTTTAAAGCAAAAAAAAGAAGATTGCATTTTTTATTGTACTTTTGACTTATCTCCTTATAAGTTTACTCAGATTTCAAGTGTGTACAATCATTGAATGTGAAATTAAATTATGCATCCAATGAGCATACACACTTGAAATTTGAGTAGACCTACAAGAATATAAGTAAAAATATTACTAAAAAACATAGTTTTCTTCTTGTCCCTCCAAAAATATTTTCCCATAAAAATGACATCATCATCTTGAATCCTATTAATTATATTAAAGTAAATTTTTTAAAATATATTTTTCATTTAAGACCCATTTCTTACCTCTAAATTACCCTTATGCTTGATATACACAAACCATATAAAATTCTTATAAAATTCTTAAAGAACTCCCTAAATTCCCAAATGCTTTTGTTACCTTTTCAACATGCAATTATATCCCAATATGAGAATTAAATTCATAGTAGCTCTAAATTCCCCTTATGCTTGATATACACAAACCATATAAAATTCTTAAAGAACTCCCTAAATTCCCAAATGCTTTTGTTACCTTTTCAACTTGCAATTATATCCCAATATGAGAATTAAATTCATAGTAGCTCATTTAACGCCTAAATAATAGATGTCCTGTCACAAAAAATTATATCCAGATATATGAAACCTATATTTTCCATATGATATATTTTGGATTACTTTCACACTTGAATGTGTCTTGATCTGGATCTGAAAGTTTTGTTTATGCACATTCATGTAGTATCACGGATGCCCATATTCTAGATGAAATCCAATTTGAAATTTACATTTGGATCCATCCTTTGTGCATTTGGTCACCATCCTTTCGTGTATCTACATGCCTATATGAGGATACCAGGATACCAAGCCAACCATTAGGTTATGTGGCACTATGAAAGCCTTTAATCCTCATAGCTAGGAAAAACGTTTAATCCTCATAGCTAGGAAAAACGTTTAATCCTATGTGGCACTATGAAAGCCTTACATGACATTAATGACATGTATGTGGAATTTGAGACCACATGTTTAATATGTGGATTACGTGATTGAGACCAAATGTTTTTTAATAGCTACATTATATACCTTAATCACACATGTCATGCATTTTATCAATATATTATTTTAAATCACACATGTCATGCATTATATACCTTAATCACACATGTCATGCATTATATACCTTAAATCACACATGTCATGCATTATATACCTTAATCACACATGTCATGCATTTTATCAATATATTGCCTTTCACCTGACCAATGTGGTATAAAACTCCACATTTACATCAAGTAAAACAACAATTCACCTATCAAATTAAGTAGCCATTTTCATGCAACATGTTTAATTTGTATACTATTTTCTATGAATGTAATTGAGTTTAATTGAATAAAGGACAAACCATTAATCTCTATTCAATTTTATCAAAAAATTGTAAATAATTTCACTTGGATTTTCAATTTCAATGCTAATTGTATATTAATTAATTGTTGTTATTTTAGTTTTTAGACAAATAAATAATCGTAAAGGCCAGGCGCATGCATAATAAGAGTGAAGAAAGGAAAATTGAGACATACATTCAATATCCTAAATCATACACGGTTATTTGTGTAACAAATTTTGTTATACAATGAGAAAATTATTTGTGTAAAAATAGATAGTACTTATATAATTATTATATAATCAAAGGATTTTCCAAATGATTTTTACTAAATTATAGACCTTCGTAACAAAAGTCTCACAAAGTTGAACGATAGGAATGAGTATCATATTAGTATAAAAGAAATGTCTTTCAAGGAGAATGGGTTAGAAAACTTGGCATTGTAAGTTGTATATTTATCAACCAGAATAATAAATTGAAAGCTCCTTTTTCCTTTTGTAAAAATTGTTTACGAAAAATAGAAATGTCTTTCATGGAGAAAGGGGTTAGAAAACTTGGTATTGTAAGTTGTATATTTATGAAACGAAAATAATAAATTGAAAGCTCATTTTTCCTTTTGTAAAAATTGTTTATGAAAAATTTATAATTTTTCATGGTTGCTTTTATTTAAGTTGTTCAATATGTTTCTCACTTTTGATTCATGAAACTATTTTGTGTTTTAGAAATTTCTACAATTGAATTTAATCAAATACAAAGGTTTGAGGAATATTATTTGGAATAACTACTTATTGAAAATTATAAGGATGCATTCTTCTATTTTAATAATTACTAAATATCATGAATTATTTCTTTTATCATTTTCCAAGATTGCTTTTTTTTAAGTGGTTCAATATGTCTCTCACATTTTATTCATGAAATTATTTTGTGTTTTAGAAATTTTTATAATTGAATTTGATCAAATACAAGGATTTGAGAAATATTATTTTGAATAACTATTTATTGAAAATTATAAGAATATGTTCTTCTATTTTAATAATTATTGAATATCATGAATTATTTCTTATTATTCAATGATCAACATCTTTTTTTATTATTATTCTTATGTAAACTTTTTCCTAACTAACTAACTATATATAGACATATAATTTATTTTCCATTGAATTGAATAATTACATCATATCCAAAGTTTCTTTTGATGGCAATCATGCATACAGGTGGACATCACCATTCCAAATGAGTATAGGCCTAATTGGGGCCTTAATCTGGTGATACTTTCTCATTGTTGGTAGAAATTTTCAAACCATCAATAATATTCAACAAATGCAAACCATTTAATATTGTGTACAAGATACAAATGGTATTCAAAAAATAAATCAATAGAAATATAAAAATAAAGAGTCAAAATATAGGTTTTCACCTCATTCACATCTTAAAATTAGAGGATGTTGACATACTTTTTAATGAATTCTAATTGACATAATCTCTCTCTCTCTCTCTCTCTCTCTCTCTCTCTTAAAAAGCATGTTGGTAGAAGAGATAGTTGTAAGATGGGAATCTAGTGAACCTAGTCATAGGTCCATAAGGTTCGTTATATCTAAAATGTTGGGAATACATGTAGACTTATATGGTGCACCCATTAAAAATAGAGAACTGGAACATGAATACTAGTTGAAGTAGGGCCTTTCTTCATGTCAAACATTGGTAAACATATTAAATAAAAGATTCACCTTACTGGAAAGGAAATAAATACCTATATTCATGAACAACTTGAAAACAAGTTATATAATTATAAATAAAAAAGCTAAGAAAGGTACATGAAAAAAAACAATACACCTCTAGAAAGAAACGTAAGATAGATTTCATATTATTGTGTTTTAAAAACACCAACACGATGTAGTTCAAACCATTTTTTTTCGATTCTATTGTCGGTCCAAATAAAATGAATAGATAATTTGTAGAGGTAATAATGCATCATCATTTAAACTATGCCACAATCAATAAACCAAAACATTTCATGATTCATATATATTTATTCTTGAATGTGTTATTATTGATGTCTATGTCAAGGGGATTTCCTTGTGGATACATGATTTTCAAATTTATGGAAGTGCTTAGTAGAGGCCATGAAGTAAAAGTGGTATGGTAACATGAAGGAAATTTTGTGCTTTTCCATAGAGTAAAAATTGGTGATTTCTTGGAACGATTTGGATAAAGTTTGGTGTTTCCTCAACACACCCACATGAAGTTCGGTGCAATCCAATGGAATCTAGTATGAACAGAAGGCACAATCTTGTATAAGCTGGAGGTGGAGTCTGATATGCATTGAAGGCATAGTCCAATATGTGAATATAGGCATGGTTTGGTATATTAAGTTAGCATAGAGCAATATGAATTGGCATAGGTGGCTCCCCCATAGAGTGAAATTGGGCATCAAATTGAATATAGTTGTTGATAGGCTAGTATGACTTGGAACCGATGTGATGTGGCAAAAATATGATGTGGATGATAGGTGGAAAATTATATCATGTAGAAACACCCTATGAGGACATGTATAAGCACATAGTGATGACATGTGGTAAGGAAATTTGGGATTTTTGGCAAGAAAATTAGAAGATTGGCAGGTGACACATGGAAGGTGCAGGTCAACACCTAGACACATGGAAGGCTTTGATAGGTCACAATAGATGACAATGAAGGTGACTTGACAGGTAATGTGGACATATTGGGTCTTGTGCCATGGTACTAGACACAAGAGTACGACTTCATAAATGAAATTAAAGGTCGGTATCTGGCATGACCTCACAAGAATGATTTGGAAATTATAACATGGTAAAGAAGAGTTTGCAGAAGGACCACATGGCAGTCTAAGATGGATCCACCATATATTAACATGGCAGGATTATGGGTCTCAGGATTTGCACCAAGGTTTTGTTTTCGTGAGATCCTCCTGTGTATTTTTCTTTGGCCAAAATGACCAAACAACAGGGTTTTGTGCTAAAAGAAACAACTCCAAAGGTTCAACCTTAGTGGGGTCCTTACTAGAGTGTCAGGGTACCACAAGGAATGCATGTTGAAGTGATCTAGTATAGCATAGTCCAATGCGATGGGGGAAATAGTTATCAGTTGAATAAAATGGGATAGTTTTTCATTAATCAAAATAGTGTCCAATAAGTTCATAGTATATTGGTGCCAACTTGTAGCAAAAAAGGTATAGGGTTCTTAGAGTATGTGGTAAATGAAAATTAATTTAAATGATTTTGATTGGTTTGCATGTTATAATTAACTAATAGAGTAATTAAAAACATAAAATAATGTGGAAACAAAAATAAAAAAAATGCATAAAACAAGAGAGACACAGATATAAGTGGTTCACTCAATTTGGGATACATCCACGGAGAAACAATTAGTCCTTTTTATATTATACAACAAAATGAAGAGATACAAGCTACAACAGATCTGTTGTACTTTTCTCTTCCCTTTCACACACTCTCCTATCTCTTTCTCTCTCAGAATCATATTCCACAGTCACAATACAATTCCCTCATATAAAAAAATGGTATCCTTCTAGAGAAAAACCCCCTAGATTAACATAACTTCTATGGTCATATCATCCGCCTAATGAACAACCCAAATTGACTACAAAATTAAAATATTTTACAAGGAAATTCTTGATCTATTTTTAGCTTCAGGGGCTTACTAGCCCCCGGACCCACCTTCTAGGGGGGACAACCCCCCTAGACCCCCGCGGTGGAGACAAATCCCCCCCACATGGAGGGGTGTGAAATATTCTTGGGGTATACACCTAGATGAAACAAGACATCTAAATCAATAATATAATCAAGCTCCACACCCAACCTTACATATTATGACATGGAAATTACATGAAAAATCCATGAGAACTTTTAGGGTGAAATTTCCTCTAAAGAGCCATGGTCACAACACTTAGTCATGTAGAAGGTAGCTAACATGAAAAGTTGCTAAAGAAGGTTTAGTGGTAGAATTAAAGGCTTGGGCAACATATAAATATGAACAAATAATAAGATAATTTTTTAGTGATTAGAGAATATAATAAATCATGTACGCCATTAGGAAGCATAGTGAGAAGAGCACATTGATGAAGTGAGTATATAAACTAATCATAAGTAGGGGAAGAAATACCTGATATTTGGTCCATTAAGAGATAGGTACATAGAACAAATAGAGTGTGTTAGAATATCTTAGAAAGCACATATGTGAATAGAGCATAAGTAAAAGATAACTTTCTGACATCTAAGCTAGTGGTGAGCATGTTGAGAAGAGAGAAACATTATGTAGTATGTTAAAAAAATTCAAGTTAACCAAGAAGAGAAGATTGCAGCTAAGGAGGATAAAAAAAGGAGGAGATCGAAACTCAATAATTCTGTCTATGTAAGAATTGAAGAAAATTCCTCTAGATCTAGTCTAAAAATATGAAGAAATAGAGATATGATAGGAAAAGAAAGATGGATCAAAAGATCTAAAGGGGATTTTTGTATTTTTCAGGTAAGTTATTGTAAATATGAGGGGATTGGTGTCTCCTTCAAGTTGGTTCTTGAAAATTTGAAGAGTTTGGTTTCCCCTACAAGTTGTTTCTTTCAAATCAAAGGAGATTGTTATCTCATGTCAATATTTTCTTGAAAATATAAGGGGATTAGTGTCTCTTGCAAGGCGGTGCTTGAAATTTTGAGGGGATTGGTGTATTTTACAAATTGGTGCTTACAAATATAAGTGGATTGGTGTATCTTGTAGGTTTATCCCTACAAATATTGTAACAATTATTTGGTGTTTTCTTTAATCAAATAATTAAAAGATATTTTGTGGTCTTCTCCCAGATGGATTTCCACATATATTTTATGTTCAATGCTCTCATGTGAGTAGTGTATTATATTGTGATTTGATGTTTTAAATAGTGTAAAATTGTATTATGCTAATTCTCCCCCCCTCCCCTCCTCAATATAATTGTTAATCTAACTATTATTATTAGAGAGAGTTACTTCATAAATAATCTAAATATTGGAATGTAGATCTTAAGGGATGACTGACCAATTAGGATGGGTAATTTACAAAAATAGCTCCTCTCCCTTTGACGGGACCAATTATACATTTTATAAAGTAATAATTAAAACCTATTTGAAATATATTAGTGTATATATTTGGATGTATATTGAAGATGGATACGAAACTCCAGTAACTCCTCTAACATTTACATATGAAGAAGGGCCTTTACAAATGAATCAAATCCAATGACTCCAATTCTCTATGGCCTTTATGAATCTAAGTTTGTTAATGTAATGCAACGTAAATATGTTAAATATATCTTGGATAAGTAGAGAATCTATGAAGGAGATGATAAGTAAAGAAATTCGGACTACAAACACATATAATGAGGTTTTAAAGTCTAAATATAAATGGAGATGAAAATAGTGTAGGATTATTCGTTAGAGTTAATGAGGTTGTAAACACTAGTAAAGGTATTGATAAAAAAAATTATGAATAAATTATTGATGCTTCAATAATTTAGGAGATGAAGTATTTAGACACTTTAGAGATGGAAGAACTACATGGATTCCTCACAACATATGAAAAGAGGATTGGAAAAGAGAGGTCAAGATCAAAGGATTCTACCTTCAAAATATCAAAGAAAAAAAATTAATATTAGACTCAAGATTTCTCCAACCTTGAATCAAATCCATTGGTAGCTTAGTTTATGAGGAAGATAAAATGGGGATCTATAAAATATAAAGGTAAGTTGCACCTTAAATGCTTTGAATGTGTAGAATTGGCCATTTTTCTTCTCAATTTCCTTATCCTAAAGTATAAGATCATGAAAAAGAAATAGACTATAAGGATAGAATTAGATCTCATAAAACAAGAACAGAAAATCTCAAAATTATAAAATCCTTTATTCCAAAGAAAACAACTACTCATGAGAAGAAAACAATGAATACAAATATGATGCAAGATGAGAAGAATGTTTGTTAGTGGCCATAAAAGTGAATATAATTTTAAATATAATTGAGATCTTCAAGGATAAGTAGAAGGGGAATTTGACCTTGAAGGAGAGTTTATGATTTATCTAGATAAATTAAGTAAGGTTAAAATAAGGAATAAAAGTTTGAAGGAACAATTGTTGAATGTAGAAAAAATAAAGTCATTTTTTTGATGAAGAATCATTTAACCTTCAAAAGGATCAATTGGTAGAAAAAAAGTAACTAAATAAACCCTAAAAAAGTAGATAAATGAAAAGAAAAATATTTGTGGAAGACTATATAAAATATGCAATTGTGTTTTTTATTAAAAAATATTAAAGAGTAATATAGATGGTGTATCAAAGACCTTCAAAGTTAAATTTGAAGTGCCAAATTGAAAATATTGTTATAGGTCAATTTGAGCACCATCCCCCATGACTTGGTCAAACTGGACATCATCCCCAGGACCAATGAAATAGGGTCCATCATCCACTTACATTTCAGTTGCTATATGCCCTAAGAGAAGAACAATTCATTCATGACTTCTATTGTGAGATTTCCAAGGTTTGAAGTATATGTTATATCACTTATGAACTCACCAACGCTACCTCTAAAGGGACTAACTGCATTGCATATGCAACATCCTCCATTCAAGGGTGCACTGCAATGCACTTCTCGACATTCAAGAGTGTGTCGGTCACCTGGGAGTAGAATTCTCATTGTTCCGGGAATCTCCACATGGCCAGTGCCTTCTAGAAGAGTCCATATATGTCAAAATTTGAATCCAAGTGTCCATCTAACACCTCTGAACTTGGGAACATGTATTTCCTATTATTAGAAATTCATTCATTGAGAAACTACCATTAGTTTCCCTATAAATTGAGCACAGATCCTACTGCTAGGGAAGGAATAATTTTGGTAAATATATGTTGTTGTATTCTCATTTGAGAGAGTGAAAGTACTGATATTCTATTGGTATGATGTTGGATGTGATGAGGCTAGGATGAAGCTAGAGCTGGTGGCATCAAATTGATCATTGGTTGTAGCCTCCCCCTTCTACTCTTTAATAAATATTGTTGTTCATTTTCCCATATATGTATCTCGTTATGTTTCTATTTCTCATGCAATGGATTCTTGAATGATATATATGTTTCACATCTAGTCGATTTGAGTGATTAAGATAAGCAGGCATCTGTATATTGCAATCTATTTGTTGTTCTTTGTTTATGCTTGCAGGAATCAATCTGGCGATCTGAGTTGGATTGAAGGCGACAACAAAAGCGACAAAATGAGAACGAGAAGCACTTTGATTGCAAGTAGGTTCTTCTATCATTCAATGTGTCAACTTATTTTAGAGAATGTGTTAGCATAGTCTTTCATCTGTTGTTCTAAGTGTGTAGCACCACACTTAGGGAATTTGATTTATCCATAGATTACAATTCTGGATAACAAATTGGCAACTCCGCTGGGGATTTTCCTATCATTCCTGGTGTTTTTGCCTCTATTAACCCTCAGCAGTAGCATCTACTTTCAGTTATTAGACATTTGAATGAAATAATTGCATTAGAAGTGTGTTCTGTAGCTTTCATTTTCAATCACTGTTACACCCAACGCACTGTTGGTCAAGACCTAGTGCACTGCATTGCATTGTCTCCCACTCAGTGGTGCACTTCAACTCACTGTCTCCCCTTAGAGACTGCATTTCCCCCTTAGCCAACCAAATTCCTTTAATTTTTCATTTCCATCATTCTGAGCCATTTGTTTGTCATGTTTTCAATTGTCTGATACCTCTTAGAGACCAATGAACTTACGTAATTCTTCCTCCTTTGAAAAATAAATTTGTTCAGATCCATTTTTTTCGTAAAGGAAATTGTTGTTAAATTCTTTGTTTCCTGTAGGAAAAATTATAGTTTCATTCTTTATTTTTCCTATAAGAGAAATTGTTGTTAAAATCCTCATTTCTCAAAGAAGATTTTTTTTTTTTTGTTGATTTCATGCATATAGTTTCCTTTCTTGCATTCACATTAAGGGAGCTGGAAAGAAAAAAATGGATGTGCATATACTGTATTGTGTGTGTTGCATAGGAACAAGTTAGGAAAGTTGCATTTTAGTTTGTGCTCTTTGTTGTTTGCTCTAAAACTGATTGCTCTTTCCCTTAGTAGCTAGGATTTTCATTCAAAAAGCTAAAAATGAAAAATTTTCTTATAATTTTAGTTTTCATTTTTTCCGTCACATCACGCGGTGAACGTCAAAGACAAAATTTCTAAACAAGATCAACTTAAAATTTACATCAATTGACATAAGAAAGCATTGGAACCATAACAATAACATTTAGAAGGTCTAGGCTACAGACGTGTTCCAGCGTCGTTAAACATAGCAGCTGTCGCTAACTTGTCTGCGATACATTCTGAGTTTGATACCTCACTCCCCGTACATAAGTATATTAGAGCTCCTCCATGTACTTTTGGGTATATAGGGTGGTGTTATAGTATAAAAAGTATAAGGGGGTGCTCTCACTATGCAGTTTCGCATTAGACAGCGCTAATAAGGACTTGGGCCTCCACGTACCTTTGGGTATATTTGGGAGGAAATTTTTTTATTATCCATCCATAGTGAACTGGTTTGGTTGCCTTGTAACTTTCGATACACCGAACAAAAAATTCAGGGAGATTTCTTGCCCGTAGTTCTTGGTTTTCCAGGAGGTATTCTACAGTTCACAATTACTTGGTAAACCTCTTTCCTAGAATTACCCTTTATTTTTTTTATTTTTTTTTGGTCGTAAAATAAATCAATCACCATGGAATGATAACATTCCTTTCCCTATCATTCGCGTAGAATAGCTCTGAAACCACCTTTACCACCAGAAGCCATTTCTGGTCGGTGAAGGTGACATCACTCTATTGAAACTCGTAATATCAGTACCTCTAGTGTGAAATCATTTTCACATATACCAGAGTCAGCTAAAGTTATTTCTATAAATCTTGGTTCATATACTGTTGTCGTGACAGAGTCCTCACAGCTAACCGTGGTCACAATCCATCTAATAAGTGAGACCATACCCCCCAAACCCGATGTTGTTCAACTGGAAGTTGATCCGGATCCTGTCACTTTTTTGCCAGAACATCTGAATCCCAAAGTCAAACGACTAGAAGTTGTTCCTGTATCGGTCACCCCACAATCTATTGTAGCCATTGAGTCTCCCATATTGCGCAGTCAACCTCCTGAAATATACTTTGGGCGTGAGAGTGAAATCCTTCCACCTGGTTTAATTTCGATTGAAGAAATACCACAAGATGAAACACCTTTAAATCCAACTCATTTTGGGGGAGAGATTTACCTGTACGAGTCCTTTCCTCAATCAACTTCCTCTACTTTTTTTGATCCTGTGTCTATCAGAGTTCTCGTAGATCCAATAGGGTATACATTTGGTCAAATAACCATGCCTAAGCCAACATATTCAGTTGGACCATCTCTTCTAGTTGCAAAAACACCTTCTCTTACTACCCCGTCGATGTTCACAACTTCACCAAAGTCACATCTATATGGTGGCCCTTCCTTCCCACTTGGTTACCAATCTTTATCGGGAACCTTCTATGGTGCATCCTCAAATCCATGGAATTCACCAATGTCATTATCTAGTATTCTAACTGTTAAATCTATAACAAGTACTAAACGGCTTGATTCTTTATATACATCATCAGGGAAATATCAAGCTGGTCCATCTGGGTATATTCCATCCAGTACAATTTCAACTCGACTCCCTAAATTTGGAGAACAATATTTTCCATATTATTATACTCCTCATGCTGGGGGGCAACCTATGGTCAACCATTTTGACAATACTCCATCCTTATTTGCTCATCCTAATGTCGGAATGAATGTTTTTCAGTGGTAGCCCAGTCTACCCATCCAACCACAAATGGTTGTACACTTGTATCAAATGGTTCAACCTGTTGCACCCACATCAACTCCACTTGTTTGTTGGAAATACTAATAGGGGCGGGGTGAATCAGTATTCCTTTCAATTAGAGGATTAGTTAATCTTAAATTATTATCAGTGTTTGTACAACGATAGCAGTAAAAAAAAGGAACACAAATGCACACATTTTTTAAGGTGGAAACCCACTCCGGGACAAAAATGACCTAATGCTTTTCTAATAATTCTTCAATATTCAACTCCAATTAAAAATAAAGCTCCAACTTCCTAGAATCTAGAAAATCATTCTTCTCTAGCTCCCACTGGATGGACGCTCCAACGCCCGAGATTATTTAGTAGTCAACAGAACCAATTCCCCAACACCCAATGAGCTACAACTCACCCTAGCACCACCCTACCACCCTATAGAAGAATAAAAGAAGAATGGACTCTCGTACCAGGGAAAACGATCCACTTTAAAATGGTATAGAATGATGTAGAAGAAGAAGACACACTAGAACATAACCCCAACTATGACACAACCACCTAATGATGATCCTAGACCTCCCAACACTACCTCTTCAAATCTTGGCAGATAGATACTAGTAAAATTTTTACAATAATGTATTTACAATGACTTAGTACAATGATACCTTTACAGTGACTGTATGCAGTGTTGCCCACTTGAAGACTTCATGTGATGAAATTCTTGTTGCTATTATACACCTTGGTTGCTGCTCTTGTCATGCTACCCTCTACTACACCTTTCTTTTCTTTGCTTCCCTAGAAAGTCTGGTCCTTTGCAGCCCTTGACAACACATGATCTAGATTTTTCTTGCCTTCTATGAACTCGATATTGAATCTCGTGTATCTCTGTCATTTTAGATCCCCAATATGTGATTTTTGGTCCTATTTTATTTCTTTGAGTCTTCTTTCCAATTCCACATGTCTAACCCAATTTGTATTCTTCAAGAGAGAGTTATGCCCAATCTCTCGCAATGCTCTCATTATGGACTGTTTCAGAAGAGCGAAATTTTATGGCATGCCCCGTGTCACTGTTTCTTCATTAGGCTCTAAAATTGATAGGGCACAAACTATAGTCCATGCCCTATCTGCCACTTTTTACATAATTCCAATCTGATACTCAAAGAGATATTTATGACGATTTTTCCAAGGTCGCTTCTTTGAGATGAATTTCAGGAGCTGATAAAAACACTGACTTCCACAGATCATATCTCCAAAAATATTGTGCACCTTGATATAAAATTTTCACAGGAGCTTCCTCAGGATTTCAGCTTCACTACATTAAAATTTCAGCCTTTGAAACTTCGTAGAAAAAACATTAGAGTGATAATTCCACGATGACTTGTTTCAGATGGCGAAATCCCTTGCATAAGGAAGATATGAGGATCACAATTTATATAAATGCTGAGGTTGAGATGGGCTTCAACAAGTGAATGTGAGAGGGGTTTTAGGAGCTTAAAAAATATTAACTATGACTTTCCAATGACCGATGCCACAACCCCATGGGGTTTTAGCCCACTAACTGGGGTTACAAACTTCAAACATGAATATCTCTCAAACTGTGAAGAATTACGTGGCGTGCCATAAAAAGAATTCTTGACCTAGAATATATTAATTTGGTAGGTCAAAATTCCCATGCAATATAGGGGTATCTCCTAGTGCTGCTTCGGTTGACATCAATGACAACCACTGATCAAAAATCTCCCCCTTTGGCATTGATGGCAACACAAGTACTCCCCTTGCGATTATGACACCTCTTCCTACAACATTATCTCCCCCTTTGACATCAATGGCAAAGGGTAACTCCCCCTGACACACAACCATCCTACGGACTTGTACACATTTCCACTCCCCCTTTATATTGTGAATAAGGAAAATATAATGAGAACTTGGGAGAATCCCAAGCTTCTGGCAAAGATATTCAAATGCTTCACGAGGTAAAGGTTTAGTGAAGATATGAGTGATTTGTTCTTTTGTACCAACATACTCAAGTTTGATATTATTTTCAGTGACTTGTTCTCTAACAAAATGATATTTGATCGGAATGTGTTTTGTTTTTGAATGCATGATAGGATTCTTGGAGATGCTGCTGGCACTGGTGTTGTCACAGAATATGGGAATAGGCTCACTGAATTGTACTTGAAGATCTTGCAAATTTTGTTTCACCCAAAGGACTTGAGTACAACATGTTGCCGCTACAATGTATTATGATTTTGTTGTAGATAACGAGATTGAGGTTTGCTTTTTTCTCAACCATGATACGAGAAAACCACGTAGATAGAATGCTGCTCCACTAGTACTTTTACGATCATCAGCGCTTCCGTCCCAATCTACATTTGTAAAGGCTTGAATAATGAGATTGTTACCCTTGGGATACCACAAGCCATATTCTTCTGTGCCCTTTAGATATCTAAGAATTCGTTTGATGGAAATAATATGTGTTTCTTTTGGTGCTGCTTGGAATCTTGCTACTTCTCCAACTACTTGCATAAGATCTACCTCGGAGACTGTTACATATAGAAGACTACCAATCATAGATTTGTACAACCTTTGATCCACATCCTTAGATGAGTCTTCTATGCTCAATTTGCAACCTGTTACCATTGGAGTAAGGATGGGTTTTCAATATTCCATTTTGAATTTCTTGAGCATTTCCTTGATGTACTTAGCTTGACATATAAATATTCCTTTCTCTTGCTGAGATATTTGAAGCCGTATGAAGTATTTCATCTCACCAATTAAAGACATCTCGAAATCAATTTTCATCTTTGTAGCAAACTTCTTACTTAGTTGATCATCACTGCTACCAAATATTATATCATCCTCTTTAGCTATTAGACATGATTTAGTTGCTTCATCCAGAACATATATGTCATTTAGAACTCAACTTGTTGTAGCCACAATTTCACCATATCTTCCTTTCCTGATTTCACATTTTGTGGAGTTGAATAGTATTGTGTGTCCTTGGTCACACATTTGTCAAACACAGAGCATATTGTGATTCATGTTTTTAACCAATTGAACATTCTTAGCTAGAGCATATTTGCTTCCGAAAGTGATGGTTATAATCCTATAACATTTGAAGATCCATCATTTCCAAAGGACATGGTTCCATCCTTCTTCTCTTTCAGAGATACAAATTTCTTTCTATCTCCAGTCATATGTGTTGAGAAACCACTATCAACATACCACACATATTTATTGTTTTGAGCCTTGAGAGCGAGAGCACAATTATTAGTATTCTTCTTCTTCCATGTTCGTTCATTCTGTGGCTTCGAAGATTATTCTGGAGGATTTTCAAGTCTGCAGTCTCTAGCTATGTGTCCAAAGTTTCAACATTTGTAAAATTCAATATTATTTCTTAAATATTCAAATATGTTGATGTTTTTCTAAGCCCTAGGAGGTTCATATTTAATAGATCTCCTGGAATTGTATTCGTTCCTGGAGTATGTGCGACATTATACAGCTTTATGACCAAATTTCCACATGAGTAACAGTAGTCATAAAAAATATGTTGGTACCTAGATGGAAATCTTTGTCGAGGAATTGTCTTCCTATGCTATTCTTGCGAATCTTTTCCAATGAAGTCTACATGCATGTCAGATCTCATATGTTCATTGTATTTTTCTATAGAAGGTCCTACTTCTTCTTCTTTGTAACCAATGCCAATTCTGTCGTTGTAAGATCGTTGATTGTTGATGAGTTCTTCCAATTCCCTTTAGCTGTTGGCATAGTTTTGGATAGTTTTTATTTTCATCACTTCCTTACGTAGCGAGACTACTTCGGCTTCTAGTTCATCCCTTTCTTGGTTTCTTTCTTCCAAATTATTTTGAATTGACTCTTCAATGCATTTGTGTTCTTCAACTTCAATTTTGAGACCTTGAACTTGTTCTTCAATTGTATCAGAATGGATATTTTATGCCTTGACCTCTTTTATAAGCTTGATTGCTTCCTTAGAAAATTCTTCTATGGTCAATCCTTCTTCTTCGTTATTTGATACCTCTTGTTTGTTGTGCTTGGCCATAAACAATACTCTCTCATTGGCTTCGTCTTCGCTGTCATTGTCTTCATCAGATGATGAGCTATCTTCTTTAGAGAGAAGGTTCCTTTTGGATCCTTGCTTGTTGAATTTCTTAAAGAATTTCTTTCCTTTTGAGTTGCCATCACTTTTGTTCAGACATTTTGCTGCGAAATGCCCAACCTCGCCACAGCTGAAACATATCAATGGAATTTTACCTTTGAATTTTCCCTTACCAATTTTTAGTTTTCTTGTAAAGTAGGCATATTCTTCATCTGAACGACCTTCTCCATCATATCCCTTTTCTTCACACATGCAGGTGCATGTATTTTCAATTGAAGGTTGTTTTTCCTTATTGGTTTTCTTAGATGCAATGAACACAGTTTCTAGATGCGAAGTACCATCTTCTTCATCAAGTCTCATTTCATATCCTATGGCAACTCCATGTAATTCCTCTTTGCTGAGTTTGTCTAGATTTTCACTGTATTCTAAGACCGATACCTTTGGGTTGAATCTCCCTAGTAACATTCTAAGAATCTTTCGTATAATATTCTTTTCTTCAACTGGCTTTCCCAATCCTTCCAGAGTTGGTTATTTCATCAACATATTCAAAGTATGTAGCAATGTTGCAATCTTCTTTCATTCTGAGTTGCTCAAATTTTTCTCTATAGATTTGAAGCTTTGCTTCTTTGACATTTAAGTCACCTGCATATATATTCTCAAGATCTTCCCATAATTTTTTGGTGGTTTTACAACCCAAAACCTTATGATAAGTAGATTCAATAAGTCCACTGATAATCATATTCTTTTCTTTTTCATCATTTACCAAATTCTTCTTACCTTGTTCATTCGCGGTTGATGTAAATCCATTTTGAACAGTGTCCCATACTTTGTAACCTTGTGCTAAGAGATAGACCTACATTATTCCTTTCCAAAGTGCATAATTATTTTCATTGAATAGAGGTACACCATTCTTGGCATGGTCCATGACCTCCTTCCAGTTGTTAAATGGCTATTGAAGGAACCAAGCTCTGATACCAATTGTTGGAAATATGGAGAGGGGGGGGGTGAATCAATATTACTTTCAATTAGAGAATTATTTAATCTTCAATTATTATCAACAAAAATAACACAAATGCACATAGTTTTTAAGGTGGAAACCCACTCCGGGACAAAAACCACCTAATGCTTTTCTAATAATTCTTCAATATTCAACTCCAATTGAAAATAAAGCTCCAAATTCCTAGAATCTAGAAAAACATTCTTCTCCAGCTCCCACTGGATGGACGCTCCAACTCCTGAGATTCTTCAGCAGTCAACTGAACGGATGCCCCAACACCCAATGAGCTACAACTCACCCTAGCACCACCCTACCACTGTATAGAAGAATAAAAGAAGAATGGACTCTCGTTCCAGGGAAAATGATCCACTTTACAATGATATAGAATGATGTAGAAGAAAAATACACACTATATCATAACCCCAACTATGAAACAACCACCTAATGATGATCCTAGACCCCCGACATTGCCTCCTAAGCTCTTGACAGATAGATACTAGTACAATTTTTACAATAATGTATTTATAATGAATTAGTACAATGATACCTTTACAGTGACTGTATGCAGTGCTACCCAATTGAATACTTCATGTGATGAACTACTTGTTGCTCTTCTACACCTTGGTTTCTGCTCTTGTCATGCTACCCTCTGCTGCACCTTGCTTTGCTTTGCTACCCTGGAAAGTATGGTCCTTTGCAGCCCTTGATAACACATGATCTAGCTTTTTCTTTCCTTATAGGAGCTCGATATTGAATCTGGTGTATCTCTGTCATTTCAGATCCCCAATATGTAATTTTTGGTCCTGTTGTAGTCCTCTAATTCTTCCTTCCAATGCCACAGTTTTGACCCAATTTGGATTCTTCAAGGTAGATTTATGCCCAATCTCTCACAATGCCCTAATTATGGATTTTTTCAGTAGATTGAACTGGTACGGCATGCCACGTATCACTGTTTCTTCATTATGCTCTTAAATTGACAGGGTGAAAACTATAGTCCATGCCCTATCTACCAATTTTTACATAATTCCAATCCGATACTCAGAGAGATATTTATGACAATTTTCCCAAGGTCACTTGTTTGAGACAAATTTCAGGAGCCTGCAAAAACACTGACTTCCACAGATAATATCTCTGAAAATGTTTTGCACCTTGATCTAAAAATTTGATAGGAGCTTCCTCAAGATTTCATCTTTGCCTCAAACAAATTTCAGCTTCTGAACCTTCGTAGAAAAAAAAATTAGAGCGAAAATTTCACGATGACCTGTTTCAGATGGCGAAATCCCTTCCATAAGGAGGATATGAGGATCACAATTTATATAAATTCTTAGGTTGAGAGGGGCTTCAACAAGTGAATGTGGGAGGGATTTTAGGAGCTTAAAAAATATTAATTATGGCTTTTCAATGACCCATGCCACAACCCCATGGGATTTTATCCCACTAACTAGGGTTACAAACTTCAAACATGAATATCTCTCAAACTGTGAAGAATTACGTGGCGTGCCATATATCAACGGAAACATATCTAAAAGTAGAAACCATCAAAAGCATTCTTGACCCAAAATATATTAATTTGGTAGGTCAAAATTCCCATGCAATATAGGGGTATCTCCTGGCGCTGCTTGGGTTGACATCAATGACAACCACTGATCAACATTGTTAATACATCCTTACCCCTATTACAGACTCAAACTGTTGTACCTCAAGTGTCTGAGGCGGGTCCCTCAACCCAATACCATCAAGTATTGGGCCCTCAAACTCCAACTCCTTCGGCTGGTTTACAACAACGACCTGTATCCATAATTATGTATTCACAAGTTGGATTACCATATTATGGGATGTCGCAGCCACAACCAGGTTATACCTATCCACAACTGAATTCAAGATATCCTATTTTGGGTTATAATGTTCGTGGATAGACCCTTTGGCATCCATAAGCGTAAATTCCACAACCTTCATTTCAACAAGTAGCGTACCCAGGTTTTGGTCAATAGAATCCTCAAGCTTTTGCTTTTCAAAAAAACCCCTATCTAGGTTACCAAGAACATATTCCTTATGTTGGTGCTCAAAAGCCTATTGCCGAAGCAATTCCATCATACCTTGGCTATGTTCAATCTGACTTAAATAGACAGTTTCCCTTTGTTGGAACTTTAGAGTTACCAGATTTAAATTGGCTTACCAATGATCCAATCAACTATGCTCCTTGGTGGCTAGTGATACCTCATAAATTACCCTCGGATATTCCTAAGTTCAATGGAAACCTTGGGGAAGACTCGTCGATGCATGTTATGACTTATCATTTGTGGTGTTCATCTAACTCCCTAAATGATGACTCCATTCGACTATGTCTTTTCTATTGTATGCTCACTTTTCCGGCCATGAAATGGTACATTGACTTACCAAGAGCTTCTTTTGATAATTTCACTACCCTCACTACTGTCTTTTTGACCCATTTCCAGCTACCCATACAATATCAAACTGGAACAGAACTCTTGACTAATTTTAAATAGACTAATGCTACTCACATTTCTGATCATATTCATGAGTGGCACAATCGTCGTAAAATGGTTAAGACATTTGTTCCTCATCATCTCCATAATGAGTGGTTAATTAATTCCATGTTACCATCTATAAATAAGGATGTGGCTAAGGGTGGCATCATCACTGAAGAGCGGGTCATTGCTCATGCCCAATATTTAGACTTGATTTACACTCAGTCTGGCACACTCTACGAGAAAATTCCCAACGCACCGCGATCTAATTTTACTGTTCCTCCTCCATCTAAGGAATCTCATGCTGAAGATGGTATGATCAGTACTACAAGCACACATCACTCTACTGCATCTGATCTTGCGCCTTCTTCTAAAATCCATGTCGTGTCATCTGACAAGCGAAAAACAACTTGGAAGTAAGAAAAAGGGGAAATAAAAGAAAAAGAAAAATTCTACCCCACAAGAAAGATCATCTAATCAATCGTATGGAAATTAGAAATTTCGTTACCCTTGCATAATTTTTAAGGAGGATAACTTTTTTCGAGAGTGTCCTCACTGTGCCAAAGTCTCAAAATTGGTGAAGACTTCGAATGCATCTGTAGTGTTGAAATATCCATTTCCGAATCCAGACACAAATTTGGTTTCTACGGATCCAGCTTCTAGTTCCCAAGTGATTATGTTTTTTGTCATTAAGCCATTGACTGATGTTTTGATGTCAATGCATACTAAATATTATGGTAGTTAGGCTATTGATAAACCTACTACCTCGACCATGAATCCATCTACGGAATTAATACCACCAACAACTATTCTTGAATTGACAATCAAGGCAACAAAGGGAGTCGTTCATAAATAGACATTTAATCCTCGAGCCTGACCTGCTCAAAATTATAATATAGTTGAAGATTTGGCTCAATCCCCTTTAGCTATGTCAGTGCTTGGGGTGCTCCAAAATTTTCCCTCCCAGAAGCAGGCTTTGTTGTCGACAATCAATGGAACTGATCCGACATATTCCAATCTCGTAGTCTTCAATAAAACAAGCTATGTGCCGCAATTACCGACATAATTCACATTCTCAATACAATTAAATGTTCTCAATAACCTTGTTCATTGTACTATTATTGATGAGGGATCATCTATGTGCATTATGTGTCTAAACCGATGGAATTCAGTTGGTTTGTTGTGCCTATCTTAATCGCCTATAATGTTGAAGGCTTTCGATGAATGTACAAATAAGCCTTGCGGTATTATCAATAACCTTCATGTTGAAATAGGGGGGAAAATAGTAAATGTTGAAGTTGAGGTCGTTGACGGACCCCTTGACTACAACATTTTACTCGGAAGGCCATGGGTATATGCTATGACAACGATCATCTCTACATATTTTAGAATGATCGCCTTTCCACATAAAGGTGTCATCATAGTCATCAATCAACTATCCTTCTTTGCCTCCAGTTCCCAGGTAACTGGAAGCGTTATGTTAGTTCATGCACCCCAGCTCGCACTTCAGAACATTGGTGTATGAATCTTAAAGGATCCCACCCTCATGAAAACCTTTGCATTACTGCCGCCTACGACGTTGGTAGAAATTGCAAACATAGAGACTTGATACATGATCTGTTCCACTCCATCTGGCTTAAGGAAGATTACGTGTGATTCTAAAGTTGTTATGTTGGATGAATTTCTGCCGCCCAACCCAATTGAGCTGGCATAACAATCAATCTACATGGCTTGGGCGACAAATGCGAAATCATCTTCGTTGGTCATTTGGGTTTATCGTTCACTATATTTTGGTACTCAATCTCATATTTTGTCCTCAACTTTCTTGATAGATGAGAATATTGTGGAATCTATGATGCAAGAATGAGAACCATGGGAAGATCATCAACGTCGCTCCCATATTCAGGATTACAAAGAATATAATATTGTTGAACTATATCACCCATCAATCAAAACATTATTTTCGAATTATTTTACTATTAATGCAATCGAATACGAGAGAAATTTATCAAATATTGAAGAAACCATTTCTATGGATATTTTGACCAAAACTGGAGTTGTAGAAAACATTCATGTCGTCATGCCTTTTTCTCCATCAGAACTCGAAACATATCGCTCTTTCTTTCATGAATATCATGATGTACTTTCTTGTTCTTGCAAGGAAATGCCAGGCATAGATACTGGTATCATAGAATACACTATTAATATGTACCCTGATGTCAAGCTAGTACGTCAACGCCTTCATCCTGTTCATCAGAAGAAGGCTACTGCCATTAAAGAAAAAGTTGAAATTTTTTTGCGTGTTGGTTTCATTTACCCTGTTCCGCTAACTGAGTGGGTTTCCAACGTTGTTCCCATTATGAAAAAACAAGGAACCATCAGAGTGTGCATCTATTATCAGGATGTCAATTGCTTGTCCAAAAGCCAACTATCCTACTCCCTTTGGTAGGTCCCTATATTACTAGTATAGTCCCTTATTGTTATTAGTGTAACCCCCTTATTTTTATTATTGTACCCTTGTAACCCCCATTTCGTTATTATTGTGCCCTTAAATTATTATTGTTAGGTCGGCTAGGATTACATTGTGGCCCACTAGGATTACATTATGGCCACATGGACTCCTACATATAGAAAGGAGGTTTTGTAAATTATATCATCCAAGAATTGTTCATTTATGAAATGTATTGGAGGTTTCCCCCCTCAAAGTGGCTTATTTCGAAGGTGTTGATATCTCTTTTCTTCTATTTTTGGAGCTCGTTACACAACATTTGGTATCAGAGCTTTGGATTCTAGGGTTTCACTACTCCAAAATGGTCATCGTGGAATTTTTGCTATAACTTTTTTTATGCGAAATTTTAGAAGCTGAAATATTTAGGGTACGAAGGCGAAATCTTGAGGAAGCTTGTCTAAAAAATTTGGATCTTTGTTCACAATATGTTCGGAGATATGATCTGTGGAAGTTAGGCCTTTTTTCAGGCTCCTAAACAGGTCATCGTGGCATTTGTGCTATAATTTTTTTTCTACGAAGGTTCAGAATTTGAGATATTTAGGGTGCGAAGCTGAAATCCTGAGGAAAATCGTCACAAAATTTTAGAGCTTGGTTCGCAACATTTTTGGAGATATGATCTGTGGAAGGTAGTTCTTTTTCAGGCTCCCAAATTTCATCTCAAAGAGGTGATCATGGGAAAAGTTCAATAACTCTCTCTCTGAGCATCGGATTGGAGTGTCGTAAAAATTGTTCACAAGTAAACAGACTGTAGCTTCTTGGCTATCAATTTCAAAGGCGAAGGATGAAACAGTGACACGTGGAAAGTCATACAATTTCGCTCTACTAAACCAGTCCATAATTAGGTCATTGTGGGAGATTGGACATAACTTTTTCTTGGAGAATCCAAATCAGGTCAGACCTGTGTCATTCAAAAGAGAATTCAGAGGGATATTTTAGTGTTGAATTTTAGATATTGAAGAGCTGCAATCACAGAGATAATCCAATTTCAATATTGAGCTCCTCAAAAGCAAGAAAAAGGTGTGTGTTTTTTTTCCGAATTGCATAAGTCTTGTTTGAAAAATCAATTTGAATTGACTCCAAGGGCATATTGTAGAATAGATATCAGTATTGGGTTCTAAAAAATGCCCCGTAAAAATAATTCAACACCCATTAAGCCTTCAGAAGGCTCTATTATGACTCATGAAGATGAATAATTGCAACATTATCTATCAAAATTACAAGAGCAAGTGCACCAAATTTCGCTGTCACAAAGAGCAGCAAAAAAGGAAATGGAAGTTTTGAAGAAAGGCGTGGAAGCAAAGATGGATGGTGTGAAGAATAATATGGATGGTTTTAAGAAATACGTGGAATCTAAGATAGATGGCATGGAATCTAAGATGGATGACATGGAAGCTAAAATGGAAAACATGAAGAATGATCTAAAAGTAGACATAGAAGGTTTGACAAAGTTGATACAAGAAATGTTTCCTAATGGTGAAAAGATAGTAGAGGAAACTCATTATGAGAACAAAATAAATGTTAATCATGATTTCATAAAATCTAATGTTGGCGGGAAGAACCACCATATTCCAAAAATGGATATGAGGAAGTTTGATAGAAAGGATCCTATAACATGGATACTACAGATGGAGCAATATTTTGATCTCCATAATGTGCAAAACACACAAAAGGTATGCATTGCAACTTTACATTTAGAACAAAATACATTTGTATGGTATCGATGACTTTGCTCCCGTAAAAAAATTGTCACTTGGTCAATTTTTATGGAGGAAATGATAGCACATTATGAGGATACAAAGAGCAACACCTTCTTTAGCCAATTGATAAATCTAAAAAATAGGGTTTAGTGGGGGAGCACATTGAGGACTTCCAAAAATTGAATATAAGGGTAACTGATATTCCAGAGGAACACAAGATTGATCTCTTCATAGGTACTTTAAAGGATAACATCCAACATGAAGTTCGCGTTTTGGAACCTGATTCATTGGAGAAGGCATTCAGATTGGCAAGAAAAATTGAATGTAAAATTATGGCGACAAGGAAGCCTACCACTCACTTCTATAAAGAGGGAAGTGTTGCTACTCCTAGATTTCCACAACCTACAAGGTTGACACCACAACAATTGAAAGAAAAAAGAGAAAAAGGGCTTTGCTACAGTTGTGATAGAAAATACACTAAAGGTCATAAGTGTGCTGAGAAGAAATTATTTTACATAGATTGTGAAGAGGAAGAAGAAAATGAACAAGAAGAGGATATACACCAAGACCCAACCCTAGAAGAGGAAGAAATGAATCCAACCATATCGTGTAATGCACTGGCAGGAATTACCACTCCTCAAACTCTCAAGATAGAAGGACATATCAGGAAGAAAAAGGTAATAGTGTTGATTGATTCAGGTAGCACCCATAATTTTATTCATTGTAAGGTAGCCAAGGAATTAAATTGTTTCCTATACCCAGCACCAGAATGTCAAGTGATGGTTGCAAATGGAGGAACTATAAATTGCTCGAGAAAATGCCATAATATCAAGCTAACCATGGGGGAATATGTATTGACTAGTCCAATGCTTTCCATTCCTATGGGAGGTGCTGATGTTGTACTAGGAGTACAATGGTTACAATCTTTGGGGACGGTAGCTTTAATTTTCAAGAACTTTTCTTGAAATTTTTTTCAGAAGGAAAGGAAGTCGAATTACGGGGTATTGAAGGGAAGCCAGGAAGGATAATAAGCTCTAATGTCATGACAAAGCTTCTAAAGAAATAACAACGAGGCGTAATTGCACAATTATGCTCACTAGAAGTTCCGACGTCAAAATCATCTATGTCTGCAGATCTCCAACAAGTCTTGGACAATCATTCCAAGGTGTTTGAAACTCCCAAAGGACTCCCACCTATTCGTGATAATGATCATGCTATTCATTTGATTCCAGGAAGTGTTCCTCCAAACATCAGGCCTTATAGATATCCTTACTTCCAAAAGAGCGAAATTGAACGTATGATTGCAGAAATGTTAGAGGCGGGTATAATTCAACCTAGTCAAAGTTCTTTCTCTGCTCCTGTAGTATTGGTACACAAGAACGATGGATCATGGCGAATGTGTCCGGATTATAGGGAGCTCAATAAGCTCACCATTAAAGATAAATTTCCCATTCCTGTGATTGATGAATTATTGGATGAATAACATGGAGCAATTTATTTTACCAAGTTGGATCTTCGTTCAGGATATCATCAAATTAGAATGAAGACTGAAGATATTCCAAAAACAACATTTCGAACTTATGAGGGTCATTATGAATTTTTGGTCATGCCTTTTGGCCTTACCAATGCACCTTCTACATTTCAAGGGTTGATGAATTCCATTTTCAAACCCTTCCTTAGAAAATTTGTGCTAGTATTTTTTGATGATATACTAATCTACAACAGGTCTTGGAAGGATCATGCTGAACATGTTGACAGGGTGCTCAAACTATTGCAGGAGAAACAATTATATGCAAAAACATCCAAATGTTTCTTTGGAGTACAAGAGGTGGAATATCTGGGTCATATTGTATCTCACGAGGGTGTTAAAGTAGACCCTAACAAAATTAAAGCCATTAAGGAATGGAAAGTCCTCACAACCATAAAGCAGTTGCGAGGATTTCTCGGGTTAACAGGGTATTATCGCAAGTTTGTTAAGAATTATGGGAGAATAGCAGCACCTCTAACAACATTATTGAAGAAAGATGTATTTTCATGGACTCCTGAAGCAACTAAGGCCTTTGAACATCTTAAAGAGGCAATGTGCCTAGCACCGGTCTTAGCTACACCAGACTTCACAAAAACCTTTATTGTGGAATGTGATGCCTCAGAAAATGGAATTGGTGCAGTTTTAATGCAGGAAGGAAGACCCATTGCTTTTGAAAGTCGTCCAATCAAAGGAAAGTATTTACAAAAACCTATTTATGAGAAGGAAATGTTAGCAATACTGCATGCACTAAAGAAATGGCGAACTTACCTAATGGGAAGACACTTCAAGGTAAAACCTGATCATGATAGTCTTAAACACTTTTTGGAACAAAGACTATCTTCAGAAGAGCAGCAAAAATGGGTCACAAAGATGTTGGGTTATGACTTTGAAATAATCTACAAAAAAGGAAAGCTTAATGTTGTTGCAGATGCACTCTCAAGAAAGAATGAAGAGGTGGAAGTATTGCTTTGTGCCATTTCTATTATCCAACCAGATTGGATAACTGAAGCAAGAGATGAATGGAAGAAGGACAAAGATGTATGGACACTCATTTAAAAGTTGCAGCAAGATCCTAGTACATCTGATACATTTAGTTGGAAAAATGATTCCTTATGGTACAAAGATCGCTTATATCTTTGCAAGAATTCCCAACTAAAACAAAAGATTCTTCTGGAATTGCACACTTCTCCTTTAGGAGGACACTCTGGATTTTTAAAAACTTACCACAGGGTGAAGAAAGAATTTTTTTGGGATGGCCTTAAATCTGATATTCGAAAGTTTGTGGCGGAATGTTTGGTTTTCCAGCAGAATAAAGTGGAAACAATTAAGACCCCAGGACTTCTACAACCCTTATCCATTCCAAGTCAACGTTGGGAGGAGATTTCAATGGATTTTATCACAGGTTTACCTAAGTCCGAAGGAAAGAGTGTCATCATGGTGGTAGTTGATAGACTTACTAAGTATGCACACTTTTGTGCATTATCTCATCCATTTAAAGCAAGTACAGTTGCTACTACATTTATGGATAGAATTCAAAAGCTACATGGAATCCCAAGGGTCATTGTGAGCGACAAAGATCCTATTTTTACTGGAAATTTTTGGACGGAGTTATTTTCTTGTTTGGGTACTCAATTAGCTCATAGCTCATCTTATCATCCTCAATCTGATGGTCAAACTGAGATAGTAAATAAATGTTTGGAAGAATATCTTCGTTGTTTTGTATCCGATAAACAAACACAATGGGTCAAGTGGTTACCTCTCGCTGAATGGTGGTATAACACTTCCTTCCATACTGCAGCAAAAATGACCCCATTTATGGCACTTTATGGATATCATCCACCATCCATCACATCATCTTTAAGGAAAATTCGAAGGTTCAAGCAGTGGAAGATCACATCGAGCATCAGCAAGAAGTTCTCCAACTCTTAAAGGATAACCTGAATTTGGCACAAAATCGAATGAAACAATAGGCAGATCAACATCGCAGCGAGAGAATTTTTGATGTAGGAGATTGGGTATTTTTACGGCTACAACCATATAAACAAATGTCCCTCGAGCAAGCTAAGAAGGATAATAAATTATCGCCAAAGTACTATGGTCCTTACAAGGTGTTGCAAAAGATTGGTACTATGGCATACAAATTGGAGCTTCTTGATTCTTCGCGAGTGCATCCAGTTTTCCATGTTTCATGCTTAAAGAAGGTTATAGGTGAAAATCTTCCAGTTCAAACAATATTGCCAGAACTTGATGAGGAAGGAAAAATCATATTGGAACCAGAAGCGGTCATGGAAACAAGAACTCGACAACTACGGAATCGATCAATTTCAGAGTATCTCATCAAGTGGAAGAACTTACCCACTGAAGATTCTACATGGGAGGATGAGAATTTTATACAGAAGCACCCAGAGCTACTCAAGCCTTGAGGACAACACTTTTTTTAAGGAGAGGGGCATGTTAGGTCCCTATATTACTAGTATAGTCTCTTATTGTTATTAGTGTAACCCCCTTATTGTTATTATTGTACCCTTGTAACGCCCATTTCGTTATTATTGTGCCCTTAAATTATTATTGTTAGGTTGGCTAGGATTACATTGTGGCCCACTAGGATTACATTATGCCCACATGCACTCCTATATATAGAAAGGAGGTTTTGTAAATTGTATCATCCAAGAATTGTTCATTTATGAAATGTATTGGAGGTTTCCCCCTCGAAGTGGCTTATTTCTAAGGCATTGATATCTCTTTTCTTCTATTTTTGGAGCTGGTTACACAACACCCTTTGTCGACCAGATTATTGACAATTGTGTTCGATGCAAAATATTTTCATTCATGGATGGATTTTATGGCTACAATCAAATCAATATATGCCCAGAGGACCAATATAAGACAACAATCATATGCCCCTATGGCACATTTGCATATCGGAAACTCCCGTTTGGTTTAAAGAACGTCGGGGAAACTTTTCAGCAAGAAATGGATTATACTTTCAATGACATCAAGTACATTCTTCAACACTATCTAGACGATTTACCCACGTATTCATGAAACTGGGCTGATCACCTGATGCATTTGAGAGCTATCTTTATACGTTGTCGACACTACAAAATACACCTCAATCCATATAAATGTGTGTTTTGTGTTGGTTTTGGTCATTTTCTAGGATTCGTCATCTCAAAATAAGGAATTCGAATCGACCCACTGAAGGTTTAGGCCATTCTTGATTTTCCTACGCCATAAAATTTTCTTTAATTACAAAAAATTCATGGAAAGGATAACTTCCTAAGGAGGTTCATACCCAACTACGCCGAAATGACTAAAGGATTTACTCAGCTCTTGAAAAATGGGATTCCCTTCCATTGGGATAAGGTTGTGCAAGCTTCTTTTGATGTTGTTAAGGATACTCTTGTCAGGTTGTCATTAATGTATCCCCCCAATTATCAAAGTGATTATTTCTTAAATATTGTCGTGGCTGATATGACCATTGCTATGGTATTTGTCCAAGTAGAAAATGGGATAGAAAATCTGATCTATTATTCGAGTCGTAATCTCAATGATATAGAAGTGAAGTATTCATACATAGAAAATATTGCCTTGGTGGTTGTTCAAGCTGTCCAAATATTTTTCCACTATATCCTATTCTGGAAGAACATTGTCATTTCGATTTGCAACCCCAAGACTTATATCTTATCACATCAATTTATGGGGGGCAAGTATTAAAAATGGATTGTCATTTTACAAGAATTTGATTTTGAATTTTTCAAATCCAAGTCAAATAAGTCTTTAGTTTTGGCTAAGCTTCTCTGTGATCTTCCCTCTGATAGTATTGCTACTACATCGAAACCATCTATTGCTAATGAGCCTTTTTTTAAAAATTAGATCATCTGATCCTTGGTATGGGGATTTTATCATTTATCTCCATACCCAGACTTTTCGGCCTCATACATCTCACTCTGACGAGCGACGCATTCAATACCAAGCAAAATATTATATGATTGTCGGCGATACACTTTATTGACATGGTGTCGATACAATTTTAAGGGGGTGGCTCACTCATGAGGAGGCTGAAAAGGTTTTAAATGATTGTCATGCTGGGACTTGTGGTGGAAACTTATCTGTATATGCTATTGCACAGAAGATACTCTGCATCGGTTACTTTTGACCTACCATATTTTGTGATTTCATCCTTGTGGTCAGAAGTTGTCATGTGTGCCAGATATTTGATGGTAAAATCTGCAAACTACCAATGCCAATGCATCTTGTTTTCTCTATAGGACTATTTTCAAAATGGGGTATTGACTTCATGAACTGTAACCATCATTCATCCAAGGGGCATGGTTATATTATTGTTGCAGTAGACTACTTTACCAAGGGGGTCGAAGCGATGCCTACATTCAACAACAGAGGACAAACAACTACATTGTTTTTCTTTAATCATGTCAATTCACAGTTTGGGATTCCACAAGCTATAGTCACAGATCATGCTTCACATTTTCGCAATCATATGATGAATGATTTGAATTCCAAATTAGGATTTTCGCATGATATTTCTACTCCTTATTATCCACAATCAAATGGACAAGTTGATGCTATTAACAATATTCTTAAACGAATGTTTCAACGAATGATAGGAGTTCATAAACGAAACTGGAATTTGATCCTATGCTCGGCTTTATGGGCATACTAAACCTCAGTGAGAAACGCAACCGAATTTAGCCCTTTCAATTGGTGTATGTTCTAGAAGTTATCTTGCGAATCCAATGTGAAATACCGTCATTAAAACTCGCAATTGACTTGTTACCTGACACCTCTCCTGAATAAGCACGTATTTTTAACCTTGTCCATCTTGATGAAATGTGTCATGAAGCACAATTAGCCAACGAAGTGCATAAGAGATGAATAAAGGCACAATATGACAATCATGACCAACCTCGCATCTTCTCATAGGGTGACCTGGTCCTTATTTATGATCAGGAAGTTGATGTAATAGGTACACGAAAGTTTGAGCCATTATGGCATGGCCCTTATATTGTCAAAATAGTTCTTGATAAGGGTGCCTATGAGTTGGTAGATTATGATGGAATTCCGTTGGCACAACCCCGAAATTAGTTTTATCTGAAACGTTACTATGCTTAAACATGAGTGTAGTAAATTGTTATATTATATTGTATATATGCTATTAATTTGCATTTATTGTCTTAGTTTGTCTTTTTAGAGTTTTCTTGAAGTTATTAATCTGCTTTACATTTCATCGCAGATGTATGAATCTTTGGAACCATTCGTTGGGTATGCTGATGGTGCTAGTCGTAATACACAGAATCTATCCTCTGTAGCATGGGCCATTTTTGCTCTGAACGATGAGTTAGTTAGTTTTCAAGGGATTTGTATTGGTTGATCTACAAACAATATTGTTGATTATAGCACATTGATCTAACTTCTCTCTGATGCCATTTCATTCGGTATCAACCACATCATCATTAGGTTAGACTCACAACTTGTGGTAATGCAACTTACTAGTGTTTATACTATCAAAAATCCAACACTGCATCGTATGTTACTAAGAGTTTGACTTTTGGAAAGACATTTTAATTGCATTCAATAAAAACACATTTCCATAAACTTGAACACATTCACTGATTCCTTAGGGAATTATTTTATAAACATACATTTTCAACACATGTAAAGATACATTCACATAACTGAATAGGATTGCGCAATAAACATAGGAAAACATTGAAATCAAATAGGGAGATAGTTATAGGTTTTTACAAAAAAATTTCCAAAGACACATTGGTCATCTAACCTCAAAATGTATGCAACATGTCAAAATTAAGCTAGTGGTGCTCATGATAAAATGCTACTGATCTACCTATCTTATGAAATAACTGCTTCCAGCTGTTAGGAACACCAATAGTTTGGTGCTGTAGTCGCATGGGTAACTCTTCGATCTGGCAATCCAAAATCCCGAAGGTAAACACCTATATGTTTTTTTGAATCTTAGCAAGAGTCTTAGCCATATCCAAATCCTGAAGGACTAATCTCCTGACAACCCTCTCTGTTGGCTCATCCGCTCCATGCTCTGGCTATCCCACTGGTCGAACTCAACCTACATCTGCATACATCAAATCTTTAGTTTATTCTTGGGAAAACATAAAAATATAAAGAAATGTATAAACCTTAGAAAAGTAAAAAAAAATGGTTAAAAAATTATTACCAATTGCACCTCACTGAGCGCCTTCTGGTAAAACTAAACCTGGATCTCCTTGGAAGTTGATGCCTGCATATGCATAGTCATCAATAGTGATAATCTGTCACCCGAACCAGGAAAATAATGCAGTCTAGAACACGATGGTCGATTGACCAGCATGTCTAGCCATCATTTCTACCCATCTCTGGATCCTTAGATCTCTAGGGTTAGATATACCCAACGTCACATGCTGATGCTGCATCAGTGGAATCCACTCCAAGGCAAAATAAATGAGGATCGAAACATAGTTGAAATTATTCTTCCTTCCTCCCTTTGCGTTGCTCAATTTTTCTTTCATTTGAGAGAGTACAGCTTCAGCGTAGTTGACAATTGTTGGTTCCAAGCACTCTAGTGCATACTGCATGTAAGATCTGTTTGCTACGTGTAGTGTAGCGATACCAACAATATTTGTGATTGTGAATAATATGGTTCTCAATGGAGAATCATGATCATCGTGGATGTTTATTTTGTTATCCTTGCTAGGTTATGCCCCTGGATTGCAATACTGCAATATATAATCTCTCACCATCTCTCATGCGAGAGTAGACCCTGAGAGAGAAATGGGTAGACCTATCCTTGAAAATCCTATGAGAAATTAGATATCCTCCACTAAAATTTGGACCACTTTGTCCCCAATATGAAATGCCTTAATTGCTAGATCCCATGAACAAACAAGGAACTCCAATAGTTCCATTTGTTGCCTCATACCCGATAGTCTGAAGTACTTCAACAACCCACAGGCTCTGAGGGCTCTTACAGTACCCGGATCATTTAGGGAAATCATGTTTTGTTCCTCTTGTTCCCTTTCCCTCCAAGTAATCGTCATTTTGGTCCGTTGAATCCCTCAACTCATAAGGACCCATTTCATGAAAACAAACAAGTAAAATTTGGGCACACTACAAAGAACAAAAATGTGAATTGTGCCCAATGTACCTCTGGTCAAGAGACAATACATTGCAAGTGCACCTAGCCTTCAATTCCAGTGAATTGCAATGCACCTTTCAACATTCAAGGGTGCGTTGCCCTGTTTGCAAAATAAATTTACCCTAAGGAGCCCCAATCCCTAAAAAATTGCTAGGAAATGAAGAAAAAATATTATTGAATGAAAGAGGAGGTTTATAGCACCAAATTGGATCAAACGAAGAGGAAAACCAACCACAGAATCAATTGAAATCAACAGCTAAAGTTTGTGGGAAAAAACAGGTTCGGAGCTCCAAAATTCAAATGTTAACTTTCAAATGGTAAAAATGAACAGTAAAACTCTTTTAATTAGTCATTTGATTATTTTCAAATCATATTTATTGCTGTGACTATGGTTTTTATTCGTTATTTATAATGAAATAAGTATTTTTAATCCATTTGATGTTGTTCTGAAGAGGTTTACATCTGACATAGCAGATTAGTCATGCACACTTATTTCAAGAATTATTTGACCACAAAGCATAGTTTTATTCTTATTTTTTGAGCTTTGATAAAAGAGAAAAACGACTTGAAGCACACTTTTATCACTTTTTCGAGGTTCAATAATGGCAAAAAAGGAACCCCTGGAGTCTTCTTTTAACTCTTTTCAGACTCCAATAATGTGAAAATATTGTTGAGAATTTGTCTTTTCAGGCTCGTAAAAGTTAATGAAACAACATCTACTGAATATAACTTAACCCTTTTCTGGACCGAGATAGATTATTTACGAAAAAGGAAAACCTTAGTAGAACATGGCTAGGAGGTTCTCTCAGATATCATTTTACACTTTTTTGGATCTGAGCGAAAAATTTGCGAGAAAGGACTTATGGATTTTTATTTTGTCATATTTTTCAAACTCTCTAAATATGAAAAATGATCGGTTTGTCACTATCGTTAGTCTCGTTAAAAATTAAAATACCAATGGACTTGTCGATCATGGCAAGAATAAAGTTTCATTTATCGTTGGACTCGTTAAATTATTAAATAGCTATGCATATTTTCCCAAAGTGTTGAATTATAGATCAAGCATATGTTATCCTCCTCAAAATTGTTAAAAAATAAAGATGTATTGGTCGAAAAATGATTGGGGAAAATTTGGGAAAGTGAACATAAATTTTACGGTATCAGGTCACTATTGAACATGACATTTCACTCCACCATTGTTACTATTTGAGTTGGGTAATATTCTTGACGGTTCATTCATACCTATGGTTAATCATGCCTTCACCTCTGCTGGTTCAATGCTGAATCATCTCGGCAGTTGCCGACATGTTCATGTATAGTGTATTCCAAAGCAATAATTACCATCTCATAATACTCATAAACCTTCATTTTCATGGCAGTCATCCCTAAACATTTCTATATCAAGTCACATTTTGTCTCTAAAATTACTAAGTCCCATTTCACGATAAAGTGACTTCCTGTTGACATCAAATCATCATGCATGAAGTTTACTTGGAAACATCATCTTCCAGTACCATGAGGCTTGTTATAGCATCGAAAATATCCTCTCTTCTGAACCTTTGACCGAAAGATTTTGTTTGATGTTTGAAATCATATCATCTATTCACGCCTTACAAAATGTACTGCAGCACTTTGAGATCCATTAATATCAATGGTGGTTCTCTTGCATTTTTTAATAGCTCACATCATTGGATGGTAATCAAATGATGTATTACCATGTTCGAACACAAAATCATATATTTGCATGGCTAGACTTGTACTTGAACGATCGAGTGAAGGAGGTAAGAAGACCGTGGATATAGTTTCAGCAATCCAGGCTATGATTTCAAGATTTTTGTACAAATCATTTCTATGATGACCTTACATTCATATCATCATCCAAACATGGGCCTATATCTGTAGGCATGTCTGTATTGGGAAACATTCCAATATAGATGACTTTTTGAACTATGTACATGTTATTATATAGTTCATGTGATGAGAATGGAAATGTCTCACTCAATAATTCATGATCAAGATGAAAATATCACGATTTAATGTATTGTAAGATTGATGCAGGTTGCCACTCCACTTCAGTTCTAGCTCATCACATCGTAAAGCATCTCATTCAAATATATTATTATTATTTTGACTTCATGCTTTAGGGGGTAGCTGTTATAGATCAATTTGGGAATCATCCCCAATGACCTGGTCAAACTGGACATCATCCCTAGGACCAATGAAATAGGGTCTATCATACCCTTACATTTCAGTTGCTATATGCCCTAAGAGAAGAAAAAATCATTCATGACTTCTATTGTGAGATTTCCAAGGTTTGAAGTATATGTTATATCACTTATGAGCTCACCAACGTTGACTCTAAAGGGAATAACTGTGTTGCGTATGCAACATCCTCCAATCAAGGGTGCATTGCAATGCACTTCCCAACATTTAAGAGTGCATTGGTCACCTGGGAGTGGAATTCTCATTGTTCTAGGAATCTCCACATGGTCAGTGCCTTCTATAAGAGTCCATATGTCTCAAAATTTGAATCCAAGTGGCCATATAACACCTATGAACTTGGGAACATGTCTTTCCTATTATTAGAAAGTCATTCATTGAGAAACTACCATCAGTTTCCTTGTAAATTGAGCACAGATCCTAGTGCTAGGGAGGGAATAATTTTGGTAAAGAAATGTTGTTGGATTATCATTTGAGAGAGTGAAAGTACTGATATGTTGTTGCTTTCATGTTGGGTGTGATGACACTAGGATGAAGCTGGAGCTGGTGACATCAAATCAATCATTGGTTGTAACCTCCCCCTTCTACTCTTTAATAAAGATTGTTGTTCATTTTCCCATATATGTATCTCTTTATGTTTATATTTATCATGCAATGGATTTTTGAATGATATATAAGTTTCACATCTAATCGATTTGAGTGATTAAGATAATTAGGCATTTGTATATTGCAATATTTTTGATGTTAACTTTGTATGCTTGCAAGAATCAATCTGGTGATATGAGTTGAATTGAAGGCAACAAAAAAGTGACAGAAGGAGAAGGAGAAGCGATTGGATTGCGAGCAGGTTCTTCTATCATTTTTTATGTCTTCTTATTTTAGAGAAAGTGTTAGCACATCCTTTCATCTATTGTTCTAAGTGCCTAACACCACACTTAGGGAATTTGATTTATCTATAGATCACAATTCTGCATAACAAAGACAAGGAAAGAACATCCTGAAATTTTTCAACTTGAAGACAACATTTATCATATATAGAATGAGTTTGGCATTCTATTCAGTGTAAATTAATATTAGGTCACTATTAAAACATTACAAATATTGGTCCTAATAGGGAGTACTCCAAAGTTATTCTGAATAATATTCCTACTTACAATATCCAAAAAAATAGTTATGATTATAAACCTTAGACTTACCAAGAATTTAGTAAAATGGTTATGAGGATTTTAGATGTCAAAAATTCACTATATTGGAGAACTTTGATTTTCCATCTAGATAAAAATGCATGATTGGTGCTATTTTATCCTTTAAGGGTAATGTGAATCCCAAGAAGTAACTTTGTTAGTAGGACATTTTAAGTGTATTATTTAGTGTTTGAAATTAGAAATAAATTTTAATTATTTACAATTTATTGAGATTATTACTTATTTGTGTTATAGGTACAAGGCTAATATTAGTGCCTCCAATAAATTGTATTGAAAGCATACATATTGCATGTTGGGTAAAATATTGTACATATAATCATGTTTGCATAATATCATGGTTAGAAATCTAAGATATGAGGAAAAGTATTTGAATTTAGAGATTGTAAACATTTATCAAAACCCACAAACATTGATTAATTCTCATATAGACACATTTTCAAATGAAGGATATCATGTTTTAGTTTTTTCTCAAGTATAGGTGTTTATGATCTAATGGATATAAAATGATACTTCAATATTTATCTTTCCTAATCTACGTTTTCTCATGATATTTTACTTAATTATCTATCTATATTTTGTGCTTAGGTACAATATTAACATGTTTCTCCCAAAAATAAAATTATTGCACATCCATTGAATATGATACAATACAATGCAATTTTATTCAACAATAACTTTATCCTATTAAAGTTACTCTAGATGAAATAAAATAAAATTTGCATAAAGGAGATTTTAGTAAACTATATGTGTCATAAATGTTGAAGCCACAACACAATCATTGAAAGGGTTATATGGAAAGGTTCACTTTGGACAACTTGAAAATGTGCAAAACTAAATCAATAGCATAGTGGCATTTGAAAAAAAATCAAGTTCTTGATAATGTAACTATAGAAAATTATAGAGTAGACATATTGATATTATTGATTACTTTTAATATATCCTTGAAAAATGTATTTAATTTGAAAAATTATTGGTAAGTTATAATTCTAATACTTCAAAATTAAGTATGATTGATCCTGCACCTTTAATTATAGGTCCTCCGATGTCTCAATTAGATCTCACACCATTTGGTATAGTTGTTGTAAAAAAAAAAAAAAAAAAAAAAAAAAAAAAAAAAAAAAAAAAAAAAAAAAAAAAAAAAAAAAAAAAAATGTAAAATAAAATAAAATAAAATAACATAAACAACAAACATTTGAAGACTAGTATTGAAAAATCCACAATCTATGCCTGAAAATGTGCTGGCCAAATGGCTTCAAGTATTAATAAAAAATTACAAGATACAATAATACAATGAACACCACTAGTTCTAATAATGGAGTGTTAGAGCCACTAATTGGTCTTCAAAACAAATATCTCTATATATATAATGCCTTGTGGGAGAAGTCAACGTTAAAATTCTTTTTCTTGAGTAATGTGGTTTATTTTATAACTAGAGACATGAATTTCCATATCCCCATTACTCTTGAGTTTCTCATATGACTTCTATACAAATCTTAGAATTCTAAATGACCTTTGAACTTATTTATGACTTTTGGAATTACATATATCTTTCGGAATTCTCAATGTGGCTCTTTTGTCTATATAGGAGTCTTGTATTTCCACACATTTGTATTTAAATGATTACATAATTGCATCATCATTTCCACATCATCATGTTATGATAACATGAAAAATCATTAATTGGTGACTAGGACCCATAATGACTGATGACATGGACTTTCTTGGGAGGTGACAGTGCTACCACTTGTGTTTTCAATATTCCATGAAAATTTCATGTTGTTGATTCCTTTACCCTCCAAAGGGTCTCATATCATATGGAGTCCTTATGGACCACTTCGATCATTAGGATTTTGATGTTCTTCATCCTGTCACTTCATGTGTTCTCAGTTCTTGAATGATTCCTTAAACCGTTCCCTTTGATAGATTCCTTTATGCATCATCTTCGTGCTATTCTAGAACACCTACAAATAAGATCATTAACGGTAATGAAACATCACCCCAAAAATATCCTACTCTAACATTTTTCAAGAAAGCTTTTTTTATTTTTATTCATTAGTGTGCCTAGGAAGGAAAGAGGGAACTTTCGGGTGTAGGGAACATGGTTAAGGGACAAGGGTTGAGTGTTGAGGCTTTAGGATTCATTGTGCACCCTACTGGGCTTGATGGAGGGCGCAACATGAAGTGTCAAGGATGAAGGAGAACTAATGTTACTTTTTGTCGCACCATGCACTCAACTGGAAAATTCCAAGTCACAAGAGGACGCAAGGCAGAGTATGAAGGCTCAAGAGGACTTAATTTTTATTTTTGATGCACCATGCACTTATCTAAGGATGTAGGGCATAGTGTCAAGGGTCAAGGAAGGCTTATTGATCACTATTGATGCATTATGTGCTCAACTCAGAGAGGGGCTTACTGGAGGGTGCGGTTCAGGAAGCCAAGGAGAGCTTGATGCTTATGAATATTCTATATGCTTGCGGGGGGGGGGGTGTGGTGAAAATTTTGAGAAAGGAAAATGTTCACCGGACTTAAGAATGTGTTCATGCTCGATCTAGAAAGAAATTTTGAAAAAAAAAATTGTCTAAGTTTGGAATATATAACAAGGGGAAAACATAATGAGTTATGAGTAAAATCAAGTGTGGCTCATACCAAGTCATCAATAAAACTTATATATTATAGAATACTAAGAAATAGACATCAAAACACTAGTTTACAAGCACTCTCCAAGAACAACAAACAAATTATGTGCGACTGCAACCAAAAGTGTCATTTTATAACTAATAAGTGTATTATAACCATGGAATGCACCAAAGGTGTTCTAAACAATGCATTGATCCTTAGAGAAGAACAATAACACTTGAAACATGTAGAATGACATGAAAAAACACTTAGTGACCAAAGAGACACTTGATATGTCAGTTATGTAGGCTCCAAAATTCGAATGTAGCAAAATTTATGAGGTTGTTGTATTAGTGACATCACTCTGATATTCTATATGTTATTTTTTACAATTGCACTGAGGAGTGCTCTACAACCTAATATGGGGAAGATGTTGTCTTATAACATTTTGTTCGGAAAATACTAAAATAATACCTACATTAACAAATTAAAAATACTAGTAATAACAAGAAAATCTTTCAATATTGGCCACAAATAAAATATTTCAATTTAAACCCTATTTTTACATCAACTTTATATTGAGAGATAAATTAATTGAAAGTAAAAAAAAATTACTAATTTAGTTTACAACTCCTTTCTAATTTTTAATATGACGGAGATGTGTAATTCATTTTGTGCTCAATGTGGACTTGACACATGCCATCTAAAAATAATATTGACATTATGAGAAGAGAGATGCGTAATTACTCATGTGCTCAATTGACATGTGGTATATATATATGTGTGTGTGTGTATAAACCATAAATAAAATATGTTAATGTCCATATTACATAACATAATTTTATATAGAGAAATAAAGTAATTGAAACTAAAAATGTTTTTTTTTTTTTTTTTTCACTTGGCATTACCATTGTGAGAGAGATGTGCAAGGAAAATATTTCAATGTGAATTAAAAATAAAATATTTAAATATACATGTTGAATAGAATATTTCAAATATATATATATATATATATGGGGTTTATAAATAATTTTTTTCAATATAATATTTCAACATCAAATATACATAGAAATAGAAAGAGTCAAATGTTTCTTATTTCATTGATAAGTGTTTTTTAATTCAAAGTATGATGTGTAATGTCCCCTAATAATAATTAAAATAACAATATTAAATGAATAAAATAATATTAAAATGTAAGTAAATAAATAATAAAGAATTAAGAAAAAATAATAATGGTAAATAAATATTAAAAAATAAATAAGAGATAATAATAGTTAATAAATAATAAAGAAAGATAATAATAGTGAATAAACAATAAATAATGAAGATAATATAATAATAATAAATAAATAAAATAGTAAATAATAAACTTGAGTTCTAAACTCAAGTTTATTATTTACTATTTTATTTATTTATTATTACTATATTCTCTTCATTATTTATCATTTAATCACTATTATTATCTTTTCTTTATTATTTATTATTTATCTACTATTATTATCTCTTCTTTATTTTTTACTATTTATTTACCATTATGATCTTCTTTAGTGTTTGTTATTTATTTACTTATATTTTAATATTATTTTATTTATTTATTATTATTAATTTAATTATTATTAGGGGACATTACATGATGAAGATTTGTAATTTTTCAATGTTTAATATGAAGTTGACATGTAATATTTTTTTTGTTCAAAGGAATGGATAGGATAATGGTATTATAATGAAAATATGGTTTCTGATCCATAACTTTTACCTAGTTCATTTTCCACAATTAAAATGTGTTCAAAAGTTCAAAATATTGTTAATCTATTCTTATGACAATTTTTACCAACTATTCTAAATAAGTGTTCGCTATATTATTTACATTAGACTCCTAATAACAACTTGTACCTACATCACATCAAAAGTCTCCAGAGATGGTAATTTATTTCTCAGTTGATGGTAGTACTTTGACACCTCCTTGCAAGAGAGTATCTTCATCCTGGTTATGTTATTCCTTCCTGCTCTAATGTTTAGCCTTTTTCCTCACTAGTCCTTCGCTAGCCTCAGCCTCTTCTAAGGAAAAATGTACTCCATTACCAGAGGATTCCTCAACCTCTATTATTCAAATGTTCATGGATGTCAGTTCTATTTCGACCTCGGGTTCGATATTTTCTAGTTTTCTTTTCAACAATTCATGTTTGGTGTCCATTAATAGTTGATATGCCCTCCACTCTTTTTCCTCTCCATCATCACCTTGTTTTAGGGTATTAAAAAACCCTTCCACTAACTCCAACAATATTTCCAATAGAAAATTAATTTTTTCTTGCTCGCTCCAGCATGCTAATGTCTTTGGATCCACCATGAGAGGTTGGTTTTGGTCCATGCTTCAGTCTCATGTATTGGCTATCCTTCAATTATCATGGCTATAAACACTCATCATAAATGTAAAGTGAGTTTGAAAGTGAACTAAATTAAACCATATATATCCTCCATTGATTTTGTTTTGCCACCTTGCAGCTTTGAATTGTAAGGTTGTAAAATCTAAGTATGAATCATTGTTTCTTCCCTAAAATGACCATTGTATGATGCAAAGTGAGAATATAATTAACTATGTTATGAACATAATTGAATGCATTGACAGGTAATAAGTTCCACCCATCATTGTATACTCATTCCTATTTTGAATCATTGAAACCTATTGGCACTTTTGGACACATGTGACTTCTTCATTTTTCCAGACATTACAATAATGTGGACAAGGATATGCCTTCATTGCTCTTCAAGTATGAAGAATTAATAGGGTTGTCATTTTGTTATTTCTATAAATTAATTATGGACCAAAGTTTGATCACTTGGGGATTGAATGGAATGAATGTCTTCCTATTCTCATGCTTGATTATTTATTCAGCTATAAGATCCCTTATGTGCATTATTTTGGTTAAAGAAATTGATAAATGATGTCATGGTAAAGGTGCATTTATTATCAACCTATGATCAAATTCTAAGGACCCTTATTCCAACATTGTTCCTTTGTTTTCTATTGAATCAGCTATTTCATTCATTTGTCTATACACATGAAAAAAATCAATTTGTTCAAAGTGTTGAGTTTGTAAAACTATTCTTTGTATTTTATAGGGGAGCATTGCTTTGAGACTCCTTTGATTTCCACATCTCTTGAATTACAATCATTGAATATGCAAACACTTAGATCTTGGATATTTTCTTGCTATTACTAATTCCAAACCCTCTCATAGTGCAAGATATTCAACTTGATTGTGAGATGCACACCCAAACCCGAAGGATATTGTGTATTTATTTGTTCATTGGGGTGAAACATGACCCCTCCCACTCTTTCACCTATATATTTCCTTTCGATGCTTCGTAAAATAACAACGAAAATTTGTCTCTTCTTATATGCTATCCTTAGAAGTCTGTTGTATTTTTTTTAATACACAATTTTCTTCTTCCAGTTGGTTGTAGTTTGAAGATACTAACATGATCTAGTGGCTTTTCCACTTTTATCCATTCCCTTTACACCTATGATAGATCATCCAATTCAGAGTCTTTATATCCTTGAATAATGACTTCTTCAAATAATAGAATTGATGCCTTGTTTGCCACTAAAATAGGGTCTAGTTGAGCTCCTTCAAATCTTGCTTTGTTTTTGGTAATCCAAATTGACTAGTAGATATGTTTTGGAATAATGTCACGACAATGAACTAGGGGGAGTATGGCCTTCCGTGGCCATGGAAATTTGTTCCTACATGTTTAAAACATGTCAACCCATGTTTCAGGGATTTGTTTTATATGTATTGACTTTGCATAGGCTACTTGTCATTTTTAGAGGAAATAATTGCATTTTTGGATACCATGATCACAAATATTGATCTCTAGGCAATCACAGATACCGTCCACTACTACATTTGGGTGGAAATTCCAATGACATAATCCGACGGAATGGACAAAATTGGAAAATTTGTTGGAAGCTAAATGTATTGTTTTTTTAATCCCAATAGTTCTCTAAAATCCGAAGATAATTCTTTAACTGTCGAATATCTTAGAGATATTTTCCAATCAATTATCCCACGCTTTATTTTTATTTTTATTTTTTTCTATAATCCCTAGAGTTTTCAAACATCTTACGAGAGTTATTTTACCATCGAATATATGATGGTTTACCCAATATGAAAATGTGTTTTCCAATATCCAAAAACTTGAAATTAACCATTGCATAACGTTCGATTCCACCATTAATGGTTTTCTTTTGTTGACAACGTCTAATATGGGACCGCTTTAGGTAGGTTTTTACTAATTATAATAAACAACTCATATATATATATATATATATAATATAACTTTGACATAGTTGTTATATGTATTAGTTGTGATTGTTTTGAGAGTTTGTAGGCTTATTTTGAGGGTAATTTTTGAACAAAATTATCACTGAAATTTCGGTGAAAAAAATTTCACATAACATTCCTCAAGGAAACCAAGGATATGTGGGATCAACATCAGGGGATTTCAAGGATCGAATATGTTAATTCCCTTGTAAAAATTGCAAGGGATTGAGGCGAAGGAGAATTCCAATGATAATATGGACACGCTCAAGGCAGACATGATTATCATCCATTATTAAGTTATTTATTATGTATTTTTATTTCATATTGTTGTTGTAAATGTTTATATGTATATTGTATTTTCGATTATATGTATTTGTATTGTATTTCTATTGTAAATGTATTTTATAATATATTTTTGGAGGCGTGTGACCTACTTTGTCATCTTGATGTGGACTAGAAACATTTTTTGATTATTTTTGTTAGGGTCAAATAAGGGGTTAGGTCAAGTTAGGGGTTAATTATTTTATAGGGTTAGGGATAAGAGGTGTTTAGGGGTTAAGGGGTTAGGGGTTTAAGCACTTATGGGAATGGGGTTAACATGTTATGGGTTTATTGTATGTTAAAGGGGTTAATTAGGACCTAGAGGATTTAGAGATTAATCATGGGTTTTTATGGAGCACTATTAATAAGTTTTTAAAGAATATTATGCACATAATTTAAAATATGGACATAGTTTTTCTGATGGGGGTGGGAAATGGAGAGGATGACATTCTTGAGGGAACACGTAGGCATACATGTTAGGAATGTGGCTTTAGATAGGTGGGCTAGCCTCCCTACCCTCCCATAACACTTGAGTATGAGCACAAGTTATTTACGGCATGGGAAGTCTCAAATTGCCTTGGGTCTTGAGGGCGGTGGCAACCGTCTGAACATTATGGAGGGTGGAGGGGTGTTCAATGGGAATTATGTGTCTGTGAATTTTTTGTGTCTATTTTTTGGGTTCTTTGGGAAGAGGAAGTAATTATAAAGGTTCTTTAGGCTAGTCAAGGATTCGACATCACCATAGGAGTTCTCTCCCCAGCTTTTGGGTGTGGGTTGATGTTAATTATCGAATTGGGCTTCGTCAGTGTGAGTCTGCAAGGAAATCAAGGTATAGTCATTTGTTTGGGGTGGTTTTTTTTGTTTCTATTTTATTTTGTGTGGTTTCAATGAGGGTTGGGTGGGAATTAGTACTTTCTGGAGTGCGCAAGTTGAAGCGTTCCTCTCTGGTTTTCTTACAATTTCATGGGCTACTAGGTGGCTCCATTGGAGTGTCTTTATCAGGATTTAGTTAGTTGGACTTGCAAGAAACTGCTTCATGGGGGGTTGATTGTTGCTAGTTTCTGGTGGGTGTTAGTTTAGTGAGTTGTGGGTTCTCGGTGCCATGGGGAGTGGAATTTCAATCGAGGCTAGTGGTCTCTCCTTTTTCGTGGGTTTCCCAGGAGGTATCAGGCGATTGGTCTCTGGTTTGCTCTAATGGTGTCAGGAAGCCAATTACATGATTTTTTCCTCCTGCGAGGTGTTACTCTGCCCTAGTGTTTCCCAATTCAGGAAGTTCAGGCATGTCCAAGTCTCAGTCTCATCTTGAGCTAGTGACTGGCAGTGGTGGCTTGGGTCAGTCTAGTTTGAGAAGAGGTGGCTCGAGCTGCATAGCTTCGAGAAGTAGATGAGGTGGTCGATTAGGCCATTCTGGGTGTGCTGGTCCAGATGCTCAGGGTGGTAGGCGCAGGAGCTTAGTGGTGGGTCATGGTGACCTCACTTTTCCTTTTCAACAATGTGGGGGTTCGACTCGCCGTGGTGGTGATGGGCCTCTAAATTAGACAAAAAATAAGGCCCATCTAACCTTTCTTAAGCCCATGTACCTTCCTTATGCACACACACACACACACACACACACACACACACACATATATATATATATATATATTAAATCTCTCCTTCTGCACTTAATAATGTTTTCTTATGCTTTAATATTTTCTTAGGAAGGTTTAAAGGTAATTGCATACTTGTGCCTAGTATTGGTTATTTTTTTAGAATATTGTCAGAATATTGGGTAGATTGTGCACATTTGGAGAAGGATATAATTTAGGGACTTGCTACCTGCCACTGGAAGATCAAGATTGAAGAATAAATGAGCACAATGCCAGAAAATTATGGAGAAATATTGGAGAGATTCAAGGGGTTTGTCCACCCTTCTTAACTCTTAAAAGCAGCCAAAGGATCCCCATGAGATCCCCTCCAACAATTTGAATTCCAGAGGCAACCGAGCTGTTATCTCTTCGTAATTTCAGCAGATTGGTGAGATTGAAGCTGCAGGGAGAACACTTGAACCACTTTGGGATTCTAGGATCTAGCCCTTCTGAATCTAGAGAGGGATCTCTCTATAAGTGCAAAGATTGATTTACCTTTAAGGTTTTTATGTGTGATATTAGGCTAGTTATGAAGAACAGGGTTTGCTTGTTTTTGGATGGTTGAGCATGATTTTTAGTTGAGTGGAAAGTCCTAAAATGAAAGAGTTTCAAAGGTGTGAAGTTGCAAGAAATCAGAACAAGCTTTGACTGATAGGATAGATATAACGCTAGTTTTTAGTCCATTGGGCTATGGAGTCATAAAAGGGTTTAATTGTGCAACAATTTCAAGAATTTTCCAAGGGGAAAGTCATCTATATCACAAGATCATTTGGATTAAATGATCGAATGGAACAATAAAAGTGTTGGAGGGGTGGAAAAAGACAATAATTTCAACTAGGATTTATCAGTCTTTCCAAACAAGAAAGCCTTTTAAGTAACTGTTTGAAACCAACCAAAGGATAGGGCTAACCATAAAATTCTTTGGAAAAGTTCGTATTAAAGCTAACTCAATAGAAAAAAAATCCAGCAATCCTCATAATTACTTTTAGAAGGGATGAAAACAGATAAGAAAAAAAAGTGTAGCCTAAGATCAGATAAGATACTTTTAAATTTAAACTGCTTTTAGCATACTCTTAGGGAAACTTTCAGAATTACCTTTGAAGAAAGAACTAGAAGATAGGGCAAACCATAAATTTTTCTGGTCTAACTTTACTTAGAAAATAATGAAAATAACATTCAAGAACAATGTTTAGTTTAGACAGTAGGACGAGGGAACGCCAATATTCCTAACGGCTTGGACTGTATTAAATCATTCTTAAATACACGATTTGGAGGAAAACATTGAGATGAAGCTTTTCAGTCAGAGAAGGGTATTGTAAACAGTAAGTCCTAACTCTATGCTTGTTGTTCTTTATCAGAGAATAAATGGAAAAAATGGCATGCATGTAAGGAAAAAAATTAACATAGAAAGAAGCACTTCACCAGTGATATAGACCAGGATCCCAAGAATCAGCTTGTATATTGATGTCAATCCAGTTACATTCTTCAAGTCCAATGTTTCAGTTCAGCAATCAGCTTTTATTCTCAGCCTAACTTATTTGATCACAAATAGAGCTTCAAGAGCCTCTGAACACTATTTACATGTATAAAGTTTCGAGCACAAGTATTACATCAAAGTTCTGCAACCAACCCTTTACAATGTGCTCCTCAATAAGATTTTATAGGAAAATGAGGAGGTGGATGAGGGAAAAGATCTATGGGTTCAATTAATACAGTTTAATGCTTCTCGGCCTTTGAGGGGCTCAATGGAGAAGATTTAAGATATTTCTCTGTATTAATTGGCTTAAATTAAGTATTAAGCTCGCTGGGAAGCTTTTGTTGACTTTAAGGCTCTTAGTTATCTTTGCAATAAGTCTGCTAACAATTTACAATAAGTTCTTTTGGCTAAGTTAACTGTTCAGGTGTATTTATGCTAATATCTTCTGTTCTAGTCATAATTCGGCCTCTTTTGAATGATTTGAGGCTGCAGGTGTCTTTTGGCAGCAGAGAGGATTCCATTAGCCTCTGATGTGGCAGTGGAGGCTTTCTCGGACTGTTAGATATTATTGCTTTTTTTTAAACATTGTTAATTTGCTTTAACTCTATGTTTTAGGCATAATTGGGCCTAAATCTTGTCTTCTGATCTTCAAACTGTGTTTAATTTAGTGGATTAGGCTTTTAATTATTGATTTTAGCCATAATCCACTCAAACTGTGTAAACCAACTTTAATTCTTCATCTCTGCTATGAATTTATTTTTTAACACTAATACTCTTTATTTGATTAAATTTTGTTGTGTCTTGTTGATGTGCAGGTGTGTAGAGGGTTTCTAAGGGCATCAGTGTTCATGAGGGACTGATGAAACATGGCGTCGAACCCTGTAGATAAATCTTCTTTAATGAATAAAGGCCTGGGGGATCGTCATCCCCGGCCTTCAATTTCCTTTTAAAACTTTTGAAAAAACTATTAAAACCTGCACAAACAAGAAAATTTAGAAAATCCTACGTATTTTGGTTTAACTGCTTTGGAGGGTTAGGTTTAGAGCGCAGTCGTTGGATGAAAGCATCCAACGGTAGAGATTGATTGCAGGGGGTCAAATGGAGGGGGTTGGAAGAATGGTGGAGAAATTAAGTCTGGACCATTGAACTGCAGAGATCAATGGTCGTGTTTGATTGGGGTAATATAATGTAAAAGAGCCACATTATAATGAAACAGCCGAAAATAAAAAATAAATGGCTTAAAAAAACCTTTAGCGAAGGAAAAAAAATCAAAGGAAATTTGGGGTTTCCGAAAGGAATCTGGGCCGTCGGATGAGATCGGCCTCAGAGATCAAAGGTTGTAGTTGATCGATGAAGTCCCTTGGAGGAAGGCGGAGGGCGATAATCTAATGGCTGGATTGAATGTGAGCTATTGATCTGCAGAGATCAACGACGGGGAGTAAATGCGAGAAAACGTAGTGTAAATGGGAAAAGCGGTTTCAGACAGAGAAACCACGAGTTTTGCATTTCTTTTAAGTGGTTTCCAATTTTCTCAAAAAAAATGCGATACATTCCGCCGCCCGCCACATGTCCAGACAAAAAACACTTTTTTCGCATAATTTTTTGGCATTAAACCTTTGGCGCAGAAAAAATGCAAAACAGAATGCCAACCGTTAGATGGAGGGGCGTAGATCTGATGGTGCATATTGCACGCGACGGAGGGTAAGATGCATGGGCGGAAAGAGGTGGGGCAGGGTCAAAGTGGTTTCAATCTTGACCGTTAGATCAAGAAATGAATGGAAGAGATTAAATCGAGGAGGGGTAGGACCCAAAAGAGTCGGGCCTACCGGGATAAATCTAGGCCGTCGGATCTGACTGTATAGACGGCCCAGATGCAATTGGAAGATTTGTGATCAGAGGAGGAGAGAGGAAAGGGACACAGAAAATCTTCGATACGATTGAACGAGGGTCATTGATGTGAGGATCAGATCGACGGTGGAGAATGAATCAACGGAGGTCACAGTGGAGGGATGGAGCGATGCGGTTCGTCAGATCTGGGAATGGTGGAATAGATCGACGGTTGAGAAGTGATTGGTAGGTGACCAATTGGAAGGGGCAACAACCATTTAAAATATGCCTGACAGAAAAACTCCGATGCGATTAGCACTGGGCTGTTGATTGGTTTAAAGGATCAACGGTGGAGAAAGGGGTGGAGGGTCCATATAATAAAACTCCATCGCATCAAGACTTTTTATTTTAACAAAGGAAAGTTCCCATCGCAAAATCTCCGATGCGATTAGCGCTCAGGACTTAATCGCTTGGTCCTGGGCGTGGCTATATGGTGGGAAATGGTTTGGGGTTTAACACAAAAAGGGGCTCATCGAAATAGGAACATAGGAAAGGGTATTTCAAATGCGCCCGATAAGACTTGCGATGTGAGATTTCATGGATCGTTGATCGACTTCAGATCAACGGTTGTTTTTCGTTAAAACAAAAATCCGTCGGACTTAATGAAAACATAGAAAAGATGGGTCTTTCATGAAATATAAAGGGAAAATCACATCGGGAAGGGTTTTATACAATGGTTAGCGCCCGATTGTGGGGCCTTCAGGTTATATGAATAAAAACGAAGGGATCGGGGGTTTTACACAAAAGAGCCAATTGCATCGGAAGTTTTATGTAACAAACAGACATGCGCCCATCGGAAGTTCCGATGTGATAAGCACCCTAGGGTTTAGCAGTAGGTCACAGCCCCGAGTCTTATGCAAGAAAAAAGGTTGATGGCTAAGGCCAAAGGGGCTTATGGCCTTAACACAAAAAAGGCTCATTTTAATGATTTTTCAAGGATTTTGAGGGTTTAGGTAAGGTTTAAAAAGGAGTTTTAAACCTTAAAAAAGGGAATTTATGAAGCGAAGAAGGGAAATGAGGGAAAAAAAGAGGAATTTCATGGGAAAAAAGGGAATAAAAATGAAGGTTAATAATGAGTGAAAGGAGGGGTAAAATGAGGAAAATGGAGTTTTTGCAGCAGTTTTTTCTTCAGGAAAATAGCAGAATTTCAGAGTTTAAGAGAGAAATAGTAGTGAAGATTAATAAAAGGATAAAATATCTTCATAGGACTTCAAGAACTAGCAATTTGGCAATAAAATTGTTTCTTGAAGGCTTCAAAAATGATTTAGCCACCATTTGATATGACAAATTTTATAGGTGGCTAACACGAGCAACTCAATATTTTTTGACTTGGAGTTAAGTGGACTCAATCACCCCAAATATTCTCTCCAGAAATTCGAGTTCCAGAGGTAGCCAAGTAACTCAAAGAGGAGAGCACTCGATCTATGTTTACTGGGAGTCAAGTGGACTCAATCACCATTTTCAAGGGAGATGTTGGTAGCTGCCCTGTAGAATAGATAGAGAAGAGATAGAGCTAGGAAGGAGTTAGTTAGTGAGGGAGTGGATTTTATCCATTACATTTTGGGAATTTTTCTGCAAGCTATTAAGCTTTTTATTATACTCGTTGATTAGAATTTCACAAACATCACAAGGATATTTTCTTCCTCAAATGAGCAGACAAACTCCATTTTACTGATTTAGTTTCAGAGAGCTAGGCTTGTGGGTTAGGGCCCAACCCATGTGCCTTAGCTTCTCTGTTGTTTTCATTCTTTCCTTTCTTTCATTTAGCTAGTTTTTTTTCTGCCATTTATTTAGTTGTATTCTTGAACAGTTAGCTAGTTTCTGATAGTTTCATTGTTGTTTAGTTTTTGCTTTCAATTTGCTGCTTTAGGCTTCATTTTCTTGTGGGTAATAAAATAGAGAAAAAAAAGAAAAAATGTTGTGGATCAAGATCCCCTTCTCATCTTTGTTAATAGAGCTCGAGGAGGGTAAACCTTCCCACACACCCAAAAACTGATTTTTGTTCATTGTTTTTATCACGCATTTTTTTCTGTTTTTCATGCATGGATTCGTAGGTTGGTTTGTAGGAATGATCATCTAAAGTTTCGGAGAAGTTCATTATGCCATTCTACTTCATCTTCCAATTTCCCCATCTCTGTGTTACTGTTCTTAACCTTGTTTTTAAGCCTTCATTTCCCTCATTTCTCTCTTCTTATTAGTTTTCACACTTTTTTTCTCACAGAAATCTATTAAAAGTCTGACCTCCGCCTGTTCTCCTTGAAATTTCCGTTATCGCACTTTGCATCTCACATGACCCTTCTCTCCTTCCTTTTCTATTCTTCAATGTACTTACGATTTTCCCTTTTACATTATCTTTACCGATCATTGTGAAAATATTCGAAAAACCTCTGGAAATCAACCTCTCCCCATTCCTTCGTAACTTACTGCAATTCCCATTCGCAAATTAAAAATCTCACTCCCATGTGATTCTCGATAACACTTACTACTTCCAAACACTGATTGCAATAAACTTCATCACATAGGAATCACACTTCATACCCCTTTCATTTTTCCTTTAGTTACCACTCGTATTTTTTTTATTTATTTTTTTTTCCTGATTGCAAGGTTGCGATATTGCTTATCACAAATCGTAATCGTTTCCATTTTTCATTTATACTTAATGCAAATTCCCTTTTCGCTCTATCACAAATCACTTTTTCCATTGATCCCTCGTTGGTACTCCGCTCTTGAAACTCCGATTGCGATGATATATTCTGTTAGGGTCCCATGATTTGGCAGATTGGTATACCAAATGACAGGGTAACATAGAACTAGTCTTTGGAGTCCTAGGACCTAGCCTTCCTGGACTCAGAGAGGGATATCTCTATTGGGTGCAAAGGATGTGTTCTTTTTTCTTTAGGTAGTTGATTTTAGGCTAGTTGTTAAGTGTAGGGTTTGTTGATTATTTTGGTTGGGTAAGATGGTCAAGTGGAATAGGTGGAGTGAGAGGTCTTTAAATCATTGGGCTATGGAGTCAATGGAAGTCATGAGTGTCTAAATGAGGAATCAGAGTGTTTTGCAGGGCCAATCTAGCAACGTTAATGGATCCTTCAGGTAATGTGTGAGGTGTAATGAACCTCAAGTTTGGGAAAAACTAGGAGGTCTTAAATACATATAGTTAAAAGCTACAACTCATGAGGTGGGGCAAACCATTAAGCTCAGTGAAAAATACTTAAACTGATAAGTATCCAAGACAAACATTCCATTGAAACATAAAAAGCATAAGAGCTTCTAACTTTAGTAAATTCACCTTCAGAATTTGGGAAAACATATAAGATAGCACAATAACTTAATCTATGAAGAGGGAACTCCTAAACATCATAAATCAGGCTATAAAGAACTCTGAAACAAGTTGATAAGCATGGACAAAGGGCAAGATCAAACGAGACCTCTTTGAATTAACCTAGCAAATAATATTCCAAAGAGAGGTTCCAAGACAGAGTTTGGATAGCTTCAAGTAAGCAGAGCATACTATGAAACATACTTGTAAACTAGCATACTAATCCATATATGAAACAAAACAAGTTTAGGTGGACCTAAGGAGCAATCAATAATTCCTTAAGATGACCAAACAGAGGAAAACATCAAAGCTATAACAAACAGGAGGACTGAGGCGCCTCAAAGAGCATGTCTCAACCTATACTTTTCTAATTTATAGCAACCAAGAAGGATGAAACATAATGAGAACAAGAAAATATAAACAAATTAAGAAGACATCACCATTCACCAAGCTAAGGAATCCTGCAAACAAGCTTCTCCATCATCAATCCAAGCAAGCCATTCATCAACTTCACTGAACCAATTTCTTCTCCAAGCTTATAGAAACCATGTATTGCTCTCCAAGTTCAAAAAAAACCAACAAAATACATGAGGGCCTCATGCTCTATTTATAGAGAAAAGGAGGACTTAAACCCTAAATATGGTAGAAAAATGTCAAATTCAGCCACAAATGTCATTTATGGCCAAGAGACCATACAAGGCCCAAGGCACATAATATCCTAAGAAATAAATGCCAAAATAACTATTTGCACCCAATTCTAGATTTTTTTGCCTCAAAAAACTCAAAAATATCAAATTGCAATAAATGAGTGTATTTTGTTGACTTTTGGTCCAAAAAACACTTAGACAGTCTCTATGTGCATCATCACTTCAGCAAAAAATAGGGTCTTTTGTGACTACGTTTTGGACCCCTTCCGATTGTCAAATTTGGCTCCGTGATGGCTTGTTGGAAATCCTGATGAGTCTACTTTCCTGAAATCCTTGAGTTTTCTAAATGAGTTCCATTTTCTTGTCCAAAAACCCATTTTCCCAACACTTCTCTGTGCGCAGCACCTTGCCTGAAAATGAGGCAGAATGGTAAAAAAATTGGTGTTTTTTAACCTTTTGGGGGGTCAAAACTGCTCCAAATGATCTGAAATTTTGTTATTAGACTGAAGATGATGAGAGGAATCCAAAAATTTCAAGTTTTCAAGTTGAGGATGCATGATATTTGTGCGCAGCGCCAAGGGTGTTGCACACAAAGGCCTCAAAATTTCAAAAACACAAAATTTTGTTCGATTTTGCCCAAAATTAGTGAAGTGGTCCTTTAAGAGGTCTCGGGCACCTGTTGAGAAGCCTCATCCAAAACTCCAAGGCTATCATGCTTTTTTTCCTCCTTTAGTTTTTTTATCTCCATGAGGGCCTCCTTCAGTTTAGCACAAGCAACCTTGTTTTTCTTTGCATAGTGCTTGGTCATTTTCTTCTAGAGAGGAAGGCCCCTTTTCACCTTCTTGAAGTAGTTGTGCTCATTCTTGTAATACTGAATTACCTGTTGTGCCATCTTGAAATATCTTTCCCACTCTTTAAGCTGTGCATCTTTGGTTAAGAGTAGCAATTTGGTGGTCATCTCCTTGTCCTCATTCTCACTGTCTAGATCAATGAATTGAGGCTCTTGAGTAGTCTTCTTGATTCTCTTACTTCTCCTCACCTTTACCTGCTGCTCACCCCTTTCCATATTTTCCTTGTCCTTGTGCAATGGTTTGATAGTTGGAGACGAGATGGCCCTTTGCCTTTTTGAGGTAGCTAACAAATCTCTCTTTCCTCTATGGTATGTGCATGTGAGAGGAGTGATGATGGTTTTGGTAGTGTCCTTATCTCGGTTGTGACCCTTGGTGTTGTCATCAACTCCTTTGTCTTTACTATGGTCCCCATAAATCATCTCATGCTCTGTTTGATCACTGTTGTCCTAACCTTCAGCATCATTATCATATTTATTTTCCTCAATGCCTTCTATACTACCACATTGGCCTTCAAATTGATCATTAGCTCCTGTACTTGCCTCACTTTGGTTATATCCATCATAAATGTCCTTTTCTTCATCATATTCTGGGCTATTTTCACTTCCATCATCATTAGGAGGTTGATTTGTGTCATGAAAGTCATGACAGTTGTTATGACTATCATGACTATTACTTTTGTTGTCTATTTCCTCACTAACTATCCTAACAATGTCATTTCCTTGGTCACTTCCTTCCTCGTCAAAATTTGTTTCAGCTTCATTATTTCGTTGTTCTTGATCTTCTATTTCCTCATCATCACCTTCTATTTCTTCATGTTCATTATCTTCGTCCATATTGTCACTGTTTGCACTGTGATTAGGCTCATTTTCATGCTTATGCACATTTTTCTCTTGACTATCATGTTCACTTTCTTGTTGACTGTCACCCTCATCATTTTAATCACTACATTCTTCGTCTTCATCTTGCTCATCAGCACCACCTTTTTTACCATAGCGAGGGTGATTCATTTTGTATCGCTACCATCATTGTCTTCCTCCAAGTGCTCACTGTTTTTGTCTTCATGACTACATTTTCATCTCCTTCTTCCTTGCCATCATCATGCTCTTGCTCTTCTTCATTTAACTCTATATCTGCCCCACTGTTCTCATCATTCCCACCATCACTTATTTTTCATCATTGCTACTGTCACCCCCTTGTTCCTCATTAAACTCTGTCTCTGACCTACTTATTTCTTCATCTCCACTGTCATCTGCTTGTTCCTCATTATCAATGTCATCATCTTCATTTGATGCATCAGGAGAAGAGGAAAGAGGTAGGTTTCCTTGTGGAGAAGGCATAGGTGGAGGTGATGGAGAAATGGAGGTAAGTGAGTGTGAAGTGGAAGGAAAATTTTGCTGAATGAAGGCTTGGGGATTTGAAAATATATCATGTGAGATGAAAACTTCCCAAGGGATTCCCTAATGCTCTAGGTAGTGCAAAAAAATCATCTTAACCAAGGAGTGGTGAAAATGGATTTCTAATTGGTGGGCATAACTCCTTTTCTTGACCACTGAAGCCATTTTGTTAATTCTCCGGTAGAGATAGTATGGTAGGTTTAGAAATTTAACCCTAGTGAAGTGCATTAGCAGCCTTACGTGATATGAATAAAGCCTGGAGTACCTTCCCTCACAAGTGAAGTACTTGATGATCTGCCTCATCACTGAGGCATATCTCTCTAGCAGGTGGGAGAAGGGGAAAAATGTCTTATAGCCCTGTTGATATCTAGGTTTGAGGAAGGGCTCATAGTAGCATAAGGCCAATTTTTTCTGCTTGAACCATATTTCACCCACATCTGGTATCCCTGTGGCTTTAGCAATGGATTTGGATGATAGTTCAAATTTTACTCCTGCTAGGTTGACTTGGTGGTTTTATAGGCTGAGAATGAACAACCTAGTCAAATCTGAGTGGTTTTGGACCTGTTTAACCCTCTCACAGAACTGATAGCATCCAACATCTTGAAAACATGCAAGGATGATGGGAGAAGAGGTAATTTGAATTGTATCCAAGGGCTTAAACCTATTAGTCTTTCCTCCCTTGTGTTTTGGCTTGATAGGCCTTTGGCCTTCATCACTACAAGTACTGATCTCTTCTCCAGACATATTGACTGATTGTGTCTTTAAACAAAATGGTTTTTTAGCTTGGTGAGAGCTTTTAGGTCTAGGGAGGAAAAATTAGTGATGGTGAGGGAAAAATTTAACAAATGGAGGAAAAATGGAAGAAGTCAAGGAATAACTTCAGAGTTTAGAATGAGGCTTAGCTTGCATTGAGTGTATTTATGCTAATGACCACTCTCCAATTGATAATTCTTGCCCTATAGGGTTAAATGTTTGATTGCCATGAAGATTAAGGTTTATCCAATTTAGGTTTTTTATACTCTCCTTTGATTATGGCTGCAAATAAAACACTTGGAGGGCAAGGAAGAGTGACCACCAACCTTCTCAAACTTATGCAAATTCCTGGGAAAAATCTGAGGAGAAAAAGAGTGATTTTGGCCACTTTTTGGCACTCCTGGCCAAAATTCCTATGTGCATAGCGCAAACCTAACTGGCCATTCAGTCATGCCCTCTTTGTGTAGCGTCGGGTCGAGTTAGTCTATTTGGCAGGCCTATGCGTAGCACTGGGAGGTTGTGGGCGAGTCGGGCTCTGAACTGGGCGTGTGTGCAGTGCCACCGCTTGTGCATAGTGTCAGCCCTCCCGTGCATAGAGCAGTACTTTTTAGCACTGCCTCATCTCACCTATGCGCAGTTCCGAAGCCTCTGTGTGTAGTGCCTCCGCCTATGTGCAGCGCCGGAGAAACTTCAACCAGTTTGCAGAAAAACCTTTAAAAACATTTCAACGGCTCTCTATCTCTCCTTCAAAGACAAAAATGAGTTGGGAAGAGGGATAGGATACCTTTATACTCCTTTTTGAAAAATATTTTTAGGATCAAACCCACCTTCTAACGTTTCTTTCCCTTCTCACTTTTTACTGTCTTTTTGGTCTTTTTGTCCTGTACGTGGCAGAATTAAAAAAAAAAATTGTCTTTGCCTTGGCTGGAGAATTTTGATGTTTCCCTTGTATTCACAAACTCTCTAACAAGCTTAATCTTTTCCTCTTACCCAGATTTTAGAAACCTTGGAATATTCAGTCGCGTATTTTTTATGCCTTTGATTTCTTGGTGGATGAGACTGAAGAGAAGAATTCTGACCTTCCTTTAACTGACATTCTGTCATGTTTTTATTGTGAAGCAGTGAAAAACCTATTGCTGTGAAAATCCCAACAGTTGGCATCAACAACTCCTTTAGTCTTGATATGTGCTACCATGGTGAGATACATTAGGTTTGTTTGACCTTATCAATCTTCTTGTAGGTAACCATTTTTTATAGTCCTGCAAAAGTGTCACTGATGGCTAATATATCTCTTGCAAAATATACTTTTGATAAGGAAACCATTTTTGGAGGCTTCTCTGCTTTTTAGACCAATTACATGTTTGTTCCTTTGATCATTTTTACAGTGATATATATCTGGTGGGAAAAGTTAGCAGTTTAAACCATTTTGTGTCTCCCCTTAGCCACTTTTGTTTTTTCAGGTGCCTACACAACATTTGCCTTTGATCCCTTAGTGCCTTTTTTAGAATTTTGACACATTATTTTCCCAATAGTAAACTCATGCTCAGTAATGATTTTATCCTTTGTAACTTTACCTTATGTCTTCCTCCTTTTGATCCTTTTTAATGCCTCTGACTGTACCTTGAAACTCAGGTCCTTGCACTGATACCCTTTGTCATTTTTTCCTTTTGGTGAGGTGGAATCAGTGTTTCTTTGTCAAACCCTATAGGGTAGCTTGAATACCCCCTGAAATGCCATCTGCTATTATGAAGGAGGCCCTATCACCATTATTTGACTTGTTTTTCATTCTTCCCAAACTCCTAGGTTTTAGGGTTGTTAGATAAAAGTAAATAGTGTTGTCTTCTAAGGTATCTTAAAACCTTTCAAAACTCATTAATTGTTTCTAAAAATCTTCAATGTGCACTGGATGGAGTTAAGGTGACCTTTGTCCTTGTATCCCTTGTACTGGTTCACTTGTTTGGCCAAATCAGTCACAAACCTTGATTCTCTTCAAAAATAGGCCTTGCTGCCTTCTTCTTTTTTGTGGATGCCTTCAGTGGTGATTTCACCCTATTACCTTACCTCTTTTCATGGTTGATGGCCATCTTGATATTTTTTCAGAAATGTGAGCAAGGAAAGTTGTCCCTTGCAGAATTTGTGCACTAGACCAAGGAGGCCTTTCTTGAATGACCCTTTGATCAGTTTTGGACAAATTCACTTGTCCCTTTTCTTCTTTGAATGTAGTCTCTTTACATAGGAAAAAAAGAGATTTTAGGATACCAAATCCACCCTATGACTTGCGAAACCCTAGGTGACCTAGTGGAAGGTTCCTCGGACTTGGCTTTGGACTAATTTATTGAAGATCCAAAATCCAATGTACTTGTATATCTAAAGATCCCATAGAAATGTTTTGAGACCATCAATGCTTGGGGTATTTTTTGGAGACACAACAGAGCTGTTTGATTGGTGGCCTTAGGTAGTAGTGGGGGGGTTTAGGCAAAAAAAAAGCATAGGATTTGGGCCAAAGGTGACAAAATATATACAAAAAGAGTGACATGAGCCCCTAATGGCTTTTTTGGGACTGGTAAGCAGAGCTTGACATGATGAAATGATAAAATAGTGAAAATTTATCTTTAAGGGTGATGAAGGCAGTGAGATTTCTAGAACTCACAATCTTCATGAATTTTGTTTCTAGAAATATAGGGAAATCATTTAGTCATCTATGAAGGAAAAAATTCCTGATGACTAACATATTCGACCACCCAATAACCTTTTTGCCTAACCTTTGCCATTTATCATCGAAAATTCTCCAAAAACGTTAAATTTTGGCCCTGCTTCGCAATCATTACATTTCTGAATTTCTCAATCATCGCATTATCGCTCATTTTCACTTCGCAAATTACAGTCAACGGATAATTGTTAATCACATTATCGCTCATCGCATTTCCACTTTATCCACCCAACAACACATTCACGACCCTGCTAACCTTGCGAGCTGCGATATCGCCTATCGTATATCGCTTCGCAGTACTCCAATCGCACTTTTTCCATCACATATTTGAAATCCTACCACTCCAAAGAAATTTTTTGATATAATAAGGTTTTAATAAAGCATAACCCCTGATCCACCTTCAAGCCTTGCCTTCATGTGTTTATCTCTTCATTATCACCTTTAGCCCTTTCTTCTCCAAGATGAAAAACAACACATTTTCAAGTTTAATTAGGTCATACATATTTGCATGGATAGAAGCATGGTAGATAGATCAGAGGATAAGTAGAGTGAATTTAGCCATTTGGCCAAGTTAATTGTAGTTTAAATTAGTTTCCTTTCTGCAACTTAAATTAGTTTCTTTTCTATCATTTCTTTTTAGAAATTTAGATTAGTTCCATTTTTGTCATTCTTTTCAGCAATTTAATTTAGTATCCTTTTGTCATTTCCTTTCTACAATTTATTTTAGTTTCATTAAAGTGTGATAGAATTCATTTAGAACCCCTAGAAGTAGCACCCTTTCGTAAAGCGGAATAGGATGACATGAACATAATGCATCTATTGTGTATATAGCACTATTGCCTCCAATTTTGTATGAACCCCGGGCTGATAAAGTAAAGTAAGGCAACCCCTGGGAGTTGCAGCACTCTTGGTGCAATATCAGGGCTCACCAGGTGGTTCTTGGAATTATGTGCTAGCATATCAGGAAGGTCATGGTTAGCGACATGTTTGTTGTGTTGAGAATTTTCGAGACTTGATTCGGTCAATTCTGGAGTATCTCAAGACTTTGGAGCAGGTTCGATGGGAGGAGCATACTGAATTGATAACAAGTTTGAACAAAATGCATTACTTCTAGTGCCATGTCTGAGAGCATGTTGTGGTCGTCTAGTGAGTCCATAATTTGTTATCAGAGAACGTTGAGAAGCTAAAGGTTTGGATGGCCCATTTCGCGGAACATTTCCAATGCTCCTTTCGTCCTTTGTCGCCTCCTGGAACAACCCAGGATAACCCAACCTCCATCACATCTCATGACTAGCATTGATATAGGTATTTTATATGTTATGGGTGTTTACTGTGCTTATGGCATCTGAATTTGCTGACTGTCTCTCTTTGTTTTTCTGTTTCATTGTCATATGATTTTGGCAGTAGTCAACAAACCTAGTTGGGGTGAGACTACTTGTGTTTTTCCTCTAATGTATCTATTTTAGGAAATATGAAAAAAATGTTGACTTACAAATAAAAAATATGGACGTAGTGAATACATTTTTATTGGAAAGAAGAAAATAATTATTCAATATATTGTAATAAAATTTTATAATACAAAATAATATAATATAAATATCATTAAAATTTTAATTAAATAAAAATTTGATTAAAAAAAAATTATTATAGAGAAAAATGATTGGATAAATATAAAAAGGGTCCATTTTATTAATTTAGGTAATATGATAATTAATTAAAAACCATTTTTTATCAAAAATATTATATAATAAAATACTTTATTTATTAAAATGTTTAAATTTATAAACCATAATTGATTAAAATGTTATGTTCCTAACCACAATTTATTTCGCTCATAAAAGACTCTTTTTCATTTTTTAAAGAAAAATGTATAGACACATGCTTTGCACTATGGTGTTTCAAAATGTTTTAGGTCATAATGAACTTTTCAAGCTCAAGTGATATACAATGAAGAATTCTCTATATAATGTCTCTTTTGTGATAAGTTAAGGGTCTCATTTGTTGTAACTTGTGAGAAAACTAATTGAAGTAAAATCAAAGCTATAATATTTCTAGCAAAAGGGTATATTAATGAAATGTTTAATAAATCATCGATGGTTATTTTTTCCAAATTTATATTAATTATTATAAATCATGCAAGGTAGAAAATTTCATTTTGAACATCCTTTGAAGTAGGTGCAATATTTTTAGTCTATAAAATTCAGTTACCACTAAGTACAAAGGAGTGAGTGTTTTATGTTTTGGTCAAATCAAATAAGTATTTAAAAAGAAATCATACCCCAGTTTGTGTAGAAGGGGAGATATTTAATACGATGCCTTAGTAAAAAATGGTTTCCTATAAAAAATGTCTTTAGTGGGTTCCCTACCACTTTCCTAAAGAAAAAATTTCACTTCCTTTATGCATTCTTAAACAAGCATAGCACCGTCCATCAAGAGAGTTCACGTATGATGTCCAAATCATGTCGAAAGTGAGTGTGCATTTTTTTTGAAATAATCCCTCACTTTGGTTGAGTTTTTACTTCTATTTTGGTGAATTTTCTCAACTGACATATTTTTCACACTTTCGATTTCACAAGTGTCGCTTTCATATTCGTGGTTGTTATTTTGGCTTTCTTTCACTTTAATAAGTGGCTTTTTTATGTTATGTTCGCTCTGGCATGTGTCACTTTCAAGGTCATTCGCATGTGAAAGTGTCATTCTCAGGTCTTCTTATAGTTGCAGGTGTCACTTTTATGTATGTCAACCCCTATATGTGTCACACATTTTATCATCACTAAAGGTAGTTATGGTCCACTTCTATAAATTAAATGCTCTTACATATCATTAGAACACGTGTTAGACACATTCCTATAACTCACCTCTGTTAATTGTTCCTAATTGTTTTCAACATAATATTAAACATCTTTCCAAATTGTGCAAGCTTCATGATCACATTGATTTTTTGTATTTGTTTCTAGCTCTCACCCAAGCTCATGGTTTCTCAGCCATCCTCTTAAAAATTATGGTCTCTAAGTGAACTCAATAAAGAATATTACATTATAATGATGAATTCAAAATAATATCAATATGTTTTTTATAAGGTCGTGACTATATATCTCATAAAGTATCTCACTTCCTACATGTCAAGAAAAGTAACATCTTTCATAGATGTTTTCAACATATTCTTAATTATCTTAATAGATATCATAAGCATCATCATTTATTTGTTGTCTTTTTTTCTTGGTCATACCTAAGTTGTCTTTCTCTTGATTATATTTGTAAATGGTTTTTTATCGATGTTTAAAGCTTTGCTATATGTTAGTGTCAGTATTGCATACTTCCACCAGGGATCAAAACACATTTTCATGTGCATCTTAGGTGTCCCATTCTGAAGAATTTTTCAATCATTCCATTAGGTCATGATATAAAATTGTTCCACTGGTGGTTGTCTTGGTCAAATAAGCTTCCTTCTCCCTCAGAAGATCATATTGGCTAATCAATTCTCATGTCTCCTTGAGCATAATAACACCTATGGAAATGCTCTGTTCACTTGGAGGTCTTTGAAGTCAAAATTCAAATTCTCATTCAAAAGTCAGGTCAAAAAAGAAGTCCCATTAGGTCATAGGGTCAAAATCATGAAAATTGGTCATTTCACCATCAAATTCATCGTTTGAAGGAGTAGTAATAATCAAATGCATTCAAAAATTTCAAGTTCTAAAATATCATTTACAAGTAATTGGTTTTGTGTTTACCATATTTGTCTCTCATTTGTGCTTGAAAAGCTCATTTCCCTCTCCTAGGGTTTTGAGGGAATTTTTCTTGGTCTCATGACTTCCATGGTTAAATAATCAACAAGACTTGTATCCCAATGCTCTTACACTTTCACCTATCATTAATATACCTTCCTAAACACTTCCCATGACTCCTATCCCTCAAAATCATCATTTTTCCACAAACCCTATCCTATTGCTACAATTTGACACTTTTCGAGACTAGGCTTGTGTTTTTCCCTTTTGGACCCCTTCCCCTCACCCAATACTTGAAATTCCACTTTCCCCTACTCTCTAACATCTATCCCTATCCCCCAAAATTTCCCCAAGAATTTATACAACACTTAACCCCTTCATTCCCCTCCCTCTACAAGGCAGCTTGAAATCCCCTGTTTTGCCTACACCAAACCCTAATTTCCTCTTCCACTAAGCTAGGGTTTGCTATGGAATTAGAGACATCAGAGAAGAGGAGGAATAAGGGAGGTCATTTCAGAAATTATGAAGCCATACCAACTCATAAAAATCATGTATCCATCGTTTTTGGAGAAATCATTCCAAGGATCAAGTCATTTGTCACTCATAGGGCCAGTTTTGCTTCAAACTATGTTTCTGACCAAATAGAGATGCATTTGACAAAAGTGAGAGAGATTTTTGTCCATAATAGGCCCAATAATGAAAACCTCATTCCAATTTTACACATGTGTCATGGTTTTAGAGAAATGTCAAAAATACAGGTGCCATGGGAGAATTGCTGCACTTCTAGAGTGACCTTTGGAAAATCAAGCTTTATCATTGATGGAGTGTCCAAATGACTTGATTTATGAGTCAAACGATAACAAGATAGAGAGATATTTCCAATGAGCTATCATGAGCTCCATTTTTAGTTTAGGAAGGCCTCAAAAAGTTTCCTACACCAGCACTATTCATTTATCCACCCTCATTGAGAACTTTTTGACAAGTCTTGGGGGAATTGATTTTTTAGGGGCTATACTTGATCATTATCAGTACTTAATAGGTTCGTTGTGTAGTAGACATAAATATATTTCCAATGAGCTATCATGTGCCCAACTTGGACTCCAGTAATTCATCCAAAACTAAGTTTGAAGGCGTCCTTGCGCTCTTGACCTAGTGGCAATGCACTCATGTGCTCGGCGCTGCGCCCTTGACCTAGTGGCACTCCGCTCCTCTAACTGGCGGTGCACTCCTACCAGAGTCTCAAAACTCCTCCCAAGCTCCTTTCCAATTCCTCCAACCTAAAATTCAAGGTCTCCTCACCTCCAAACAAGTAAGTGACACCCTTTTATGCCCTCCTCTCATTTCACAATTGCAAGTTTATGGCATAAACTCTCTTCATTTACCATCACAAGTGTTGAGATAAGAAACCATAGTTATCACCACTACATGACTAAATTTTTTCCCTAGACCCTATTTCTTCCTTCATTACACCCTAATTCACTCCCTAGAGACTTCGCTTGCCCTTACACTGCTCCAATCCCTTTTCCCTAACTCTATTCCCAAAACCCTAAATCTAGGTGGAATTTCCTAGCCACCTAAACAAAATCCCTGTAATTTTATTTGCTAGCCTATCTCCCTAAGAATTTTTCTCTCCCATCACTTCCCACAACTCCCTAACTCCCTTCCCTACTTCTCTAAATTTTCCCTTCGCCATCCCAACTCCCTAACCCCATTACCCTACTCCCTTTCCCTTCCCCTTCTTCCCAAGGGTTTTTCCCAAAACACAACTGAAACATGGAAGAAGAGGAAGACCTTCATCATGAGAAAGAGAGAGAGTTTGACTTGGTGGAATTGGATTACCTAGATGACCATGACAACTGAAGACTGATCATCCAAGAGAAAGATGCCAAGATCAGGCAAGTGAAGAACAAATTGAAGGAAAACCCTAGCCAAGAAAAATGAGAAGGGGAAGTTGGACATTCTTGCTGAGGTGTCTCACCATGCCTCTAACCTCTAAATTAGCAATAAAATTCATAATTTTAGTACATTTTGGCAACCTTGTACAAATTTTTATTTTTGGGACAGTTTAGCATGCAGAAAACTTGCTAAATGCACAGCACCACTGGCACTATGCTCTTTTTTGGATCATTCAAATGGAAAATGGTCAGCATACTCATGTTCCTAATGAAAATTACATCAACTTCAGAAAGTTTCAGAAGATTTGGAGCAAAACGGGTCACTCAAAGCGGAAAAAAACCACCAAAAAATCATGTTTCTGCCCTCTTTTTAGCCTTGGCGCTGTGCGTTAAACAGTCTTGGGAGAAAACGGTTTTGGCAGAGCAGATTGACACCATTTTGTAATTTGGAGGCATATTTGGAAATTACACTTAGAGAGATTTACAATGAGATATTATGGAGCTCATTTGGACATCGGGAAGGCCTCCAAAGGTTGGCTATAAGACAGGTCATTTTTTGTGTCATGGTGCTATGTGTTTAACAAGGAATTGGCAAATTTCATTGTTTTCTACATTTTTGACTTTTTGAATTTTTGATTGGGTAAATGTGAAAATTACTGATGTAAATGACCAAGATGGATTTAAATATCATGTTTTCACTTTTATCTAGGTTAGATGCATCAGATAAGTCTTCTAGGAGGTCAAATGAATTAGTTTCCTCTCTTTTAGGGGCAAATTGTTGAGTTTTCCTAGTCTTCAAATTCTGTTTGGGAGTAGATGAAATAGCTCCTCCTCTCATGGATTCGACTCCCTAAGGCTAGGGAGAGTGGTTCTGAGGCCTATTTGATGTATTATTTCAGCCATTTGTTTAGGTTGAACTCACTTGGAGCTTTGGCACATCAAGAGACATCTTTGTATATCAGTTTGGCTTGGACATTAATAGAAATTTGCAGCTATTTTCTTTGGATCCATGTGGTATGAGTCTTAGACATATTTTCCTCTTTGTTATCAAAATTTTTGAATGTATTTTTATCTCATAAACCATTGCATGTCGATAATATACTAAATTTCAAGTTTGGAAGGCACCATCCTTATGTATTTATGCTCGGTTTTGGGGAATTTAGTATAATCTGTTCATTTTCTTCAGTTTAGGGAAAAAACATTTCACATGATTTCTCTAGCTCCTCACCAGTATTTTCATCTCACAAAATCATATTTGAATTTATAAACCTTTTACCTACCTTTCCCCTTGAAACCCCTACAGATTTTGACCTAATCCCCTTGCCTTAGCTGTTTGGCTCCTCTTGATCCACCAAACCCTAAAATCAAAATAAAAAACCCCCTGTACTCCTTAGCTAGCCTAAAATCATTTTTATCCAGCCCTCTTGGCTATGATTTTATTGAGAGATCCCTCTCTGACTTGGTAGGGCTAGATACCAAGTCCAAAGTTTGGTTTGAGGTTACCTCAGGATTGCGTTTCTCAGCCTTAAGGATCAATCCAAGTGATAACATTTTGGTGACCATATAGGGGAAGACAAAAGATCATATCTTCCCTGAGAAAGAACAAAAAATTTTAGATCTATTTACTGATGATGAACAACGATCAGATGCATATGAAGGCTAAAATTTTCACCTAGTGACTCTAAACTAATGTAAGGACTCTACTAGAAGATCAACCTTGCCAGCAGGAAAATGGAAGGATCTTACACAAAGGTTAGGTATTCATAGTGGAATTGTATGCAATATCTAATATAATTTCTTGTAAATTACTTCTTTTCTTTTTCCTGAAATTTTTTCGAAGTTTGTTGTATGATAAAGATGATCAAAATCTTGATTCTACATATTCGAAAAGTGTAAATATCGAGTTTTCCTTTGATCTTGGTCCACATCCTTTTTCTGAATATTATTATGACCATCTTCAAATTGATGAGCCTAAAGAGATCAAGAATGATCCTACAACTTTTGTACATACTCCTATACCTTTATAGTTCCGGATCGATACAAACCACTCATCTTACCTCCCATACTCCATTCTTTCCCTGAAAATCATTATCTATATCCGCCAAGGTTTGATGGTGAATATGACAACATCACTACTGAGAGACATATGCAAAATTTTGAGACTTTCCTAGACCTTTTTGAAGTTGACAAAGAGGATGTTAGTATCAGGCTATCCGCTCTTTATTTGCAAGGCCAAGTCAAGAGTTGGTTCAAAAACTTGCCTGCTACGAGCATCTCATATTTCCCGCAATTCGTCAAATTTTTCCTCGATAGGGGGGTGGTAAAAAAAAACCCTTTCCTGATTCTACAAGACTATGCCCAGTTGAAAAGATAGCTAGGGGAGATAGTAAAACAATTTTCCACCAGATTCAATCAAGTCTATTATTCAATACCTGGTGATATAAGACCTCCTCCTGGCTCATCTCTTTTACATTACCCGTATGCCTTTGATCCAGAAATGGAGTTTCAGTTGAGAGAAAGGAACCTTGCAACACTTTAAGAGATGCAGAAAAGTGTAGTAGATGTAGAGGCTAATCTATCGATCAGAAGGGAAAAGATGAAGGAAGAAGAGAAGAAGAACATTGCAGAGCACCTGACACCTTCAGAGGTAAAGCTCGAAATTTTGGTAAACAAAATAGAGGAAATTGTTAGGGTCCTGTGATTTGGCTGATTGGCAAGTCAAATGACAATGTAACATCAAACCAGTCTTTGGAGCCCAAGGACCTAGCCTTCCTGGACTTAGAGAGGGCTCTCTCTATTTGTGTAAGGGATATCTATGTGTTTGCTTATTGTGTTCTTGATTTTAGGCTAGTTATGAAGTAGGTTTTTTGGTTTTGGTTTTTAGGTTGTGAGGGATGAAACTGATCAAAGATATAAGATAGGTAAAAAGATGTTAGATCAACTGGGCTATGGGGTCGAAGAGGTCAAGAAAGCTATCAGACAGTGATACAAGGTTGTTGAAGGGCCGATTTGATTCGAGGTAGAAAGGATCTTTAGGCAAAATGGAGTAAACTGGACATCAAGTTTGTGAACAACAAAAGATTTCAAGCATAACTAGTTTAATAGCTGACATAAACATGGTAGGGAAAATTGTTAATCATGAGAAATGTAACTATAAGCTAATCAATAAATAGAAATAAACATTCAAGCCATGCATATAGATATATAGCTCTCTAACTTTGGGAAATGGCTATCAGACTTTGGGGAAATACACTTAAGACAGAAAAACAACTCAAATCACTATGCCGAAACGCCTAAACATAGTACTTCAAGTTATTGGGCACTTTGAAAACAAGATTTCATAGTCTTAGGCAAAGGGAAAGATCAGAACAAGACCTCCTTGGTTCAACAAATGACAATCTAATCAGTCAAAGAGAAATTTCATGGATGGAGCTATGGCTAGCCATGAGTAAGTAGGGCATACCGTAAATCATAATTAGCATGCATAAAACCATGAATGAAACAAGAAACAATATCCTTAAGTTATTAAAGAGCAATCAAGAATTCTTTAATGTGACTAAGAATGAAGAAAACATGGAAGCTATGAAGAAACAAGAAATTTGAGGTGCCTCCAAGGGCATCTCTCAAATTTTTTCTCTACTATCCTATAGCAAGCAAGAAAATGGATTTATGAATGAAAAAATAGGAAACAAAACAAAGAGAGAGACACTATACCATTCTACCAAGTCATGGAATCCAACAACAATCCTCTTTCGTCATCCAAGAACATCCAAGAGACTATCCAAAAGCATGAGACAAGTATTTCTTCCAAATATTATATGACCATATATTGCTTCTATTCATCAATTTCAGCCTTGTTTACAATGAAATTCTTTGGAATATATAGGCCAAAGTGAGGAAAACCTCTTAGTTCAACTTGCAATCTCATTGGCCTATCCAAAATATCTTATGTTGTCCTTGAGGCTTTGCAAAGCCCAAGGCACAAAATATCTCATAAAATATCTAAAAAATTCTAAAAGAGGGAAATAAATTGACTTTTCATAACTTCTTATGTGCAAAAATAGCTAAACGCACATGAGGAAAAAGTAGTTTTGAAAGGTTCAATTTTTACAAAAATACTCAAAAAATACATTAGCAAAAGGTCCCATGACTTGCCGGCAACTTTTGGAAGCCTTCCCAATGTCGAAATGAAGCTCATGATAGCTCATTGGAAAGCTCTGAGTGTATAATTTCTGAAAATTTTTATTTTTCTCCCAACTGACCACTAGAAGACTTCCAAAAACATACTTGTGTGTAAAAACCAAAAAAATAAGCCTTGCTGATAAACGGGGCAGAGTGTAGAAAAAGCTAGTGTTTTTCCCCATTTTGGGGGAGAAAATGATCTTAAAATGTTCTGAAAATCGCTAAGTATGTGCTCCTAAAATTATGGCATCCAATGATACCATTTTAATATTTTGATGATGCCCCAAATTGAAATGGCGATGCCCATGATTTTACGCAATTAGGCCCAAAAATGTCGAAAAAAAAGAACATGTCAAAATTTGCTCAATTTTGGTGAGCAAGTCCCTCAAGGATTTTTAGAAACATGTATAGAATATCGGGCCAAAATTCCAAGCCTAAAGGTGTCTTTCTCCTTTTTTCTCACCAGGCCCCTTCTTTGGGCACTTTTGAGCTTTTCTTGGTTTTCTTCTTTGTTGTTTGGCATTCTAGCTTTGGTGAAGAAGTCATGGCCCCTTGCCTAGGAGAGGCAGCTAGCACATGATTTGGAGAATTCCCTTCATGATCCATGTCTTGTATTTGCTTTCCCTCATCATCGCTTGCTTGAGGGCTGCCTTGTTTTGTCTTTGTCACTGCCTTCTTTATGATTTTCATGCTCTTTCCTTTTACTGTTTTGTACTTCATCACCCTTATGCTTATTACTGTGCTGGCTGCCATAATGTTCCCTTTCATCACTACCTCATTTCCCATCACTTTGCTCTTCATTATCACTGCTATGTTTAGACTCTTTGCCTTGTTCCTCATCATCACTAAAGTCATCTCTTCAGTATTTTGTTTGAGCCAAGAGGTCTTTAACAAGACATGTTTGTGGTTTTTGAAGGGAAGTATCCTTGTGTTTTTGGCACCAAAAACCTCTTTCCTTCGATCATCCTTGCTTCAGCCAATAATTTTCTTTCAACACTCACAGCAAGAAGATATCTATAATTTTGACAAAAAAGCCCTATCTCCAATAAATGTCTCTCTGTGGTTTTAGATGATCAAAGAAGCTTTGAAATCAATGTTTTAACACCCTTGCAAACTGATTTAAAGACCTCAACCTAAGTTTGCTTTTCTCTTAGAGACTAGGTGTGTTCTAAGTCATTTATAGCATAGGAAAGATTTTCAAATTAGCTCCTAAAACCTCCTCCCTGGTACTGCATTATCCTTCACTATTCAAAGAAAAATTCCTTCCTTCAAACTTGCAAAGCCCTCATCATCTATCACTATTTTGAGTTTCTTCATGGCACTGCTCTTCATCACTATGTTCTTCTTCACCTTGCTGCCCTGCCTCACTATGCTCCTTTTCAGTGGAAACAGGCTCAAATCTCTTGTGCAGGCCACCATTGTTGTCTTGCCTGGGAGGCATCTTGTTTTGAATGCTCTCTGCAACACCAAACTGCCTCTAATGGTTTTTTTGAAATGCTTTCTCAAACACAACTCTGTCCTCTCTGTTAGTCACTGTTTGACCAAGGCAGATTTCTTCAAATGCTATGTGAAATGATTCTTTAACAAAAAACTCACTGCTATTTCCAAAACACTGTTTGTCTCCCTTTGTATGCCAATCAACCAAATTTATCAAAATAACAAGCACATAGTGAAAATGTTACTGTGGCTGGGTATGTTTACAAAGATCCTTTATGTTTTGATAAAAACAAGACAGCCTTGTATTTAGACAGAGGTAAAACACTGCTTCCAATCAAAAACACCCTCCTTGTACTTCACTGTTTCTCACACACAGTTTTGACAAAACACCTTCAAATTGTAATAACAGCTTCACTCACTACAATCTGTTTCATGTATAAAGAGGAAGCACTGATTTTTCTTTTCAACACACAGAGAGGACTTTTGAAAGCGACAAAGTCATTTATGTATGATCACTGTGTTGGGTAAGGTCACAAAGCTTTTTTGTGTTTTTTGGTATAAGCAAGACAGCCTTGTAGGAGACAAACACCCCTCCTAATCAAAATACTTCTCTTGTACTTCACTGTTTGACATTCACAGGCAGATAAAAACCTCTGGACTGAGTTTGAAAGATTTTTCACCACTCTTGTTTTATGGGACAAATGACGCATCAATTGTTTCACCGTTTCACTTATTTCAATAATCATTGTGCTTTCCTTGCAAACATTGCTTTACCTCCTAACAATGTTTCCACCATACACTGGGCCGACAGAGGTTAAATTTGCCCTATCTCAGTTAGGGCACCTCCAACATTTTGACAAACCTCTACTACTGTGTATATTTTGACTTGTTGTTTTATGCTTTTAGCACTGTATTGAGGGCAGTTTTTTAGGCCTTTGACATCATCATAAACACACCATTATCACTATGTCAACCTTGGGCAATCATAGCCACAACAGTCTCGGATTTTCAACAAAAATTCAACCCTCCTTACCACTGTTTTCACCACTACATACAACTGACAGAGTTTATGGTTTGTGCTAAAGTAGTTAGGATACCCTTAATGCTTGACAACCCAACTAAAACAGTGTTTATTTTGTCTTGCAGGGAGTGTGATGTTTTAGCACTTTTTAAGGGCAGTTTAGGCTCTTTGAAGCTAAAATGAACACTTCAATCTCAAACAACTATAACTTTCTTCAAAATATTCACTCAAATTACCTTGATTTACACCAAGACTTTCACTGTTTCAAACACTATCTAGCAGCTTGATCATAGCAAGTAGGTAAATGAAAATACCTTTGAAAATGGATGGTAGCCCTTTGGTTGAGGAAGTGAGCAACTTTGAGGTTCGTTGGAGGTGCTTTGAGTGTCAAAACATGCATGACACGTTTGAAATGAGAAGGCGCCACGCACAGAAAGGTTGTCGGGTCACTGACGGGTAGTCGTGACCGGTGCCTATAGGCGCGTCGCGCACTGCTACAGGCGCGCCGCGCGACAATGTAACCCCTTTGTAAAATTTTGACTGAACGTGCCACGCGTTTCTACAGGTGCGCCGTGCAGTCTCCAAGCCTGAAAACTCTCTGAATTTTCTCGAAATTTTCTTCTTCGGTCTCATGGACATCAAAAGGGGAGTGTTGCTTTGTGTTTTAAGAATTTTAAAAGGGCTTGTAATGGTCCCTTTATCCTCCTTTGAACGTGAACAAGTTAATACCTCTTTGTGATTACTTTTGTGAGGGTTTGTTTTGTAAGTCCCCTTTTTGAAAAGGAGGTGTTGGTTGTGAAATAAAAAATGAACCCCAATCTTATCATTTGTGTTTTTTCAAAATAAAACAAACCCAAACTCGACCAGGCCTTTTGAAAAACTATGGGTGACTGTTTTTGGAGGTCTTTGCTTGTGGTCCTTTTTTTACCGTGAGCAAACCACTTTGAAGGCTAATCATCACTCGGTGTTTTTCTTATTGAAAAGGAAGACCAATGATTTGTGAAGCATCTTTTTCCATCTTGCAAGGAGATGACTTATCTCTTTAAAACTTGATTGACAGTTTCTGTTCCTTATGATTATATCTGCTTGTTAGAGGGAACCTGGCTCAAATCCATATAGGGATTGTAGATGTATTCTCCAAATGATGCTTTTCTTTGACTGTGAGTGAGGGCTAGTTGTATTCACCTAGGCTTTATCATCCTCTATCCATCAAAAGGGAACTTCTTTCAAAAATCTTTCCTTTACTCAAAATGCAACAGCCAGGTATCTTTGACCTCTTTTTATAAGGAGCAAGCCTTCATTTGTAGCAGTGGCATGCTTCAATGGTTTTGAATGTTGTTCCAGAACTTGAAACACGTGGCATAATCCTTCTTTTGAAAAACAATCATCGCTCTTTGGCCTGTGTCTAATCCAGCTGATTTCAACTACTTTTCAACTCTGTTTTGTTTAAAGGAACCGAGACTAAATGTCAAGCCTGTTTATCAAGGAGATGGGTTTTTGTATCTTTTTAAGGAAATTACACCCCTCAGCAAAGTTTGTACATTTCTTGGCTCCAGACTGTATTTGAAAGGAATCTATGATAGGAGATAAGTCAGCTTATTTGATAGTTATAGTACTCATGCTTTCCCTTTGTTTTTGACATCATTGCTTAGTTTAGAAGCCTTCAAATGTCTCCTACTGTTCTTACAATTTGTCTCTCAGTCAATGAAAACCCTAGAATCAATCACTGCTCTGGCCCTCTGCTTATAGATGAAGGAGGCCTAATTTGACAAATACCTGGTTTCCTTTCAACCTCTATCTCAACCAAATGAAGAATGTTTGATGAAAATACTAATAGTGGTTTCCTTTATTCATGATGGTAGAAGCTAGTTTGAGACCAAGACTGTTGGACTCTTTTGGCCATCTACTTATAATATTTCTTCAATGATGATCAACCCATTAGCTTCACATTGTAACTCAATAACAATGGAGCTTATGCAAACAATATTTGAAAAGAACCACTGCTTTTCCTCTGCCTTTAACTTTATTTTTATTCAGAAACCCTTAGTTGTTGTCTCTCTATATCCAAAAATTTTTCCTTACAGTCATTGTAATTCTAAAAATCCAACTTTATCCTTGGCCCTCTGCTTATAGATGAAGGAGGTGCTCTTAGTCTTCAACCCTCTACTTATAAAATGAAGGAGGTTCTCTCAGTCCTCAAAAACCCTCTGCTTGTAGATGAAGGAGGTTTTTCAGTCTTCAATCCCTCTTCTTATTAGTGAAGGAAGTTTTTCAGTCATGCCATTTCATCATCATTTAACAGTGTTATTTTTCCTTTCATTGTCCTTTCATGCTTTGACTGTGATCGCAGGAGCTTAATGAAACAACTCTCTGTCCTGTAGCTGCATTCCAGGCTCAAAATCACATGAGAAGCAGATGTCTTCTCATGTGGATCCAAATACTGTCTTTTGGGATGCTGGTACACTTCTACTCTTTGAAAGATCCATTGAAACACTGTAAAACCACTTAATATCAGTTTTGACCTAGGGTATGTGCATTGGAGACTTCAGGGTTTGTTAGTGGGGCAACTTAAGGGTGTAACCAACTTTATTTGCAGAATGGGAAGGTCTATTATGACTGGGCTGTAGCAGATAGAGGTTCTTTGGCTTTAGGGTAGTTTTCCAAGGGATAAATGCCTAAAGCGCCACTACCTAACATAGGGGAAAATTCTTTGGACAAATTTGGATTGTTTCTTTGGAGCTGATGGGTGAGATAGTATGGTTGAGGCTAGATAGGGCTTGATAATGAGGTTTCATCTCGTCATGGGCGAATTGAAAAGGTAGGAGGGAAAAAAATGTTTATGGGTGTTTTCCAGCAGGCAAATTTGACAAATTTTTAGATCATTTTCTAGAAAACTTGGCTGTTATAACTAGTCATCACCAACAAGTGAAAAATAATGATGACTAACATAAATTATGCAAAGGATCACCATGAGAGATGTGTTTTATATTCGAGATCATCATGACCCACTTATCCCTGAAAAATAAAATATTACAAGCCCTGGAAATTTTCCTGCTAATCCCAGCTACCATAGACCAGAAAATGAATGGGTAGATCAATCCGCAGAGAAACAATCTAATAATATAATGTGTATGATTGGTGAAATTACTTATATTTATGATTTTCCAAATTTTGATCAATATGATGATTATTATTTTCTCCAAACAGAAGTTAATCTTGCAGAGAAATCAACAGTTGGTTTGTGGGAGGAATTTCAGTTTCAGCAGCTCAAAAACAGTGATCAACCGATGCATATCAACTATGACAGTGATGAGTAAATTCTGGAAAATTTGGAAGTAACTGAAGGATATTTTCCTTTATGTTTTTCTTCATTTCAATTTCTGAAAGAAAATCTTTCCAAGATTATAAATCAACAGTCTTTCAGTTTTGATGTTGAGGTTGAGGAAGATAATGAACTTCTTGAGAAAGTTGTTGATGAGAAACCTTCTCCTGAAATGGTTGAGGAAATCATTTGTGACATAGAACCCTCCTTTGATCCAGATTTTCAGCCACCGATTGCCATTGTATGTCAAGTTGCAGATGAAGGCTTGGAAGATGAAACATATGATCAAATGATACAAGATTATTTTGTACCATTGTGTTTTGAAGCATTTCAATTTTTAGAGGAAAATTTTCATAATATCTCTAAAGCAAAGGATGAGCAACCTGTAGAAAGTCATGTAGTCTCACTAGAAACAATCGAAAATAGGTTGCAGCAGTCTTTTAAAAATTTTCATGACCCAATAGTTGATGTGTTATATTATATCTGCAGTAAAATTCCTTCTCCATTAGCTAACTATGAGCCTGAAAAGAGTGTTGATATAAAACTGATCTGACAGTAGACTTCATTATTTTGTTCAGCAGGGGTTTCATTAAAAAGGTCATACCAAGATTTCCAGTCATATCAAGAGAGTAATGAAGAATATTCTTGTTTTGTTTTTGATCATCATGAAAAATTAGTCATTCATGAGTTTCAAGATCCTTTTTTCAACTTGCTGCAGTCATCAAAGAAAGAAAGCACGGATGATAGGAAAATTTTAAAACCAAGGTACGAAGACTACTTAGAGAAGAGCAGTAATGTATTAGATGTGCTGGAAATCAATATGTATTCCTATGAAGATCCTTTTTCAGCATTCTTGAGATCATTTGGTGGGCTCGTGCTTTGCAAATTCATTAAGATTCGATCTATTGACAATTTTTCATGGGATTTTCCTTTCAGTAGTTATTTCTGCTTGCTGATAAGAAAGTACTTGTAAAGAATTCAAATAGCAGCCATAATGCTTACATGGTTGCATTGGTTGTTCCATTTCACTTGATCAAGTGATGAATGGATCAATTAGAGTAGGTTTTGATGAAAAATCTCAATTATGAGCATATTTTTCAGTTTTTCAGTTGTGTTTTAGTTTGAATCAGCCTTAAGTTAGTTTTTGAGTCAAGTTTCTTTCAGTATTCATTTTGGTTTTTAGCTATTGACTCCATGCCCAATGGAGGAACTTGGTCTACGGTGTTCTTGGCACCTCCAAGGAGCTACCATCCCCAACTAGAGCCAATGTTAGTGTCAATATTTGCATACTTCCACAAGATATCAAAACACATTTGCATGTGCATCTTAGGTGTCCCATTCTAAAGAAATTTTCAATCATTCCATTAGGTCATGATATAAAATTTTTCCACTGGTGGTTGTCCTGGTCAAATAAGCTTCCTTCTCCCGCAGAAGATCATATTAGTTGATTCATTCTCATGTCTCCATGAGCATAATAACACCTATGGAAATTATCTATTCACTTGAAAGTCTTTAAATTCAAAATTCAAAGTCTCATTCAAAAGTCGGGTCAAAAAAGCAATCCTATTAGGTCATAGGATCAAGATCTTGAAAATTGGTCATTTCACCATCAAATTCATATTTTAAAGGAGTATTAATAGCAAAATTTATTCAAAAATTTCAGGTTCTAAACTATCATTTCCAAGTAAGTGGTTTTGCGTTTACCATATTTGTCTCTCAGTTGTGCTTGGAAAGCTCATTTCCCTATCATAGGGTTTTGAGGGCATTTTTCTTAGTCTCATGACTTCCATGGTTAAATAATAAACAAGACTTGTATCTCGATGCTCTTAAACTTTCCCTTATCATTAATATACCTTCCTAAACACTTCCCATAACTCCTATCCCTCAAAACCATCATTTTTTCACAACCCTACCCTGTTGCTACAATTTGACACTTTTCGAGACTAGGATTGTGTTTTTCCCTTTTGGACCCCTTCGCCTCACTCAATCCTTGAAATTTCACTTTCCCCTACTCTTTAACATCTATCCGTATCCTCAAAAATTTCCCCAATAATTTATACAACCATTAACCCCTTCATTCCCCTCCCTCTACAAGGAAGTCTGAAATCCCCTGTTTTGCCTACACCAAACTCTAATTTCCTCTTCCACTGAGCTAGGGTTTGCTATGAAATCAGAGACATAAGAGAAGATTATGCATGAGGGAGGTGATTTATGCAAGTATGGAGCCATACCAACTCATAAACATCATGTCTCCATCATTTTTTGAGAAATCATTCCAAGGATCAAGTCATTTGTGACTCATAGGGCCATTTCTGCTTCAAACTATGTTTCCGACCAAACATAGATGAATTTAACAAAAGTGAGAGATTTTTTTGTCCATCATAGGTCCAGGAAGAAAATCCTCCTTCATATTTTACACAAGTGTCATTTTTTTAGAGAAATGTCAAAAATACAGGTGCCACGGGAGAATTTTCGCACGTCTGGAGTGACCTTGGGAAAATCATGTTTTCTTATAGATGGAGTGTCCAAATGACTTACATTATGAGTTAAATGATAAATATACAGAGATTTATTTACAATGATATATCATGATCTCAATTTGGAGTTGAAGAAGGCCTCCAAAATTTTCCTGCACCAGCACTATGCATTTCTCCACTCTCATTCAAAACTTTTTTACCAGTCTCGGCAGAATTGAATTTTAAGGGGCTATACATGATCATTTTTAGTTATTAATAATTCCATTGTGTATTAGACAAAATTATGTTTCGAATGAGCTATCATGCGCCCAATTTGGACTTCGGGAAGTCATCCAAAAGTAATTTTGAAGGTGGCACTGCGCTCCTGACCTAGTGGCACTACGCTCCTGTAACTGGCGCTGCGCTCCTCCCAGAGTCTCAAAACTCCTCCCAAGCTCCTTTTTAAGTCCTCCAAAATTAAATTCAAGGTATCCTAACCTCCATAAAAGTAAGGGACACCCTTTCATGCCCTCCTCTCATTTCACAATTGCATGTTTATGGCATAAACTCTCTTCATTTACCATGACAAGTGCTGAGCTAAGAAACCCTAGCTATCACCACTACATGCCTAAATTGTTTCCTTAGACCCTATTTCTTCCTTCCTTACACCCTAATTCACTCCCTAAACACTTCCCTTTCCCTTACACTCCTCCAATCCCTTTTCCCTAGCTATATTCCCAAAACCCTAAATCTAGGTGGAATTTCCTAGCTACCTAAACAAAATCCCTATAATGTTATTTCCTAGCCTATCTCCCTAAGCCTTTTTCTCTCCCATCACTTCCCAAAACTCCCTAACCCCCTTCCCTACTTCTCTAAATTTTCCCTTAGCCATCCCAGCTCCCTAATCCCACTATCCTACTCTGTTTCCCTTCCCCTTTTCCCAAGGGTTTTTCCCAAAACACAACTGAAACATGGAAGAAGAGGAAGACCTTCATAAGGAGAAAGAGAGAGAGTTGGAATTGGTGGACTTGGATGACCTATATGACCATGACAACTCAATACTAATCATCCAAGAGAAATATGCCAAGATCACGCAGGTGAAGAACAAATTGAAGGAAAACCTTAGCCAAGCAAAAGGGGAAGGGGAAGTTGAACATTTTTGTTGAGGTGTCTCACCATGCCTCTAACCTCTAAATCAGCAATAAAATTCACAATTTTAGTACATTTTGGCAACCTTGTACAAATTTTGATTTTTGGGACAGTTTAGCATGCAGAAAAATTACTAAACGCATAGTGCCACTAACGTTGCGCTCTTTTTTGGAGCATTCAAATGGAAAATTGTTAGCATCCTCATGTTCCTAATGACAAGTACATCAACTTTAGAAAATTTCAGAAGATTTGGAGCAGAACAGGTCGCTCAAAGAGGCAAAATACCACCAAAAAATCATGTTTCTGCCCTCTTTTTAGCCTTGGCGTTGTGCGTTTACTAGTCTTGGGAGAACATACTTTTGGCAAGGCATATGGACACCATTTTTGAAGGTGAAGGCATATTTGGAAAGTAGATTCAACGATATTTCCAATGAGCTATTATGGAGCTCATTTTGACATCGGGAAGGCCTCCAAAATTTGGCTGCAAGACAGGCCAGTTTTTCTGTCATGGCATTTCGCGTTTACCAAGGAATTGGCAAATTTCACTGTTTTCTACTTTTTTGAATTTTTGACTTTTTGATTGGGTAAATGTGAAAATTACTGATGTAAATGATCAAGATGGATGTAAATATCATGTTTTCACATTTATCTAGGTTAGATGCATCATATAAGTCTTCTAGGAGGTCAAATGAATCAGTTTCCTCTCTTTTAGAGGCAAATTGTTGAGTTTTCCTAGTCTTCAGAATCTGTTTGGGAGTAGGTGAAACAACTCCTCCTCTCATGGATTCGACTCCCTGAGGCTAGGGAGAGTGGTTTTGAGGCCTATTTTATGTATTCTTTTAGTCATTTTTTGAGGTTCAACTCACTTGGAGCTTTGGCACATCAAGAGACATCTTTCTATATTAGTTTGGCTTGGACATTAATAGAAATTTGCAGCTATTTTCTTGGGATCCATGTGGTATGAGTTTTAGACATAGTTTCCTCTTTCTTATCAAATTGTTTGAAATTATTGTTATCTCATAAACCATTTCATGTCTATAATATGCTAAATTTCAAGTTTGAAAGGCATAATCTATATGTATTTATCCTCTGTTTTGGGGAATTTAGTATAATCTGTTCATTTTCTCCAGTTTAGGGAAAATGCATTTCAGATGCTTTCTCTAGCTCCTCACCAGTCGTTTCATCTCACATAATCATCTTTGAATGTATAAACCTTTTACCTACCTTTCCGCTTGAAACCCATGCATATTTTGACCTAATATCCTTGCCTTAGTTGTTTGGCTCCTCTTGATCCAACAAACCCTAAAATCAAAATAAAAAACCCCCTGTACTCCTTAGCTTGCCTAAAATATTTTTCATCTAGCCCTCTTAGCTGTGATTTTATCGAGAGATCCCTCTCTGACTTGGTAGGGCTACATACCAAGTCCAAATTTTGGTTTGAGGTTACCTCAGGATTGTCTTTCTCAACCTTAAGGATCAATCCAAGTGATAGCACTATATATACTAATATTACTTTATTTATTTTAATTATATAGTATAGGGCTTCACGACGAAGGGGTGGTGGTAGTACAAGAACATGTTCAAGAACATGGAGCGATTAATATCGAGGATCAAGCTAATGATCTATGGAAGAAGATAGTCATGTTGATAACATAGCTGAAGAAAGTGGGACAAATAGAATGATACAAGATACATTTAATAACATTGAAATGGATTATGATGGTATCCAATACGATGATCGTGATTTTGATATACATGTACTTGAGAGGGAAATTAAGCCTCTTTATCAAGGCTCAAAAACATCTCTTCTCTCTGTTGTATTTTTTTTGGGAAACTTAAAGGTGCTGAATGGTTTGTCAAAAACATGTGTGACATAAATACTAAGGTATGTAATATACTTTGTGACATTTAGTACTATATATATGATAAAAATAATTATTGTTTCCTTTTTTTTATATTAGTACGTTGATCATATTTAATTAATTTGTAACATTTGGATACAATATGTATGATTAATATTGTTTATTACATTAACCAGTACTAATTTTTTTTATTTTGTAGATTATTAGGTGAATTTATGTTACCACTGTAAAAAAATTTACCTCGTACGTACTGATATTTACCTGCCATTATGAAATATATTGGAGTGGAGTATCAAGTTATTCTTTCATGACCGAATGATGATATTCTCTATTATAAATAACATGCGTCGAAATATAAATGCCCAAAATGTGATGAGAGTAGATATCAAACTGATAAAGTAAAAAAAAATATACCTCACGAGGTTCTTCATTATATTCCCATAATTCCACGTCTATGAAAATTTTTTAGATGTAAAATCATATCAGAACTTATGAATTACCATGCAACGAGTAGAAGTGAAGATGGTGTTCTTAGAATGTCTGCAGATAGATCCACATTTAGGAATATAGAGGAAAAGTGGCCATATTTTAAAAGAGAACCTAGTAATATTTGGATTTCATTGGTAACTGGTGGTGTCAATCCATTTGGAGAGCCCAGATCTACTTACTCAATGTGGCCCATTTTTTTTTATCAAGAATAATATTCCTCTATGGAAGTTAATAAAGAGGGAACACATCATGTTGACAATGATTGTTCTAGGTATTAATTTGTTTAGAATAATTTTTTTTTAACACAATAACATCTAATTTGTCTTGATTGTTTCATTATTATGTCCTATATTTTTTGTTTATTGATATATTTTCAATTGTGGCTTATAGTTATGCCATATTTTTTTATTTACTCATATATGTAGTAACTATGTATTGTATGTTCAAAATATTAGGTAAGTACCAAGTCAAATATAAAAATGTATATATTGAGACTCTTATAAATGAGTTAGTGGAGTTATGGAACAATGTCACTACATATGATATCTCTTGAATAATTTATGCACAAAGGGAATTTGAATTCCATGCAATGCATGTATGGAAAATTCACGATGCCCTAGGGCTAACACATTTTTGTGGTATTTTATAACGTTACCTAAAACTTTAATAGTGTTTAATTTTATGAATTTCATTTCATGTATGTTTTTTAAATAATTTGAACTTGATTATACATACTTAAAATAATTGATACAAAAATTATTTCATCTCTTGAGGTCTACAAACAAAGGGTAAATTTTTTTGTCCATTTTGTTGTCCTAGGATGAAATATGATCATTCAAGAAACTTAGGAAAGGAGGTGTTTGATGAGTATAGGCACTTTCTTTCTAAGAACCATAGGTATCTAAGTACCGAAAACATCTTTTTAATGGGAAAGAAGATATTGGATTAAGACCATAGGGAATGACACCTCATGCATGGAAGTTCTAATAGAATAGATTCTCTCAAGGTATGGGTCTAATTGTTTATGTATCAATATACATGATATGTTTGGATTAGTTTATATTTTTATGGCATTTCCTTCACTCTACTAATTGACATGTTATATTATTGTTATAATATCTCTAACTATTATTCACATTGTAAGTTTTCAAGGCACTAATAACAAGGCAATTCCATGAGGAATGAAATTTTATCCCGAGAAATAACTCCCATATTATGAGCTCCTGGAAATTTTTCATTTGTTTGATACAATGTACATCGGGAAGAATGTAACAGAGTATTTATGGCGAATCTTAGATATTGGAAGGAGAGATAAATAAAAAATGGTCAAGATTTTCAATGACACTAAGGAGGCCAATGATGCATTACAAAGTGTGACTCATTCAAATAGCGATGGAGATGGCCAAAATATAAGCACCATTCCATGGTTATTGGCAGAGAAGAAAAGAAAGGACATTAAAGGGTTTATTGAAAAAAATAAAATTTGAGCTATATTTTCTTTAAACATGAAGAATATCATAAAAAGGAAAGGTAAATTATGTGGGGTAAAAATGCATGATTGGCATACATTCATTAAGGAAATTGTTTGGTCTATATATTTACACAATGGTGAAACATCTTGTTAATTAGTGTTCTTTTCTCTACTAATTTGGGAAAAAATAATGATCAATCATTATTTTTGTTACAGTATGTTCTACCTATATCTCTCCAAGATATCAAAACATTTATATATGATCTTGGAAAATACATTATGTAAGTAGAAAATTATGAGCAAAGTGTAATTTGTTCAGTCGCATATTTTTGGCTAGATGTGTTTTACTTGTCATCGTGTACTATATACTTTTTTTGTTGAAACCTGTGACTTTATTGATTCAATTGTAGATGGATGTCATATAAAGAAATTGATAAAGAAGATATAAAGTATTGGAGGGAAAAAAATTCTTATCTAATGTGTGAAATGAAAAAGTATCTACCTCCAACATTTTTCAAGGCACAAGAGCACTACCTCATACACCAAGTCGAGGAGATTTAAAAGTGTGGAGCTGTACACACAAGATCAATGTGGATGGTTGAGAGGCACTTCAAATCACTAAAGCCTTTGGTCAGAAAAAGAGCATATCCTAAGGGTTCTATGGTAGAGGGATACATAGCATATAACACCATTTTTATATTCATCAATATTGGATCAAAATAGGAAAAATTATTAATGTATTGGATCACATTTGGGATGTTGACTTCGTGAACAAATTTGAAGGGGAGAACCTATTGGTAAAAGGTAGAATGAGGAAAGTGAGATGTAAGTAGATAGTGGAGATTCATAGAACATTTGAATTTTTTGTTTTTATGTATATTGTACTTATTTAATTTTTAGTTTTCCTGCATAATCCATGATTATGAAGGTACAACATGGTAACTAATTATATATGTGTGAATTATTTTATTTTAATACATCCGGTCGAGAGTGGGATGCAATACATTTATACATTGCGAACAATCTTAATTGGATGAAGGTATGGATTAAACAATGAAGAAAAGCTAATAATAGTAGGTTATCATGGTATGGTGTGCCTACATTGGTCAGAAAATCTCAACGTAGTGTAGATACCAAACTTACATAGGGAAATTGATTTAGCATATGGTTTAAAATATTACTAGGAAAACATATTCACCCATATTACTTAACTTTTTTTATAATTATTTTGATTCATATGGATATTTTTTTTTTTAATTTGCAAATTCTACAAGTATAAATATGTTTATCAATTTACAATGCATTTTTTATGTGTTTGGAATATTGTAGTTGAAACACTACAAGAAAATATGGTGTGATGGCCGCAAATTTCACATCAAAAGGTTGGATGATAAGATAAAAACTTATGTAGTGGGATAACTATATTATTTCAAGTTATCAATGTTGCCTCTAGAGGTGAAAAACATCTAGAAGTCTCTAACAATCAATACTATGGGTACCTTCATGATATACTTGAGTGTGACTTTGAACCCTTCAAAATAGTTGTGTTCGATGTCAAATGGTTTAGACTACGAACCGATGAACGTGGCCCTAATAGAATTGTTATTGAGAATGCTAATGGATTTAACATGGGTGATGTTATCCTCCTGTATTCTATAGTATCACTAGGTGACTATGGATTTTCTACAATCTCCTGAAAATAGAATTCATTGACTATCAGCTATTCTCAAAAATATCACTGCCTTCATTATCTTTGTTTTACCTATCTATTATCTCTCATTTTTCCTCTCTCATAATACCCTCATGATCCTGAAATTCCATGTATTTTCCTAAGACTCTCATTCTCACCTTTTTCCCCATCTGAAACCCTATTTTCCTCACCAAACCCATTCACCTTCATCACTTTCCCTTATTCCATTAAAACAATGTAAAAAGTCATTTTTACATTGTTTTGAATTAAATATTCTATCATTCGGGACCCATTTCTTTTAAATAAACCATGTTTTAATTAAATTAAACTGCCCCCTTTTCTATTGTTCCCCACCTCTTTTTTTATTAAAACCTGTGTTATTGATAAAACACAAACCCTTTATATACTTTAGAGCCCCCGCTTTAATGTTTTTAACCCCCCCGCACTTTGTTAAACCCTCTCATATAACCCTAACCTAACCTTAATTCTAAGTGACTCTGCTTATTTATTTAACCCTGGCCCCAACTATACATTAGCCCTCCACCACATATCCCTTTGGGCCCCACCGTCTGACTTACCCGCTGCTACATCTAACCCCGACCACCATCGATATCACTCATCCTGATCCAACAACCCCAAACCTTTATCGCACATCCAACAACGTGAGGGTTAATGAATCCAAAATGCACGAAATGGGTGGTATTTTCCATTGTACCTCCTGCCACGTGGCACCCATTCTATGGCATCGCACATTCTCCACCGATACCACTAACTGCCTCTCATCCCATGCAAAAACCTCCTTTTTCCCTCTTTCCATGAACCAAAATCGCTGCCTCCATTCAAATGTTCCAAAGGCCCGTGCCTTTGCGATAAAGCCCCGCAGCCATGTGCACCTCTGCATACTCCACAAAAGCTCAAAAATCCAATAAAAACAACACAGAAAGCCATAGCGCATGATTTTAAATTAATCGATTTGTTGTGTTATGCAATTAATCATGGTGAAAATGCATGATTTTCATTTCTAAAAGTCCTTAAAATGTTCAAACAGACTCCCTGGGTGACGATCCAACAATTTTTATTCATCAGAGCAACCAGGAGCGCCAGATCAAAGATGGAACATCAATGGATCATGACCATTGATGGTCATTCAAATGCACCAAAGCAACAAAAGATGCGTCAATGCGTAGAAAATTGAAAACAAAGATACAGGCAAATGATGAAACACAGTCAAAGGAAGGTTTAAAGGGTTAATCAAAGGATTAAAGATTTAATAAAAGGTTAAGGATGAAGAAACATGATTAAAAGATAGAGGTCAGAGATAAAGAAAGATTAAAGGGTTAATCATAGATCAGAGTTAAAAGAAAATCTAAGGAGATGACATTTACGTAGGCAATAAGAGATAAATCCAAGTTTAAAAGCCAAATCAAGGTTTAAGGATAAATCAAAGGCAGATTAACATAGAAGACAGATTCAAATGCCAAAGAAAAACATCAATTACTTCTTCAAAGACACATCTTGCCACCTACAACATTTTTCACTCAAATAAAGGCAATCACAATTATTGTAGCAGTCAGAGATTATTTAAAAAACTCAAGAAGTTATTGTAAAGTTAATGAAAAATCCTTAAAAGTCAAACATATCCCAGAAGTTAGCTCAATAGTTAATTTAGGAGTTATTGTTATAGTGAGTCAGTCATAGATATACTTCCTTGAGCCTTGCATGGTCTCAAAGGTCAAAAATACATTAAATTTATAATAAATACAAACTTGAAATCCTATCTTAGGGAAACCTCCTCATTCTTCAGAAAAATATTGCATGTATTATTCATTTTAATCTTGGTTGGTTAGCTGGTTGGATGCGTGATTGTTGGATTGAGATGCTAGGCTCGATTAGATCAAACTTTGAGTTTTAGATATTTTTGTACTAAAGTGTTGTAACTGTTTCAGACATTAGTAATACAAGCACGTTCACAGGATTATTGATCTATGTTAATGGTGAAGTTATCCTTCTTTGTCAATTTTTTCCTTCTATTTTCCATATTCTCCATCAATTCTCTAATAAAAGAATAGAAAATTTAGATTAAAATATGTTGTCTTGGAATATTAATTTTGTCTGATTTCTTTCATCTTAATGTTTTCTTCTGCAAGGTCTGATTAGAGAATTCTTAATTTCTCTCTGGTTCCACCTAGATTTTTTCCTTGAAAATGATTCAGTAGAGTCCAGCCAAATAATTCTATGGTATGCCCTATCCTTTGGTCTTTCTTGAACTATTAATTTTAAGGCCCTCTTTGAATATTACTTAGTAGAGTCCAACCAAAGAAGTCTATAGTTAGCCCTGTCCTTTGGTTTGTCTCAAACTATTGCTGCAAAGGTCTCTTCAGTTTAATTAAAGAATTGTTAATTGCTCTTTAATTATACTGGCTGTTATCTTGAATGTTTTCTTTGTCTGAAAGTAATTCTAGGATTGCTAGATTGTTGTCTTAAGGTTTGCTTACTAGAGTCTAGCCAAAGAATTCTATGGTTTTCCCTGTCCTTTGGTTTGTCTTAAACAGTTACCTAAAGGGCTTTTCTTGTTGAAGTAGAGTTAAAGGATTCTTAACTAACCTTTAGTTTTACTGATTTCACAACTTAATGTCATTTCATATTTCATCTAATCTAAGAGATCCACTTGATATAGTTAGCTTGCCCTATGAAAACCCTTGCAGAGTTGATGAACATTTAAATCCTTTTATGACTCCATAGCCCAATGGATTAATGTTTCCCACAATCTATCTATTCAACTAAAACACTCAATCACTTAATCACATAATCAATTAATCAACCAAACAAAACAAACAGTCCTAGAAATTCATAACTAGCCTAAAATCAAAAAACAAAAGCATAAAGATATCTCATTTACAAACACATACATAGAGAGATCCCTCTCTGAGTCTATAAAGGCTAGGTCCTTGGACTCCAAAGTGGTTTTATGTGGTTCCCTGCAGATTTTTTCTTTCCAATCTTGCAAACCATGGGGATCCAACATAGTGGCGACCATACTGGGGAAATGAGTTATTAAGTAGTTTAATATCACCTCAAGAACCCAGAAAACCTCATTTTTAACTTATATGAATCAAGTGTTATCCAAGAATGGTATCGAGTTTCTAATGGTGGACAACATCTAGCCATAAAACAATTAGAAATCATCTACCTGGTGACTCCACTGGTTTTCAGTAGGCCTGCTGACTCCACTGGTTTTCTACACACTCCACTGGGAAATTATTGAGAAATCTTGACATCATTAAACCTCAACAAAACCCATTCAATAATACTTTGTGGATTAAGTATTTATTTCATAGATTAGTTTTTTTTTCAAATTGTTATACAAACTCTCAACCTCTATGAATTTTGGGTCTAAATTATGGCTTCTAGAAGAATTTGTACCAAATCCCATCCTGATCCAAACTCTCATGCAATAGTTGACAATCCTGAAATCATCCTTAAGAAATCTCCTAGATCTAAAACCCCAATGTTAGCAGACCTATCCACAAAGCAAGTTCCCTACCTAAAAACCTTAAAGACTTGCAGAATATCCTCTCTAACTCAACCCTAGAACAAAGCTTGTTTAGGACTAGATCTCAGAATTGAATAACCCATATAATCTTAGACTCGTCCATCTTATAGTATAATCCTTTTGTACTAACTTCAACCCCTATTCATACACCCATTGTTCACCTTCCTCCATTTAACCCTTTACCTCCATTTGTAAACCCTCCTCTTGTTAACCGTCCTTTCTTTCCCCATATACCAGCCATGGCAACATGGTATGCCCCATTAGTTATAAAATTTCCTTTATTTGTTCTACCACAGGACTATCAATCCAATATTGTTTTATATGATACAAGTAGTTCTACTACTACTCAACAACATGTGGATAGAATGAATGACTATTTTGACAGACAAGAAATAGATGATGAAACTATTAAACTAAGAATGTTTACTCAAATATTAGGGGGAGAAGCAAGAAAATGGTTTAAAGGCTTAACCCCTAAAAGTATACATGACCTCCCTTCTTTTCATCAATTATTCTTAAGAAAATGGGAAGTCAAGAAGAACCCCCTCCAAATCTTATCAGAGTATGAAAACATTCAGAGAAACGTTGGAGAGGGTGTCCAAGAGTATTGTACTAGGTTCAATAGTGTATATAATTCCCTCCCTATCCACATGAAACCTCCACAAGGTCTATCTCTAATGAAATTTACATATGGGTTTGACTTATAAATGGCTTACCAACTAAGAGAAAGAGACCCTCTTACATTAGAAGATATGTAGAGAGGTGAAGTAAGTGTAGAGGCAAATATGATTTCCAAAAGAGCTAGAATGAAAAATGAGAAGAGAGTCACATATAGGGAAGAAGTTTCACCTTCATCATCTGATATTAAGATTGATAACCTTGTTAGAACCATGGAGAGGATGATGGAGAGAATAAACATTAATGAGAGAGTTTACCCAGAGAAATTCAAACATCTCCTCAAAATAGAAATCAAAAGCAGAACCAAAACCAAAAATTTAGGAGAAATCCCCTTCAAATAAGACAGAGACATCTTGATCAGCAAATCAGACCTCCTTTCCAAGAAAACTATGCTAATGAGGATGAGGGGGTGATTGAAGAAACAGAGGGAAGTCATATCAATCTAATGGACTAAATAATGAGGATATTGTTTTCCTCACTGAGGAAGAACAAGGAATATTTACACCAAATGAAGAAGGAATCTTAGAATCCAAAGACTATAAAAAAGGCTTTGAAAATTCCATCATGGAAGTACATAGAAAATGTTAGTATGAATCTTAATCGCAAGTGTACGAAAAAGGCTCACTTTAGCTGTGCATAACAAACAAACCTAACAGCAAAGATGGCTGCCAATATCTTTAGATCTGCAATTAGTTAACCAAGATAAATTTTGCAAAAATTTAGATCTATGCATTAGAATACATTAAGCAATAAATAAAAGCAAGAGTTGCTCCATGCATCCAATAGACAAGACAAAAATATTTTAAAGAATTTTTGTATTTTTTGACACCTGGGAAGGGGAACATAGAAAGATGTTACCAGTCCCCCTCAATGGGATGGGTTCTTGTAAGTCCTCAGCACTTCTGATCTAAAATCCCTCTCTCTTGATGGTGTAGAAAACCCAGACAAAAATGGAACTCAAAGGGAGCTCACAAGAAAAATGGTAGCAAAATATGACAATGATGGTGGATCAAAGTCAAACCAAAAGTATAGATCCAGAGTGATCTTTAGGCAACAAAATGTAGTGAGTGAATGGAAAAAATCTTCTATTTATAGCAAAATATTGAGTTAGTCTAGATATTGGTGCATAATTAAAATATTATTAACCAAATCAAGATCCAAATTTTATGGAATATTTTATTATGTTTGTTGGAGGGAAAAAGAATTTGACTTTGGTAAAATCCTTTTATTTGTAAATAATAAATAAATAAATGATTTATTTATTATTTTAAGGATGTGGTTGAGTAATAATTAAATAAATAATGATTTATTCAATTATTTATAAATGATTTAGTCACATTTAACAAGGAATATTATTTAAATAAGGTTTAAATAATTATTCCTAGAAAATAATAAGATAAATAATGATTTATCTAATTAATTTTCCTGCTTTGGGTTAAATATGACCAGGAATATTAATTAAGCAGTTGTTTAACTAATTATTCCTTGAGAAAAATCAAACAAATGTTGATTTATTCAATATTTCCTCATGGGGTTTCCTATTTAAACCATAAACAACTTAATAAATGTGGTTTACTAAGTTATTTTTCATAGTGAAAGCAATTTTAATTAGGATAAAATTGGTCTTACATGATGTACGTTGGTCCGTCTAATAGTAATAGGTTAGCTGACCAAAAATTGGTGTAACAGAAAATATGACCTCAGAAGCAAGAAAACCCAAGATACTCCCAAGAGAAAGAACCTTGAAATTTCTACTAGGAAGATCCCTGAAAATATTCCTAAAAGGACAACAAAAAATCCAAACATAGTGGTTGAGAGTTATGATAAAAGTAAAAACAAAAAAAAACAACATAGTGGTGACCAAAGCAGCACTAGAAATCCAACTAGTGGCCCTAACAAAACTATTTTAACTGAGACTCCAAATAAAAATCAACAAGCTGAAATTGCTGTAAAACAGTGTGTGATTAAACTGATTTGAACCTTTCAAAAACGCAGACACCTTTCAGTATTGAGAATGAAATTGCTAAGATAAAAATCTCCAATCCTCTTACTGAATTAGTTGCCCAAGATGTATATAGATCCCAAGTTTTGAAAGCTTTAAACATAGGAGAAAATGTTGATTTTGTAAATCCAAATGATGACAAACCTGAACTTTTGTTTGGACCTGAAGTAGAAGTTAAATTTCAAGAAGGAGGTGTTCCTCCATTTTATGTCAGTTTGAATATCCATAATAAAATCCTTCATAATGCCATGTTAAACTCAGAAGCTTCACATAACCTCATGCCAAAGGTAGTAATGGAAAGACTAGGCCTTGAGATAACTAGACCATACAAAAATTTATACTCTTTTGATTCCAGTAGAGTTAAATTCTTAGGACTAATCAAAGATCTCTGTGTTAATCTAGCACAAATACCAGCCAAAATCTTAGTAATGGATATTGTAGTGGCTGACGTTCCCCCCAAATATGGCATGCTCCTATCATGCTTATGGGGAGCTAAACTTCAAGGTACCCTCCAAATGGACATGACCTATGCTACCATACCTATCTTTTGTCAACCAAGAAGATGATATAGGGAGACTCATATGAAATACATGGTCAGCAATCAAGAAAATCCAGACAACTCCCCTCTTTATTCTATTCACACAAACCTTGATTCATTTATCCTTTACAATGATGAAAACATTAATGAACAGGTAGCAGAAAATGAGAAAACAGCTGTAGAAGAAGAAAAAGAGGAGGGACAGTTAGAAAATTTAGGCCAAACAGAAAATGAACAGCATAATAAACAACATGGTGGCAGCCACAATGACCAACATAATGATAAATCTGAAATTGAACCTCTTTGGAGTATGAGCTTTGATGGTTCTTGTGGTAAAACTAGTTCATGAACAGGTGTTTGGGTGTGTTGTAGCCTAATTCGACTAGCTAAAAGTCTAGATGTTATTTTTGCAACTCTTGGCCATCCCATTCATCATTTTTCCGAGACCAATTGCAAAAATACTTGCCCAAGTTGAGTGTTAACTAGCAGAATTTGCTTTTTAGTGCAATTCTACCTTGATTGCTCGTTGAATTTGCATAGGCAGGGGGTTTGACTCAAGAATCAAGCCATCTGTTATAGGAACAGCTTCCCTCAACCTTGGGGAGTATGCGTTTGCCTATGGAAAATGCAATCGAAACTACCAAGATTCCTGTATCTTGCTTTACTGGAGTCTTAGCACCTGAAGCAGCACTGGGGCATATGACAAGAATTTCATCTCAGTTTGAAAAGACCCGAAAATTTAGTGGGCCAAGGGCCCTACAACCAAGCTAGTGGGGCATGCTTTGCCTGTGTGATACCCCTAAAGGAGAAGCCTATGGACTTGTTAAAAACCTTGCATTGATGACTCATGTTACAACTGATGAAGAAGAGGGTCCTCTTATTTCACTGTGCAAGTTTTTAGGAGTAGAAGATTTGAGCTTGCTTTCTGGTGAAGAGCTCCATTTTCCTAAGACATATTTAGTTATTTTTAATGGGCTCATTCTTGGTGTACATCGCACGGCCGCGGTGTCGATTTGCAAATTCTCTTTCAAGGAAGTCACGACGTACGGGTAAAATCGAGAGCTTGTGAGTGTATTTGTCAATGTAAAACAACCTTGTGTATATGTTGCTTTCCGCATGGTGTTCGTGTTTGTCGACTGTTGGTGATTGCTAATAATGGTGTTTCTAGAATAAAGGAAAAACACTAGCGATGGCAGAACATAGTCGCATCTGCAATGCGACAGACCATGAGGCATCAAAACATGAATGTGGTATTGTCTGTAGTCTTATTGCTCCAGTTTCCAGGTGAAAATATCACGATAAATAATGCCTTCAGGGAAATCGGAGATTGTTGTAATATCAGTACGCCAGAAGATGTTAAAAATGTTGTGTAAACAGGGTTGATTGAAAGAGGCTCCACAGATTTTGCATAATAACATGGAGCACTATTCGGAATTGTCTGTATATGTTTCTCTCTTGCAGGGCTGCGTCAAAAATAAAGCCATACCACACGGCAAAATATTGCATGCCTATATCATTCAGACTGGATTATTTGAATGCCAAGGGACGTTTCTGTCAAACAATCTTCTCACTTTGTATGCAAAGTGTGGGAGTCTCGCGGATGCTCGCAGAGTTTTGAGCCAAATGACTGATCGCGATGTGGTTTCATGGACTGCTATGATTACTGCTTATGCCAAGTATGGCAATGGTGAGGAAGCCCTGGCACTTTTTAACGAAATGCGGAGATCTGGCATCGGGACTCCGATCATTTCACATTTTCCGCTCTCTCCTCGTGTACCGACTTTGCAGCTTCCGTGGGTGCATGAAGAACACTAGAAGCGGATTTCATTCGATGCGTTTGTAGGAAACGCGCTCGTTGATATGTATGCTAAATGCTCATACAAGGAAGGATAGGTTTATACCTTTCATTTGTGTTGAAGTCAATGAAGAAAATTCGAAGAATTTCGTTCTGGAAGCCTAATGGTTTGTATCGTACTTTGTTTATGTACCGATGGAGGTGCATATAAGACTTCAATGTTTTGTTTTCGTGCATGTTGGAATGAATAAACTACACGCCGCAAGCACTCCCGTGATTCTATAAAAGGACACAGTTAAATCTCCAGGCGGAATGAGGAGATGTTTCGTAAATGACTCGTGGGTCACAATTGCATAAAGGAGCAACGCAGATAATATTGAAGTTGAATCGACAGCTTGGATCAGCCAGCTCAAATCTAACGGTTTGCGGGGGGTCAAAGTAAATGAATTTTATGGGAGATGGCACCCCCGCAAATGGTTTAATCGAAACCACTATTCACAAAATTGACAGATGTGATGTATTACGACACCTCTAATTCATTTCGTACAAACCGCTGTCATTACCCCCGGTAGGTGGTTATTGGTTTCCAAAAACCATGGGTGATTGTGTCGATAAATACATATGGGCAATGGAACCCGCAATGCATCATTCATCCGTTTAGACTTTCGATTCTATGTGGGTTTTATATTATATATTATATATATAATATTAAAACAAACATTTTGTAATTTTAATTAGTTCCAAAGTTTCCAAGAATCAGTTTTAAAACTGATCATAACAGTTAGTTAGAAGAAATAGCAGATATAAAAGCAGAGATAAGGGGAGAGGGAAGGTTCCTGGTTTTTGAACCTGAAAGCTATATTTTATACTGGAGAATGTTGAATTAAGAGAAGTTTTGCAAGTTTCCATCATCCTATCTATGTTGAGATGTTTTCTAGTTTTCATTATGTGTCCATATCTATGAATAAAATAGAGTAATTTGAGCTGCAGGTCTCTTTATACTAGTGTATTAAAGAGTTAAATACACCTTAATGGGCGCTCCTCTATTTTAACCTTTTCTGATATCTTTCTTTAGGATTTTACAATGATAGTTTCTGTTTCAAACAACATATCAAATCAAAATTTTTTTCTTTCTTGTTTCTTCCATCCATCCACTCTAGCATAGGAAGAATATGGCATTGCAGAACATGACATGAGTTTGATATTTGAAGATTATATAGTTATTGTTTGAAGGTTTAAAAGACAGAGACACATATATAAATTAATTTGTGACAGAATTAGATAATGTCTTGAGCACGGATTCCTTTACACAGCAAGGAATTGTTTCTCAAGGAACAACATTAATTGGCGCCGTTGCCGGGGACGAATAAGCAAAGTTCATTTCCCTGGGTTTTCTTTCTACTTCCTCTGGTTGTTTAGTGAGGAGGAAGTTTTTGGCTGTGTTTACTTTTTCAGAATTCTCATTTTCAAAAAGCCAAACACGAGGTCAAATACCTTGCAGCAGAGGGTTTCATAATCCCTTGTTTTTTATGGTGAACAAGATTCAGATTTAAAGATTGATTGTTTATTATTCACCTGGCGACTCCACGGATGAAGGTTTCATTAGATGGAGAATTTTCCTGGCAAGAAGGTGAGAAAGTATCATGGAAAAAACATGTATCATAATTTCCGTTTTTTAAAGGAGGTTCTATTTTTTACTGTCAGTTTAGTGGTTTATTTTCCCTTTTATCTTAAAAGGATTGTTTCCTGCTTTATTTTCTCAGAAGATTATAAGGCCCAAAATGTAAATTCATTATTGGAAAAAGATGATTTTGCTTCTGCTTGTATTATAAATCTTGACACAAGTGTATCTCCTAAACATGAAAGGAGGGATGATTGTTGTATTACAATCCCAGAAGATAATCAGTCACAGTCTAGGCATAAAGCTGATGATTCATCATCTTTGGATGATAATATTTTGCCTCATAACAAATTGACTGTTTCTCAGTTCAAAAACAGAGAAATCTTTAAACCCCTGAAGCTGCCCGCTATTCTCCATCAATATCCTTCAAACGGATTCAAGTCCTTGCCAAGTTTCTCTGGGAAGGAGAAGGACATTTCAGCTGAATCACATATCTTGGAATTTGAATACTTTCTGGATAAATTTCAAATCATTTATGAAGACGTAGCCTTAAGGATTTTTTTCCATTCTTTAAAGCAGGATGCTCAGCAATGGTTTCAGTGTTTGGAAGCAGGTTCAATTAATTCCTGGCAAGATCTTCAAGATATATTCCTTACATATTGGGGCGAGAGTAAGTCATATGAAGAGAACCTTTTGGAATTATATTCTATCTGAAGGCAAAGTAATGAATCGATTTCCGAGTTTAATAGGAGGTTTCAAAAAATTTATTTCAGCATGCCAGAAGAAATTAGACCTCCAGAAGCAGCAACTATGGTCTATTATTTGAAAGCTCTTTCTATCGCCTTAGCTTTTTATCTCAGGGAGAGAAAGCCTAGCAATCTGAAGCTGATGTTTCTCCATGCGCAAGAAATCGAAGATAATGCATGGGCTTGTAGAAATTTTTCCTGCGATGTAGAAAGTCCAAGTTTTGTCAAAAATAAGAGGGCTTGTGAAGGAAACATTGACATTTCCTTACAAAAGAACGTAAATTCAAAGATGAATAAAGATTTCCAAAAAGTATTAAAAGATTCCTGTATTGCTGAAAGACAAGAATCTAATCATTCTGAAGATCCTAGCCAAAACTTCGAAGCAACAGCTGAACTATACTATGAAAACATGGAAACTCATTGCAATAATTTTGTGAGTAGTGAGGACAATAGTGCAGTCTCTCAGACAGGTTTGCAAGAAGAGGAAGATTTTCGTCATCAATTGATGTTAAGAGAAGAACATCAGCATTATGGAGAGCAAACCTTGGATGTCTGTTTTCAGCCTAAATGCCTGCCTACAGGAAGTGGCAGTCAACTTCCTAACACACAGTTCCTAATTGAAAAGTCAAACAATGGAAGAAGCCACCATGTTCAAAGAAGTCTGCCTCAGCAAACTGTTCAAAAAAAAGAAGGTGGCCAAAACTTTATTTTATGAGTTCTATGATCCGGTTGCTGAATATATGGAAAATTTCTTCGGTCAGCAACAAGCTTCAATGCCAGGGTATGTACAAAATTTTGTAAATGAAAATTTTTCATGGTACATTCCTCTTTTGATTTTTAAATTTCAGTAGTATGAAGGTATTAAATCTGACAAGCAGATGTTGGATTGGTTCCATTGGAAGGTCGACTTCACTTGATTAAGTTCAACCATGCTTATATATATAGGATTTGTACATAAATAAGCTCAGGAGTTGAGCATTTCCAGTTGCAGTATTTCTAGTTTAAGATTTTCAATTCAAAATAAAGATCCAAGAAGAAACAGGTTTTAGAAAAGTTTGAATTTTTTAGAGATTTTGGGATTGAGTGAAAATTCAGTTCGACTCGAATCCATGCCCAATAAAGGCTACTGATCTACAAGTTCTCAGCACTTTGCTACCAAAGTACTGTCCCCAATTGGAGCCAGATGTTGTAGCCTAATTCGACTAGCTAAAAGTCCAGATGTTATTATTGCAACTCCTGGCCATCCCATTCATCATTTTGCCGAGACCAATTGCAAAAATACTTGCCCAAGTTGAGTGTTAACTAGCAGACCTTGCTTTTTAGTGCAATTCTACCTCGATTGCTCGTTGAATTTGCAAAGGCAGGGGGTTCGACTCAAGAATCAAGCCATCTGTTATAGGAACAACTTCCCTCAACCTTGGGGAGTATGCATTTGCCTATGGAGAATACAATCAAAACTACTAAGATTCCTGTATCTTGCTTTACTCGAGTCATAGCACCTGAAGCAGCGCTGGGGCATATGACAAGAATTTCATCTCAGTTTAAAAAGACCCGAAAAGTTAGTGGGCCAAGGGCCCTACAACCAAGCTAGTGGGGCATGCTTTGCCCATGTGATACCCCTGAAGGAGAAGCCTGTGGACTTGTTAAAAACCTTGCATTGATGACTCATGTTACAACTGATGAAGAAGAGAGTCCTTTTATTTCACTGTGCAACTTTTTAGGAGTAGAAGATTTGAGCTTGCTTTCTGGTGAAGAGCTCCATTTACCTTAGTTATTTTTAATGGGCTTATTATTGGTGTACATCGACGACCACAGCGATTTTCAAATGCTCTAAGGAAGCTACGACGTGCTGGTAAAATTGGAGAGTTTGTGAGTGTATTTGTGAATGTAAAACAGCCTTGTGTATACGTTGCTTCAAATGGTGGCCGTGTTTGTCGACCGTTGGTGATTGCTGATAATGGTGTTTCTAGAATAAAGGAAAAACACTAGCGATGGCAGAACATAGTCGCATCTGCAATGCGACAGACCATGAGGCATCAAAACATGAATGTGGTATTGTCTGTAGTCTTATTGCTCCAGTTTCCAGGTGAAAATATCACGATAAATAATGCCTTCAGGGAAATCGGAGATTGTTGTAATATCAGTACGCCAGAAGATGTTAAAAATGTTGTGTAAACAGGGTTGATTGAAAGAGGCTCCACAGATTTTGCATAATAACATGGAGCACTATTCGGAATTGTCTGTATATGTTTCTCTCTTGCAGGGCTGCGTCAAAAATAAAGCCATACCACACGGCAAAATATTGCATGCCTATATCATTCAGACTGGATTATTTGAATGCCAAGGGACGTTTCTGTCAAACAATCTTCTCACTTTGTATGCAAAGTGTGGGAGTCTCGCGGATGCTCGCAGAGTTTTGAGCCAAATGACTGATCGCGATTTGGTTTCATGGACTGCTATGATTACTGCTTATGCCAGGTATGGCTATGGTGAGGAAGCCCTGGCACTTTTTAACGAAATGCAGAGATCTGGCATCGAACTTGATCATTTCACATTTTCCTGCCTTCTCCCTGTGTGTACCGACTTTGCAGTTCTCAAGCGGGTGCATGAAGAAATAATTAGAAGCGGATTTCATTCGGATGCGTTTGTAGGAAACGCACTCGTTGATATGTATGCGAAATGTAGGCACGTGAAGGATAGGTTTATACCTTTCGTTGGTGCTGAAGTCAATGAAGAAAATCTGCAGCCTGTAGCAGTCTAATGGTTTGTATCAGACTTCGTTTATGGACTTGATGGAGGTGCATATAAGACTTCCAATGTTTTGTTTTCAGGCATGTTAGAATGAATAAACTGCGTCGCAAGCACTCCTGTGATTCTATAAAAGGACAAGGTGCTAAGATCTCCAGGCGAAATGAGGAGATGTTTCAGAAATGATTCTGGTGGCTCACAATTGCATAAAGGAGCAAACGTAGATAATATTGAAGCTGAATCAACAGCTTGGATCAGCCAGCTCAGATCTAACGGTTTGCGGGGGGCTCAAAGTAAACGAATTTTATAGGAGATGGCACCCCCGCAAATGGTTTAATAGAAACCACTATTCACAAAATCGACGGCTGTGATGTATTACGACACCTCCGATTCATTTCGTACAAACCGCTGTCATTACCCCCCGTAGGTGGTTATTGGTTTTCAAAAACCATGGGTGATTGTGTCGATAGATACATATGGGCAATGGGACCCACAATGCATCATTCATCCGTTTAGACTTTCGGTTCTATGTGGGTTTTATATTATATATTATATATATATAATATTAAAACAAACATTTTGTAATTTTAATTAGTTCCAAAGTTTTCCAAGAATCAGTTTTAAAACTGATCATAACAGTTAGTTAGAAGAAATAGCAGATATAAAATCAGAGATAAGGGGAGAAGCAGGGGGTTCCTGGTTTTTGAACCTGAAAGCTATATTTTATACTGGAGAATGTTGAATTAAGAGAAGTTTTGCAAGTTTCCATCATCCTATCTATGCTGAGATGTTTTCTAGTTTTCATTATGTGTCCATATCTATGAATAAAATAGAGTAATTCGAGCTGTAGATCTCTTTATACTAGTGTATTAAAGAGTTAAATACACCTTAATGGGCGCTCCTCTATTTTAAACCCTAATGGGCGCTCCTCTATTTTAACTTTATCATTGCTTGTTTCTTCAGGATTTTATAATGATAGATTCTGTTTCAAACAGCATATCAAACTGAAATCCTTTTCTTTCTTGTTTCTTCCGTTCATTCACTTCAGCATAAGAAGAGTATGGCATTGCAGAACATTGCATGGGTTTGATATTTGAAGATTATATAATTAATGTTTGAAGGTTTATAAAACAGAGACAGCTATATATTTTTGTTTGTGACATAATATTTAATGTCTTGAGCACGATTTCCTTACCTGTGAGTGTTTCTCGGAACAACGGGAACTATAACTAATGAAATCATTAGTTGTAGCTAACCAAGGCCTCCCTAAAATGAGTGGATGTCCCCCTAGGTTGTTCTTGGGAGTTAGGATCATGAAGTCAACTAGATACTCCCAAGAATATATGGACACATATATATCTTCTAGTACACCATCTGGCTTGATTACTGATCTGCCTGCTAACTGCAATAATGTTGGTGTATATTGAAGGTTTGGAAGCCTAAGTTGTTCCATAGTCTGTTTGTTCATGATGTTGATGGTTGCACCGAAGTCAATTAATTTGTTTGGAACCTCAATGCCATTAATTTGAGTTTTTACAGCTGGACTTCCTGGGTACACATAATTTTGTATGGCTATTTTTCCCATCATAATGTCAGCAATTTTTCCTACTAACTGAATCTTTTTATTTCTTTTTTTCTTCTTCTTGGTTTTTTTATGCTCAACTCTCTTATTGTTTTAGCTAGGATCGGAATCTCTTTAATGGCTTGTAGCAAGGGAATTTTGATACAGACATTTTTCAATTCATCTAAAAAATCATAAATGGGCAAGAAAATTTGTTTCTCTATCCCCCTATCGATTTCTAATCTTTCAGGAAAAGGAGGGTTAGAAACAGATACTGAAGGTGGCTCAATTATAAGGGTTGAGTTTATTGGATCTTTTTGTTTATCATTTTCAGAATTTTGGTTATGTTGAAGAAATGTCTCTTCTTTAGAACTTTTATTTTTCTATAGAGAAATTTCTTCATCAAAATCATATTTTTCTTGAATAAAAACATAAGGCTTTCCCCTTTCTAATATTCTACCAGATCTAAGTTAGACATTGTTAAGATCTAGTGGGGTAATCATGTAAGCTATAAATTTGTGTCCTTCTATGTTATAGGAATTTTAAGCATTTTTGTTGTTTGGGTTTGGTAATGGATGGGCAGGTAGTTGATTTTTTTCTTTGGGGATATGGAAATGATAGTTGTGGATTTTGATTTTGGATTTGGGGTGGTCATTTTTGTTGTGGAAAATATTGAGGAGGATAATTTGCATAGGATTTTGAATATCGGTGATACTAAGAGTATCTTCCATAAATATTTTTCATCCCTTGTGTCGAATGTTGAGGCTGGGACCAAGGTTGTTTCCATGATTAATTCCAATTGTTTGGTGCGGGCTGATTGTACATCTGGTTATTAAAACCTTGAGTTTGTGGCCCCTGCCATGGTCTTGTAGAGACAAAACAAACAGGATCTAATGAAGATGGAGTTTCTTCTTCTTCCTGAAAGACAACCCTAAGACCTAGTATAGAAGGACATTTTTTTGTTTCATGATTTTCTACACAAATAACACAAGTCTCTATAACTTTTACATCAAGAGGACACTCTCTCAAAGCATGTTTCTTTCTACATTAAAAAATATTTAAGGCATCAGTTTCATCTTTCTGTTTGTTCTGTAATTTCAGGGTGTCTATTTGTTCACTAAGACTCCCTAAGATATTTGTCTTAAATTCATCAAGCATATTTCCAGTTTATGCCCTACTCATTGTTCCACTTGCATATTTATTTACTCTAAAAAGATTAATATCCCTTATATTTTTCCCAGTTTTTTATTTTCCTCTTGAGAGATGAAAGCATAATTCAACAATTTCAGCTAATGGTAATTGAGAGATATCTCATTTTCCCATCATGTTAAGGCTATCTATCCATTCATCTCTAATGGATTTCAGTAAGAGAGACTTTAAAGTATCTTGATCTAGATGTTCCATCTTAGCTCTCTTGATATTATAGTTAAATCTCTCAATCGAATCTTCTAAGTTTTCATCCTCTCTCTTTTAAATACTTCATCCTTCCTATTAATAAGTGTGCAATAATCCAAGTATCTTTGAAAAAATGCACTTTTCATCTCATCCCATGTCCTAATAGATTGTGTTATTAAACCCATGAACCATTTTAGACTTGATCCCTTAAGTGTTGCAAGAAATAGCTTCAATTTTTTAGAGTTTTGTAAGTAGTCATAAGATCTACTTAAGACTTCAAACTCAAATAAAAATGTTTCAGGATCTTCAATTCTTAATCTATGGAAGTTGGGAAGGACAGAAGGTGAAATATTTTTCATTGTAACATTTGTATCCTCACACTACTACATTTCGCGGAAATTCCGACACCTGTTTCCGACGCTTTTGACCAAATGTCGGAAATTTTCCCAAATTTTTTCCATCCCGCCCGAAACCGTCGCTATACCGACGTCTATATAAAAGTGTCGTAATACCGACACTTAAACTAGTGTCGCAATTACGATGTTTAAAGGAAGACGTCGCAATTGCGACACCATGGCCCAAAGCGTCGCTATTGAGACGACTCTAAACGTCGCAACGGCGACACAATGTCTAGGTGTCGCCATTGCGACGTTTGGAGGCACCATCCTAATAGCGACGCCTTTTCCGTCGTCGGTATAGCGACAGTTATTTTCGTGCTACATAAAAATACCAAACTTATATGGGCGCTACATAAAAATTCGAAACTTATATGCGCGCTACATAAAAATGTTTGGTATTTGTCGCAATAGCTACGTTTGATATCACGCGCACATTCGCTCTCTGCTCTTGCAGAACAGCATTTGCGGTCAGCATTCGAGCTCAGCTCTTGCAGAACAGCATTTGCCCTCAGCATTCGCCCTCAGCGTTCGCCCTCAGCTCTTGCAGAACAGCATTCGCCCTCAGCGTTCGCCCTCATCTCTTGCAGAACAGCATTCGCCCTCAGCGTTCGCCCTCAGCTCTTGCAGAACAGCATTCGCCCTCAGCTCTTGCAAAATGGTAAGTTCTTACTGCAGGCCCTTCCTCCTATAGTAGGGTTGACTCTATTTGGGTTTTTTTGGTCAATTCCATTGGATTTTGTTAGGCTGTAGGGTTCTCTGTAGATTTCAAGAGTCAAGATTCAATACCCTCTATTATCTTCATCACCCAATACAAGATTTAAATTTTTCCCAAAGAAACGCTTATTAATTTGGCAGCCATTATTTCTCCCTGCTTTAAAACCCTACATTTAAATGAAAACAAGCATTGCATTTCAACTACAAAAATCTATTAGTGTTCAAATGTACATGTGTGCTACATTAACGTCTGATGTCACGCGCGCATTTGCCCTCCGCTCTTGCAGAACACCATTCGCCCTCAGCATTCGCCCTCAGCTCTTGCAGAACAGCATTCGCCTTCAGCATTCGCCCTGAGCTCTTGCAGAACAGCATTCGCCCTTAACACATTAGCCACTGACTCTTGGAAACGGCATTCACCACCAGATTCCCCCTCGGCTCTTCCCGGGCTTGACATTCGCCTCGGCTCTTGCGAAACGGCCTTTGCCCTCGGGCGTTCGCCCTCGGCGTTCGCCACTCGGCTCTTCGCGCGAGCAACGTCGCCCTCGGCGTTACGCCCTCGGCTCTTCAGCGGGAACAACATTCGCCCTCGGCTCTTGCAAAATGGTAAGTTCTTCTTTGCGAGGCCCTTCCTCCTATAGTAGGGTTGACTCTATTTGGGTTTTTTTTGGTCGATTCTATTGGATTGTGTTAGGTTGTATGGTTCTCTCTAGATGTCGAGAATCAAGAGATTCAATACCCTCTATTATCTTCATCACCCAATACAAGATTTAAATTTTTCAAAAGAAACGACTTATTAATTTAGCGACCATTATTTCTCACTGCTTTAAAAACCCTACATTTAAATGAAAACAAGCATTGCATTTTCAACTACAAAAATCTATTAGTGTTCAAATGTACATGTGTGCATCACTTGTGTAGGAGTATTCCTTTCCACTTTCACATTATCGAGATGTGTGCGGTATAGTTCATATTTTTTGATGATTTAGATTGCCTTGAAAAAGGAAAGGTAGAATTATTTCCCATGGAAAAAGAAGGTTTTCCATTTTTGCATATAGGTTGTTTGGACTTACGTGGAAAAATTTATAGGTATGCCTTTCATATTATGTAGTTTAAATTTGAATTAACGAGATTATTCTACATGAAAATATAATTACCTATGTGATGTCCTTCATCACTAATTAAAATTATAGGCTTTCAATTTCCTAGACTCTAACTCATACGATGCTAAATTCTAGGGTTCTCATTAGTGGATCACTCTTCCCATTGATTTCCTTTCCCTACTGGATCTTGTCATACTTTAAAAAGTCATCAATGATACATATATTATTTCGTATCCCAAAGGCTTTTATAGTAGAACATATTGTGAAGTTTTTTGACACTTGAGGATTCTTTTTAGAGGCGCACACGTGGTGTCTATAGCTATCGAGTTATATATCGAAAGCAACTTGTCCTTAATAACCACTATGAGGTAGGTTCAACCGGTTTGAACTTGTTGGGACATAGCATATGAAGTTGTGTGATGAGTCCATATCACGGAGTCTATTATGGTGAAAAAATTGAAGACATGTAATGATAGTTATTATGTTAACATTACTAGAAACATTTTCGAAAATTATCCATGCTATCGAAGATGTCAAAATTCCGGGCATTAGGTGTCAATACTCATAGCTAATAGATAATAATAATAATATAAAAAAATCACAACTTTATTCTTGAAATATGATTGTTACACATTGGTAACCTAGTTCATGAGTTACACTATCACCCCAAAAGATTGCAAAACAAACTTAAAATATAAATTAAACCAACATGAGAATCCAACTAAGGGTTTCTCGACAAAATCATGCCATAGCACTGGCATTTTGAAACAAATTTGAATCCATCATAAGTAATACAATGCAAACTCGAGATGGATTTTCAATGCATGTTTGCATGCTACACTTATTCTGCTGTCTAGATATCATTTTTTAAATGGAACCATTAGTCGAAGCCCACGGTCCTTTTTATGTGCAAAGATTTTCAGCTCTATTTGAGCTCTTTTTACTCACCACCTCCATAAACCGGTGTTACACGGGGTCTCGCCCCCCACCTAGGGGTCTAGATTCCTCACCCCCTCGCGCTCACGGGGTCTTGGGGACTTCTGGGGATGTTTCCCTCACGCCCCCTCACGTCCCTCACCGCCCCATTTTAGTTTATGGTTTCGTGTTAAAATTTGATGTGCCACTTAGCATATTTGAGAATCCAAGTGATTCGATTCGAGATGGTGACATGGTTGATCTTGATATATTCGATGCGAGAAGTTGGATGCTGAGACTAGTGGGGCATTAACTTGAGCATTTATGTTCATTTATCGAAGTATGATGATATCATTTGATATTCATATGATGTATGTTTTATGTTTTATGTTTCGAGACACCTCAACTTATTTGCGTTTAAGTTTTATGTTTCGGACTTGAGTTGTAAACTTCGGTTTAAACTCTATTTTGAATCTTGATATAATATGTCATATGATATCTTAAACTTTATTTTTCATTGTACATTGTTAGTAGTTACATTAATGATTATATAGTTACAAACTTACATGCATGATTGTATGATGTATGTTTTAACTTTTAACTTTTAAATTTGTTTCAATTATATGATTCATCATTCATCGATTTGTAATTTTATCATTTATGATTTATCTTTCATGATGCAAGTGTATGATGACTTTGTCATATACATTCCTTGCAAAAATATAGTTACATTTTAAATATTAAATTTTATAATTTTTATGACAGACGTCCCCCCACGATTTCTACGAAAATTGGTAGGGAGCTTTTGCACTAGGCCGCTCCAGCGCTCCCTACGTCCCCTACAGCTCCCACCTCGGGGGACTTGGTGGAACATTGCCATAAACATATGCAAACATATATCATGATCTTGTAATCCATTACATATGTATGTGCCAATGTTCCATAATCTTGCTCATCATCAATTTAAGAAATTTCCATTGACTATCAAATTATGGAGGGGGAACTTTCACTGCAACATTTGGCTCAAAATCGGGGGACCATCTTCGTATGAGGTGAATGAGAACTATAGATATTTGAAGAAGTAGAGTGTAGTGCCTTTTCACTCTAGCCACTGGAGTCATATCACGGTCATCCATCACACACGAATTTGTCTTTGTTCATTCTCACCTTGAAAGTTGCAAAAAGAATCATGCCCTAAATTGAAAGCGACACTAAATTTGAAAGATATAATAAAAATGCAAGCTAGAAGTGCCCTATTAATACAAAGGGAAAACCTTCCTACCTACCCTAAGCGAGATAAATTTTGATTCGAATAGGAAACATGATATTTCCTATGGAGTTGATCCAACAACTTGTTAAAAATGTATGGGACTAAATCATGCATTTGATTTCGAGGAAACATGCGCATGAAGAGAGAAAAGTGCGAGAATTAATGGAAAATCCATACATGCCACTTATAAAAAACTACACCGAAAGGTCAAAAAATACTTAAAGGCCTTAACTTAATTTGAATCAAAAATGAAAAAAGCGAGGATTAGTGAAAACACGAGAGTGGTGTGGGTGAACAACATAAATAAAAAGTGAAGATACCTTTCCCCAAAGATGCCTAGTCACGATTGTATGAAAACATGTTTTCCTTTCCCTTGCTATACATGCAAGTGAATGCAGTTATAGGGTATGGTGTTTTCCCGAGAATAGGAGAAGCCTACTTAAATATATCATTTGTGGATTGAATGTTGGAGTGCCTTAATATGTAATGACATGTTTCGAGGGGCCCTGAATTCAATGCGAAGGCATATTTGAAACTCTAACTACGATATTAGGTGTCTTATTAGAAATTATTTGCAGTTTTCATTTTTTGTTTTCAAGTTAGATATTGTTTTCAAGTTTTTACATTTATAATTTCTATTGCAATGTGGCATGGGCTCTGATCGAGCCGGTGCGGAACAACCCAGAGACAGGGTATGATCGCGGAAAGAGACTGACGGAAGAACATGTAAAGTGCCGGCATTGCTCTATCTTTAGGTATTTTAGTTATTTACATAATTGAAATAATATTAATTTTGTTCAGAAATATATCTGGACACCTAGCCATGGTACGCCTAATGATTCCCTCTTTGAGGAAGAGCTTTTTTCATCCCTATCTCCGGTGTTGTTGCAAAAAAGGCGGAGATAGCAACGTCGGAATTTAATGCTTTGATAGATGCGCCTCAAACACAGAAAACGAGAGAGAGGATACAACATCTTATGAGGCGGCTAAATAGATGTCGAGGTAATAATAAAAAGTCAAAAGGATATTTTTTGTTTTGCATAGAGATGAATTGTGATAGTTTGATTTTTAATTTTTACATTGACTAAACTAACTCAAAAAGTTCTTTTGTATGTAAAGTGATTCTTCTAGCATTCTTGCGAACCGGTGTTGGTGGTAGTGGGACACGGGAGCAGAGATTGCCCAACAACCCTCTCGTACACCTTCTACTCCTTTAGGTGCTAGCGAGCTACACCACGCCCAGAAGATGACACCCGGCCAAGCTGCCGAACGTGTTGGCAATGATGAAATTTGATATGGCCGGCTACATTGTGCGTTTCACTGGAGCTACACGTGCTTCGAGCTCCACCGGGGACCATTAATGGCACGTTGTTGGTGAACGATGAGGGGTGTCCCTATAAAAGCATGTACAACTCCCGGGTAAATTTTAATATTTTAACTATTTCATGTACTTTATCTAAAACATATTTATCATGATTTTTATTTTTAAATTAATGATAATATCTTCTTTTTCTTTTGGTTTTATTACGTGTGTAGGAAAAAAAATGAGTTCTCACGGATTCTAGAGAGCCATGCGTTGGTAATTTTATGGCCCAACCATGCGTACGGGGGTGGAATTCCCGAGAATTCCAACTTTGAAAAAAGAACTTAGATTATCTAGAAGCCCTTTTTAAGAGTCCGGCACATTTGATCGAGAAGCGGTGGCTCGAGGTGGCGTAGCAAATATTTAGAAATATACCCGAAGGGACACCTATAGGGCATAGCAATTGAAATTTAACCCTAGATATGAGGCGTCACTCTCGCGGTTTCGAGAGAGTGAGTGGAGAGCACTCATCCATGATGGAAAAGAGAAAAAGGGCAAAGAAAAGAAGGAAAAATGCCAAGTCTGGATTCATGAGGTAAATTACAACTTTAATTCAATAGCTTTAATTTTCTTTATGTCTCTAAAATAAAAAGTGTGCTACGTCATATACGACTTCAATCTTTTGATGCTAGGTTGCTGACACCTCAAAGGCAACACGAAAGCTAGGAATAGAAAAGGAGCCATCACAAGCTCAGCCCGTGGCTGCTAGATATTAGGCTGAAATTGTAATTAAGTGGCTAAACATCTTATAATTAATTGTATCGCCTTCCCAACGTTTTTGTAATCCTATCGAGATATGATTAAATACACAATCATATATAATGTAGGAGTGATGACTTTGGAACAATAACTACGAGAGGAAGATAAAAATATTGCTTTCCGTTTTGGCCTGTCAAGTGTGTGTAGTTGAACGTACGCGAAGCTTGGGGGCGGGTCCCAAGATCTACTGATGCCCCGATAAGGTAAAACATTAACCTTTCAATATTTTTTGTTTTAGAGTCATAAATTTAATGTCTAACAACTTTGTTTTAAATCGAAGGACAAGCACTACAGAGCTTGAGGTGATAACTTGAGTTTTACGAGTGAGCAGGATGTAGATGATCATCTAGCACTGCACTACTGATCATTGTAGTGGTGGACCGTGCAGGCAATGTCTATGCTCAGTGAGGGGGCCGTGGCAGTGGTAATTAATTTCCACTTATAATTTTTTTCTAATTATACCTGTGATGGTTGTCCTTATAACGTTTTTTTGTTTATATGATGGAAGAGGAAGTGTTTCCCTTGAGGGATCTTACCACTGAGAGAAGAGGAAGACAGTCATGATCCCCAACGGCGATCAAGCTGTGTGCACCGGAGTAAATAATCTCATTGCAATTTTTTTTATTAATATTACGAACTAGTTCAATGATATCAAAAATTGATAATTAAAATTTAATTATTATACGATTTTTTGGAGGTGATGCCCGAATCCTTATTTGGATGAGACCGAGACATCGTAATGATACGGCTAGATTACGTGGCGACAGCGGTGCACCCCGAGTTAAATAATCTCATTGCAATTTTTTTTATTAATATTATCACGAGACTAGTTCAATGATATTTAAAAAGCTGGCAATTAAAATTTAATATTATGTCTGTTTTTGTAGGTGATGCCCCGAATCCTTTTGGATGCAGGCAGGACATCGTGAATACGAGCCCTAGGTCCAGCGGTCGCGGGTTGAAAGGCACTGAGAAAGCGGAGCGGAGCACGATGATATTGATGATGTAATTAGGAGCTTTAAAAATAGGAAGAAGAAAAAGAAAATTTGACAATGTAAAATATTGTATTATTATAAGACAAACGTTACCATACTTGGAACATTTTTTTGGCGTTATATAAAAAACTCATTTATCATACTATTTTTATGTCAAGCATTAATTGCAATGTTTCCTTGCGTACTTTTTTGTTGAATTGTTTTTTTACTAGTTATTGAATATTTTTTTTATAGCTCATGAAAGTAAAAAGTGAAATATAGATTAGATTGATAGGGGAATTGAGAGTGATGTGAGAGGGGCCATAAGAGCTTCCCACCTTGCACGTGGTTATATTTTGTTTAGTAGAGAATAATTTATTGGAGGCGATTTAATCTTGGAGCAAACCTCCCTTGATCGGTAGTAGCTAACAAAAAAGCCCTTTGTTGACTTAGTTGCTACTCTTTGAGGTCATGAGGTAGCTTGTTCCAAGTTCATGCGACTCAAATAAATTGATTCTTGAAAAGCGAAAGAGGAGCTTCTTAGGGTATGTTTTGACATTTTCAACATATGTTCTAACATTATCATAAGAATGCATCTTAGAGTAAAAAATACTACATCAATTACTTGTATTTATTGTATAGATAATGATGGATTTTTGATTGACTTGGCGGTCACGGTACAAATCCTCTTGCATCATGAGCAATACAACTTTCGTCAACCAGAGGTCATGTCGGAGGATATTTTTGCTTGTGGCTTGACATTTTGTAAGTTCCTTTACGATTCATAATTCAATATTAAGCTTGTACACGATTATTATCTAGGTTTTTTGTATGTGTTTTTTCATCTATTTGATTGTAAGCAACTATGCATGTTTTCTGTTGTTCACTATGATGTTCTCCCATTACCACTCCGAGGATGAATCCAGACTTTATTGTTACATAGGTTACTTTATTGTTACTATGATTTCTCCATTACGATTTCATAGGTTACATCATGTAAAGTTGTCAATCTCGGGTTGGTGATGAGCTTTAGTTCTCACAGATTTGGGGACTTTTCTGATATTTTCTCCCTCATGTCATTCTGTAGCATCACCTCACAGTTGTTTGAGCATGCCAATTGTCTACCACTTGTACCAATTGGCACATGTCGATCTGCGAGTGGTGCCACAGGTGTCATCTATTACTGAGTGAGAGTTTAGGGTTTCTCTAACAACTTGAGAAATCCGATTGATTGCTGCTTGAATATTGTCACATAATACTTATAGTGCGGATTGATGAGCATGTTACGAGATAGTTGGTTGATTCATAAGAACCACACCCATAAATCTCCCTTCCTCTAACATCTCAGAAGAAAATAAAAATTTCTTTGGCGGAGACAGAGTTTCAATACTTTGAAAACAAACTTCTATTCCCTTCAATAACTCAAAAAAAAACTAGCTACACTACTTCCTCCTTGAGAGGGATTACAAAATTATGGCTTGCTACAAAACGCGATTTCTGCATAAAATAACTCATGTATCTTAGTTCAAAACAAACATACTCTGTCTCTAAGACACTCTGTTGTGTTTCTCTTTTCACAGCTACTTTGTGCATACACACTTAAAAAGTTACATTCAATTTTCACTTTTTACACCTTTGCTATGTAATAAAAAATTTACGTCTTTGTCCTATAAAAAAAACTACAAAGCTTTTTGAGCCTTTTTATTTTACTTATATGCGGAACATATAAAACATATTATAATAAACCCTCTTTAAATTAAATTCTATGGCCCACCTTTCATTTTACGCATATGATATATATATAACATATGTATATATTAAACTATCCAAAACATTAAAGAACCCTTTCAGATCGGGACTTCAAAAAGTCTAAAATAGATTGAATTTCAAACCAAATTCCAGCGTTCCAAAAATGGGATCGCGACGTACGCCTAATTTTAACTCGAATTCTCAATCCAATGCTGCCCTATAAAAAATTCGGGTCGGTTTCGAGGTTTTCGATTCCCTTCAATTTCATGCGATCAATATTAATGCTCCACATGTCCTCCTTTTGAATTTTACAAAGTGTCGGGTAAATTTACATTGTTTAATTTACAGTTTTGGTGAATTGCGTTAATGCGGCCCATGTTGTGTTTAAATACAATCACGTCGCAATGTAAATTTTGTGGCGGGTCTACAAAAAAACTTACGGAATTTTAAATCTTTGAATTAAATTTACGGATATGGCATGCAAGCAACCTCCCAAAAAAAAATGTTAACTGCTTTGCATCGCGTCCTTCTATTGCGACGAGTTGAAGTTAAAATTCAACTGACACGGGGTTTAATAAGTATGAGGGTGTAAAAAGGTAACTTTTTGTCGATGAGTGTTGGATTAAGATCATCTATTCATTTTTGTAGGGGTCTTATGGGGTGTTTACAGTTTTTTAGTTTTGGGTTGGGTTTATTGAGTCTAAGATAGTTTTGAGTGAAAAAATTGCTATCGGGTATTAAAGAAAATTATGGTTCTTTTAGTCAGGAAATTTATGAGAGCTTGTTAGGAAATACAAAAGCTTCGGCAATGGTTGTATCTTAAATTTGTGGAAAATAATTTGAAATGAAACCTTTTTGTTTAGGTTGTTGCAGCCAGAGTGCAAACCCCATTCAAATTACTAAGGGGCATTGACAAGACAATAAAGGCCCTTGTTTTTGAACTCAAAATTTTTGTCAAAGGAGGTAAACGCTTGCCTTTCTGAGTAGGGTTTGGTTTTCCTTTTTTGCTTTGATGGTTTAGGTGTATCTAATTAGCGAATTAGTTGCCTAAGGTATTTTTGGTTGCAAACTTCCTTTTCATTTTTCATACAGTATTGGCCTTGTGGAATACATTTGATTATTGTGGTCTTGTTAGATCTACAACATTTGTAGTTGTTTTAGTCTTATGGCCGAAGGTGCACTTTTTATTATGGAAATAGTTGATGCAATATTGTCATTTAATCACTTACTTTGCGAGAGTGTAGCATGTTGAGAAGTTTTTTGTGAAACATTTGGTATTCAAAATGACACTGTGATCCTATACTGATTATCATGCACTTGACTTCAAAATTTATATTCAAAGTGTGCCGAGACAATTCTTGCAAAATTTCAAATATTTAGGTTGTTTTTAAACCATTATCTTTTTTCATGTATTGGATCATTTGAAAATGTGAAAAAGACTTTGGTATGAAAAACCAAGCTTGGTGAATAATTTCGGCCACAACAACCACTTCCAAGACATGATTTAGAAGTAGAACAAATGTGCTAATATGAAGCATAGAAAGATCATCCTTGATGCATTATTCAATGTTTGGCTAGGGTTATTTTTGGAGAAAATATACTCCTTATTCCTAGAATCAGTGATCTTCAATACAAAAGTAAATGCGAGAGAAGAGATCATCGTGTGGCGCCAACAAAAGCTGATTGGACGAGGAGAGTCATGGTGTGTCTACAATCATTTGTGTCGGCATTTTCACCCCTTGGTGTACCCGTTCTTTTCCTCCAGCACGTGAGTCTTAATTGACTTCTTCTTTCTTAGGGTTTATTTATCAAATTAAACGTAGGAATTTGATAAATAGAAAAATACTATCCACAATGGTTGGACTTTAATTTATATTCACGACTTTATATTATCTCCCAATCCTTATAACCAATGTTTAACTTTCAACACTTTTTATTTATACTCCACGTTTATTTTTAAATAAATAACTTGTAGTGAACTTTCGGCTCTATATTTCACCACCCGACCTACTACAACAATCACCCTCCCAGGACTTATGCTAATTATCAACGCTGCCCAATCGTTTAATTACACAATTTCATTATACTCATCACCTATATATATCAATAACTCAATCAAACACTCGTATCGTACCTGGCTATCCCCTCCGCACACCTTAGTTAACCCTCACGAACCGAAGTTCAACGTGCGACCATAAAGTCAGATGGCCCTTCTCCAAATCAACGACTCTTGGAAATTTCGCTCGGCTTCCAACGTCGGGCTTTAGCGTGCGATGGCGTGGAGTTAAACGGTTGATTTGCAGGGGTCACTTAGCCACGTGTCGCATTCACTATGGAATCGCTTCGCGAATAGAGAAATCACAGCCTACTACGCAAAAGCACGAGTGCGAAGTATGGGCAACCCGCTTTTGTGATTCCGCTCGTGGTTTTGGTAGAGGGCTTGACCACGGGTGCATGTCACGGATTTCCGCTATCCTTTTGTTTGTTAACTCATTTTCCAATCCTCGGGTCGGGTTCGAAAGCACAACAATTTTTGTCTCTTTATTAAGCGGGATTTTAATATGTGTATTATCAAAGAAAACCAACACAAATTTTATAAGAAAATTGTTTCAAAAGTCGAGCCAGCCCGGACTTCAAACGGCGATAAACCATAATTCAAACCAAATTCGCGTTCCAAAATAGCCTGGCGGCGTCGGCCAATTTTTGTGACGTGAATTTTCTTATCAGAGTCGCCCTAATATTTTACTGCAGGTGAACGGATTTCCACTACTGTGACGGCAAACAAGATAGATCCGCTCAATCAATTTTGCCACGTGTCCTCAATAAAAACTTACTGCTCATTTGGGTGCATTCGATATGCGATTTAAGGTGATGGGACATGGATATGGCGATTTCATATCATTCGCATTAACATTTAACGTGTTGTTCGATTAAGTTTTCACATCAAATCTAGATTAATTAATTTTTAACAGCCCTCATGTCGAAAGTCGGACCTCCACTCACTACGAGCGATTCGCTTGCGCTCCAATTTGATCCGGCCTTCGGCTCTCATTATTAATGATCGAGAGATTCATTACTTGACGACCGTCCTTTGATTGCATTGCGGGACGGGTCGACACATAAAAAATGGCGTTTAGCCATGGTTTTTCGAGACAAACAGGTTCTTTGGATTACAACTTATCAGTGGCTACGATGATAAGGAGAAGTGGCGGCGGAACTTACTGCCTAGACTTTCTTGCATATTTCCATTTCTCTCGGTTAAATCTCTTGTCCTATCTTCCTACGGTAATTGAGTCACAGCTATCTTACGTCTCTTTTGCCGCTGCGATTGCACCCATGCCTCGCGTGCGTTATAGGATGCGTTCGCCACAGAGCACTAGAGGTCAATCCCGGTGCGCTCCCTCCGGCACCTGTAGAGATGACCTCGGCCGGTCCGGTGAGTATTACTTAGGTAGATATCCAAATACTAGGAGTGGGCGGGGTCGACTTGCCCTAGCATGCGGCGCAGCCGTATGGATTCCCACATGCTCTGGCTTCCCCACCGCTAGTTCACCTTCTCCCCACGACGCGCCCAACTGCGCAATTTTCCTTTGATTGCACTCTCAGCAGCAGCGCGAATCACGAGTTTGTAGTCTTGTAGTGGTCTTCCGAGCGAGGCCCAAACGCGGGGAAGAATGCACAGATCCGTGCGAGAGTGCAGGAGCTCGGAAAAAGCGGGACGAGCATTCGGACGCGCGTCGGGAGAGCCAGAGTGGCATGCATGTGGAGGTAGCACCTAGCGATCACTGGACCTTCGAATTAGGATGGTGCCGAATCGTGGAGGAACTTGACTTGGTGGATTAGTTTGGTTAATTTTGTTTTCTTGCTTAAGCGAGGCCCGATTAATTGGGGCGTTGCTTTTTAGTTTATTTTTCTTTGTCTTTGTGGACCTTTAAGTAATATTTTTTGAATTACTGTAAATTAAACGTTCAAAGCTGGGTTTTCCACGATTGTGAGAGCAGTCTTCTTAATTTTTTGATTTTTTGATGAGCAAATTTGCCATGAGTATGGCGGGCAATGTTTTTGACTTCGGTGTAATTTTGATTCGCAATGTTAATAGATTAACTTTTACTTTGAATTCTCACATGATTAGCGTTTTTCTTGATACTGTTCAAGGATTTTGGGTACTTTAATTTGTATTTGGAACAATGGGACGATCGGTACTCTATATCGTTTGCTTTTCTTGTTCTACATACTAATATTTCACTTTCTTACTTAGATGCCTCGGGAATATTTGAATGCTTTCTCAGTTATCGATAATCTCCATGTGAACGTTCTTGGATTTTATATCATGTCCCCGTATGTGACATGGAGCGTATATTTTCTATCATTATGCAGGGTGGGACTTCCACTTTTACGGATGGATATTTGGGTTCCAATCTTGAGGATGTGAAAATGTAATGACTTCATGGATTGTTTTACTTCATATAATATATTCAAAATAGCATTTTTTCTCTTCGACGAAAAAAAATGATTAATGTTTATCGATTACGCCTTCAAAACTAGCAATGCGGGTCTATCATTCTTGGTTTATTGATATGGTGCGATGGTCTTTTTATATTTTGGACATATCACACTCCTCACATGATTAGCGTTTTTTCTCATTCGAGGTTTTGGGTACTTTAATTTGTATTTGGAACAATGGGACGTCGGTACGTACTCTATACTGTTGCTTTACTATTCTACATCTGTGCTATTTCACTTTCTTATAGATGCCTTGGGCATATTTGGATGCTTTCTCAGTTGTCGATAATCTCCACATGTGGGCCAGATTCTTGGGTTTTATATCAAGTCGTTGTATGTGACATGAGGGTATTTTTTCTATCATTGTCGCGGGGTGGGACTTCCACTTTTACGGATGGATATTTGGGTTCCAATCTTAAGATGTGAAAATGTAATGACTTCATGGGCTGTTTACTTCATACAATATATTGAAAACATCGTTTTTTCTCTTGTGATGATTAATGGCATTTATCACTACTTGCCTATGCAAAAACTAGCGATCTTTGGTCTATATTCTTCGGTTTATTGATATCGGTCAGGATAGTCTTTTTATATTTTGGACATATAACACTCCTCACATGATTAAGCGTTTTTCTACGTTCAGGGATTTTGGGTACTTTAATTTGTATTTGGAACAATGGGACGTCGGTACTCTATGCTTTGTTGCTTTACTATTCTACATCTTGCTATTTCACTTTCTTATAGATGCCTCGGGCATATTTGGATGCTACTCGAGATTGTCGATAATCTCCATGTGTGACCGAATTCTTTTGGGTTTTTATATCAAGTCCTGTGCTATGATGACATAGGGGTATTTTTTCTATCCTTTGTGCAGGGAATTGGGACTTCCACTTTTACGGATGTATATTTGGGTTCCAATCTTAGGGATGTGAAAATGTAATGATTTCATGGGTTTGTTTTACTTCATATAATATATTCAAAACATCATTTTTTTTCTCTTGTGAAAAAAAAATGATTAATGTTTATCACTCTGCCTTGAAAACTAGCGATCTTTGGTCTATGTTCTTGGATTTATTGATATGAGTCACGATGAGTGCTCTTTATATTTTGGACATATCACACTCCTCACATGATTATGATTAGCGTTTTTCTGTTGCGGGAGTTTTGGAGTACTTTAATTTGTATTTGGAACAATGGACGTCGGTACTCTATGCGTTGCTTTACCCTATTCTACATCTTTGCTATTTCACTTTCATAGGTATGTTTACTTCATATCTTGCTATTTCACTTTCATGGGTACATTACTTCTTGTTGTAGGGTCTTAGGTGCTTTAATTTGTATTTGGAACAATGGACGTCGGTACTCTATCTGTTGCTTTACTATTCTACATCTTTAGCTATTTCGCTTTCATGGACTTTTTACTTCTTGTTGTAGGGTTTTGGGTACTTTAATTTGTATTTGGAACAATGGACGTCGGTACTCTATACGTGTTGCTTTATCTATTCTCACATGCTTGCTATTTCACTTTCATGGGCTGTTTTACTTCATAATAATATCTTCACTTTCATGGATTGTTTTACTTCATATAATATCTTCACTTTCATGGACTGTTTTACTTCATATAATATCTTCACTTTCATGGACTGTTTTACTTCATATAATATCTTCACTTTCATGGGCTGTTTTACTTCATATAATATCTTCACTTTCATGGACTGTTTTACTTCATATAATATCTTCACTTTCATGGACTGTTTTACTTCATATAATATCTTCACTTTCATGGACTGTTTTACTTCACTATTGTAGGGTTTTGGGTACTTTAATTTGTATTTGGAACAATGGACATCGGTACTCTATCTGTTGCTTTACTATTCTACATACTGCTATTTCACTTTCATGGACTGTTTTACTTCATATAATATCTTCACTTTCATGGACTGTTTTACTTCATATAATATCTTCACTTTCATGGACTGTTTTATTTCATATAATATCTTCACTTTCATGGATTGTTTTACTTCATATAATATCTTCACTTTCATGGACTGTTTTACTTCACTATTGCAGGGTTTTGGGTACTTTAATTTGTATTTGGAACAATGGACGTCGGTACTCTATCTGTTGCTTTACTATTCTACATAATTCTATTTCACTTTCATGGACTGTTTTACTTCATATAATATCTTCAAAACAACGTTTCTCGTCTTTTAAAATTTTAATTTTTTTTTAAAAAATTGAACCCTCCGTCGGTCTACCGACGCCTTGTAGACGTCGGAACTGCGACAATCCAGAAACGTCGGACGAGAGACAGTATGAAAACGTCGGAAGCGCGACGTGCTAAACGTCGGAACTGCGACAACCCAGAAACGTCGGAAGAGAGACAGTATGAAAACGTCGGAAGCACGACGTTCCAAACTTCGGACCACATATCGTCGGAATTACGACATCTTCCAGACGTCGGAAGAGTGACGTCCAAAACGTCGGACCACGTTTAGTCGGAATTGCGACAGTTTACAAGCGTCGGAAGAGCGACGCCAAAACGTCGGACCACGTTTAGTCGGAACTGCGACGGTTAATGAGCGTCGGAAGAACCACGTTTAAAACGTCGGAGCCGCGACGGTTTGTGAGACGTCGGAAGAGTGACACCTGTTCGGAACGTCGGAATAAGTGTCGATAGTGCGACACTTTTTACTTGCGTCGGAACGGCGACGGCAGGAGAAACCACGGTTTGTCCGCCCTTGAACTGTCGCTCTTGCGACGAATATGTGTCGGAATAGCGACGAATTGGCCGTCGGAATTTCCGCCAAATTCTCTAGTGTCATCAACTATAGGAAATCCAACAGAGTTAGGATCTCCTCTGCCTCTGCCTCTTCCTCCGCCTCTTCCTCTACCTTGTCCTCCTCCTCCTCTTAAAGCTTATCCATTCAGAATTTCTCCATGGCCTTCTTCTTCTACCATTGTAGATTCCCCAGAGCTAATATAAGGTTCTAACTGTAGGGTTAATTTTTCTTTCTCTGGTTCTTCTATCAATGAAATATTGAAGAAATTTTCTTCTTCTTCTTCCTCACTAGGAATTTCTAAATCTTGAGCTAGAATATGTTCTCCTGTAGAGGTGAAAAATCTTACTCCTATTGGAGATCTAGGATCTTCTTCTTCTAAGACTGCCTCAGTAGATGAAGTTGGAGAATCTCCTGGTTGGATTTTAGACCTTAAGACTTCAGGAAGTCTATGTCTTGAGGTTAAAAATGGAATATGAGTTTGAGATGGTGGTGTGGCACTACGTAGTCTTGGTGGGGTGAGTGGAGCTGTAGGAATCAAACTTCTTCCTCTAGCTATGAATCTACCACTAGAGTCTCTTTCTCTAAAAATATCATTTTTATTTTTTATTTTGATATAATTTTCTATGTTGTAAGAAATAAGGCTTCCTAATTTTACTTCCCTGGCAACGGCGCCAAAATGTTTAGTCAATTTGATGTCTCAAATTGCTATCATAAATTATCGACTGATTTTAGTCATTTGATGAAGTGAGGTGCACTATATGTACTTAGGTAACCTTGTTCTCTTACTTCGTTGTGTATGTTTATGTTGTTTTGGGAGATTTTTGTTATCTTATGTCTAAGAAATGAAATCTCTTAATGCTAATGAATAGTTAAATCTAAATGAATTTTAATGATGAAAACTAATTAAAGAAGGAATAAAAGGAAATGTTGTTTTTATTCTAAGGAAAGAAATTAAATTACAAACTATTTTCAATGTAATATTAAATCTAGAATAAGGAAGAAAATGAAATGTTCATTAACTAATCTAAATTTCATAAAAATAAATCAAACTTTGAATGTTGTTAGTAGGTCGGGAAAACGTCTATGAAAAACATCTAACGAGTTAAAAAAAAAAAGCATCATTCTAGATTTAATTTCATTCAAATGACAAGATGAAACAAATTCCTATCTTATCTATTGAAGGCTTCTAATCTTATGAAAAACAGAGCATAACTTAATCTAATTCTACTCCATGGATTGAAAGCATAAATCCTATCTCTAAGAATTGAAATTGAAAGTAAATGCAAAGCATGAAACTATAACTACTATGTGACCAAATACTCAGATTTGGTCCAACTGGAAAATGATAAAACCACTTTCCTGTGACATCCTTAGCGAACACAATATTACACAGCTGATTGGAAATTTAATATAAGAAAGAATTCATAAAATTATCTACAAAGCAGTAAACAATTTAAACTATGAATTGACAGGAAATTAATCTATGAAAGCAATGTGAATTTAACTATGAAATTGACAAGAACATAAATGATAATTAATAGCAAATGAAATAACGAAATTAAAACCAAAACAACTAAAAAAACCTCATTTGCATGCAGGGGCCATCTGCAATAGAATGATTTGAAAATATAATTGACTAATTGTGCATCAAAGGCTCGAACTGGTATTCTTATTATCAAAAACAAAGTTTCAAAGGCATACACTGTATTATCAAAAATTAGGATTGTCTTCGGTTTCAAAACGATCGGTATTTAAACAAGTTTTGGTTTCAACTGTCTGAGGCATTTCCGCTTAGAGATAATTATTAAAATTGGATTTTAGAGGCATAAACAAAAACAATTTCTTAGCGGTTGTCTCTCTATTTTCTATGTGAGAGAAAATCGAGAGTATCTCGCTCGCTGATCTCGCTCCTTGCTCGACGTTTGACCAGGAACATAGGCACGTTTTCCTTTTGAATTTGAACAGGTGGATGGGATACGATCCATGTGTGGATCATTCCTGAGATAACCATGTGAGCCATTCCCTTATTTTCTTCTTGAAAACTGTCGAACCATAACAGTAGTTTCGGAAACAACGATTAGCTGCAGAACTGCACACATGTTGTAGCTAGTTACTGAAATTCATTCAAATAACAATAAACATCATAATATAAAGTAGATATAATTAAATTCTTTATCTGGTATAGAATATGTAAATTATCATTGATTGGAGTCATGAATTTGTGAAAAATTAAGGAACATGTGATGAAAAAGGGTGTCAAAGTAAGAACAGTTTTGAGGCTCAACAATTATATAGAGACAGAGTTTTGTGGTAGGGTGTGTAGCTCTATGACACAATCCTCGCTAAGAGGGGGTGTTATTTTTTGTATCATCAAATGTGTTCTAGCCACGAAATTGGGTGGAGAGGCTAGAATAAATGAGATATCCAAAGCCCATAAATCGTTTCTGGAAATTCCACCTAGAAATGACTTAATTATATTATTAGCCGATTTTTAAATATTTCCTAAGTCTAAACATAGGGAATATGGGTAAATAATCGTAACTAATTAATTCAAGGTGAGAATTGTCTAGAAAATCACATGTATCGAATTCAAGATGATCCTACCCCTTGATTAAGATTTAATATTGGTCATTGGAGTCCCAACAGAGGCTTATAAGAAGAAGTTGATGGGCACTTGGATAAAATGCACCAATAGTTTGATTTCCTTCACAGATCGATTTCTAGACAAAAACAGTAGTTTTCGTAGAGCCAGAGATCAAAGTAGAGTCAATGAGGGGTAGAGACGGTGATACAAAGGAATTTTTCCAAATACAAAGAGGGAAAAACAAGGAGGCCAATTATTCCCGGTGAGGCAGTGCAAAGGACTGTGCAGTTGTTGCTTCAAAAGTGCAACTCAATTTAGCTGGACGAAAAAAAAAATTCAGTTGCACAGGTTGAGCATAATTTACAGAGTTTCGGAGAAGCAATTTTCTCAGTAGAGAGAGGAAGAAAAACTTCATCAGAGGTAGAGGGTCCAGGAAGACGATTTTTTTGAAGGGAAGTTGTGTTAGGGTTGCTTGTGGAAGAAGGGAAATTCCCCTAGGTAATTTTCCAAATTTACTTATTGTTCAGATTTCCATTTGGGAATCCATAGATTGTACTCATGTTTCACTATTTCTTAATAATAAAAACCCTTGTTTTTTCCACTAGTTTTCCCAAGTTGGGTTTTTCCGAGGACATTTGTCAAAAAATAATGGTATCATTTTTATGTGTGTGTGTGTGTGCGAGTGTTTTCTCAGTTTCCAGCGCTATTATTTTTTGAAGTTTTATTTGTGAAGGTTGCAGTGTGATTTATTTGATAATTTTCATAGCAGATAAATTGTTAAAATAATAAACAATTAGGAAATTACATTACAGTTGTTGTAATAGGATTTCAGTTTTGAAATTTTCACATCTATGTGCTCTGGAATGAGAATCATGAAAATATATTTTTTTGTGCTTTCCTAAGATACAAACATAAAATTGCTTAAGTTTCCTAGGAATTGTAAGAAAACCAGTAACACAATTTTTCTTCAACAAACAAAGGTTGTCATAGTTAAAATGCCCAAATATAGCATGTCATAAAAAACTTGATGGAAGTGTACCTCCATCATTGTGATAATTGTATGAAAATTTATGTTCATGAAAACAGGTTCCTTGCAGCTTCAGAAGTCTTTTTTATTTTATCCCAATCATGACAAGTGAGTGATCTGATATTTTTTTGACCTCAACCTTTCCATCAAATATGTGAATGGAGTGTCCTTGTTGGTGGATGTGGACCAAACACAACAAGTTTCTCCTTCAACTTTAGGGAGGTATAGAACATCATGTATGCCAGAATAAAGTTAGGAAGGCGAGGCGGTTTGATCCTGGTGGTGTGCAAGCCACGAGGCTTAGGTTTGACTTGTCTACAAAGTAGATTGCTCCATAAACATTGTGTCAGTTAATTAAACAAGAAATATATTTTGAGAATTATGTGGCAAGTTGCTCTTGAATCAAGCAACCAAGCATGTTTCCATGAATCCATTGAAGCATTGAATAAATTGGCGAGTTACTCCAGTATTTGCAAGTTCCACAACATAATGGCTTGACTCGGGTGCTTTTCCTTTCTCTTTACTAGTTGTTTTACTTTTCTGCTTCATTTATTTCCTACTTGATTCTTTCTAAAAGCGACTTACATGTGGAAGCATCATTTCCATTTCCATTCATTGTATACAATGAATATCAAACATTTATCCTTAAATATCTACCCCACACCTCTAAATTCCTCCTTTCTCTTCCTCTTTGACCACCTCTTCCTCTGAAGACTCTTTATAGTTCTTCTCTTTTTGTGCAAGGAACACCAGCATAGAAAGCGGAGTTGTCTTCTTCCCAAAATCTATTTCTTGCTCAAACTTCTTCTCCAAGGGAATCGATATCCTTAATTTTTCCACTTGCTTGCAATGACTCAAGATAATGTGAATAAGTGATATATAGTGCCTTGACAAAAGGTTGTGAGAGAACATATATTTCAACACCAATGGTTTTTATGTCATGCATAATGGATCTTATTTTTTATGCTAAGGCAAGAGAGTCACCATTTTTCAACTCAATATTGAACAACTTGATCATCATTTGAACAACTTCAAGTTCAAAGTGTGAGTCATATAATTCCTTCAATTCTTTAAGCCCTTCAAAAGCATTTGAAAATGGTGAAATATGACTACTCACATCTTCATTTCACGACATTACAATCAAGGCATAGGCATAAATGTTCTTGTTTTCAAAATGACAAGCTCTTCGGTAGGATTTTTTGAATTTACATTTCTCCTTCTCCTTCACAAACTCATTCCAAGTTAATTGAAAATAAGAGGGTGTGTTTATCTTCTGGACCACTCATGGTAGTTTTCTTACCAATGAGAACTACCACCACTATGGATATGAGTGAATGCATCATATAATTTTGAATTGCGTCGAGGAGTTGCAAAAATATAAAATGACTCAAATATAAATGTAAACAACTTCAGCTTATACCATTATACCTTTGATACCATTATATACTCTTAGAAATGAGATTCACAAATTTCAACACAATTCGACACTTAATTGACCCAACGCATGACATACAATATATTTCCATAGCACATAGCACATTGAATGTTAAAATAATTCATTATACATATATATATATATATATATATATATATATATATATATATATATATATATATATATATATATATATATATATATATATATATATATATGAACCAACACACTAGAAAAATTCAATGCACAAATACGTTCACCATACACGGTCTTCCAGAACTTTCCAACATATGCCCATTATTTAATTCCATGCACCATATGATACTCGCTCTTCAAATATATCAATGCAACATTAAATTTACTAATACCAAATGCAACCTTCAAACATTTCATCCTGACATACAAGGAGTTAGCCATGGACTGAGGCTCCATTCCAATGCCTTCAAAAAACTCGATGTCTTGGAGGTGCTGAAACATGTCAATCATTCTTCAATGCAAAACACATTCACACACTCGTATTTAGTATAGATTTTAACATTCATCTTTGATCATTCAATCACGAGCGTGTAGTATCGAGAGCATGTTCCAACATTCAATACGGTGCCTCTTTTATTTAGTATTCAATGCAAATCGATCACGGTTCAACACACATAGTATAGCCCAACACACGTATTCAACATGCAAAGAATAAACCATGGAATTTTGGGTCATACCATTGTCATCCATCACAACTTATACATAACCACTATGAATCTTCATAACCGACATACGAACTCCAACAAATATTCAACATTGTAAGCTCTTGTTTCAACACTTGTAAACCATAACCATCAAAATGCATCATTCATAGCTCAATGGAGAGAATTAATCGCTCCATCATTACAATGTAGAGAAAAATCAATGCCTCAAGATTATATGGAGAGGATAGAGCATTCATTGTATAGAGAATAGAGTAGGGAATCTAGAGTGGATAGAATTCTGAGGAGTAGAGAAAATAATTTTGGGAACTTGCCACTACGATACCATGTCATGCGAGAGAGTATCTGCGAATGAAAATTGTGTTTTTTCATTTAGAGAGAATATGGATGCATACAAGGAGGGATACTATTGTGATTCATCTACCAATGTCTCTTCATCTTCAAACTTCCTTTATTTTTCTATCTAAAATATTTAAATATATTTTCCTAATACCAAATATTAGGTGTCAGCAATTTTGGCACTTCTATTCCTACCATACGGTCTAGGTTCTTTGATCTTCACTCTCACTAATGTACCACACGATCCTTGTCCCTCTGCATTCTAGCATTCAATCATTTCTACTCTCTGAATAAGTCTATAAGATAAGCCACCTCATCAGATTAAGTGCTTCAAATGATCTCCCCATGCATCATGACGATATTTTTTCAATGTCTTTGTGCCAACTCCTCAAAGTTATTCTAGCATGTGGAGAAATATTTGTCTCATGGATACCATATCCCTCCTTATTTCTTCAAACTTCCTCCATGTATTTTCATAACATTGATCATATAGACCATATTTTCTTCCATAGATCCAACCCTCTCTATAAATTTGGGGCCTTTCTATTTGCCACTTAACCTGAGGCTCGCACTTCACTTGTTGCATTGCTACAACAACCTACACTTGCTCATATCACCATTTTGTCTTACTTTATGATCAAGTACCACGTATCTAGCATAGTGAGGAATAGCACCCATGATCAATCCACTTTGATACCACATTGTCATTCCCCTAAATACTTCACATTACTCTAGGCACCACTGCACGATCTCTAGTCATGTGGCAAAAAGCATGTTTCTCTGATAGCTGCGACCACCTTGGAAATACTTCACTAGTATACCTCACAAATCAACACTTGTTTTAAATTTTCTAAGATAAGTTATATAGTTGAATCAAAAAATTAATCCAAAACTCAAGTGTCTTTCTCCACTACTTCACTTCCAATCACAAATCTAATTTTGCAACACTAAAGCTTCTTAATATCAACATCCTTTAACATTCATGTGTGAACATTCTTCAACAATCCAAAGCCCATGCACAAATACACATAAAAAACACCAATTGTAGAGGAGTTTCTGTAGCCTTAATCAAATAATATATTTTATAGTTTCAATATTTACAAAATGTTCTTGGCATGATTCGAGACCTGCACTGTCGGGAATGCTGAGGAGTTGTCACAGAGGGCAATGGGACCTATGACGGGCCATGCACACTTGGAGAGTAAAAAAACTAAATTTGAGACCAAGTTGGGGAGATCGCATGCAGAGATGTGCTAGCATGAAAGAGGCGGGTCACCCACCTAGGCGACAAGGTGACTTGGTGATGACTTGGAAAAGACTACATGTTGGAGGGGAGAGTTGGGGGCATGGGTGTTCTATAAGAGGAGGCACCCACACAACTTGGGCGAGGATTGTGCATCATAATACGGAGGTCGAAACTTGGTGGACCCATCCCAACATGGGCACCCTTAGGTGACAAGGCATAGCGGAAGGCAAGTGTGACACAACGACAAGGCGGCGAGTGGGAACGAGTGTGGATTACATGGCAAGTGAGTGACCAGTTATGGTAGTTTGTGTGACTAATGAATGACCCGATAGGCCATACCCTGGCGGTGTGGCATGGAAAAGTGCCACGCAGGGTGTGCCTACCCGGCAAGGGCACTCACCTACCCATAGCGGGTTGGTCGAGGGCATTCAACACAACTTGTGGGTCATCTTAAGGATACAAAGGGATGTCGACCACATAAAACAACATGGAAAAGGAGGCGTATAAAACAAGTGAGGAACTGCGTCGAGGGGCATGTGAGAGCAATTCAACTAAGAAGAGATATATCGTAGAGGTAGGTCACACTTAAGCGAATGTTGCAATATCACGAGGAAAACTAGAATTTTTTGCAATAGAATAAGGACGTAGCAAGAGAAGCGAGGGCAAGGTGAGGCTCACCCAGTGAGCATGCCGGCCAGGGCCAGACAAGTCTTTTTCCTAAGGCGAGAATTTTGGGGGTTTATTGATAGGTCTCACGGTGGGGGAAGGGTTACACAACTTGAATGAGCCGTGAAGAAATTTACACAACTTGAAATAATGTGTAGGTAGGCTACACGACTTAGACGAACGTGCATGCGGGTTGCACGACTTGGAAAGAATGTGCAAGAAGGCTACAAGACTTAGAGAAAAATGTGTAGGGAAAGGTTGCGAGTGGGAATATTGGTTGCACAAGTTTGTTGTCCCATTCTAGGCAACTCCCACACCATTTTCCATGTTGTAAACAATATTTGAACGGTTAAATAAAATATTAGGGCGAACTACTATGGGGAGTTTCCCCCTCGCGTCATAAACTTATGTTACTATCATAATTGTGATATCATTGTTGTATTATTGTTTTGGGTATCTCACTACTAAAAAATTGTATAATTGAAATAAGTAAATGAATGAATATTAATTTTGTTGCATAATTGAAGTAAAGAATGCTTGAACACAAAATTGAATAAGAGTTGGAAGTAGGCATAGTCAATTGAAAGTAATTTTAAAGGGAAATATCATCAATGTCACATAGTGCACGGTGGTAAATGTAAGCCATAGTGTGGGGCCATGAAGTTAATTATTAGATCTACTTTGCGAAGGTGGGAACTTGATCGATTGATTGATTGGTTAAAGTATGAAGTTGGGTTTAACGGGGACGGAGACAAACCAAGGTCAAAGCCAAGCTAAATGGAGAAATTTGAGCGTGATCAAGGATATGAACATGTTAAGGGTTGGGTAGCATGATTCGAGGTTTGCGGGAGAGATCATGTTAACTTATGCAACTCATGGATAGATTGGGTTGCATGAAGGAAGAGATACCATGATTGTGAGAATAAATTGAAGTTTGGAAGACAAAGGTTATGGCTTAGATTCTTCGATGGTTTGTTAGTTTGGTAGGTTGAAGTTGTTGATTGCGATGAGGAATAAGAAAATGGTGTGGAAGAAAGTCATAAGGAGGTGTCGACGAAGAGGATGAATTTGGTGTGATGGAGCTTGCCTAGGTTGAACCATATTCGGGAATGATGTAACCATTGAAGGAAGAAGGCACTCACTTGGGAGAGACCTCAGCAGAGACGTAAGTATTGTAGTAACCACTGAACTTCTTTGAAATGCAGCTGGAAGATGGATTGCATGAAGAGATGTATTAGAGAAATTTTGAGGTCTAAAATGGGCCTCCAAAGAAAAATGTACAACCAAATAAACTTTATAAGAACCAATAGGATTCAATATGATGATGTCAATAACATGGGGATGATGTTTCATCATTTTGAAATAAAAATGTAAAAATATTTAAAAATAATAAAACTACTTTCCAAATTGTAATTTCAACATCTCCTAAGGTTTTTACTCAAATTTTGAGGCGGGAGTACTATTTGGATGAAAAAAATTAATTCCTTATCCAAGGAGGTACCCATGTTATACTTTCGACAAACCCTTCTACATGAAAAATGATAAATACATGAAAAAATGTGATTTCGGTCTAAAATTTTTCATGTATTTCTCATTTTCGTGTATGGGGGTCCATCGAAAGTATGACACATGGAGTACTCCTTGGATGAAGAATCAAATTTTGCATCCAACGAGCCTACTCACTTCAAATTTGAGTAAACTCGTGGGGTGATAAGTTGAAAAAAGTAGTTTTTATTTTTCCCTCTAAAATTTGATGATGTAATATAATATTATTTTATTATTTCCATTATTATTTTATAATTTCCTTAGGAGGTCCATTTTAGGCCTCAAAATTCCCCTAATGAGCACGGGGAAGCATGTGTTTTTCGATGTGATGGGAAATCTTTCCTTCGGTTTGGGATGAGTCCTTGTGCGGTTGGGCAACGAGGCATTCGATGTTTGTAGGACTAGTTTGGGAAGTATCGACCTTCGTGAGAAGGTACGAATGCATGATAAAGTGTGGAACATGATGAACCAATGTGATGGGAAATTCATGCTTATTGAAGTGTAGATTTGGCTAAGTGCCCAACATGACTCATGGAAAGAACAAAGTAAGTGTGCACCGAAGTGAAGGAAACTTGATATACTTGGGTGGAAGACTTCATTCCGGGTTTATTTGGTGGAGACAGAGCGGTCTTGGTGAACCTTTAGTGGGAGAGACAGCGATAAAGGAAAGAACACGAGATAATGATAGCAACCGATAGGGCGGCCGAGACACCCAACCTAACCAAAGACAAGGATGTGATGACTGATTTTTATTGGGTTTGTTGAAGTGGACTTGGGAAACCGCGGTCGTGGGCATAAAGTTGAAGAAGAGGGCACACGTATGGGGCTTCGTGCGAGGACATCGAAGTAAGGGCACTTATATAGGATGTAAAATATGGGTATCCAAGCATAAGTTCCAGAGTGAGGATGTCATGCGGGGAAGGATTATCAGGTGCCACGTGTATAGTTTTGCATATGAACCAATGGGGATGTTGATCGCATTTGAGCAATGAAGGCCATGGTCATTTTTAAGGAAGACATGAGGCAACCTATGGAGGCACTCATGCGACGAAGAGGGTACAAGCGACTTTGCGATGGGACTTGCGATAGAGACAGAGTGTGCATGCCTTAAGTGTGGGATGAAGATGGTTCATGGGATATGACAACTTGAGAAGTTTCGGTCAGTGAAGACTTCCAATATGAAGAGTGGCGGTCTTGGAGTTTCATGTTCATTAAGAGGCCTTAAGTTAGTTTTACTTGACTTTGATATGGTATGGGAAATACACAGGGCACGATATGGGATGTGTTCATGAGGAATCACTGATGGATGCGATAGAGGCGAGACACCTTGGAGTTGGATGGTGGTTGCATCAGTATGGAATTCTTGTGGTGGGAGCACTTAGGCATGGGTTGAGTTGATGAGACTTAACCATTTTATGGACATGGATTTTTTTTTTTTTGGTTTATGACCATGGGAAACACCTCCACGAAACGATAGAGGCAAGTGGAGACTTGCCTTCGACGGCGTTTATGGGAAGCTTTATATCGCGAGATGAGATGGAGTTTTATTCATGGACCTAGATGAGTGGTGGTTAGAGGACTAATGCATGGATATGGGAATAATTCTTGATCGAAGTCCAAATATGAGAAAGGAGTGTTGAATAAATGACTAACGAAAGGGGACGCCGAAGTGCATTCCTGTGAGTTGGAAGTAGCGAGTTGGATTAGCTACAGCAGTTCGAGTCCGTAAGGAATGAGTCTCCTTTGAGTTTTTGTTTAATTTGAGTTGAATTATGGCAGTATAAGTTCACATGATGATGAATATATGTCATGGATTGGTAAAATATGAGTGCCGATGATGCATTGCGGCCCAGTGGAGGAACGATGTTCCATGAGTTGGGTTAGTGTGGAGGATTTCGACGAGTTGTGGTTGATAGACATGATTGAGGAGTGTTTACCCACACAAATTCATAGGCCTTGATGAAGGTTCGTATGATGAATGCGAGGGTTTTCATGCGACGGGGACGATTGATGTTGGAGTTGGTGGCACTTTGCGACGGTTGATCTTGGCGAGAGATTTTGTTGAGATGGAGTATTTGTCGAGGGCGACAACCTTTTGAAGTGGGGAGGATGTCAAGGCACGAGTTGGCACCAAGGCCACGCAGGCACATGACGAGTCCATGCACATGGAGAGTCGAAAAACCAAAGTTTAGACCGAGTTGGGGAGATTGCACGAGAGGCGCGCCTACTGTGCGATGAAGGTGACTTGGTGAAGACTTGGAAAATAACACACATTGGAGGGCGAGTTGGGGGGTGCAAGAGTTTTATAGAAAAGAGCACCCACACAACTCGGGTGAGGCCAATACATCTTAACAGAAGTGTGACTCGATGGACCGTGCCCACAAGCACGCACAGTTTGCCAGGCATAGCGGGCGAGAAAAGTGCGACGCATATTATAGAACTTTTGAGGTCTAGAACGGACCTCCTAAGAAAAATATACATCAAAATACACTGTATGCTTAATAGGATTCGAAGATGATGATGATTCACCTTTTTGGAGTAAAAAAGTAAAAGATTAAAATAATAATAAACTAATAAAACTACTTTTTCAACTCGTATTTTGAACTTATCTCTAAGTTTTTACTCAAATTTAGAGCTTTATTACTCTTGGATGAAAAAATTAATTCTTCATCCATGAGTTACCAATTGCACTTTTGATGGACCCTCCTACACGAAAAATAGAAAATACACAGAAAAAAATGTGATTGCAATCACATTTTTATGTATTTCTCATTTTCGTGTAATAAGGTCCATTGAAAGTATGCAACATGTTCCTACGGTGGATGAGAATCAAAATTTTGCATCCAACGAGTGCTCCACAATTGAGTAAACCATAAGGAGATAGAGTTGAAAATGAGTTGAAAAAGTAGATTTTTATTTTTTTCCCTCTAAAATTTGATGGTGTGTCTAATCTTGTTTTATTATTTCCACTATTATTTTATAAATTCCTTGGATGCCCATTTTAAATTCAAGGTATGACGCGATAAGTCAGAGCGGGTAAACTAGTGAAGTAGAAGTGGGCAATGATGTAAAGTACTGGTGGCGACCAATTCATGTAGCGTGTACGACGGGTGACCAACGGGGTGTAGTGTGGGCGGCCTGCCGGCATGGTGAAAGCGCCAGGGCAGTGCATCACTCGCAGTGAAAGTGCATGCCTTCCCATAGGAAATTCCACCTAGGGGCGTGCCCACCCATGAAGGAGGGTCAACCTAGGGAGTTCTTAGGCAATGAATTGACTCAAGGGCCAAGGGGTGTGCAACCCATCGATCAACATGGCGGAGTACATAAGCTCTGGTGAGGATCTCGGCCAAGAGGGAATCAAGGCAAGTCTATGAAATATGTAGATGGGGTTTACTTAAAGGTTAGGGCCTTCATTTTTGGAATGAACAAGGCGATTTTGAGACATCTAGAGTGATAGTGGGTGGCGGAATGGTTGTTGTGGAGTCGCGGGCGGCGGGGAGTAAATTCAGAGGACTTCGAGCGAGGTGGAAGGTAGCGGGAAATATCAAGAACGGTCGAGTTACGGAGGCGGCCAAGTGAAGAAATAGGAGATACTAGCACTTCGGTTGGGCAAGGAACGAATAAGGAAGGAAAACCAAGAAAGAGAAGAAATAGAAAGCAGTCACGAAGAGGAGGGATTTGCTTTGGGATGTGGTTGCCACAACGAAACCTGTCATTGTTAGTCTCAATGCTCTAGGAAAGATAGATGTTTATGGTTGATGTAATGTATTATGATGAATCTAATATAAAGAGATGTTTGTTGGCATATACGTATGTGCTGCGGATTACGTTAGTATGCGAATACAAGTTAAAGATTTTTTATTATGTATCTTTTAGTCCTCTTCACTTGATGGGTATGTTTACACATCTTTATAAATAATTCCTTGGTTATGATGGTCATGTGTTAAATAAGTAATGATTGATAATGCTTTATGACATCACATTCACTCCCTCATCTTATTAAGGTCACGGCACGCCAGAGTGGGGCTGTACTCACTCTTGGGTAGGGTAAAATGTATTTTATTGTCTGAGGCTATAGAAGCCTTGTTGACCCTTTTATTAAAAACTGGTTCTTATTTTAGCCAAAAAATGGTTTCATTGCTCGGGACCTAAAATTTAAAAGGGAGTTGAATATGGTATCAAGGATTTATAAGAAGACTATAAATTGAGGTAGGATAACCACATGTAAAAGATGATTCATCTCCACAGCAATAGCTACGACAACAAAAGAAGAAAGAAGGTTGAAGAGAACAAATCATGTGTTGATTAAACGAGTGGTGGTGTTTATATTTTGGAGATGGAATTCCTGACTTTATAATTGGTTAGAACTATTTATCAGATCAAGAAAAAAAGACACTCAAAACAAATATTTTCGTACGGGCATAATCATATGTACTTTATTGTCGGTTGGACACGGTCTAACCAGTTGTAAAATTTTGGTTATAGTCCACGCTGAATGGTATATTGTTGATTTTCTACAAAGAACACTAACATTTTTCTGGCCGAAAGATATATTCGGATCGGGGTTGCGGGGAAAGGCACTAAAGGAGGTCCCTTTGTGGATTAAAGTTTTGATGGTGGAAGAAGGTTTGTTGGTCTTCGAACTCTAAGCATGGAATCTGTACCTAGTACTGGGGAAAGGATCTAAAGGGAGGGATGCTACGGGATGGGGAGATATGAGTAGATTGATAAGATGGATGCGAATGTTGACTCCAATAAATCTATGGATCTAAGGGCATCGAAGAGAACAAATGGAGAGATGGGCGGAAAGGGCAATGTGAGGAATTAATAGGAAAAATAAGGATGTGCACCAAGGGAGAGGTGTTGCGAGATTTTGATAGAAGAAGAGGAGGTGGAGGAAGTGGAAAAAAAAGGAAAGAAGGTTTTGTTGGGAGAGTTAAGAATCGAGAAGATAATAGGAGCTCATACGTCTGCAGAAAGAATATATTTCCAAATGGAATAGAAGGTGCAAGCTCAAAATATGACTCATAGTACATGTATGTCATGATGGAAAAGATTATTTACTTGAAAAAAGAGAAGTGTCCAAGATAAATGGAAGTACGACCTCCCCGTGCAGGTAGCACCTTGACCTTTTCACTGGTACTTTACAAAAACTCTAATTAATTTTTTCAAAGTTAATTAAATTTATTTAAAATTCATAGTGTTGAAACTACATTTTCAAGATAGTACTAGTAGTAGTGGTAATATTTGGAAATATCTTGCAAGGATCATCATCACGGATGAAAGGATTTGTACTTTCTTCCTCGAAGCACGAGTTAGAAATGGCGGTCATTCACTTTGTACTAGGAGTTCTCTAGAAGGAATGACAATGTGGAAACGACGTTAGTACTTGTGAAAAGCCATATGGAGGGGGCAGCCAAACTCTGGATCTTGCCAAATGATTGAGTTTAAAACCATTCTTAGGGAGAGAGCCTTGGAGTGGTTCATCAAATGGTTGAAGCTACATTAGATCCTACATTGGATGATTTCAAGGAATTGTTAAGTTCAAACTCTCTCAGAAGAATCAACAAGGATTTTACGGGAACTAAGTGAAATTAAACAGAAGGTGTTGAGATTGGAATGATGAGCGTAGTGAAAAGAGTTGCCTTCACTAAGTGGGCCCGAAGACTATTTTTAGCACAAGTTTTTCGATTATGTCTATTTTGAGACATGTGATCATATTCTATGAGTTGCGGGATGCTATTTGTGGATCGGATTCAGTCCAAGTTGGAAAAATAGATGGACTTCTATTTTTAGACATATTAGGAAACTATTTTTAAGATTGCCGGTCTAAAAATAGATATGTCCCGAATATTATTGGCTCTTAATAATATTTGGACCTCTAATATCTTATATCTTGGGAGCACTTGAGTTAAGTGCACGGATGGCACGGGGTGAGAGGTATACTGTTACGAGGGGTTTAGTGGAGCTATTGCATGGAGGACTTCGGTTAGAACTCATGTGACGGGAGTTTAGTGGAGTTATAGAAGTAGTTGGTGGAGTTGTGTTTGATTTCCTCGATTAGACATAGTTGAGCTAGTTGTATCTAGTATAATGATTGATACACTAGTGAGAGTGGTGTGAATTAGTTAATAATTAATTCACTAAATATTAAATCATTAATCAACTGAAGAATGCATTAGGTAACTCGGTGCATGGGCCAGGTTTAGGTGGAAGACCAATGGAGAGATAGGTGAAAGGGCAAGATGACTATCGGTTGTGACTATAGTGATGCATTGATTGCATCAACACTCGGTAGAGATGCCAATGAGAATTTGCGTGAGCAAGGCTAGAAAATTCAAGTTCATTAAGATCCATTTCTTCGACGGCGGGGATTGTGCGATGAGGCTAGTAGGTGGCGAGAGATTGGTGCATGGATTTGCTAGATCGGGCCTTACAGATAGTGTGTCGCAGATTGTATTGTCTTGGTGACATGATCAGCTTTGTACGAGGATTGTTGTGATCTCTATGACATATATTATATACGGATAGTTGGGTTTTTAGCTTCAATCTTTCTAGTTAAAACCTTGTGTTAATGTGTGTGAATTTTTATGGTTTCAATGTGTGCATGCAATTGATATAATTTCCACTTTGTGATGATCAATGGTGGAATAGATTTTGTATTGTGCATGAAGTTAAAATAATTAATCGATTCGAGGAGAATCTTGGATATATAACGCATTAGTTATATAATTTCTACATGGTATCGGAAGCATTGATCATTGGAGCAATTGTAAATTATTGAAATAGTTGAGTTTGTCTTTGGTGGAATTCGAATTTGCTTCAATGTTTTCTTGGTGTCGAAGTTGAGATGTCTTTCGACGGATTGTGATTGGAGTATTCATGAAACTGACTCAAATTATATTGCATGGAAGGGAAAAAATGGAGGTGGTCTTTGGAGGATAATGGGTTGAAGGAGTTCATAGATGCGGAAAATCCAAAACTGCTTCTAGCGATGCTACCGCATGGCCGCATGGCAAAAGAAGACGAAGAAATGTAGAAGAAGGAATTCTATTGGAAGGTGTGAAGGATCACATAGTGTCCGGCCTTCATGGTAAACTCTCCGCATTCTTGATGTGGAAAGCTTTGACAGACTTGTGCCAAAGCAAATACGACCCCGAGAGGAAGTTGGCGCTTAAAGAGACAAGCTCGGGAAAATAAAAAAATGGAGAAAAGGTGATAGTATACCCAAGTACTTCCACGAAGTTTGTCCGAGTGCGGGGATGAGATGGGAAGTGTGGGGAGTTCTTGTAGATGAAGAGGACTTGGTGAGCTTGGCTCTCCTTGGCATCGAAGGATTGGCATTCCTACGGGGACTCGTGGGTGAGAGAAGCGTCGGGATGGGAGCGACTTTAATCGGATCTTGTGCGGAAGGAGAGATAAGGCGGAGTACGAGGATGGATCTTCATCGAAGAATAGAAAGATGAAGAAAATTGCGCTACAGCCTTAGAAACGAAAAGGAAAGAGAGGAAAGAAAAATCCTTCTCAAATACGAGGTGTGAAAGGCAAGAAACGGGGACATGTCCAAGGTGAAGTGCTACTATCCTTAACACGGACATTACGCCACTAATTGTCCACGAGAAGGAGAAAAATAAAGCGAGGTTGTTGGATACGCGGCCAGGAAGACCTTAGCCTCCCTTGATTTGGGCTACGATTTTTTAAGCTACAATCCATGCTTGGTCTCAAGTGTGGTTTCTTGAAAGTGGTGTGTCTTTCCATGACCCGAGAGACAAAGATTTTTTTCTGATTTGGAAGAAGGATCTTGGAGTGCACATCGAGATGGCGATGATGGTCGATATAGTGCGGCGGTATCGGGACCATTTCCTTTGGGGGGGAGTGCGGAAAACCTTTTTCATCTTAAAGGTTTCCGCTATGTTGAGATTGAAGAAAGAATCTTATCACTGTGGCGATGTTGGAAGACAGGGATATGATGTTGTTTTTAACGAGGAAAGGCTCTGCATAGTAAGGCAAGCGTGGAAACCCGAGAGGATAGGGGTTCGAGTTAATAACCTTATCAATTGCGGGTAGATGGGCACACGCGGCAACGTGGCGGGCGAAAGCGGAAAGGTGGTGAGAGGCGAGATGAGAGGCCAAATTGTGGCACGGGAGATTGGGCCATCTTCACCATGGCGCTTTACATGAAAGTGCAGTGATTTTCTACGGGCTTCCCAAAGGTACTTGCCGGTGTCGGATCGATTAGCGGGGATGTACTTTGGGAAAATTTCTCAGAAAACACCCTTTCATGAGAAGGATAGTTGCGCCCGACAATCCTTGAGAGAATTCACACGGACATGTGTGGACCAACTGCGTGGCTTCGACGGCAAAGCACGGAGTCGTACTCTTGTTGGTGGTGAATTTTCTCGTAAGTGTTGGATATTCTTCATGTAGAAGAAGAGCGAGACATTCTCAAGGTCTGTGAGTTCAAGGCCTTGGTGGAGAAATAGACGGGGGGGGGGGAAGTAGGTGAAGGCTCTTAGGAGCGATAATGGTGGTGAATTCATCTCTGGTGAATTTAAAGATTTTTGCGGTGCAAAAGGTCGAGAAGAGAGCTCATAGCACCTCATAACCCACGGCGAGGAATGGGATCGCGGAGCGAAAAGACGAGAATGATGGGGTGTTGTACGAGCGATAACATGATCAAGGCCTTCCCATACATAAAGAAACGGGCTGGCTTAACAATGCGGTTTATGTACAGAAATGCGTTATTATTAGAATACTTGGCATGAGTACACACCGAAGGCCGTTTTGGTAAGAACCTAATATTTCTCATTTGAAGATCTTTGGCTCACTTGTTTACATTCATATGACGACGGATGCCGGGGAAGAAGCTGGAGCCGACACGAGAGGTTGGGATATTTTGGGGTACACGAAACACCCCACCCAACTTCTCGTGTATTTTGGACCGTCTGGAAAAATGTTGTCAGCGGGATATCAAATTTCATGAGGAGAAAGCCATGAAGTTGTCTCTTGAAGGGTACATATGTAGATGAGGCTATTGGATTCCTAGGATGAGCCTCAGGGATGTGGATCGGCTACAAGAAGGTTCATGGAGTGGAAGAAACCCTCGCGCGCAAGCATTAGGGCGAAGCGCACTACGAAGGCGGCGTGAATCTTGATGCGGCATAGAATGTAGGAGCCCCTACATCACCGTAAGCCAGGCGGTCACCGGCGAATATACGGATACATGGCTCGATGAACAAGTGTATCATCGTGAACCATATTCTTTCAAGGAAGGCTGTGGAGGACCACATGGGTAGATGCCATGGTGGAAGAGTATGATTCGATTGTCGGGGAAACGGTGCATGGGGCCCTGAGCCAGGAAATCGGTGGTAGGTTCGAGATGGATCTACAAAGTGAAGCAGGCTGTGATGGGAGCCTCTGAAGTACAAGGCAGATTTTTTTCTCGGGGCTTCACTGCATGTCAAGGGATCGGCATGGAAAACCTTTGCACACATCGCAGGTATTCTCTGCTCTGAGACCATCCTTGCTCTCTCGGCGCGGATGGGTTGGCACATTCATCGAGATGGATGTGAAGATTGTGTTCTCGATGGAGTCATTGAGGAGGAGGTGTATAGAGCATCTACGAAGGATTTGAAATCTTCGACGGCGGTCGCATGTGTGTAGGCTCAAAGAACGTCGCCGCCAGGCTGAAACGAAGCACCTTGTGCTTGGTACACATGGATGAGTTATTTCATAGGTTTTGGATTCTACCAAGTGAGGCGGATCGAACCCTATCGCAATTGGTGGAGGGTAAGTTGTTGATCATTGTACTTTATGTATATGATTTTATATAGACGGGTAGTGAAAATTTGATGCTTTCATGCAAGGCTAATCTTGCAAAGGAGTTTGAGATGAAGGACTTGGGCCTCCTTCATTATTTCTTGGGATTGGAAATTTGGCGGGCGGAAGGATGGACTATTTGTGTCTCGGAAAACATGCTCGAAAGGAATGCGGAAGTTCAACATGCAAGGCTGCAAGCCTATCGACACTCCTCTTCACAGTGGTTGGAGGAAAGAGGATGCTACATCGTAGTGGTAGGATGCCACTATTTACCGACAGTTGGTTGGTTCGCCTGGTATATCCTAGTCAATACACGACCATACACTATGCTATGTTGACTAACCCGGCTTTCACAAGCTATGGTTAAGCTACCAGCTCTTTTGGAAGGCGAGGAAGCATGTATTGAGATATCTCGGGGGCACATCGGGATATGGATTGTGGTACACACGGTCGAATGAGGTGAATTTGCATGGCTTCACGGTGCAGATTGGGCGGGGAGCCCAATGGAAAGAAAGAGCACATGCAGAGGGATTTTTAGTATCGGGTCTACAATATTTTCTTGATGCAATGGGAAACGAGAGATCGAGTGGCACTCGGTTCGGCGGTAGTACATCGGCTAATTTGGGCATGCGAGCTATATGGATGAAGAAGATCCTAGTCGGGTTCGACCGGTTCACACTTAGATCCCTCTTGTGATATATTGTGATAGTAAAGGTTAGCTAAACTCTCAGTTGTCAATTGTTTCATGATAGATCTAAACACATTGACATCAGTACCATTATATGATTGTGTGCGGTGGAAGTCATGTTACTATCTTACATTCCTACGGGAGGATCGGGATGATATTCGACGAAGCGCTCACCGGGAGCAATTTCGAATACCATAGAGACGGATCGGGTTGGAAGATAATCCCTATCTTGGTGAGAGGGAGTGTTGGGGTTACGCAACAAGATGATGATCTTGGTAAAAGAATCGCCTTCATGAGTGGGAACGCAGCTCTATTTTTGGCGCAAGTCTATTTTAGACATGTCGATCATATTCTATGAGTTGCGAGGATGCTATTTGTGGATGGTTGGTCGAGTTGGAAAAATAGATGGACTTCTATTTTTAGACATAGTAAGGCGGAATCTATTTTTAGATTGCCGGTCTAAAAATAGATATGTCAAATATTATTAGCTCTTAATAATGTTTCGACTCTAAACATTATCTTATTCGGTGGAGCACTTCATTTAAGTGCACAGAGATGTAATATAGGAGGCGGCAGAAGGAATTACGGCGATGAGGGTTTAATTAAGGTGTGCATGGAAGGACTGGAGTTAGAACTCATGTGACGAGTTTGGTGGAGTTATAAGTAGTTGGTGGAGTTGTGTTCGGTTGCTCGGTTAGACATAGTTGAGCTAGTTGTATCTAGTCTAAGCTGATTGATACACTAGTGAGTGGTGTGAATTAATTAATAATTAATTCACTAAATATTAACTCATTAATCAACTAAATAATACATCGATTAACTACGGTGCATGGACGATTCAATGGAGACCGGTGGAGAGATAGGTGAAAGGGAAAGATGACTATCAGTTGTGACTATAGTGATGCATTGTTGCATCCAACACTCGGTGGAGATGCAATGGATTGCGTGAGCAAGGGCGGGGAAATTCGAGTTCATTCGGAGCCGGCGAGTTGCGCGGTAGAGGCGGTGGCGGGTGGCGGATATCGGTGCATGGGTTTGCTAGATCGGGCCTAATTAGTGTGTAGCAATTGTATTGTGCGAGCTTGATATGATCAGATTTGTATGAGGATTGTTACATGATCTCTATGACATATATTATGTCTGGATAGTTGGGGTTTTTGACTTCGGGCTTTCCGTTAAAACATTGTGTTAATGTGTGTGAATTTTTATGGTTTCAATGTGTGCATGCAATTGATTTAATTTCCGCATGTGATGGGTTATCCACCCATAAATTCTATCATATCAATTGGTGGCTAAATGATGTTGGATAGCTTGAAAACGATTTCATTGCTAAAATTGCTGATGCTAAGATCTTTTGATAATATCCTATCTTTGGATAATCGTCACTTTGTTGCTTTCACCAAAGAACTCGAAATCTGTTGATTTCCAAGCGAGAATACTACGCAAGCACCTTTTCCCCTTTTCCAAAGCTAAACTCATTTTCTATCCCTCTATTTCCCATGAAAATCCCTCATTTTCATGTTTTCCCCATTCCCTTCACTCAAAATCCCGCTTTTATAGGTTTAAAGACTCCTTCTTTGCCTTGTCGAACCTCTCTAAACCTTGAAAATCATTGAAAAACCATAAAAACCCACATTTTGACATATCACTGGGTCCTAGCCCCTTCTTGCATAAACCCGGTCGTGTGATCCTCGTGTAACCCGCGGCCCAGCGGTGGAAACTAGCCACATAATACATATCCTACCCAGAAAATGTACAAACTATTATGTTATTTTTGAAACTTTGGGGTTGTAATTATTTTGTTAAATTTCCGGCAATTTCAAGTTTTAAATTGTTGCGTCATCGTGTTGATAAATTCGAGATGATCATAGGTAAATCTCCGGTGGTCACATTTATAACCCTTTCCAAAAACCACGCGGTATTCATCGCACCGCCTTCCTAGGCCGTGGTGGGTTTCCCCCGGCTCTTCGGCCGATTCCCTCTGTCCACTGACACGCTAAGGCCTTGTTCATAAAACCGCCGTGTCACGTGCGGTCGGACGTGGACCCCCACCTACCCGATATGTTGTGCTTTGTAGATCGAGAGCGAGACATCGCGGCTATCCTCAGGGTAGAAACGGGTTAATCGGGCTACGGTAACATCCAATTAATTTTTGTGTCAAATCTAATGCATATCGACGGGTCCCATATTCATGCAGGCATTTCGGTAGCCGATCAACATTTCCCATTTTTGACTTATTATCAGCTCGACGTGATCTGCCTTGTGATCGATGGCCACTGATCAAAGACAAATCTTCTGCCTTCATAAGCTATAAGATCAGTACGGCAGTTGGATGATGCATCAAATGATATTACGCTCTACCGTCTCTGGGTAATAGCGCTCTATATATAGGGATTTTTTATCATTGTTTGTATTCTTACCGAGTTTAAATAGGTTTTTCTCGCCATTTTTGAAGAAAGAAATTACGAAAGGGAGGGTGACGATCCTCTGCCTTCGATTCACAGGGGTTAAATCACGTTTTCATCAATCATTCATGAAGCATTAATGCCACATAATGCATTACACATATGACAAAAAACCATGAGATGGAACACAGTCAGTATCGGTGACGAAGACTGAATTTATCAGACAAAGGATTAGAACAGATTTTTTCGGGTATCACGTAAGATGTTTATAAAAAGAAAACTGTCCCCGATTAAAACACAGTACTAAAGAAAATCTTAGGGTTTTTCTACGAGCCTCCACGCCACATCGGGAGCAAATTGATTCCCTCCCGTTGTGAAATGCCACACTGTGCCTCAAAGTATTCAATGAAGTCGAATTTAGTAGTCGGATCGAATGTTGTCTCAACATTAGCCAAAGGGTAAATTTGCCAAGGAACTTAATGACAAAACCTTCGCGAGTTACTTGACTATAGAGAGCCTCGAAGACAAGCAAAAACACCAGAATACAAATCGTTATGTAGCTTATTCATCACAGGAGTACACCCATGTAAGTTTCTTCATTGAGCCCCAAAGGCCGAAGTCATCGTCTAATGATATAATTGTGAGTCAAGATGTGGTCTCACATAGAGTATACCATATGCTGTAGAAGATGATGAGGGTTTCAGTTGATGGTTGTTGTTTGATGCGGTTGTAATGCGGGAAACTCTACGAAACAAAATGCATAGTCCGTTGAAGTTGAAGGAAAGAAAGCTTGAAGTCTTGAAACCTTGATGATGTTTGTTGCATGCTTGTTACGCAGAGAACTATCATTGGGATCCATGACATGGCTATTGGTGAAGTATTCTGACCCCATTGCTGGATTTTTCTCTGAATTTTGTTATGTTCCATAATTTCTTACCTAAATTGGGATTAGAAGAGTATTAGGCCTGAAATGACATGAGCTTACATGGGCACCTTCATCCTTCATTGTTCATGTTTCTGTCTCTTGGAAATGTTTTCCAGTCTTACAATCTCTCTTTACAATCTTCATATTTGTTTCTTCTATTAATAGTTTGAGCAGTTGGTTTCGGCATGATTTATGGTTCCCTCCCTTTGCTTGTTTTCTTGCCACTTAGCTGTTATTGAAGTCTCCACCCCAGTTCTTGCTTCTGAGTGAATCAAGGGTGGCACCGTCTTGCCCTTTGTCCTCCTTCGCTTGATTGTTTAGAATTCGTTGTTATGATCATAGATGTTTTTAAGTGTTCTCTTCTATGACTCTAGTTATCGGTAGATCTTTTATGTTTTCTAAGTCATTTAAAATAAATCTTTGAGGAAATAGGGTGTTCCCCCGAATCTTAGATTTCATTTTTAAAAAGTTGTTTTGAAATCATTATTTGCTTAAAGGTGTGATTTGTAGAATTTATGGTTATGCAACCATATCAAGCTCTTTATTGTTCAAATTATTCTTCAAATTCCTTTGTTGAAATTAAACCTCTCTTTCCAAATCATTAATGTTCATGTGTTCCAAAACAAAAGGATCAGCTCTTATTTAATTCAGATTACCTTTGATATCATATCCATTGATGCAGTTTTGTTATGACCTCTTTTTGACTCATTTCTCAATGACAGATATTTCTCTGTCTATATATCTTTCCTAGGCCTTTCATGTTGTTGTATCATTCCAACCAACCAAACAAACAAACAAACACACACTTGCTTAATAACCGAGTCTAAAACCAATACTCAGCACCACCAAAGATAAACCTTTGAAAACAAACAGCTGAGAGATCCCTCTCCGAGAGCAGGAGGACTAGATCACGGAACTCAAATATTGGTTACGATGTTGCCCTTATGTCTTTGATTTTCAATATAAAATATGGGACACCAACATGATGATCGATAGTGGAATAGATTACGTATTGTGCATGAAGTTAAAATTATGCCTGTGTTGGGGAGAATCTTGGATATACAGCAGTGGTTATATAATTTCTACAAAGGAAACGGCTTGGGATTAGATGAAGATTTAAATACTGTCCGGCTATTTGAGTTACCCCATATACATGAGCCGTCGCGGGATTGGTTTATTAAAAAACATGCCTCTTACAAGAATGCCATTAACCGTGAGAATATTGATGTTCTGAGTTCTTCGGAAAGCAACGGGTTTAAAAGCTATGGTGGGATACCCTCATGAATTTTGGGGAGAACAACAGCAGGGTCCTTCTATACTACAGGCTTGCAACATCAAGTTCAATTACGATAGATAAATTTAAAGATATATTTGTACGTACGACTAGAAAGACCGAATGTATGGTGTACACACCGCTTGGTTGAAGGACACTTAATCACGAGTTCCCATTTAGGAGAATTTTGAGGTCTAAAATGGGCCTCCTAAGGAAAATATGCAATCAAAATTCACTTTATGAGAACCAATCACATTTAAGGGATGACATCATCCCCAATAGTTAGGTGGCATTGGTTGAGTTAAGGGTAGCACTTATCACATTTTCAATGGTGGATAAAAAAGCATGGTTAACCACGGTAGTGCTCTAAGTACTTTTTCATTCATAAAGTAAACTACTCATAATAAATGTCATTTCACACTTTTTGAATAAAATATTATTATTTTCATTTCATATTTCTTGAAAGAAACAATGCATATCCCTACAAAATCTGAATGTCTTTACACACTTTTCAATAAATATTGTATTTGTATATTTTCATATATACATATATTTAATATTACAATATTACAATATTACAATTTAATATTTATTATTACAATTTCAAATTAATTATAAGTTAATATCTATACATATATATTATACATATGAAATCAAAATAAATAAAAATGTAACCTTATAGTTTTAAGATAAATCAAATCTACAAATAATATTAATAACAACAAAAATATTAAAAAAAACAAAAACAAAAACATCTTAGTTTTGTATGATGAAAAAATGTATATTAGTTTCGAATGTTAAAAAAGGATTATATTATGTTCAACATAGTTTAGGCCACCAAAAAAAAAAAAAAAATCTATGTATATAAATATTATATTATACTTATAAATATAAATTAAATATATTTCAATACTTTTTTCTTTAATTTTAAATACAACTCAATTCATTTCATTATTATTATATTAATATTATATATTATTATATATAATATTATAAAAAATATATATATAAGTGTTATAGAATATATATTATATTCTTTTTATATTACATATTATTTCGTCTTATGTTATAAATCAAATCAATTTAATATGTAATATAAAATTTATACATAAAATGATATATTACATTTATTATATTATATTATACTATATTATATTATTTTTATATAGTATATTAATTACATGTTATTATAAAATTTAAATAATATAAATTTTATTAATAATATATAATATAATTAAAGATTTATACATTTATATTTATATTTTAATTTAATTTATTTAAGTACAAAAGACAAATGTATTAGTTGTTCAATGATAATGAATTTTTCTTGAAAAGCTCATTCTTATTTATAGTCACGAAATACAATTTTTTTAGTAATTTTATTTTGTTACAACTTTTGAATTGAATTTAACTATGGTTATATGGATTGTGAATTAAAGGAATTGAATTGCAAATTCATAAATATTATTGTGCTTTATTTTTGTGGTGGTGGATCTATTCACATTCATATGGAAGCATAGATTACATCGCGACCTCGGGGTAGAAAATCGAGAACCATCCTTTGGCACAAAAATGTTCTCACCCTGCGGAAGGGGTATCACAGAGAGAGACTTCGGAGGGAGGAATTCAAACCGCCAGAGAGAAACAAAGAAACATATAGGCACCGAAGTTCTAGAAAAAAAGGCCTTTAGGCCTCAGTCTGATAAGAGAAACATAGAGGCAGAGAAAAAATAGAATGAACACGGTGAGATTAAGGCACGAAGTCTTTCGCACTTCCGCTTCATCATTCGAGTAATCTTCGACGCTAATTGGTCTATTTCGGTGTGCCTTATCGGGACAAAGATGCGCGACAAAGGAGGGCCGGCTTCCTCGCAATCAACCTTGGAGGAGCCTCCCCTCTTCAATCTTGGGACTGTTGATGAGCGTGTCGTTGAACTCTATTTCGGTGTGGCATAGTGGGGAGAGTTGTGGTCGATAAATCGCATATGATGCGCTTCTTCATACGTGAGGAATTTTTCGAGAAAGAGTCGATTTTATGCTCCGGCTCATACTAGTGTTTTTGCTTACTGCTGATACGATGGCTAGAAGCTTCTTGTTGTGCGGTTAGGGTCGATGGTTCTATAAATTCTCGTGGGATCTCGTTAGGCCTAGATGCGGAATCCGGCGAGGAGAGAGGCATCAGCGCTACCAAAGGCGTAGCTCTACGGCATATATGGGCCTCCAACTCCATGCCTTAATTTTCCTGCGCATTGTTGGGGCGCGGGTGTCTACTGAGGTGCGGGCCACATTTCTTGTGGAGGTCTCGGCTCGGGTAACAAGCGGGCGAGAGGGGTTGGACCAAAATGCACGGCAACCGAAACGAGCGAGGGGAGGCGGAGTGAGAGTGACACGGGGCCATGAAGCGAGGAAAAATATGGAGAGTGGAAGAGGATACGAAGAGATGAGGGAGGGAGGCGGTGCCGTGAGACCGATCGGGGAAGACGAAATGGCATTGGGTTCCCGGTCATAACGAGAAAGGTGTGAGATATGAGCGGGGGAAGTATAAGAAGGCGTTCGAAGAGGAGATAATGCCCGGAGGACGGCTGGTAAAGGCGTGCGGAGAAACTGGCACCTGCCTCATGCGGGGTTATTTCCGGGGGTGGGGTCGTACTTGAGTGAGTGGATCGATGGAGAGCCACCGTAGAGCTGAATCATGAGAAGCGAAGCTGATGTGTGATCATGATGACGGAATTGATTTGGAGGGGAAAACGAGGAGGAGGTTGAGTGGACTTCTGCAAATCATGACCATTATTGGACATTCTATTCGACGATTCGGCTCCCTTATAGAGATTGCGGTCCATTGAAGTGAGTACGTTGGAGTCTCCCACACCGGTATTTGCAAGGAAATCACGGCGGCTTGTTGGCCTTTTCTCTGAAGTTTGTCATGAAGGAGATACCTTTGGCCTCATCGATGCTTTCTTTGATCTTTAGAAGGATTTCTTTGATGCGCGACATTCGGAGACACTAGAGGAACGGCTTTGTGCCCTTGTTGAAGTTTACGACAATATTGGGTAGCGACATAAATATTATTTTATTGGTTTATTTATTATTTTATTATTTCCTTAGGAGGCCCATTTAATATCAAAAATTCCCCTAATTCAAGGTTTCAAGGCCGGGAAATGTATCAAGACTGGGGGCCTCGGGAGCTCCTCCTACGAGTTGTAGGAGCGCAAGGTATATACCTAGGTCAAACTCAATTCCATGGATTTCCAAATCATAAAATACAACCCCACGATTCTTTGCGATATTCGTAGAATTTAAACATATTCACGGCTTTGCACGATTTTAAATATTCAAATGTAATATCCCAAATAAAATTTGTTCAACAAGGCATGCACGAAAAACACATTTTTCAAGAATGGATGCTTTGAAACCAAGACTTGGATTCCTTGATCAATGTATCTAAGACCTAAATCCAAGAGGAGGCTCCCAAAAAAATCACTCTAGGAGGGTTAGTAGATCTCCCCACCTAGTTGTCTTGGGAGAATTGCCCAATGAAGGGACTGCTGACAATGTATGAATAAGAAATAGAAACTGACAAGCATTATTTTTTATGAACTTTAATACATGAAGATGTAGATAGCCAACATTGATGTTATATCGATGAGAGTACAAATCACGAGGAAACAATCACTCAAGTTAGGCAATACAAGCCTCAGCAGATCATGTACATGATATGAAATACCAACTTTACAAAAGTAAGAAAATGCCTAGGCTATGATTGTGCGAGTTTATAGGAAACCTTTACTATAGAAATAATATCAATAGAATGTGGCAATGTATGGCTCGAATAAGTGGAGATCCAAAACTCAAACCCCACAGAAAACAATAATACATCAATCTTAGAAGGATTGGCTAAAATATACAAAACGAAAAAATGTCGGAGATGCGAGGGTAGCGAAATTTGCAACTCCGGCTTTGGAAATGAATGAAAGGTTGAAGATGTTTTGTCGGATAAATACCTCCTCAAACAGATCTTCAAGTGAAAAGGCATGATCCTAACAACGAAGATCTCACCCTCAAACAATATGACCCTCACCCCATAAATGAGAAATATGTGTAACGATCAACGAGGATACTATCTTGTAGGTGGAATAGAATATGATGGCCCCGAGTGCCCGAAGATGCGAAATATGCTTTGAATCCTTCCTTACTAATCTACTAAAGGAAGAGGGCTTCCTCCTCTAAAAAAGCCAAGGAATGGTGTTGTGGAATCTCCTTTGCAGCACATACACAACACAACGTTATACTTGAGCGAAATAACACGTAAGTGAAGGAGGTGGCTTAGCCTTAAGCACGAATGTGGAGAGATGAAGTGCAATCCCTCGAGGCACTCAAGAAGGAGAATAAATCATAAACGGGAATTCCTTGTACTAAACAACAACTGCAACTCGCATAACTGACAATAATATGCCAAGTTTAATAAACATGAAAATAAATAATCATAAAAATAAGTTGCAATGGTTGCCTTGCCCTCCTTTTAAACAAATGTAAGCTCCCTCTCCATAGGTCCCTCATTTATGGTTTCGTCTGTCAAGTCTTCCCTCCTCTTTTACACGTTGTTGTCCCACAAGATGATTTCTCCTATCTTGCGTTGTTTGACTTGGTCAACTTGACCTTATTCCTCATGAAAATGTCCTTTTCACATGAGGGTTTGAAATCAGCTCAATGATCCTTTCATACTAAGAGGGATTTTTTATTCCTATTTCTGAAATGTAACATGGGCCTCATTACCCATTTATTCCTCCCCAAGTGCAAATAGCCAAAAGTGTATTCCATTTAGGCGTACGTTAAAAATTGGAGATAATACAGTCCTCCCCTCTCAAAGATTGCTTGTCCTCAAGCAAGTGCGAGATAGGCGAGTTATTTCTCCTCCTCTCCCTTTAGCATCCACATATGATGAACTCCTCCAAGTAAAGGATTTTGTCTCATCAATCAAATCGCCACATTGCTCCTCCTCGACATGCAAGTTAGCTATCATCAATAGCAAGATGAAATACTCAAGATGATAGAAAAATGATGTCTAGAGGTCCTCTCAAGAGCATGGATTCGAAGTGTATGGGAAAATGTCATCCCCATATGAAACCTCCTTTGAAGCATCATCCATATCAGGAAAGTGATCACCCTCCCACATGAAACTCATGAAAGATATCCTACCTTAAGCTCTCCTGCAAAGAAGGTGGGTTGAATGGTTGAACATGATTTGCAAAGTGGCCTACTCCACCTATGTTGTCTTCCTCTACACCCATGACAAGTGTAGAGGACATGCTAATCTTGGGCTGCAATAAGGTTTCCCTCAAATGGCAAAGGTTGGACCCTCAAAGTCCTCCTCAGTCATGCATCATGCGGCCCAGCTTATTCCATTCAAAATGAATGGCACATCATTGCCATATGGCATCCAAATCAGAAAATTGTTGAAGGTTACATGTACCGGTTGGATGATACATATGGTCTCTATAATTGGATACAACGCGATCTTTTAACTACCGATTTAGAACATCAGTGGAAAGTTGTCCTCCAAGAATTTTCCAGCTATGCATGTTAGCTCATCTACTATGAAGTGATAGCAACAATATACATAAGTTGTGTCTGATCAAAACAATAAAACACTTGCCCAAAATTCATGTAGAGATGGGTTATCATCATTACAAAATTTGGCCTAAAATGACCATGAAACCCATAAATAATCTTGCTCTCTTGTGGGAGACAATGCCTTGTTTACATATGGTGAGAAGATACAAATACTCAATAGAGTAATCGAGAAGCACATAAATGTATTTCCTTGCCATGCATCATGTGTGAGTTGAAGGTGAGGTCCATGAGTGGAGATGGCCCATGAGAATCTTCTCATAAAAATCTGCAAGAAGAGAGGGTGCATACTCCCTTTGAAACACTCATCGAAAAGAAACATGCTCTCAAGTGGCTTGACGTTGTAGGCCTTAGTAACAAGGCTCTTGTCACTGCAATGACTTCTCTCACTTTGACATTCCATCACCAAACATACATACGATTGCTATGTGAGAGGACCTTCCCCTCTTCTGATACGAAAGATGGCCTCTTTTCACTTTGGATGTACCTTCCTTTCCTAGGAAATACCATGATAAGTATGGGAAAATTTCTGCCCATGCTCTCCATGTGTAACCATAGCAACAAAAGGTCACAACTTACCTTCCCATACTCTCATCATACAAATCATGTGATGACAACATAATGATTGATATGGATGTCATATCAACACAATGTATACACTCCCTTACTGCCCAAAGATGCAAGTATCTGCCAAGTTTCTCCCCTCCACATACCCCTTAGAAGGATATGTCTCATGATGGCCAAATTCCCTCAAGAAGATAACGTAGCATTGCCTCTTGTTGCCTGTTTCATAGATTTGCAGTGGCTCACCAGCCTCTTGCCCTCCATCCACTCGGCTCAACAGATGTTTCACGTCACTCTCTATCTTGGGTACCCCTCTAATAAGAGCCATCTTCCCAAACCGGTTCTTCACCTTGCATTTCATGGGATGTTAGAAGTACCTCATGAGATCCCTTAGAAAAGACCTCATGCCCATGACCATCTTGAATCTATCGAATCCAAATGCAGAAGAAGGAAAAAGCCTCCTTACTACGTTTGTTTGGCAGCGGCGATGGATTTCTCTAGAGGTGTAATTGGATGCTTCAACCGCTCCAACTCAAAGATGAACATATGGTTTTTGTAGGAGTGTTTTGATCATGGATTTATTCATCCTCCAAATTTTATACCAGAGGTCTTTTGCAACTCAAAGAGGTGAATGAGGATGATGGTTCACAATTTCTTGAACCATTCGAGTTTTCATGACACAGTGCAAATCCTGCACACACTCTGGAATTGGCAATGTGATTTCACCCTTGGTCATGTAAAAGCAAATTTCCTAGCTTTCAAAGGATTTGCTACAATAATAGATGGTGGAAATTTTCATACCTTGATGAGATTTTGGAATCTCTTGTAGGGCTACAAGAGTTCCTTCCTCCAGAGAAAATGTGTTGGCTGCTTCTTTGATGTATGTGGTTGCTCCTCCATGAGTGTGATAGTGTTAGTAAAAGAACTCCTCAAGTGGTGGTGAGGCTTCTCCTTTTCTATTCTTCTATTTTCAAACTTCTTGATCGACTTTTGAGAAAACTTAGCAGAAGTGAGCCCTCTTACTGTGGTTCAAATGGCTGAACCACCAAATGTGGGCTTCACCTTCTAAGTGCGGTGTTGAAGTCTCAACGGCCCACTCTTTCTCCCCTACGGATGTAGTAGGAAAATTTCTTCCAACTTCCTCACCCAGAAGCTTTTGTTGTAGATGACCCATCAAATGTAGACAACAAAAATCTATTGCCTTTGATTTCTCTTTTGCTATGTAATTCTCTTCTCTTCCTTCAACTAGATGAATTGTGGAAAAGCTAGAGTCTCCTTGAGAGCTCTGCGGTTGAGATTTGTACTCAAAAAGGTAATCACTTGGGATCACAGGATCCGAAGTGTCTTTCATACTTGTCTTCTTCCTTCTTCATGAGAATAGGAAGTGCATGGTCCTTCCTCTTCTTTTTCTCCTCCTCTTTGGAGGGCTCTTCTTAGTTATGAAAACTAATAGAAAATAATCTCATCTTCTTCATCATTAGGATTTTCTTCTATTTTCTTTGAAGCTTTAGGAAACTAGGCGGCCCGAAAAGGAGATTTATAGATTGATCTTTGTAGCAGAAGACTTACTTGATTTGTAGATTTAATAGCGAAAAGGCTTTAATTATAAAAATACAGGGTATTTATAATAATAAATATTTTATTAGATAAAAGATATGACATGATTGAAATTTTACAATGAGGTCTTGCTTTTATACCCATCACAGTGCCTTTTCACGAATGGGCATGTCTTTTAGACATGCCTTTTCATTAACTTTAATGACTACTTAACATAATCCTAGCTTCAGTTAGTTAAGTAATTACATTTATTTCTATTTATTCAATTAATAACTATATTTGTTACTTAAGTTATGAATTAGATTCATGTATTGCCTCCTTCTTGGCTTGTCCTCAAAGCTTAACTTTCTGACAATTCCTTTGCCAGTTATCTGCTAGAAGTCCTTATTCACTAGGGCTTTGGCATATATAATTTTCCAATAATACTTCCTTGGCCCGAGTTCTCCATATATATATATATATATATATATATATATATATATATATATATATATATATATATATATATAAATTTAACTTCTCTTTTTTTTTATGAAGAACCTCTTCCTTTCATTTGAATTTGTACTTTTATATATTGATATATATATATATATGTATATATAAATTTTTAAGTAACCTCCCCCTTCTTCTTTTTTCTTTTTTTTTTCATTAATTTAATTAATTAAATAGTAATTTTAATTAATTAAATTAATAATTTTTTTTTCAATGAAACTTTATAAAACTTATTATAAAATAACTTTATATTTTAATAAAGTTACTTATATAGATTTATAAAGTTTTTTTTTTTAGATTTTAAATTAATTAAATTATTTGTTACGTGACTTGTATCTATAATTTCATTTTTAGATATGGAGGGTCATCGTACACGTCCATACGACAACAAGTTGATATCTTTCAAAAAAAAAAAATTACTTATATCGAGGGCAGGCTTGATGCTATTGGAATTGAACGTTGCAGTTATTCGATTGGAAACGCAAATATGCTGAAAATCCTCTTCTTTCCTTTTTCGGGATGAAGCAACTTATCGGAGTCTTTTTGTGGGGTTTCAGGATGGCTTACTCTAGGAGAGGCCGTCACATTCCTCAGTGATTTTGGAAGAAGCGGTCCAAGTTTCTGCAACACCACCTCTATAACACGAACCAGTTTTCCGGCCATACTCCGGTTGAAATCTTGGTGAACCACCACGCCCATAAAATACTTGACTTGTTGTGCTCCGGAAACCATGGTGTGTGCGGGCACGATCCACCCGAACCTTCTCAGGCGGTCAGAGCTCTCATACTCAGCGTATATGCTGCTATCATTGAGCAAGACGATCACCAGAGGAATCCCGCGCTCTCTGGGCAGTATGTTAGACTCCTCGGTCCTCACTAGATCATCGCCCAGAGCCCTGGCGTTCGTTACGCAGGCACACATAATATTCCGATACCCCTCGAAACCCAGACGTATGAACTGGTAATATTGAGCAATTATTTGGCTGGGCCCTACGCAGAAGTCGACAGTGAAGTGGGGCCACCCGGCCCTCAAATAGTTGACGGGAAAAGTGAGCTTTTTGGGAAGGTCTTGCTTTGCTCTCCAGATAACCCATCCTATTCTGGGATGGACGAGTCCATACTTCTGCCCGCTTACGTTTATGCTCTTCACCAGCGGGAGCCGGAAATCCCAGTTCAATTTAAGGTCGAGGAACAGTGCGATGAATCCGCCGTTTGTTGCGTCCAACAAATTCACGTTCCTTGAAGGTTTTGCTTGTGAATTACTTCGCTTCAAAACAGAAAAGTTAGCAGATTCTAATCCAAATCTTCTTATCATTCCAATGCCTCCGGTTGAGGGATCGCTGAACAAATTGTATGGCACATTATTATGACACCAACACTGCATATAAAGACTGCAAATTTTTTCCCATTCATGTGATAAAGCTATTGGGCTGTCCTCATCTTCCTTACTTTCTATAACTGTCAGAATCTCCTTGCATAGCCCCTCTACTGTGAGAGAACGAAATTTGGAATCACTTAAATGCCTTTGGCGGTTTTCCAGGATTTTCTGGAGTGGTATATGTTGTTGGATACCTGGTTGCAAGAGTCTACGTAAAAACAGAGTAGAAATTGAAGGAGAGATTTCATTCTTATTTTCAGCAAATCCAGCAGTTTTTGCAGAAGCATTTATGGAAACTTCCATCTGTTTTGAGCGAGCCTCAATAATGACCACAAGAGCGGCATTTTTCTGCTCCTGTACATGGGCCAACGAAGCCTGCTCACACATTGCGACCATCTCCGATGATATACTCATTAATGTATTCAAGTGTTTAACAATTTGATCAGAATCTTTGTTTTCAACAGCTAACTGCTTCACAGGCATTTCTCGAGTTTCCAAGGCCTTAGCCTCAAATGATTTTTCTTTATTCCCATTAATCACCCCTAACATGTTATTTGCCTGTGCAATTAGATTCAGAAATTCTTCCTTTGTTATTTGGGGTCTGATGTGCACAACGGGTTGAATCCTGGGCTGCTGGGTAACTAGTGCAGCCATGTTGCTTCCTTGAAACATTGGAGGCCTTGCCACTGGCATTTGACAACCAATCATTGTCCTTCTATCTGTAGCATCTAACATAGACTCATTTTCAAGAATTTGGGTAGAACCTGAACTAATCTTTTCAGCAAGTGAAACTGATTTTTCATCTACTTTATAACCAGTATCTCCAATGCTGTCACAATCACCATTAAGGATTGCAGTATTTAGAGACATTTGACGTAGAAAACTATCTTTATCTTTAACACCTACATCCTTGTCATAATGTACCATTGTCATAACATCTTTATCTTTATAGGGTTTGCTGCTATCAACAACAGACTTACCATCATCCTCTTCGTCAGTTTTCTCATTATCATCAACAATGTCTTCTTTCTCACTATCACTATATTGTTCTTTCAAAACAGAAGATGAAACATTCTGTTGTTCATCACTTTTTTCAGCTTCTTCAATAGTTTTCCGGCTAGCAGAATCTTTTTTACATTTAACATTTACATCATCATTATAATCTGCTTCACAGTTATAAAGTTTTTGAATTGCACACTTATGTCCTGTGAAATATTTGTCTCCACACTTCCAACAATTCTGTACCTTTTTACTTTTATTACGCATTGGTGGGGGAATATATTTGGTTGACTTTTCCATGGATGTTTTACTTGATTTCCCCTTTGCATAACTGACTGCTTTCTCATTATTACCGCATTTTTCATCTTTCTGTTTCTCCTGATTTTCTTTTCTATTACGAGAATTTTTTTTAAGATCTGCAGAAATTTTTTTACAACCGTTTGTGATTTCTGCCCAAGAATTCTCTACTTGCTGAAGTTTTTCTTGAATTTTTTTAATTATTTCAATTCTTTTGGGATCTTCACATGACACATAGTGTGGTAGTTTATGTCCATACGCTTGTAAACTACGTTCGAAGGCTTGTAAAACAATGTTATGTGCCATTGCTTCAACTTGTCCTCAATATAGCTCTGATACCACTGTAGCAGCGGAATTCGTAGATTTGAACACTGTAGCAGTAAGACTTGTATGCTTGTTGACTTTGATAGCAAAAATAGCTTTAATTATAAAAATAGACAAGAGGTATTTATAATAATAATATTTTATTGATAAGATATGACATGATTTAATGATTACAATGAGGTCCCGCTTTTATAGCCACGCAGGTACCTTTTCACGAATGGGCATGTCTTTTAGACATGCCTTTTCATTAACCTAATAACTATTTAACATAATCCTAATTGATTAGTTAGTAATTACATTTATTCTCTTTTATTCTATTAATAACTATATTTATTACTTTAGTTATGAATTAGATTCATAACAAACGGAGACATATACTTCGACGGGACATGAATGTGCATTTTATACAAGAAATACCGTTGCCAGCACTGGTAAGGAAACAGAAAAAGATGCTTGTGTATCCTTCACGCCCTGTATCAGCACTGCGTGATTTTCCATTTGGATCCGAACGAAATGCCCCCCCAATGACCAGAGAAGAGTGTCTCAAAGCTATTGCAGCTCTTCACACCAAATCCTCCCACACACCCAAGTCTAACCAGCAAAAGAAACTTCCCCCCCCTAATGTTGTCCAGAATAGTATTAACAGAATGAGGATTGCAGCGCTCAGAACGACCACTAGCACTGGGCAGTGTCAATCATGCCAGATACTGCGCAGGATTATTCATACAAACGGAGTGGAAGATTCAAAATTGGAAATTCATGGAGTGAAGGGTAAACCCACACATGCTGTTACCGAATGTCGGCTCTGTGTTCATGCTGGGAGACAAGGTAGCCTGCCCCCTGAAATAACTGAGTTTCAGAAAAAAAAACGGAGAAGATGCAAAACTGTTTATAGTACTCTATAAAGATTTGCGCAGAAACGAATGTTGTCTGCTTCGTTATGACTCATTTAGTTTAAATAACGATGCCTGCAAGAAAGTGAAAAAACAAAGAGTCGGCACCAGGGGAAACCGTCTCAAGACAGAGGCGCCGTCTTCCTCTTATACCCCCAAAACCGAATACGCCGCTCAGAGGCAGAGAACTAAAAAAATGCAAATGTTAGAGGTGGCAAAATATTTCCATGTAACAGAAGACGATGCATGCGCCAATCTTCTTCCCTTCAACCTGCTTTGAAGGAATTTTGCCGCGAACATAGCATCGAACGTTGGCCTTATCGTAAGGTCTATCCCTTAAGATGTAAAATTAAACAATTGAAGGAAAAGATGAACAGCGGAAATGAGAAAGGACAGGACCTGCGGTCGAAAGTTCCAGCTCCGAAAATGCCTTGTAGAGATACAACTTGCGGACTTTAAATAAAAATGAAATCTAGCCGTATTTCTCAACAAAGCGCAGAGGGGAGAATCCTTCACCGAGCGGACGTTCGACAACGCGGAGAAAGACGTCAACACAGGAATTTAATGATTCCGGCAGTAAACGTACAATTCTGAGGAAGAATTTGCGTCAAAGGAAACAACAAATTGGCAGCAGCAGCCGGAAGGTTTTATTTCACGAAGTGTCTATTGATGAGGCTGAATTTCCTCGATTAATTAACAGAAAAATTCAGCTGTATTGGACCCGGGATGATGCTTGGTATTTTGGTTTCATTAAAGTTTATGATCGAAGAAATAAACTACATTTTGTTCTTTATGGTGATGGGGAAGAGGAATGGATTTCGGTGGAACGGGATAGGTTCAAGAGTCAAATACTCGTTCCTGGAGAATTTCTGCCGAAAACAAATGACGGTATTAGGCAGAGTAGGTGTTTTGTTCTGAGAATGTGGGCCATAGTTTGTATCGCCACCGCTGATACCATTGCCGCCAGCATCTTGCCCCCGCCAGGTTCTCACCGTCGATGGGTTTCTCAACCTAGCCAGGGTTCTCACCGTGGCAGGAGTTCTCTCAAGAGTTTCTCTGCGTCTCCTGTAAAACCAAAGGTCCAATTATCCTTAAAGTTTTCGTTGGATGCTTGCTCAAGTCTCGGAAGAGAAACAATGCTTGTGTTTACTTTTCTTCCACTGCGTCTATATTCGTCCATGCAAAATCGTACAGTGCAGGCTATCTACACAAATTGCCACCGATTTCTGTACAGTGCAGCAGGGACATCACCGCTAGCCAATGCACCCGTGAGTTATGAAGATGCCCTTATGAAAAATTTCAGAGTTTTTTCACCATTTTCGTTGAATCAGTGTCGTCCAATCTGTGCTCTTGATCAAAGAATATTGGAAGCGAAGGTCTAAAGACAATCAAAACGGTACGGTGCTTGGCCAAGAAGTCGATTGAATTAAAATCTAAGAGGAGCAGTTGATGTATCGTAAAAGTGAAAGAGGGGATTATATTTTAAGAAATTGTTTAAGTTATTGAAAAAAATATTATTATTAATTTAATTAATTAAAATCATTAATTAATTAATTAAATTAATCAAAATTAATTATTATTATTATTAAAAAATAGTAATAATAATTATTAAGAAAATATATATGTGGGAAAGTAAAAGGGGTAATAGAACCCAATTCAAGATAGCATTACTGAGAATTATACAGGTCAAGGTATCAATGATTAAAGACATGCTTATCAGATAATCCGAAGTGAAGAAAGTTGTCTAAAAAGTTAAGCTTTGAGGACAAAGCTTTTCGAAGAAGGAGGCAATGTTATGAATCTAATTCATAACTAAAGTAATACATATAGTTATTAATAGAATAAAATAGAATAAATGTAATTACTAAATAATCAGTTAGGATTATGTTAAGTAGTGATTAGTTAACTGAAAAGGCATGTCTAAAAGACATGCCTGTTCATGAAAAAGTACCTGCATGGGTATAAAAGCGGGACCTCATTGTAATCATTCAATCATGTCATATCTTATCAATAAAATATTATTATTATAAATACCTCTTGTGTATTTTTATAATTAAAGCCTTTTGCTATTAAATCTACAAATCTGCAAGTCTTCTCACAAGATTTCAATCTATAACTTCCGTCGGCTCAAAGAACTATATTTATTACTTTATTTATGAACAGATTCATAACATAAACTCACAAAGCCGAGCCATGAAAGATGCTCTGATACCACTGTAATATCCCAAATAAGGACTACTCAGCACGGTATGCCTGAAAAACGCATTTTTCAGGAATGGCTGCTATAGGATTTGAAACCAAGACCTGGATTCCTTAGATCAATGTATCTAAGACCCAAATCCAAGAGGAGGCTCCAAACAAATCACTCTAGGAGGGTTAAACAGATCTCCCCCACCTATTTGTCTTGGTAAAGTGCCCAATGAAGGGACTGCAACAATGTATGAATAATAAATAGAGAAACAGCGTTATTTTTATGAACCTGAATACATGAAGATGTAGATAGCCAAAAAGTGATGTTATAGCATTAAAGAGAGTAAAAATACTTGAGGAAACAATCACTCAAGTTAGGCAATACAAGCCTCAATAGATCATGTACATGAAATGTGAAATACACTGCTACACTGAAAATGCCCTGGGATTTGACTGCGCAGTTTATAGGAGGCACTGCTACAGAAATAATATCAATGAAAGATATGGCAATGTATGGCTCAAATAAGTGGGGGAGAAAATCTCTAAACCCCTAAAAACAATAATACATCAATCCTAGAAGGATTGGCTGAAATATACAAAATGGAAAAATGTCAGAGTTGCAGGGTAGCAGTTGCAACTCAAGAACTGGAAATGAATAGAGAAGGTTGAATATGTTGCATCAGATAAAATATATCCTCCAATGGATCTTCCAAGTGAAAGGTTGATCCTAACACTGAAGATCTCACCCTTCGACAATCACTGCAACCCCTCACTGCAAATACCAATTGATAATAACGCAGTCACTGAGGGATACCGCACTGTAGGTGGAATAGAATATGATGGCCAAGTGCCAAGATCTGAAATATGCTCTGAATCCTTCCTTACTGATCTCCCAAAGGAAAATAGGGCTTCCTCCTCTAAAAAACAAGCCAAGGAATGGTGTTGTGGAATCTCCACTGCAACACCCTACAACACAACGTTATACTTGAGCAGAAATAACGTTGTAGCTGAAGGAGGTGGCTTGGCCTTGAGCCTGAATGTGGAATCCCTCAAGAGGCCTCTCAAAAAGGAGAATGAATCCTAAACAGGAATTCCTTATGCTAAACAGCACTGCAACTCTACTAAACAGCAAGAAGATGCTCCAAGTCTAAACAGACATGAAAATCAATAATCATAAACATAAGTTGCAATGGCTTCCTTGCCATCCTTTTAAACAAATGTGAGCTTCCTCTCCATGGGTCCCACTAATTAGGGTTTCCTTCATCAAGGAATCTTCCCTCCTCTTTTACTGCGCTTTCCCACAAGATGATTTCCACCTCCTATCACTGCACTGTTTGACTTGGTCAACTTGACCTTTTCCTCATGCAAATGTCCTTTTTCACACATGAGGGTGTAAAATCCAGCTCCAATGATGATCCCCTTTCATACTAAGAGGGATTTTATTCCTATTTCTGAAATGTATGGGTCTCCTTACCCATTTATTCCTCTCCTAAGTGAAAATAGCCAAAAATTAATATTCCATTGAGTTGTACGCTAAAAGTGGAATATTACATAAAATGTCCCCAACAACACCTACTATGATTTTTATGCCTCGCTAACCCATCACACATACCAATGCAGAGCACTGCATGCATTAGTTGACATGCTCGACAGAATAGTTTATAGGATCAATGAAACCCCTGGGGGACGAGGAGGATCAGGAACAAGGGGGGTCAGGACGGGAGGACAAGGTCCAATGCGATGTTACAACTATGACCAGGAAGGACATGTTGTGAGAGAATGTCCTCTACCTAGAATACCATGGTGTTATCAATGTAGAGTGAACATGCATGCCACAAAAGACTGCTCGGAATTGATCAAAATATGGGAAGAGCGAACAAGACAGAGGGGAGGAAATTTGATTAATCCGAAGCCAAGAATAACATAAATTGAACCCCTCTCAAGTGTATCTATAGTGACACGTGGAGGAAAGAAAATTGGAGATGATGTGGGAGAAGCAAAGCAACCTAAAATTGTGTTCCCGCCTCACCAAAGTGGCTGGCAATGGTTGGGAAGGAAAAATGCATACATACAACACAACCTATCGAAGAATGGTTCAAATTGTTTTTGAACATCGTGAATGATGATCAGATGCTTAAACAGTTTTGGGAGAATTTGAAATCAGCCATTAAAGGAGGGATAGATCATGACAACACAATCTCTCCCAATCTTCCAGAGAGGCACTCGAGAAGAATCCAAAGAAATAAAAAGTGAACACAGAAGGAGTTCGGGATTGATGCAGAGATTGCAGGGTTCCAAATAAGAGATACCATGTTAGAGCTAGGTTCATATGTTAATCTACTTCCAAGGAATACATGGGAAGTGTTGGGGAAACCCAAGCTGGAATATTCTCCTATACAGTTGTGCATGGTGAATCAATACTGCATCATACCCATCTAGGGATTAGAAGATGTGGAATTTGACATCACAGAGGTTAAGACCTACGCATACTTTGAATTTATAGATATAATGGGAAATCGGGACCCTTGGATCCCTACCAAGGTCCAAGATTCATAGAACCGGTTGATGACAAAGAATAGCCTGGACTACTAGACCAATTGTAACAGCTAACAGCAGGAAAGAGGGAAGATTATATCAACTCGGCAGCCGAAGGGTCGATCAACTGGCGCAGTGTTCAGAGTTTAGACATTGGATCAAAGGTTTCTTGGTATGATTGGAAACAAAGAGGATATGAAATCAACACCCAATGATGTGCAACCATCTGAGGACTTAACTAGGTCGGAACATAGGTAAGGGAATATCCTACCTTCACCAATATGGAAACAGTTAATATTTTTATTAATAAAGTTGATGAAATTGTTCCTGATGAGCACAAAGTACCTTTAATGAATGTGGATTTACTAGCAACATCGGCCCAGTGGTGGGAAACCCATCGCAACTTCCTTAAAAGGTGGGATGAAATCTCAAATGCATTAAGGGTCAGATTCCAACAATTTGGGGGTATGCAACTAGATGTAAAGTATAGAGGTACTTCAGATCCCCAACAACATATAAAATATTGTGAAGAATGATGGGAGGTTGAAGAATTCACAAGGGACTTATGGGTACATGACTTTGTGCATTCCCTGGGAACATTTCCACAAGCCTGGTATATCACAAAAGAAAGGAAGAGACAAACTGCAGATTGGGATTCTCTAGCAAGCCGATTTGTAAGTAGTTTTTCTTTTAAAGATACTGATCAAAGGTTAACTGATGTCCTCCAAGCGGTTAAAATAATTTTACTTACAATAGGATAGTTATCGGAAGGAGCAATAGACCAAGCCACTCTAAATCATATTTATGAGTCAAATTATAAAGTAGTAATTTGCGGGAAGGTAGATCAGGAATCAGATGAGGATGATTTAGAGGACTTAATTCATTTGTCTTTTGATGAGAAGGAAGGGGAACGAGGAATCAGATTTGGACCAGTTACATAAGGACCTCATTTGTTGCCCTTAAAGGTGAAGAAACACAATATAGGAAGCAAAGAGAAGCCAAATCTAGCGTCCATTGGGGACTACTGGGACGACCAAACAATGAAAGAGATTTGTGATCTTCTAACTGAGTATGAAGATCTATTTCCGTCATCTGTTGTGGAATTAAAAAGAATAAAAGGGGATTATGCTTAAAACAGATGAGGATTATGCTTAAACCAGATGTAAAACGAGTGAAGCACTGACCCTATAGACTAAATCCGCAAGTAAAGGAGAAGGTAAATAAGTAAATAGACAAAATTCTAGAGGTGGGATTGATATTCTTGGTTGATGAAGCTGATTGGGTTAGCCCAGTAGTCATTCAAAACTAGAAATATGCAACAGAGATAAGATTATGTGTAGATTATCGCAGTATGAACAATGCTTGTGTACATGATCCCTTTCCTACACCCTTCAGCGACGAATTCTTAGAAAATGTAGCTAGAAATGAAGTCTATTCATTTAGAGATGGATTCTTTGGCTATCATCAAGTCAAAATCGCATAGGAGGATAAGAAGAAAACGAATTTTACTACAGAGTGGGGTTCTTATGCCTACCATGTCATGCCCTTTGGCCTAAAGAATGCACCAATGGTTTTCTCTTGGATTGTAATAGCGACATTGAGAGAGTACATCCACAGATTTCTGTAAGTTTACATGGATGATTGGAAAGTGTACAAATTGTTGAAGAAGCACTCCAGCCTACTTCTAATAATGTATGATCGATGTAGGTAGTTGCAAATATCATTGAATGTGAAAAAGTGTGTCTTTTTTGTTCCTTTCGGAACTTTTTTGGGCCACATTGTATGTAAATATGGAGTGTGTGTGGACCCTACCAAGGTTCCGGCAATCGTGAATATGGACCCACCAGGGAATTTCAAGAAGCTCAGATCAGCGTTGGGACACACTAGCTACTATCATAAATTCATTCACAACTACGCCCTCATCACGGTTCCAATGGAAAGGCTACTTAAGAAGACAGAACAATTATATGGACCAAGAAGTGTAATGAGGCATTGAATATACTAATGGAGAAGCTGGCAAGTGCGCTAATTTTGGTCTACCCTTATTAGAATAAAAAATTTCACATACATATCAATGCCTCAGGGATTGCATTGAGAGCAGTGTTGGCTCAACCAGGGGAAAGAAACCTTGACCACCCAATCTACTTTTCCAGTAAGAAGTTATTGACAGCAAGCAATAATTACACAACAACCAAAAGAGAGGCACTTGCGATGGTGTATTATTTTCAAAATTTCTGCCATTATCTTCTGGGAGGACCTTTCAAATTTTTTACAGACCACTCTTTTGGGTGTGTGTTATATTCTTTCCACGACTAGCTCCCTATATTACGTGGGAAAACATGCCTATGTTTTTGTGCATAGGTTTGCACATGGTTTTGGGCATGATGGTTTTCTGCCTGAAGTGAACAAATTTTGTACTTCTCGTTAAATACTCCAACATACTGGGAATATTAAAATATCCATTGAGGATACAAATATTATATTAAATAGTATGAAGAATGAATTGATGATTGAATGTTACGAATGAGGCCTTCTTATATACCAAGGCAGGTGCCTCTTCACGGAAGGTCATGTCTCATTTAGGCATGCCTCTTCAACCTAATTACTAATTAACTAATCATTATTTATTGGTTACATTATTTATATTATTTTAGTCATAGCATTGTCTTCCTCCTCCAAAATCTTTGTCCTAAAAGCTTGTTGATAAAAAGGCTTGAGCTCTTTTTCGGTCTCGACTATCTTCTCATCTCAAAATCTTCATTGGTACTAGACGATATTATCCTTGGAGCGATATATAAAAAAATTTCATGGAAGAGGGATCGGACCATCCTCAATCAATCTTCTGTGGAATCTTGTAGTGACTGGAAACTTGTGATGGATTGATATCACATGAGTGGATTGCATTGAAATTAGTATTCTTTGGAACATCAGTTTTTTGATTTTGTTGTGAATACGTAGCTTGATCGAGTTGTCTGCTCTCATGATTCGGATGATGATAAGGAATTCTATTGATTTTATTTTTTTCTTATCATGTTTATGTCATCTCCTTGATTTATTTGAAGCACCTAATTTCCTATAGCCAAGGACGTTGAATGGTTAATTTTTGTATCTTCACTTGAATATTTTTTTGTTGGAACTGCAACTTTTGAGTACATATTTACTTCATCTAGCTTGTCCTCTTCTTCAGTTGGGATATTGACTAGATCGAGACTTGGATTGTTTTCTTCAACCTGGACTAAAGACTTTGATGCTTCTTTTGTGATAAATTCTTCTAATTTGTTGTTCAATGATTTCTCATCATTTTTAAGTTTCTTGATTTGAGTCAGTATATTATGATTCCTTTTGAGACGTAAGAGTTCTTCATTTTCTGAGTCAACTTTACTTTGGCATTCAAACTTCTCATCTTTTAAACACTTAATTTGTTCTAATAACTTTTGATTAAGGTTTTTTTAGTGCAAATTTTATTTTTTATTCTATGATAGATTCTCGTTGAATTTCTTCTCGACACATTCATTTTCTTCTTCTATTTTTTTATTTCCTTCATTGGACTTCTTGACCTTCACAAGTAATTTTTGGCTATGGTCCTTTAGACACAAAATTTCCTTGTCCTTTTCTGTTAATTTTTGTTCCAATTTTACAAGTCTTTCCTCTAGTTCTATCATTTGCACCAATTTGTTATCATGACATTCTTCTGCATAAAATGATTTTCCACATGTTGGACAACATACTTCACAATTTTTATGAATCCATGGATACTCAATGTATGTTTTACAAAACTGACATTCAGTCCAAAATAATGATTGTTTTGTGGAACTCATTTTGACTTATTTTAACTTATTAAAGATAGTATAATTAAAGCTTCCTTTTATTAACCCTTTTTTTAATTTCCCTTTCACCCTTTAATACATATATTTCCAATTCCAAATCGAATGGCTATAATAAGACTTCAATACTTCACTTTTCCTCACTTATAAGAAATATATTTTCTCCTCGTAATTTTTTTATTTCATTTTGGAATTCTCTTTTTCTATTTTACACTTTAAGTTGACTTTTTATATATTTTAAATACCCTTTATATTTCCTGAAAGTTGGAATTATAATTCTAGGTATTAGTTTTATAATATTTTTATAATTCTATGTATTAGTTTTATTCGCAGATTAATGAATTATATTATAAATATAAGGATTATATAGTTATAATATAATTTAAATTTATGTTATGTAATTTAAATGGTCCAAACAAAAAAGATATGAAGAGTCATCATCGTGGCCCAAAAAAAACTGTGGATGACTTAAACCGAGGATGGACGTGCTGAGTGTGGCTTTTGACAGTGGGAAGAAGGCTACGGAGAGTTGACAGTCAACTAGATGTCGATGTCGGGATGGCAGTGTGGAGGAAACTGCAGCATGAAGGGAACTACACCGTGGAGGGAGTCGATGCAGCAGGGAAGGCACGACAGTAGACAAGGAAATCGCAAGCTACAGTGGTTTCGTCAAGAAGGTTGGTTTTACGGTCATGGAGAAGACGTTAGCTAGTTGCGGTTGCAGGTGGGAGGAGTAGGTACTCGGGTTTCCGACGGCGTGGGAGAAGGTGGAAATTTGTGTGGTCGTGGCTACAGCTTATACGAAAGTGAAAATATCAGAGAGAACGGTGGTTGTAACAGTGTGAAGTTGCTTTGTACGGACAGAAACAATGACATACAGTGATGTCCTAGTGTCTTTGTTGTTGTAGTGACGGTTGGTTGGTCGCACGATAGGCAGCTGGCACTAACATTACTTATCAACCCGTACCTTTTTGTTTTTTCTTACATATAACTTTGTTTTGTTTGTTTTAATCTATATTTTTTTAATATATTAGATTTGACTATATATATGTACATGTATTTTTTTTTCTAATATAGATCGGGTTTTTTTACTTTTTTATTTTTAATATATATATATATATATATATATATTAGATTTTGATTTTGTCTTCTTCTTTTTTTTAAAATAATATATTCTTTTTTTTTCTTTTTTAAATGGCCACGGGCCTCTGAGAAACTCAGCAGCGGAGAAACTCCAAAAGTTGTAGTGAATGTGTCAATCACTGTGGCAACAAGGTTGACGAATTTTATGGCTAAAGACCTGGATCGAAGAGTGTGGCTCTGTGTAGCGGTTAAGCAGTCGAAGGCTTGAACTTCTCTGATACCAAACGAAGTGAACAAAGTTCGTACTTCTCGTTAAATACTACAAAAGAATTGGAATATGAAAATATCCATTGAGGATACAAATATTATATTAAATAGTATGAAGAATCAATTGATGATTGAATGTTAAAAATGAGGCCTGCTTATATACCTAGGCAGGTGCCTATTCACGGAAGGTCATGTCTCATTTATACATACCTCTTCAACCTAATTACTAGTTAACTAAACATTATTTATTGGTTATATTATTTATATTATTTTATTCATAACATTACCAATGGTATTTTGTATATCCGGTCAAGGGAGCTACGTTTATGTTCCAATCCAGACTTAATGGATTGGGGTTTATGAATGCTTCATCATGCATATATATGTGTTGTAACATTGAAAGGAATATAATGAAAAATAAAGCTAGTAGTCTTGGTATTGCGATCCAGAGGAAAATATGTGTATATATATGTTTTATGTTTTATTCTCTCGCTATTTTTTATTTTTTTATGAGTTCATTTGCAGATAATTTTTGTACAGGGTTAAAACCTACATTTGGTATCAGAGTTGTTTCAACTTCAAGGGGATGTCTTCACTGCTGAAGGGTTTTTTGCTCGGGCCTGTGGTAGACTTTGTTCAGTGGGTGATCTACGGGATCAATTCTTGCGGTGAAAGATGGCTAGTAGTGGAAAGATAGAGATCGATAAATTTAATGGTCTAAGTTTTGAGTTGTGGAAGCTCAATATTGAGGATCTGCTAGTAGATAAAGATCAGTGGATTGTGGTAGATCCGGGTACTAAACCAACGGCAATGTCAGATGAAGACTAGGCGAAGTTGGATCGAAAGGCAAAGAGCACAATACGATTGTGCATCTCAAGTTCGGTATTGTTGAATGTATATGGGGAAGCTACGTCAAAGGCTTTGTAGGAAAAGTTAGGGATTTTGTACTAATCTAAGTCTCTAGTGAATAAATGGTTCTTGCGAAAAAAGTTGTATAACCTTGGGATGAAGGATGGAGACTCAGTGACAGATCATATGAATGCCTTCAATATTGTGGTAAGTCAGTTGTCACATGTTGATATTAAAATATCAGATGAAGATAAGTGCATCAATTTGTTGTGTTCTCTACCAGATTAGTGGGATAGTCTAGCTGTTACAATAGGTAGCAATACAACTACCTTGAATTTTGATGAAACTGTCTCATCCTTGATGTCGAAGGAAATGAGACGGAAAAATATGGAGATCAGAATGGAGATGCCTTATTTTTACGAGGATGGTCCCAAAACAAAAACAAAAATAAGTTCTCGAGTGGGAGATCTAAATCTAGAGGGAGATCTAAATCCCCTGGAAATCCTGTAAAGGTGTGTTGAAAATGCGAAAAGGAAGGTCACTTCAAAAAGTACTGTAGATCTAAAGCTCCTGAAAAAGGAAAGGGATATGATGATGCTCCTTCTGCATAGGTGAAAACCACCTTAGATGAAGGTGGGGATGTTTATTTGGCTTCTTCTTCAAATACACATGTAGATCATGAGGCATGGTTGATTGATTCAGTGGCATCCTTTCACTTCACTCCCCCCTTAGGGAGTGCTTCTGCGAGTATGAGAAGTATGATGGTGGTGATATCTTCTTAGAAGATAATAGGAAGGCTAGAATCATCGGATGCAGAAAATTCAAGTTGAAGTTGCAAGGTGGAAGGATTATAACACTTCTTGGTGTTCTGCGTATTTCTGCATTAGATAGAAATTTTATTTATGTAAGAAATATGGATGATGCATGTGTAAAAGAAATGTTTGAGAAAGATACCTGCAAGATGGTTCAGGGAGCACTGGTATTGATGTGAGGAGTTCAGATTGGAACTCTGTACAAGCTTTTAGGTAGCACTGTAATTGATGGGTGCAACAGTTATGTGGTTCCTGAAAGTGGAGCATAAAGCTTAGTGGTCTCTGGAGAAAATAACATGATATGGCATCAAATATTTGGACATATTGGAGAGAAGGGCCTTCGAACATTGCAGGGTAATGGTATGGTAGAAGGTATGTCTAATTTCTCTCTGGATTTTGATTTATGTGAACATTGTGTATATGGGAAGCAAAATCAGGTGAGTTTCTCTTCTGGTGCTAAGAGGGTGAACAAGATATTATAGCTTGTGCACAGTGATGTGTTTGGACCTGTGCCAGTTCCATCACTAGGTAAGTTTGTGTACTATGTGTCATTTATAGATGATTTCTCAAGGAATACATGGATATATTTCATGAGGAAGAAATATGAAGTCCTTGACAGATTTAAAGAATTTAAGGCTTTAGTGGAAAACCAGACATAGAAGAAGATAAAGGTGTTGAGGACAGATCATGGAGGAGAATTCTGCAAGAAGGAATTTGAAAAGTTTTGTAAGAAGTGTGGTATAGCACAGCAGAAGACTACTCCATACACACCTCAACAAAACAGAGTTGTAGAAAGAATGAAAAGGATGTTGATAGCAAATGCAAAAAGCATACTCAGTGATATTGGGTTAGGGAAAGAATTCTGAGCAAAGGTAGTGGAGATTGCATGCTACCTGGTTAATAGATCACCTTCAACAGCGTTGGAGGATAAGACTCCACATGACGTATCCACTAGTAAGAAACCCTCTCTCTCACATTTGAGGGTATTTGGTTGTGATGCATATGTACATGTTCCAAAGGAGAAAATAACCAATTTAGATAGTAAATATGAAAGGTGCATCTTTATTGGTTATAAGGATGGTTTAAAACATTATAAACTTTCAAACCCAGAAACAAAGAAGGTTGTGTATAGCTGATATGTGGTGTTTAGAGAGATGAAAGATGTTAAACATGAATAACTACCAAAGGAACCTGAGAAGATAGAGTTTGATGTAAAGGAGAAATAATCAGACTCTACAGCAGAACAAGATTCAGAAGAGGAAGAGTTGCAAACTCTAGCTGTGAGAAGATCAGTTCGAGAAAGAAGGCATCCAAAAATAATTGTCAGGGAGGAAGTGGAATCAGGGAATGGAAAACTCTAGAAGGAGGCCATGGTTGATAAAATGGCATCCTTGCACAAAAATGAGGCATGGGATCTGGTGGAGTTACCGGCTGGAAGAAAACCCATTGGAAGCAAATGGGTGTTTAAGAAAAAGATGAATGCATAAGGCAAAGTGGAGAAATACAAAGCTCGATTGGTAGCAAAAGGTTATTCCTAGGTGCCAGGAATTGATTTTGGTGATATTTTTCTCCTATTTTCAAGGTAACTTCTATTAGATTACTTTTATATGTTGTTGCATTTGATTTTAAGGTAGAACAGATGGATGTGAAGACAACATTTCTTTACGGGGATCTAGAAAAGGAGATCTACATGAAGCAACCTGAAGGCTTTGCGATGAAGGGTAAGAAAGAACTGGTATGCAGGTTAAAAAAATCTATATATGGGTTAAAACAGTGGTCAAAGATGTGGTATCATAAATTTGATACATAGATACGGGGACTTGGCTTCACCATAAACAAAGAGGATCACTGTGTGTATTTTAAATTAATTGGTGACCGTGTTATTTATTTGGTCTTGTATGTGGATGATATGTTGTTGTAAATGACAAATAAATTATCTAGTATTTGTAGACCCAATTGTTCTCCAAATTTTACATGAAAGATCTTGGTGCTACAAACTATATTTTGGGCATGGAAATAAAGGGAGATCGGGAAAATAGGAAGCTTTGGTTAAACCAGAGGAAGTATGTTGAGACAATATTGCAAGGTTAAATATGCAAGATAGTAAACCAGTAAAGGTTCCTATTCCTATATGTGTAAAGTTATCTGTTGAACAATGTCCTAAGACATAAGAAGAAGAAGAGGGCATGTCCCGTGTTCCATATGCAAGTGAAATGGATAGCTTGATGTATGCAATGGTTTGTACTAGACCAAAAAATGCACATGCAGTGAGAGTATTGAGCAGGATTATGTCAAAACCAAGGAAGGAGCATTGGACAGCAGTGAAGCGAGTTTTCAGGTATTTGTGTGGCACTAGTAATTATGTATTATGCTACCAGGGAAAACGAAGATTTGAGAGAGTTTTGGATATTTGTGGCCTAGTTGATGCAGACTAGGCTGGAGATATGGATCAAAGAATATCTACAAGTGGATATGTGTTTAGCCTATTTGGAGGTGCGGTTAATTGGATGAGTAAAAGACAGTATGTAGTGGCTCTTTCAACTACAGAGGTAGAATACATGACATCGACTCATGCAAGCAAGGAAACAGTTTGGTTGCAAAGATTGTGTTCAAGTATGGAGTTGGTGCAGCGAGCTATAAGGATAGATTGATAGCCAAAATTCATTTTTCTTAGCTAAAAACCATGCTTGTCATTCAAAGACAAAGCACATTGATGTTTAGTATCACTTTGTGAGAGATGTGGTTGAGGATAAAAAGGTGTTGCTAGTAAAGGTGGACACCTTGAAGAATGTTACAGATGCATTAACAAAGTTTGTGAGCACTGAGAATTTCTCTTGGTGTAGAGAAACAATGGGCATTATAGGGTTGGACCAATGACTAAGCTCTCTTGTGGCCCCCTATGGAAAGAAAACAAGTGGGAGAATGTTGGGGGTGTGTTATATTATTTCCACGACTAGTTCCTTATATTAGGTGGGTGGACCTGCCTATGGTTTTGTCCATGCGTTTACACATGGTTTTGGGCATGATGGTTTTCTACCCAAAGTATTTTGTAGATACGGTCAAGGGAACTATGGTTATGTTCTAATCTAGGGTTAATAGATTGGGGTTTATGAATGCTTCGACATTTATATATATATGTTGTAACATTGAAAGGAATATAATGAAAAATCAAACTAGTAGTCCCAGTTTTAGGATCGACGAGAAAATATGTGTGTATATGTTTTATGTTTTATTGTCCTGCTATTGTTTATTTTATTTTTTAAGAGTTCGTTTGTAGATAATTTCTGTATATGGTTAAAACCTACACACTCTGCATTAAAATATCTAGTGAACAAGTCTCTATTAGAGGGGAGAATTTGTAGATGGTTACTACTATTTCAAGAGTTCACATTTGAAGTGATTTTCAAGCCAAACAGACTGAATGTCAGACTTAACCACTTATCACGACATGAGTCAGGAGAAAGCGGAGGTTTTGTTGATGATCAACTACCCGATGCAGACTTATTCAGGATAGAAGCAGTGCCATGTTACTTGGAGGATATAGAAGCATTCTTAGCTACTAGGAAGTGCATGGGGGATTACAACACAATGCAGATTGGACATATCGTTGTCAAGGCAGCCGATTATCAGTTAATTGTAGGTCAACTCTACAAGATGGGGCTAGATTACATACTACAGAGATATGTATTGGACCATGAAAGAGATGAGGTATTGTGGGAAGGGCACTCAAGTGTTGCAAGAGGACACATCGGAGGGAAGATTACTGCAATAAAAATCCTACAGGTAGGTCTCTGGTGGCCCACTATTTACAGAGACGCAAATGAATATGTCAAGAAGTGCGATGTATGCCAGCAAGTTGGAAATCCATCACATCATGATGAGTTACCACTGCAACCGGTACGTGCAGTACAAGCATTTGAAAAGTGGGATATTAACTTCATAGAACCAATTAACCCGCCTGCACGCCACTCCCACACACAATATATTATAACCACAACCGAGTACTTGATGAGATGGGCTGACGCTGAACTAGTAAGAGATTGTACAAATGACACAATAGCGAAGTTTATCTTTGAGAATATCATCACAAGATTTGAATGCCCTAGAATCCTGACAAGTGACCAAGGGAGTCACTTCATCAATGAAACAGTCGCATCATTGCTGCGGAACTTTATGATCCAGCATCATAAGAGCAGCCTATATCACCCATAAGAAAATGGAACAGTTGAGGCATTTAATAAGATATTGGAGAAGGTCCTAACAAAGGTATGTTCATCCAACAAAGATGATTGGGATGAAAGAAATCAAACTACTTTATGGGTTGATCACACAAAGGTCAAGAGGTTGCATAAACAAACACCTTTCCAATTGGTGTATGGTAGAGGAGCAGTGGTGCTTGCAGAGTTCATAGACCCAAGTTTGCTTATCGCAAAGGCAGCGCACATGTCAGAAGACCAATCAATTGCAGAAAGATTAGAGGCACTGTGGGAGTTAGATCAAGCCAAGTTTCTAGCAGATTTCCATCAGTCAGTAGAGCAGCATTGGCAGAAATCCTGGCATGACCGACATATTAAGAAAAATACATTCACAGTGAGAGGTCGTGTCCTAATGTATGACAGTAAGTTCCAAAATTTCCCGAGTAAGTTGCAAATTCATTGGCTAGGCCCATTTATTGTTGAAAAAATCCTAGAATCAGGAGTTGTAAAGCTCGCACAACTCGATAGTATTCTACTGCCAGGTTGGGTGAATGGTGCACAACTGAAACCTTTCCACGAGTAGGATATTTAAATTTCCAATTTCAATAAATCTCCGAAAGGAGAAGTAGGTATAGGTCGAGTTAGTCATGTTTGTTTGTCAATAATTCAGTGAGTTATGTCAGTCTATCAGTGAAAAACTTTACATTTCCATGAGTCGATCAAGTTGCGGACATATGTACCCATTTGAATCAACCCAATTGCGGAAAGATATACACCTCAACGCAACTGATTGTGGTTGGGGCGATATCGTACGTTTTGTCAATCATTTCACAATAATTACACCATAATTATGTTGTCATTCCAAATTCGAACTAAATCTTTCTCGTATTAGAAACATCATCCTCTAATAAATCACGCCCATCACTGCATAATAATTACCCATCACCTCCACTCATATTTCTAGGATAGCGTTAGCCAAGTCAGATCCAACTCACCTGTTGTTAGCAAGTCACACGATTGAAGCCAGGGGGGGAAGTTGCTGAAATAATTAGTTAAGAGGTCTCATCACCATATGTTGTGTCAAAAATATCTACTTAATCTGCATGGAGAGGCCGGAAGTTTCAGAGTCGAGAACCATGGTGCTCAAAGAAAAGAGTATAGAGTCTATGTCTGTTACTAAATTTCCTTGAGTCACAGTTTAGGCTTGTTGTATTAGTTGTTTAACAGAGACGTTCAAGAATGACGAAGACCATTATCTCAGTCGTCAAACCAAAGTTTGACGGAAGAATTGAAAAAATGGAGTCTATAATAGGGAAATATGACAAGGTTGGGTTGGTTGATACTGACTTCGCGGACTCATTTCAATTTCCTGAACTAAAATAACAAGTGTATATAGAATCTTACACAAAGGAGGATGGAAGTCAGGTGGTTCGATTTCTTAGCGACTTCAAAGGAATTCAGAGGTCAGCATTGCTTCACCTAAGGAGTCTACATGTGTTCGGCACTCAAGGAGCAGCAATGCAATGCACAAAAGTTATTCTCAACAGGATACAAGGAGGTTCATTATGGATGGAGAACGAAATCAAGATACATGTAGTGGACATCCAGCAGTTAACGGGCCTTTCTAGCAGCAGGAAATGCAGTGCCATCCACCTTCCAAACAACTTCCAAGAGAGCCAGGAAGGTCAGAGAGGAAAACTTTTATGACAAATATAAAACCAAGAGAGGAGGAAAGGGAGCCCAAATTGACCCCATCAAAGAGGCCAACATCAAATTTTCCTATTATCTCATATACGGAAAGATTATGCATCATTACACGAAAAACGAGTGCACACTCAATACCATCTTAGCAGCAGAACATTGTGTAGACGGAGCGCAGCTCAGTTGATGTGTGTATCTACTCCATGAATTATTTGAAGCATGTGAGGATAACTACAGAAGAGCTACAAACTTCATATATGAATATTTGGTCATGGCGTTGGCCATGTGGAAATGGTGTCCTCCGGAGGGAACGCAGCTAGCATAAATAACTGAGCAACCACTAGCGCTCAGGTACACACCATGGAGGGCATCAGGCGATCCAAATAGCGAAGAGATAAATGAGGCTTGCTTAGAAGCGTGGCATAAAAAGATGTTGGATATTATCAACGCGACAAAAAGGATACCCAGAGTACTGATGGATGAGTACTCGGAACAAATTTTGTTCAGAGTCAGTCATGGTCACACCTGGCTAAGGCCGCATTGTGTACATTCTAATACGTTCCAGAAGAGGGCACAAAGGTTCATCGTGACTGTGGAAGCATTCCACAAAGAAGTAATGAAATGGCCCGAATTTATAGGTGAAGTTCATGACAACCGAATCTTCTATTCTTTCCAGGAAATGGTGCCGCAGCCACTATCGGGAAAAACAAAAGCAGATGCAAGGCAGAGGCTCGCGCAGATACAGTTGCAACATGTTACTCAATAACTGGAGACTCAAATGCAAGCCATCAACCATAAAATGGCAAGTATTGGAGTCGCGAACAACCAATTTCCTTCTTTTTCTCAGTTTCAAGCTCGTTTCCAGCTTCCCACAATTGTAAGCATCCCAATGGTCACCGCAATACCATTCATAAGTCCACATTCACAATCCCGGCCCACCATTCCACCATTCAAAAAGCAAAAAGCCTCAAAGCCACCCATACCAGCTACTAAAAAGAAAAGGGCCAAGGTCATTAAAGTTAGAACTCAGCTAGTGGACTTAACAACTGATGACAGTCTAATTCAGTCTGATTTCCTGGTAATTGAAGAAAACTCGAAGCCTACATCAGTCGCCTCCCCTGTATCTTAAGAACACCAAACTTTGACCCAATTCTGTCACCCTCATCGCGAGACCCATCGTCGAAGACCGCGTCCACCTCCATCACCATTTCCGATATTATCCCGACATGTACCATGGTTGCGACATGTATGGACTCTGTCACCATCTCCGATATTATCCCGACAAGTACCATGGTTGCGACTGATATGGACATGGAGGTAGAATCAGAGACCCCGCAAGTGACTATTGTTACAGAAACAAGGGTTGAGTCGAGCTCATTCTTAACCCTCTTGTTGGGTACAGGTCCTACAACGGTTGAAATCACAACCATTAATACCCCCCTTACCACCATATCGCACCTAATATCATTACCACTTCATTCAGTCACTTCCATCCCACCCACCCCTGAATTCACATGCCATAGCTCGCACCAAGTTGAACAGTCACAACAACCAACATCACCTCAAGGATAGTTAGAACGATCAGTTGCCAATGGGCAACCACTCCAAGCAAGGTTTCCAAATCCAGAGGAGATGAGTCAAGGCGATTTACAGGGTTGGACAACAACCCAATTATTTACTTTTGTTCAAGTAGTTGCACGTCGAGCAGAGGCTTTGCACAATGATCTCACAGAACAGCACGAGCACCAACAGTAGATATTGGCGCTCACTGAAGAGTGCAACACGAGAGGAATGATCTACACAACCATCTAGAGCAAATCATAGAGAAATTTCAGGACTTATGGCCGACAATTGCAGATGTGGTAATAAATGGCCCACAGGACATGACTGCATGCACACTAGTGGCATGTTGCAACCACATAAAAGCAGCATGCAGCGACTTGCAGACCACAAACCGTGAGCTAAGGCAAACTTTCTCAGCAACAAAGCAAGCGCTTCCAGACCTAACAACAGCGTATGAGACACAAATTGAACAAAATACGGTCGAGTTGAGCCAACTCAAAGACACCTTAAACAGCATAGTAGAGGGGCCACATGCATTGTTAGAACAATTTCATGAGTGGTCGGGTCATAGGGTCTACCCGCTACGAAAGCAGCTCCATAAAGTAATGTTTGATGCTAAGGAAAACAAGGATATAACTTCCGGACAATAATTGTATGATGCGGTTGAAGCCCTGCAAACACAGATCCAAGCAATTGAAGATGAGTCTGCAAAGACGAAGTAGCTACTTCGGGGCTTAAGGACACCCGTGAAGAAACAAGTTGAATCACTACACCAGCTAAATTTTGAGTCTAAAACACACTAGAAGGCCATCCTCAGCACTCGACCGCAACAAGCAAAAGTCGCGAATAGAGCACAGTTCATTATCGACACTTTCAAGATAATGCAGACCTGGCAGGAGGCACTCACAGAATTTCGACAGTTCAAGGAGGGGGCCCTCAGAGCAATGACTGAGTTGGGGCCTTCATTTGAAGGAAATAGTCAAGAACAGGCACGACAGGAGGAATCGGCAGCAGCGACACGAGCAGAAGAAGCAGGAGAAGCACCAGCATGACTGACACCACTTAGATAGGATTGACTCGAGGATGAGTCAATAAATTGTGGTCGGGCCCAGTTGGGGCCTTCATTTTTTGAATGAACAAGGCAGTTTTGAGACATCTGGAGTGATAGCAAGTGGCAAGACAGTGATTGTGAAGTCGTGGAAGAGATAGGGAGTAAACTGGAGTGGACTCTGAACTGTGGGAAGTAAGCGGGAAAGAGCAAGAATAGTCGAGTTGCGGAGGCAGCCAGGCAAAGAAATAGGAGAGACTAGTAGTTCGGTTGGGCAAGAGAGGGATAAGGAAGGAAAACCAAAAAGAGAAGAAAGAGAAGACAATCATGGAAGAGGAGGGAACTGCTCTGGGATGTGGTTACCCTGCAACTTTGTATTGTTAGTCCCAAATGCTCTCTAGGAAAGACAACTATGTGGTTGATGTAATGTATTATGATGAATCTATTATAAAGAGATGCTTGTTGACCTATATCTTGTGTATGTGCTCTGGATTAATGTTAGTATCTGAATAGTTGGCAATTTAAACTTTTTTATTATGTATCTTTGAGTCCTCTTCACTTGATGATATGTTTAGATCTTCCGGAATGATTCCTCGGTTATGATGGTCATGTGCTAAAGAAGTAATGATTGATGGTGCTTTATGATATCCCATTCCCACTCTCTCATCTTATTAAGGTCACAGCATGCCTCGGGTGGGACTACTTACTCAGTCTTGGGTATGGTGAAAATGTCAGCGTTGTCCTAGTCTACAGCGAAGCCTTGTTGGCCCTTGTGCCTGAACTTGGGTCTTTACCCGGTTATTATTTTCAGCCAACACTTTAGCGAAATTGTGATATCACAGGAAAACTAGAAGTTCGCACAAGGGCAAAAAGGACGCAGCAAGAGAGCAAGGGGCAAGATGAGGTTCGCCCAACGAGCCTACACGACCAAGTTGAAGTTGGTTTTTGTTCTGGGCAGAATTTTTCAGGTTTCTTGACAAGTCGCACAGTGCGGGCAAGGTTGCATGACTTGGACAGAGCGTGCAGGCAAGTTGCACGACTTGGACAGAACATGCAGGCAGGCTACACGACTTGGGCAGAGCATGTAGGGCATGCTGCATGACTTGGGAAGATTGGGTAGACGAGTTTGCTGGCCCAGGTCACGCTATTGCCACACCATTTCCATGTTGTAAAATGTTGTAAAATGTTGTAAATATTATTTGAACAGTTAAATAAAAGATTGGGGCAAACTACTTTGGGGAATTCCCCCCTCCCGTCGTAAACTTGTGTTACTTTCATAATTATGATATCACTGTTGTATTATTGTTTTGGCTATCACATTATTGAAAGATTTTATAATTGAATGGAGCAAATGAATGAAGATTAATTTCACTGCATAATTGAAGTAAAGAATACTTGAATAAAAATTTGACTAAGTGTTGGAAGTAGGCGTAGTCCAGGTGAAAGTAATTTTAAAGTGAAACCTCGCTGGTGTCGCACAGCGCCCACGGTGACCCTAAGGCGCCACAGCAT